>JAXCMG010000019.1:17052240-17146763 GCA_034642415.1 Podarcis siculus | reverse complement strand
CCCCCCATGGCAGTAGATAAGCAGAACAAAGGGAAAGGAGTCTTCTTACCAGTTAGACAATTTAATAATCACAGCGAAAGAACAAATAACACACCTCCTAGAAATGGCGGTGTTCCCAATTAAGTTCCCTCCCCTCTCCATCCCTAGTCACCCACGCCACTCCTACACCTTGTAATCTGATCTTGTACCCTCTGCGCTTTCTGTTCTGACACTTTCTGAGCTCTTTGTGTCTTTGGGGATGGGGGAGGGTGAATGCTGTCCAGAGACTGTGAATCTGTTAACTCTCTCTCTCCTAGTGTTTCTTCTGCTAGATGTTCCCCATCCAGTATTTCCCAGCTTTTGCCTTCTGAACTATGCCCCTCGGCAAGCCACTGTTCCAAATCTATACTGTCCTCCTGCTCCTGGGAAGATTCAGGATCAGGAGGAGGGGGGTGGCTCCCACCATTCCTCCTCAGTGCAGCCCTCCTCAGCACGGTCCCTGACAGCCTGGGGGAGGAGGAGGAGGTGTCAGAAGCTGGAGGCGCAACAGGGTTTGGTGAGCAGGAAGAGTCTGTGCCAGAGAGCAGTTCAGACTCTGAGGATGAAGCAAAGTTGGGGAGGAGGGGATCAAGAGGTGGCTGAAGAATCCAAGGAGTCTCCTCCTGCTACTGTGACCAGATCCCCTTCCCTCCTGGTCTTTGAGAACGCACAGAGAAATGAAAAGCGCAGAGGCGAGATTAGCTGTGTGCAGATGCAGTTTGAGACTGCATGGGGAAACCCTGGAGAAGAGGAACCTTAGAGAGGGGTGGGAAGTTGGGGACCTTCATTCCTCGCAGCTGGGTCATCGGGGCAAGACCTACTGGGAAGGATTGTCGAGACCACTAGGCCTGAGCTGTATTTTGGCTTCCTTGAATAGTTCACTTCATTGCCATTGGTGGTGGATTACTTTGGTGCTGACCTGCGTCTGACTCCAGCCCTCACAGGTGTCCAGCAAGTCAGAGGTGGGGAGATGCAGAATAGCTAGGGCGCCGTCTAGCAAGGAAGGGGAGGGCTGCAGCTAAGTGGAAGAGCAGAAGGTCCCAGGTTCGATCCCTGGTATCTCCAGTTAGGCCTGGCAGGGGAAAAAATCTCCTCCCTGAAACCCTAAACAGCCACTGCCAGTCAGTGTAGGCAGTATTGAACCAGATGGAATAATGGTCTGGCTCCGTATAAAGCAGCTTCCACTGCCCCTTGCTTCAAAACCTTTAGGACTGGAATCTTAGCATTATTTTAAAGGGACGTGTCATAGCTTAGTGTCAGAGCACCTGCTTTGCATGCAGATGGTCCCAGGGTTCAAATCCCGGCACCTCCAGGTAGGTGTGGGGACAAATATCTTCTAGCTGAAACCCTGGAGAGCTGCTGCCAGTCAGTGTAGACAATGCTGAGCCCAATGGACTGGTTGGTCTGGCTCAGTATATTAACAGGAAGAGCAGCAGTGAGGTCCTGATCCAAATTGTGTCCTTGCAACACCACTGCTCACCTTGGGACAGTGATGTCTCTGGTGCTGACCACACAAATATACTCGAATCAGCTCTGATTGTGGGTGTGACAGATGCCCCCCTTCAGTTTGAGCGCTTATTTTCTTCCCTTTCATCCAGGGTTCTTTTCTTTTCTTCCCAGCCCGATCCATGGAACACCCATATCTGGAAAGGCATCAACGGCACTCCCACCAAGAAGAGAGCCATTGGGTTTAAAAAGTTAGCCAAGTAAGTGAACTATGTTGCTGGATCTGCCAGAACTAGCTGGGATCACTCAGCTTGTGGGGTGCTGCACTATGGCTATATCCACACCATACATTTAAGGCACTATTATACCACTTTAAACCATCGTGGCAGTTCCCAGAGAATCCTGGGAGCTGTA
This sequence comes from Podarcis siculus, assembly GCA_034642415.1. NCBI lineage: Eukaryota > Metazoa > Chordata > Lepidosauria > Squamata > Lacertidae > Podarcis > Podarcis siculus. Next base: position 17,144,885 of record JAXCMG010000019.1, on the reverse strand, counting down.
GGATAGCTATCCCAGTGTGCCAGTGTGGTGTAGTGGTTAAGAGCGGTGGACTCGTAATCTGGGGAACCGGGTTCGCTTCCCCGCTCCTCCACATGCAGCTGCTGGGTGACCTTGGGCCAGTCACACTTCTCTCAGCCCCACTCACCTCACAGAGTGTTTGTTGTGGGGGAGGAAGAAAGGAGACTGTTAGCCGCTTTGAGACTCCTACAGGTAGTGATAAAGCGGGATATCAAATCCAAACTCTGTCCCGGGATAGCTCTGTTTGGTAGAGCATGCGACTCTTAATCTCAGGGTCGCGGGTTTGAGTCCTATGTCGGGCAAAATATTCTTGCATTGCATGGGGTTGGACTTGATGGCCCTCGTGGTCCCTTCCAACCCCAATGATTCTGTGATTCCAGAAAGGTTCAGCCCACCATCTTCTTCTTATTTTATTTATTGAATCTATATACCGCCCTACTGTATATCCCAGGTGGGGGGGTGGCTCAGGGCAGTTCACAGAATAAAATCAAGATAGGTAAAGGTAAAGGTACCCCTGCCCGTACGGGCCAGTCTTGACAGACTCTGGGGTTGGTGCGCCCATCTCACTCTATAGGCCAAGGGCCAGCGCTGTCCGGAGACACTTCCGGGTCACGTGGCCAGCGTGACATCGCTGCTCTGGCGAGCCAGAGCCGCACACGGAAACGCCGTTTACCTTCCCGCTAGAAAGCGGTCCCTATTTATCTACTTGCACCCGGGGGTGCTTTCGAACTGCTAGGTTGGCAGGCGCTGGGACCGAGCGACGGGAGCGCACCCCGCCGCGGGGATTCGAACCGCCGACCTTTCGATCGGCAAGCCCTAGGAGCTGAGGCTTTTACCCACAGCGCCACCCGCGTCCCAAAAAAATCAAGATATAAAACCTCAAATTACGTAATAAAAATAAAAACGACGTCCCAATAACCCCGCCCCCCAAAAAAAACACATTTTAAAAGGGCGTAGGATGTAAATCAAACACTACCACTGTGCTCTGTTCGGGGCGGGGGGGGGGAGTTTATTCCAATCCTATAGAGCAGATTTTGGGGAGGCATGTGGACGTGTGTGGGGTGGAGAGGTGGCAATCCCCACAGGGCTAGCAGGAGTCTTTGTGTTGTTTCCCCCTAGCACACTAGGTTAGTTGAATCTGGCCCCAAAAGTCGAGCTCTGTTTGGGAAAGAAAAATGGAAAGCCAAAGGTGGAACAGAGTATCCTGGAGAAGGGCAGGGGTGACTGGCTAGAACCCTGAGCAGGTGCATTCCTGCTGCAAGGAGAGAATGCGCTGCAGCGTTCGGTTGCAGCTCCCACATGCACATTCCTAATCACGTTCCCTTTTTCCTCTCTTGTCTGTTCAAGCAAATGTGCAAAATTCACTTCCATCTCTTAGAAATGTGCCTTCCCTTTATTGTAGGAAACACACACAAAAAGGACTGTGGCTGGAAAAATCCCTGACAAGGGAGCATAATGCAAGATGTTTGCAAATGTGTGCGTGTGTGTGTGTGTAGATGTGAGGTCACTACAAAATTAATTCACCTGGAATGGCAAAATCTCTTGAGCCAGCCTTGCGTGGTAATCAGACCATTTGTATTCAATCCACCCCAAAAGTCGGACAAAAATGCAAGTCCGGCCTGAAAAATAAAACTAAATCAAACCTTTCTCGTTTATTGAAGATTATCAGAGCCACCCGTTGACCCAGTTAAGTTGCATTTACCGATGTCTCTCTGGGGCTTGTGAGGCATTTCTCAATCATTCTGAGAGCTTTACGGGGCGCCATGGTGATTATCATTTGGGTGGAAATACCTTTCTACCCTTCTGTATTCTTTTGATTTTAAGCTGTGCGCAGAGTAAGCTGACTCTGCTTCCCTTTAGAAGGCTGCCAGCGTTTTCTTTTATTCTCAGTGACCTTTTGTGCTTCTTCCCTGCCTTCAATTTATGCAAATCGTTTTTGTAAGCACCCCCCCCAAAGAAAAGGCGTGAGAACTGGTGTTGATATAAGCTGCACACACACAGCGACATGCTCCCATTTTCAAGGGAGAGAAGAAAAAAAGTATTAGCGCACTTGAGGAAAATTCTGAGGTTTGCAGTGGGGCCAAAACAATTGCTTGAAAAGACCTATGTTCTGCCTCTACCATTGGAGGCAATATACTTCAGAATAGGTCAAGGTCAAAGACCCCTGGACAGTCAAGTCCAATCAAAGACAACTATGGGGTTGCTGCGTTCATCTTGCTTTCAGGCCGAGGGAGCCGGCATTTGTCCACAGACAGCTTTCCAGGTCATGTGGCCAGCATGGCTAAACTGCTTCTGGCACAACGGGACACCGTGACGGAAACCAGAGCGCATGGAAACACCGTTTACCTTCCCGCCACAGTGGTACCTATTTATCTACTTGCACTGGTGTGCTTTCAAACTGCTAGGTTGGCAGGAGCTGGGAGAGAGCAACGGGAGCTCACTCCGTCACGGGGATTCAAACCGGCGACCTTCTGAATACCATCTACTGGAAACCTAGGAAGGGGAGAGTGCTATTGCACTCAGGACCTGTTTGTGGGCTTCCCACAGGTATCTGGTTGGCCACTGCGAGAACAGGATGCTGGACTCGATGGGTCATTAGCCAGGGCTCCTAACGCAGGCACCTCAATAAACTAGCCCAGTAAGATTCAGGCAAAGTATATACCTCATCACAAGTAACTGATCAGAGGCACTTGCTGTTAAGAGAGCATCTTTTCAATGACTTGTGCCATCCCTACTTAAAAATGTTGTTTTTCACCTGTGCAAAGTTTGTGTGTTCATAGAATCATAGTTGGAAAAGACCCTGATGATGATCTAATCTAACACTATGCAATGCAGGAATACGCAGCTGTCCCATACGAGGTTCAAACCCACAACCTTGGCATTGTCAGCACCAGACTCTAACCAACAAAGCTATCCAATTGGTTGGGGACCTTCTGTCTGTATCAGGAACCTGTGGGCCTCCAGAGGGCATTGGACTACAGTTCCCATCATCCCTTGGCATAGGCCATATGGGCTGTGGCTGGTGGGAATTTGAGTCCTGTGACAATGATGAAGACTTGGCCAGACGTTGGAGATATGCTTCAGAGATCCAGACCGTGAGGAGCTCTGAGAAATTAATAAATACAATTTGGACTATAATTTGATCTTCTCTATTTTAGTTTTTTTATTTTTAATTGAAGTATTATCATTGGATGTATTAATTGGATATTTTTTATTGGAAAATCAATAAAAATGATTTTTAAAAAAGACTTGGCCAGACGCTGTACCCACCCCAGCTCACTCAGAAAGCCAGTGTGGTGTAGTGGTTAGAGTGTTTGACTAGGAGCTGGGAGAGCAGGGTTCAAATTCCCACTTGGCCATGGAGCTCACTGGGTGACCTTGGACCAGTCACTGCCGCTCAGCCCTAACCCACCTCACAGAGTTGTTGTGAGGACTCAGTGAGGAGGGGGAGAACCCTGAATGCCCCCTGGAGCTCCTTGGGGGGTGGGAATATGGGAGAAAAGTGCAATCAGTCGATCCAATCATAGCTGCAAAATGTACCGTATTTTTCGCCCTATAGGACACACTTTTCCCCCTCCAAAAATGAAGGGGAAATGTGTGAGCGTCCTATGGAGCGAATGCAGGCTTTCCCTGAAGCCTGGAAAGCGAGAGGGGTCGGTGTGCACCGACCCCTCTTGCTCTCCAGGCTTCAGGAAGCTATCTGCAAGCCTTGGGAGCCCGCGGGAGTTCCCGCCGGGCTCCCAAGGCTTGTGGACAGCAGCCTGCAGCCCGAAACCCAGGGAGTGCAGCGGAGCGCGCCCCGGGCTTCGGGCAGCTCTTCGCAAGCCTCTCCTCCCAAGGCTTGCGGATAGCAGCCTGTTCTGGGGGCTGGGGTTGGGGGAAGCTCGGGCTTCCCCCACCCCAGCCCCGCTCCTGGGGAGGGGAATTTTAAAAATTTATTTCTCCCCCCAAAAAACTAGGTGCGCCCTATGCACCGGTGCGCCCTATGAGGCGAAAAATACGGTATGTTTTACCCACGTCTCATTCAAATGTTACATTCTTAGGTGTGCACTTCTTAAATAAGTCATAGGTGTAGACCTAAGGAGCATCTGAAGTCAATTCACTTTTACTTGGAAGGTTTTGTTCAGTGCTTGTGGTTTTCTTGCTATCATCAAACACATGGGTGCACACCTACCTTTTAATGTATTGAATGCAAACTCCACCCTGCATGTGCAAAAAAATAGATGAAAATGTTGAGAGTAACCAGGAGGAAAGATCAGATCAGCTTCCCAGGTCAATAAATCTTCCTTCTTTTCCCCCCGCCCTCCTAGGGCTGTGAAGTTCTCTGCCAAACTGATGGGGCAGGCAATGGCAAAGAGAGTCAAGGCCACTATCCTGTATGCCACGGAAACTGGAAAATCCCAGGTCTATGCAAAAACCCTGTGTGAGATCTTCAAGCATGCATTTGATGCCAAGGTAGGATCCTGGCTGTTGTTCCAGAGTTTAGCTCAACTTCTCCAACTCTCCAGCAAGGAGCTGAACTGCTTTTCTTTGAGGGCAAAGACATGTAACTTTTGACAAACCGTTGGGCTGGTCTGAAAGGGCCCAGCCTGTGTTTAAGAAAGCTTTTCCTCTTTAAGATCAAGATTTGGCAGGTGGTTGGGCGGGGGGCGCGCTGAATGGTTCGGCAAATTTGCAGAAGGCACTAACTGGCTAGTCACCATTACCTCCCTCACCTGTACATTAAACTGTCCATGTTCTGTTTTATCCGTAAGGCAAAGAAATAAATGGATAAGCGTGCATTTAAAAGCTAGCCTGTCGTGAAGCCAGGAAAAGTCAAAATACAAGCATGCACTGCATTTATATGTTTATTTGTGTGTTTGTTTGATAAAATTAACGCTGGGTGGTAAAGAACAAAACCCAAAAAAATCTGCACTAGGTTCAAGGGTGGGCCCACATACAGCGTGTTACAGTAATCAAGCCTTTGGGACTCCTACACATTGTTTGATTCCAGTTCCCACCATCCCTTACTGTTGGCCACGCTGGCTGGGCCTGGCAGGAGTTGGCAACATCTGGAAGGCCACCACAGGTCACTCCATCCTGGACAGCCATCAGAATCCTTCCCACGAGCCTCTCTGTGCCCTTTTCTCTCCAGGTGATGTCGATGGACGAGTACGACACTGTCCACTTGGAACATGAAACTCTTGTGCTGGTGGTCACAAGCACCTTTGGCAACGGAGACCCACCAGAAAACGGGGAGGTAGGAGGGAGATTTTCCTTGTTCATTTCGCTGGGTTAGGTTGACTGAGTCTGCAGATCTTTCCCCACAGCAGAAAGGCCCAAATTTGTGATTGACGATAAGAATGAAATGCAGGTCCCCTCCTGACCTCGTTAGCTTCAGGAAGATAGTGCCTTCAGATCACATCCTAAAATGTTGGCTTTGTTCTTGGCAACTTGTTGTGGTACTTCTGGAAGACTTGACGGGGTAGAGCCACAGTCTTGCAAAACAGTCTTGCCTGTAGCTGGGCGGCTCCGCTAGCCTGTAGAGAAAGTAACCGTTCCAGTATTGGTCAGCTTTTGCACTTAAGACGCCATGAAATCCTTCTCCCTGCACCCAGTTTAAAAAAGAGAGGTCCAACCCAACCCACATTTTCTTAGCTTTAACTGCCCTGTATTAATGTTTTCTGCTGGAATGGAAATGTTGGTGGAAGGTTTGAAGGCAATGCTGAGAGATGATCCCTAGCTCGGTCAGTCCTAAGCACCACCCACAATGCAACAGACCTTCTCCTCCAAGGCATCCTACTTGACCATTTTCCCCTGTTGCACTGAGAGCTTTTGGGGAGTTGAAGTACAAGTTGTGGTGCAGTTCAGTTGGGGGGGGGTCTGCCCTTGTTGAGCAACATAAGAACCTTCCTAATCCTGATCCCCCAGTCCAGATTTGTGTGGGGTTTTTTCATCAGTTGGAGCCTCAGTTTCATGATCTGTCCTTCCAGTGAGCACTCAGGGCTGATTTCCTTAAGAATAGATAGGTTTGATCTTCTTGAGAGTCCCATGGACTGCAAGAAGATCAGTCCATGGGACTCTCAAGAAGATCAAACCTATCCATTCTTAAGGAAATCAGCCCTGAGTGCTCACTGGAAAGACAGATCCTGAAGCTGAGGCTCCAATACCTTGGCCACCTCATGAGAAGAGAAGACTCCCTGGAAAAGATCCTGATGTTGGGAAAGATGGAGGGCACAAGGAGAAGGGGATGACAGAGGACAAGATGGTTGGATAGTGTTCTCGAAGCTACCAGCATGAGTTTGACCAAACTGCGGGAGGCAGTGGCAGACAGGAGTGCCTGGCGTGCTCTGGTCCATGGGATCACGAAGAGTCGGACATGACTAAACGACTAAACAACAACAACAAAATTATTAACTTAATTCTGTTCAATGTGCCTGTTCTCCCACATGTTTACATTTCCCCTGATTTCCCAGAAATTTGGCTGTGCTCTGATGGAAATGAGGAATCCCAACTCCAACCTCGAAGAGAGAAGGTGGGTGTGCTAACCCTGATCCAGGAATTATGAATTGCGTGGGTTGTTTGTTTTTTTACAGGAACCCCAAGATCCGTAAACCAGAGCCAGGTGCAAAAGAAAGACAGGAAATGAAGTCCAGGGTACTTCTGAGCCTAGGGATTCGCTTTCAGTGCCAGAACTGATTTGAGCTCACAGTCCTTTTGTAGGACTGTGGACTGGTAGGGTGGACTGTGGACTGGTAGGGTGGGAGGCAGGGAGCCCAACAGCAGGTGGCGCCAGAGCCAATAGCCGATGGAGCCAGAGCCTCCTCCCTGTTGAGTTCTGCAAGGGCAACAATAAGACTAAGAGGGAAGATGGCAGGCAGGAGGGCTCCAGCTAGCTGGCTGGTGACAGGCTGAGGTTGACAAGGCAGTGTGCCCTAATGGACCAGCCTGCCCCGTCAAGTCTTCTCCTTGACTTTCTCTGATTGCAGCAGCCTTGTTCAGGTGTGTGCGGGGAGGTCATTTGGTTGCGGCTGCTGTTGAAGAACTAGGAGTCTAAACCCCTTGCTGCAAATCGCCAAGAAGCTTGGAATACAAAATTCCTAGGACGCTCATCCACCAATGATTTCTCAACCACCAATTAGGAAGCAGTTACCCTGAGCAGCCACTAGGTGTCAGGCACCCACGGAGTGAGCCTCTTCCTTTGACCAGCATAGTGGGCTAGTTCTTTGCACCTTGAGAACCAAAATAGATCCGTCCTGATGCAAATGATCTATAACTAGATCTCCTGACTACTTTTTTAGTAGGTCTAGTGGCACTATCAGTGGAGCCTACCTTACAGGGATGTTGAAAGGATTTGAACCTGGAACCTGCTGCATGCAAAGCAGACACTCTGCCACTGAGCTATGGCTCTTCCCTAATATATAATAAGCATAGGGAGTTGTCTTATACCAAGTCCAGGCCGTTAATGCATCTAGCTCAGTATTGCCTACAAGCAGAAGTTCTCCAGGGTTTTAGGCAGGAGGTATTCCCAGCCTTGGGGATGGACCTACACGCAAAACAGATTCTCTAGCACTGAGTTACCATCCTGTTTTGCAGGAGCTACAAAGTGCGCTTCAACAGCGTCTCCTCGTATTCGGATGCTCGGAAATCTTCGGCTGACGGGCCTGAAGCCAGGGACAACTTTGAGAGCACCGGTCCGCTGGCCAACGTCAGGTGAGCAGGGCGGGTGAACAGCGGGGAGTTCAGAGCTCACATTGCAAAGCTGCAATCCAGCAGTGTCCAGGAGCTGGAAGACATAGTATAATCTTGCCCCAAGAGACAAATCTCACTCTCTGTCTATGGCCTTCTGTCGGGCTGAGAGTGACCCCTGCTGGCTCTGCTTGGCCGTGCAGCCACCACCTCGATGTCTGCTTCCTTGCGTACAGATAGGGATGGGGAAATTTTGATTAAGTTCTCAGCTGGAGGCGAACCAACCCAATCTGCACTTTCCAAAAGAATGTGCAAACTGAAAACTGAGCCGTCCTCCAAAATTTGCAGTTCTCTTAATAAATACTATTAAAAAAAATAATAATTTGCAGTTCTCTGGATTTCGTAATGCAGCTATTGAGTCTAGCCCCATGTGCAAAAATGCATACAATACGGTAAAGCATGCAGAAAACGGCATATGTTGGTGGGAAATAGCATACAAAGTGCATTCTGTTATTATGAGACAATCACTTTGAAATAAATGGGTAAATATAAGGGAGAATGGCATATGAGTATGGGTAAGTAAAGGTAAAGGGACCCCTGACCATTAGGTCCAGTCGTGGCCGACTCTGGGGTTATGGCGCTCATCTCGCTTTACTGGCCAAGGGAGCCGGCGTACAGCTTCTGGGTCATGTGGCCAGCATGACTAAGCCGCTTCTGGCGAACCAGAGCAGCGCACGGAAACACCGTTTACCTTCCCGCCGGAACGGTACCTATTTATCTACTTGCACTTTGACGTGCTTTCGAACTGCTAGGTTGCCAGGAGCAGGGACCGAGCAAGGGGAGCTCACCCCATCACGGGGATTCGAACCGCCAATCTTCTGATCAGCAAGTCCTAGGCTCTGTGGTTTAACCCACAGCGCCACCCGCGTCCAGCTTGAGTATGGGTACATTAGGAGAAATCAACACTGAAATGCCGATTTGTTTTCATGAGGTCTTTAAAAAAATAAAATGAAAAAATGAGGAATGAGGAATGTTGACTGATTCACCTCTCCTGTCCTACAGATTCTCCGTCTTTGGACTGGGGTCACGGGCCTATCCCCACTTCTGCGCCTTTGCTCGTGCTGTGGACACGCTCCTGGAGGAGTTGGGTGGAGAACGCATCCTGAGGATGGGAGAGGGGGATGAGCTGTGCGGACAAGAGGAATCCTTCAGGACGTGGGCCAAAAAGGTCTTCAAGGTAACCACCTTCTCTTCAGCCTCCTGCCAGGAGATGGGATTAGAAGATGGGGAGACGTTGGGGAGAGGGTATCTTAGAGCCATGAGGCCAGCCCTGTTGTAAGCAGCTGCTCACAGGAAATGGGTTCCTCAAAGGGGAGATGCTGGGCCATCACCTCCAGGCCATCAGAAATTTTGAACTCATGGCCTGGAGATTTTGATCTGCACAAGTAAAAAGTGGTTTAGAGAGCTGCACCACCCTAGTGCAACAAATCCGCCTCAAAAAAGGAGAAGAGAAACTAATTTGCAGTTAGGAAAGTGACAGGGAAAATTGGAACAAGGGCTCAGTAAAAGACCAGGCGTGACCTGTGGATGATCAATAAATGGGTTGTCTGAAGGGTGTCAGAAGCCACTCAACTCCATCAGGAACTGGAATTATTTGGCAGCCACAGGCGTGAGAGGTAGGAGGGAGAAGGAGCTGGTGGGCTCTGACAGGCAGGCCTTTGAGGATAGATGGCTGAGACCTCTCAGAGGAAGCAGCTCTGTCTGCTCTCTCTCCTGCCTCAGAGGCAGATTTAGGGAGTGCGACCTGGACACAGAGCTGCAGGAGGCACCGCAGCTATTATTTAGAATAGAGTGTGAGAGGCAGAGGGCGCTGAATTTTGGCATCACACGGGGCATGGCTGAAATTTGAGACTCCAAGGTCTGCCCCTGCCAACCCCCTCCGGGAATCACAACTAGGGCAGGAGAGACCCATGAGGGAGCTTGCCCTGCCTCGCCAACCATCAGGACATCTTCACAGCTCTGCTTAGCCCAAAACAGGGTCCTGAGACGAGGGGAGGAATCCTAGCTGGACACCTTTCTTCCACCCACCCAGCCTGCCTTGCTTTGCCTTGAGAACCTGGTTTGTCCTGCAGGCAGCGTGTGATGTGTTCTGCGTGGGGGACGACGTTAACATCGAGAAAGCCAACAACTCCCTCATCAGCAACGACCGGAGCTGGAAGAGGAGCAAGTTCCGCCTGACCTATGTCGCCGAAGCACCCGAACTGACACAAGGTACTGTGGTTTGCCGCTTGCTTCCTGGTGGGACGTTTTCAGAAGCAGGACTTGGCCAGGCTTCGCTAACCGGTAGCGGTTGCATGAGTGGAGGCAGTTACTCACTTGGCTTCCCAAATCTGAGCACCCCTGCAGGTTACTGGGAAGGAGAGGTGGCGGGGAGTTTGGTGCGGTGCAAGCACGGTGTCGCATTAGCTCCGCTGCTGCCCCCACACCACCCCGAGCTCTTTGCTGCCTCACCTCTTCCCCTCTCTCCAACTGGCAGCAGTGCTCAGCATTGGGAAGTGTGCTGAGCACCACTGCACTGCTGACACTTCCCTGCCGACTGCTACAGTGGTGTTGTAATAATGTTTTGTGGTGTTTTTGTACTTTTTATAATGTTGGATGTATTTACAACAGGGGTGGGCCCAAGCATGGGCAAACTCGGCCCTCCAGATGATTTGAGACTACAATTCCCATCATCCCTGACCTGTTAGCTAGGGATGATGGGAGCTGTAGTCCCAAAACATCTGGAGGGCCGAGTTTGCCTATGCCTGCTCTAGCCCCAGGGGCTCAATATGTCCCGACAGTTTTCACATTCTTTGATACTGTGCTGTGCTGCCCCGCCCCCCACCAGCCAGAATATGTCCTTCAACCACAGTCATTACACTTGCAACTAGTCCCCGCAAACCAGACTAACTGACTCTCTTTTATTCGCAGGCTTGTACAGCATCCACAAAAAGCGAGTCTTCGCAGCCCGGCTCCTGGCACGTCAGAATCTACAAAGCCCCAAATCCAGGTAGGAGCTGCAGGCTCACCCCTGACAAAAATGGCAAGTTTGAGAAGAAGACAGGCCCAGGATCCATCATGTTTGCACTCAGTTATGAACTAGTCTGCACTGAGCACCAAACCATGGTTCATTAAACCATCACTTAATGTTATGTGTGAACCCTGACCAGTGGCTTAACCACAGTTTGTTCTCTGACAGCAAACCATGATCTGAAACCATGGTTTGCTGTCTGCTTCCAAACCTTGATTTGCTTTAATGATGACTTGGTGTTAGCATGTGAAGCCAATACCCTTCCGTAACCATGTTGTGTTTGGGTACCCAGACACTCGCCAAACTATAAAGGCATAAAATAGAGTCACAAAAAATAGGGTGGGTCCTGAAAATACACATATTCTCGTCCACCAGCCCCCAGGCTTTTGAGGGTGGTGGAACCACCGGGAGGGCCCCCTCTGCTAGTCCTGATGCTTGAGAGGGTCTTTGGAGAAGGAGGAGGCATTTCTGATATTTAGGGTCTGGGTCCTTCGGGGCTTTAGGCACCAACGTGAGCCCAGAAACGAACCGAGAACCACTACCTAAATGTGCTATGGGCAAGGTCTGCCTAATATCTGTAGAGGTGGGGAATTTTATCTGCAAAGAGCGGCACACCCAAAGCTTTCCTTACTCACTTGCTTTAGCCGCTCCACAATCTTCCTCCGGCTTCACACCAACGGACACCAGGAGCTGCATTATGAACCCGGAGACCACCTGGGCGTCTTCCCAGGTAACCACGAAGACCTGGTCAACGCCTTGATCGAACGGCTGGAAGACGCGCCCCCTACCAACCAGCTGGTGAAGGTGGAGCTCTTGGAAGAGAGGAACACGGCTTTAGGTAAGGAGCGAAGGCGCTGTTGTTGTTTTTTCAGTTTGCCTGGTTGGTCAGAGTTGACTTCTTTATATAGGAACCATTCCTTGTTGCTTCAACATCTGTATTTTGCTTGCTTGGGTGCCTGCAGTAGAAGACTTAGGGCTGCATCCAACATTAATCAAATTTGGAGCAGGCCCTGCAGAAATTAATGGAGATGACTAATGGAGGTTCATTAATCACATTGGGTCTACTCAGTGTTTCACCTAGTTGAAGGCAACCCTTTTTCTCCCTTCATTTTTCTTCCTAAAGTTGTTTTTTTTAAAAAAATAAAAAATTCAAGACTTCATTAAAGTTAAAACAACAATCCAGTAAGAAATATGAAATAAAATAAAAGAGTTGGGGGGAAACAGTACCAAAAAGAGCCAGGGTAATAAATTACATTCTCAAGAGACTGCACAATGCGTTAGATGTTACAACAAAAACTGACCTGATACAGAGAGAATACAGAACAAATGTTATGAATACCAAATAAAGTCATATTTCATCGGAGGTTGCCATCCCCACAACTGGCCTGTCAAACATGTAACAAATGGCCACCAAATGGAGGCAAAATCCATAGGTTTCGCTGTGCCCTGAGATGCTCTTAATTTATGAGTCCATTTCCCAGAAATGAGAATAAACATTACTTTATCGAGCCAAGTATTTACAGCAAAGCTCAGGACTCCTTTCCGCCTTGTGAAATGGGGAAGGGAGCAGCTACTGATAGGAAAATGGCACTTGGTTTGCATATTCAGCCCCTCAGAAATTGATAAAAGGCACTGTTTTAGCTGCAGCCCAATATACCCTTAATTTAGGAGCAAAGTGAGAATAAACATTACCTTATTGAGCCAAATATGCTCAGTCCCTGCTCCTGCCCACCTAGCAGTTCGAAAGCACATCAAAGTGCAAGTAGATAAATAGGTACTGCTCCAGCGGGAAGGTAAACGGCGTTTCCGTGCGCTGCTCTGGTTCGCCAGAAGCGGCTTAGTCATGCTGGCCACATGACCCGGAAGCTGTACGCCGCCTCCCTCGGCCAATAAAGCGAGATGAGTGCCGCAACCCCAGAGTCGGTCACGACTGGACCTAATGGTCAGGGGTCCCTTTACCTTTACCTATGTTGAAAGAAACCCAAGGACTCCTCCCAGTACTGTGACATGGCAAAATGAGGAGGCAGAGTACCTGCCTTGCATGCAATCCCCAACAGCTTCTCCGGGGAGGCCTGGGAGGAAATCCTGCCTGAAATTCTGGAGAGATGCTGCCAGTCAGTGTAGGCAATACTGAACTAGATGAACCAAGAGTCTGGCTCAGTACAAGGCAGCTTGTACTGAGTGGGCCACTGCCCCACTTGCCCTGATAGATCAGCCTCCGCTGCAATGCAGGTCAACCAGCTTCTGTCTTGACAGGTGTCATCAGCAACTGGACGGATGAGAACCGCGTCCCTCCCTGTACCATCTTCCAGGCCTTCAAATATTACCTGGACATCACCACCCCTCCCACGCCAATCCTGTTGCAGCAATTTGCTTTGCTGGCGACCAGTGAGAAAGAGAAGAAGCGCCTTCAGGTTCTCAGCAAGGTAAGTCCGCAGTCTGGAAAGGGGTGCAAGAACCTTGCCCTGTGCAGCAGTACCTCGGGTTACAAATGCTTCAGGATTACAAACTCCTCTAACCCGGAAGTAGTTGCTTTGGGTTACGAACTTTGCCCCAGGATGAAAACGGAAATCACGCACTGGCGGCACGGTGGCAGCAGGACGCCCCATTAGCGAAAGCGCATCTCAGGTTAAGAACGGTTTTGGGTTAAGAACGGACCTCCAGAACGAATTAAGTTCGTAACTCCAGGTACCACTGTATCATGTTTGCAGGCGAAGCTGCAAATGAACTGTTGTATGTTCTCGTGGGGGGGGTTGCCTATTTCCTCCCAAGGTAAGGGAGGAAGTGACAAAGCTAAGCCTGGCAGGACATCTTACTCTATGGTATTAACCCCTTCCGGCACTAATTAGACTTAAGAGCGTTGGTTACACGAGGCTGATTATCCCACTGTTCTGTGATACAGCTCTTCGCCCCTCACATGCAGACTGATTCGGGTTCTGCAATAAGGGATGTCAATCAATCCATCCAGTCATGCATCACAACTAGGTCTTAATTGTTGGACTTGGCTGAGATGGCAAACTTAACATGTTTAATTAGAGAAAAACCACTATTGACATTTCTTAAGGATTGGAAACTTCTTACGGACTTCTTTTGTGTGAACAAGAAAATTAATTCGGAATATCTGGATTTAAAGATTGAAAAAATATTGGCTTATAGAAAACAGAATAATTGAATGTTAAAGAGTGAATACTATATGTAGCTTACAAAGAACCAGAAGTCTTTGTATCTTTTTCCATTTTCTTTTCTTCCTTCCTTCCTTCCTTCCTTCCTTCCTTCCTTCCTTCCTTCCTTCCTCTCTCTCTCTCTCTCTCTCTCTCTCTCTCTCTCTCTCTCATTTTTGTTCCTGTTCCTTTTTTAGATTAGGTTTTAAAAGTATTTCTTTTATTCTGGTGTATTATAAAAAAAATATTGTTTGTATTAGGCATGAACTTTTGTATATCTTTTGATAAGTGTCAATAAAAAGGAGGTGTATTTTTAAACAACAACAACAACAACTAGGTCTAACTCAGAGCAGAGTTGCTGAAATGAATGAACCGAAGTTAGACACGTCCATGAAAGGCAAGACAATTCACCCTCCTGCTTCTTCTTGCAGCGTGTGGTTAACCTGTGGAACTCACTGCCACAGGAAGCAGTGATGGCTGCCAGTTTGAACATCTTTAACAGAGGGCAACACAAATTCATGGAGGTGGATATCATCGCCTACCAGACATGTTGGCTATATTCTACCCCCGCCCCCCGTCAGATACCCATGGGCTGAGTCCATCTAAGGCAGCCTCTGTCATTGAATTCTACTCAATATTGATCCAGAGCAGATTCCAACATATAGTTAGCAGAGTAAAAACTTAAACATGTTGCAGGATTCCCAAAAAAATAGACCAGAGGCAATTAATATTTCATCCAACAGAGCTTTACTGCTACTGAAGGCAAATGAGCATAATGGTCACAAATCCAATACATTCAGGATTGACACAGTCCAGGGCCGGATTTAGGTTTGATGAGGCCCTAAGCTACTGAAGATCCTGTCCAACTGTCCTTTGTCAACAAGAAACTGTCACTGTTTTTTTGTGTTGAATATGTGCTATATGGTAATTTATGGACCTAATAGGTATCTAAAGCCATTTGCACATTACAAAATATGTATTTTATCAAAGTAATTGTTGAACTGAAATACAATTAAGAAGAAGTATATTAATAGTGAGTTTTGCGGGGGGGGGGGGTTAGTGTTTAGCTTATATGTAAATCCAGCACTGGCACAGTCCTTAAGAAATCCAGTAGCAGCAGACTTCATTTAAACTTACAATAACTTATAATAAGTCTAAAACCTTAACACTAAGCATACTACAGTGGTACCTCAGGTTACATACGCTTCAGGTTACATACGCTTCAGGTTACAGACTCCGCTAATCCAGAAATAGCGCTTCAGGTTAAGAACTTTGCTTCAGGATAAGAACAGAAATTGAGCTCCGGCAGCGCAGCGGCAGCAGGAGGCCCCATTAGCTAAAGTGGTACTTCAGGTTAAGAACAGTTTCAGGTTAAGAACGGACCTCCGGAACGAATTAAGTACTTAACCCGAGGTACCACTGTATGTACAGAACACCACACCAGAAGGAAAGAGAGACAGAAAGAAAGAGAAAGTGAAACCCAGGCTCCTTCTGGCCTCTTATTATAGTCAGCATGACCTTGACAGAAAGAGATAACACTGGCATCCTCAACCTCTGACTCTCCAGATGTTTTGGACTACAATTCCCATCATCCCTGACCACTGGTCCTGTTAGCTAGGGATCATGGGAGTTGTAGGCCAAAACAACTGGAGGGCCAAAGGTTGGGGATGCCTGTGATAACAGAACCAGTTGAAGCCAGCTGTACTCAGCTTCTCTGAAGGAACAACCCAAACATCATGAACTTTCTGCTTGTTCCTTTCACACAGAGTAGCTTCCAGAACCCTCTTGAATGAAGTAGAATAAGAAAGATCTCTACACATCAGATCAAAACTCTCTGCAGTAATAAATGCAAACTGACATCTTCCTGTGTCCCCTATGCTCAGGGCCTGCAGGAATACGAGGAGTGGAAATGGTCCAAGAACCCCACCATGGTCGAAGTTCTGGAAGAGTTCCCATCCGTGCAGATGCCGTCCACCTTCTTGCTGACCCAGCTCCCGCTGCTCCAGCCTCGCTACTATTCCATTAGCTCCTCCCCTGACATGTACCCCGACGAGGTCCACCTCACGGTAGCCGTGGTCTCCTATCGCACCAGAGGTAAATTGGGACCACAGCTCAGTGGTAGAGCATCACTTTTGTGTGTGGAAGTTGTCAGGTCCTGTCCCTCTAGTTTTAAGGCCTGGTCTGAAATACTGGGGAGCCACCGCTAGTCAGCATAGACAGTATTGAACTGGAAAGATAGATCATTCTAAGGCAGCTTCCTGTGTTTGACCTTGAGTTGGATTTTTTTTTTTAATTACAAAATTCGCATTTAACCCAGCTTTATGAGGAACGGTTGAAAGAGCTGGGTATGTTTAGCCTGGAAAAGAGGAGACTGAGAGGAGATAAGGTTATTGTTGTTGTTTAGTCGTATCCAACTCTTCGTGACCCCATGGACCAGAGCACCCCAGGCACTCCTGTCTTCCACTGCCTCCCGCAGTTTGGTCAAACTCATGTTCGTAGTTTCGAGAACACTGTCCAACCATCTCGTCCTCTCTCATCCCCTTCTCCTTGTGCCCTCCATCTTTCTCAACATCAGGGTCCTTTCCAGGGAGTCTTCTTTTCTCATGAGGTGGCCAAAGTATTGGAACCTCAGCTTCAGGATCTGTCCTTCCAGTGAGCACTCAGGGCTGATTTCCTTAAGAATGGACAGGTTTGATCTTCTTGCAGTCCATGGGACTCTCAAGAGTCTCCTCCAGCACCATGGAGATATGGTAGCCATCTTCAACTATCTCAAGGGCTGCCACATGAAAGAGGGATCAAGCTTGTTTTCTCCTGCTCTGGAGGATAGGACTCGAACCGATGGCTTCAAGTTACAAGAAAGGAGATTCTGACTAAGCAACAGGAAGAACTTTCTGACAGTAAGAGCTGTTCTGACAGTGGAACGGCCTCCCTCAGGAGGTGGTGGACTCCCCTTCCTTGGGAGGTTTTTAAGCAGAGGGTGGATGGCCGTCTGTCATGGCTGCTTTAGCTGAGATTCCTGCATTGCAGGGGGTTGGACTAGATGCTCCTTGATTCTCATTTCCTGCTCTAGAATTCTATTATTTCCATAGCATTAAGTTAAAGTCGCTTAGTGATATACTTTGTCCACTGTTGAGAAAGGTTTGCTGGCAAAATTGACAATGAAACTAAGAGGAAGAGACAACAACAAATTTAAGGAAGATTGTAAGGACTTTATTGCATATATACAGAAGCAATGTAATGTAATACATTAGCAGAGTTCTAGGACTACTTGTAACTTTATTATGAATGGACAATAAGTAATTTGAATGGTTTTTAAATTTACAATGGACATGTGGTATGCTGTTAAATAATGGAACCAAGGAAGGGACCAGAGGGAAGTCTATTTCTTCTGTTTGGTTTTGAATTTGTATTGCTGTTGTTTTATTTTTGTTATTTTTGGAAAATTAATAAAATATTATTTTTAAAAAGAGAAATGTTTGTGCCAACAGAAATGTTGTCACACACACACAAAAAGCATAAATCTGTTGTGCTATAAGTTTCCACTAGCGCAGCTGCCGTGTTGAAATTCCTCTGTCGTGCAACATTAAAACTCACACATAGCAAAGAGTGTGTTGTATACAAGCCTTGTGTTCCCGCTGCAGACTTGACCCGTCTTCTTCCTTCTGTTTCTGCCTAGATGGGGAAGGGCCAATCCACCACGGGGTCTGTTCCTCCTGGTTCAACCGGATACAGGCGGATGAAGTGGTGCCATGTTTTGTCAGAGGGTAAGATGGGGGGTGATGCTGTGGGTTAAACCACAGAGCCTAGGACTTGCCAATCAGAAGGTCGGCGGTTTGAATCCCCGCGACGGGATGAGCTCCCGTTGTTCGGACCCTGATCCTGCCAACCTAGCAGTTTGAAAGCACGTCGTGCAAGTAGATAAATAGGTACCACTCCGGTGGGAAGTTAAACGGCGTTTCCGTGCGCTGCTCTGGTTCACCAGAAGCGGCTTAGTCATGCTGGCCACATGACCCAGAAGCTGTACGCCGGCTCCCTCGGCCAATAAAGCGAGATGAGCGCCGCAACCCCAGAGTCGGTCACGACTGGACCTAATGGTCAGGGGCCCCTTTACCTTTACCTAAGATGGGGGGAAATTGAAAAAGTGTGGACAGCTGTGGAAATATTGGACCAGATGCTCTCGGAGGTCCCTTCCAACTCTACAATTCTATGATAACAACACAGGGGTCAGCCTGCTAATGTGTGATCACAAGAGAACTCTTCTTCCTCCCCCCCCCCCCCCCCCTTTTATGCAGAGCTCCTGGGTTCCACATGCCACAAGACCCGCAGGTTCCTTGCATCCTGGTTGGCCCTGGGACGGGGATTGCTCCTTTCCGGAGCTTCTGGCAGCAACGGCTCTTTGACGTCAAACACAAAGGTAGGTCCAGTCATCTACATGAGTGGAGCAGGGCTGGGTGGAGGCTGCTGCATTAGGGCAAGTGGGGCACTACCCTGCCAACCTACACCTGTCCTCACCTGTCTGCCTTCCTAATATTTATTATTTATACCCCACCCACCTGGCTGGGCTTCCCCAGCCACTCTGGGCGGCTTCCAACAAAATATTAAAGTACAGTAATGCATCAAACATTAAAAGCTTCCCTAAACAGGGCTGCCTTCAGATGTCTTCTAAAAGTCTGGTAGCTGTTGTTCTCTTTGACATCTGGTGGGAGGGCGTTCCACAGGGCAGGCGCCACTACCGAGAAGGCCCTCTGCCTGGTTCCCTGTAACTTGGCTTCTCGCCGTGAGGGAACTGCCAGAAGGCCCTCAGCGCTGAACCTCAATGTCCGGGCAGAACGATAGGGGTGGAGATGCTCCTACTTGCAACCAGCCCCAATAACATTGCCTGCTGGATTAGGACAGTGGCCCATCTAGTCCAGATGTCAGGGACTGGACAGAGGAGGAATGGTGAAGACCACCCCTGCCCCCCTTCTCCTACACTTCCCAGAGAAGAGGGAGACAATACAGTGGTACCTCGGTTTATGAACTTAATCCGTTCCAGTAGTCCGTTCTTAAACCGAAACCGTTCTTAAACCAAGGCGCGCTTTCCCTAATGAGGCCTCCTGCCGCCGGTGCCCTTCCGCCATTCAGATTCCATTCTTAGACCGAGGTAAGGTTCACAAACCAGGACACTACTTCTGGTTTTGCTGAGTTCGTAAACCGAATCATTTGTAAACAGGACTGTTCTTAAACTGAGGTACCACTGTATAGGTTTACAACAGTGGTTTGCAGAAGGCCACAGTTCAGAGGCTGCAGAGGGGAGAAGCTGGGAAATATTGGGAGGGGAACAGGAAGAAGAAGAAGGGGAGAGACAGCTGACAGACTCAGTGTCTTTAGAAAGCATTCCAGACCCCCCCCCCCCTTCTCCCAGAACCCGGCATGGAAAGTAGGAGAACAGAAAGCTCAGAGGCAGAAAGCACAGATCTGCCAACGTAGGGATGGCGTATAATAGGAGAGATGTAGGGGGTGGGGCTTTACTCAGAGTAACGCCATTACTGCAAGAGAGGCACTTTTCAAAGCCCCTCTCTGTGAATACTGAATAAAAGACTTGGTAAGAACTCTTCTTGTTTATCTAATTCTTGGCTCCCCTCCATGGGAAGAATCAGATTCCCTGAAGCCTGGCACCAGCATCCTGTTCTCACAGCGGCCAGCCAAACGCCTGTCAGAAATCCGCAAGCAGGACCTGAGCATAAAAGCCCTCTCCCCTCCCACAGCTTCTAGCAACTGGTATTCAAAAGCATTGCTGCCTCTAAGCATGGAGGCAGAGCATAAAGTAGCCTTGAATTTCCCCAGTCCTCTTTTACTGCCACCTAAGTTGGTGGCCATCACTGCCTCCTGCGGGAGGGACTTCCATAGTTTAGCTATGAGCTGCATGAGAAAGTACTGTGTCCCCGATCCTTAACCTTCCGATATGCATTGGATGTCCACGATTTCTAGCGTTACGAGAGAGGAGGTCCGGGGAGGGATGGCACTGCCTGTCATCTTCCTGCTGCTCAGTCTCATCCACTCTCAGCAAGGAAGAAGGCTGTTGTTGGCTGCAGCGCCACCTATTGGTGGCCTCCCAGCCTTCTGCCCATCCTGCCCCAATGGACACCAGCTACGACTGCCCCCTAGAATGTCAAGTTCCCTCTGGGCATGGTATGAAACCCACTGTTTGTGTCTGGTCACTTATGTGGTTCTTTAGCTTGTGTTTTGAAATGGCTGGTTGTTTTTTGTTTTATATATGGATTAGTTGCCTCCTGCTGGCACGCCTAGGAGCTCAGTTAGTACAGCATGAGATTCTTAAGCTCAGGGTTGTGGGTTCGAGTCTCACCTTGGACAAAAGATTCCTGCATTAGAGGGGGTTGGACGAGATGACCCTCGTGGTCCCTTCCAGCTCCATGATACATTTTGCATTCTCCCCTCCCACCTCCCTAATCTGTCCCCGCAGGGCTGAAGCCATGCCCCATGATGCTGGTCTTTGGTTGTCGACAGTCCAAGATTGACCACATTTACAAAGAGGAGACCTTGCTGGCGAAAAGCAGTGGTGTCTTCAAGGAGCTGTTTACGGCCTACTCCCGTGAGCCAGACAAACCAAAGGTAACCTGTGATCAGCAGTGATTCCTGAGCTAGATGACCCCTTGGGTCCCCTTCTGCAATTGTATGGTTCTAACCCACCTGCGGATGGATCAGACTGTTTCGCTCACATGTTCACTCATAAGTCCGCCCCACCCTGTTTCTGCTTTAATCCATGAGAGGCAGTGTGGTGTAGTGGTTAGAGTGTCAGAGAGGTACACTGGTGAAAGAGAGGTACACTGGTGAAACCAGTGGTGGGTAGTTCCAAGGGTGGAACTGAAACAACAGGGGAATGTTATAAGTATAACAACTGTTTGTTTTCTTCTCTGGATGACGCTTTGCTCGCAGCAGGCATTGATACTTTAGGGGGAGGTTGTTACCATAAAGCACCAATGCTGCAGCAAGCAAAGGCTCAAGCAGCTGCTTGTGGCTGGAAAGCCAGACAGGATGTTTGTGACTGTTGCCATGGGAACAAAGGGGCAGTCCATTCTGTACTGAGCACCGGATGTTAGCTCAGTGTGTCATGTGACCTGTGCTGGAAGTACATGGGTGGAGTTTCTTCTTGCTGTTGCTGAATGCAGACATGATTCTCTGTACTGAGATGAAAGGCAGAAAATAAATGATGTAAATAGTTTTCTGTCTGCTTCTTTCCCCTCCCTGGGGGACACCAAAGGAGAGAGAGGAAGGACGGTGTGTTCCTCTCACACATATGAGAGTAATCGCCGAGGCCTCGCCTGCTTATCAGCAGAGGGAGACGCAGGGAGGTCGACAGGAATATCTGCCGGTGCCTACGTTGTAGCACATTCCTCTGACCGGGCAGAATTCCAACAGCCCCTACCCTTCCTCTCTTCCTCTTTGGGGTCAGCTCTGCAGTTCATTGGGTTGCCTGCAGGGGGCGCTGTGCAGCAAGGATGGGAGCCTTCTTCCACAACATGAAAGCAAACACACACACACCCCATTGCTGTCCGCTTTCCCTTCCCATAGAAATACGTGCAGGACATCCTTCAGGAGCAGCTGGCGGGAACCGTCTACAAGGCGTTGAAGGAGCAGGGGGGACACCTCTACGTGTGCGGCGATGTCACTATGGCTGGAGACGTTCTCAAGACCGTCCAGAGCATCGGGAGACATCAGGGCAAGCTGACGGCAGAGGAAGCCAGCGCTTTCATTAGCAAGCTACGGGTGAGCAGCCATCCCCACCACCCAGCATGCCATGGGGGCAGCCCATGGCGTCAGGCACCCTGCCAGCATCCAGAGCTGAAATCAGGCGAGTCCTGAACACAGGCCCCGCCTCCATCACTGCCCCTGGTGATTTTGCAAGGTCCCCGCGCAAGGAGCTTACAATCAAAAACCAGCATGGGTCCCCTTGAATTTTAGTGCCCCCCTGGGTAATCCCACTGCCCCCCAGGAGGCAGTAGCACCCACTTTGGGAACCATCCTCTTCTCCCTCATTGCCGTGCCACCACCAAGCACTTGGCTCTGAGTCTTCTCCCCTTGGGGGGGTTCCCAGCTGCTGTCTCCTCCCCCTCCTTTGCATCCAGACTGTCAAGGCCACGCATGAAGTGAAGGACATGAGGCAGGAGTTGGTAATGCAGATGAGCTGTGCACAAGCAAGCTGCCAGCTAGCTCTGCCGAAGCTCTTTTTATTAGCACAATAGGCAAAACCAGTCAGGTACATTTTGGACTGTGACCTTTACACATCTTCCAATCCTGAGATCGAGGGGTGATACAAAGTTATTTTGGCACCTGTTTCCACTGCGTCATTTTCCCCTTGCATAATGTAGGACGAAGGAGACTAAGGTCACAGACAGGGCACGGCAGATCACTAAGAGAGCAAAAGGTTAGATAGAGGGCATGATGTTCAGACAGCTGTGGCTTTGTCGGCGGGTGGAAGTGTGCTGCACACCTGAAGGTCATTCCTTCACACACACCCTCTTTCCCCAGAACATCCCCTTCACTGGCCTTGCCTCAGGTTCTCTGCGGGTTGTGTTTGCCTGGTCAGGATTTGTCCTCAAGCTCTGATAATGCTTCATTGTTCCCCGGGTGGAGATATAAAGAAAGGTATAAAGAGAGGGGTGCGTGGACAGTAGCCTGCCGCACCGACCAAAGGAAAAAAATCAATTTTCCCACCGACATGTGGGGTCCCTGGAAGCTTGAACAGAAGAGAATGAGGCCCTTGGGATGTTTTCAGTTCCCACACCCATTGTAGTAGCCCTTTGCTGTCTTCTCTTGTAAGAAAGGAGATAATAATAATACTAATTTATAATAATAATTTATTATTTATACCCCGCCCATCTGGCTGGGTTTCCCCAGCCACTCTGGGCAGCTTCCAACAGAATATTAAAATACAATAATCTATTAAACATTAAAAGCTTCCCTAAACAGATTCTGGGACGGGGGTGGCACTGTGGGTTAAACCACAGAGCCTAGGACTTGCTGATCAGAAGGTTGGCGGTTCGAATCCCCGTGATGGGGTGAGCTCCCGTTGTTCGGTCCCTGCTCCTGCCAACCTAGCAGCTCAAAAGCACGTCAAAGTGCAAGTAGATAAATAGGTACTGCTCCAGCGGGAAGGTAAACGGTGTTTCCTTTCACTGCTCTGGTTTCCCAGAAGCGGCTTAGTCATGCTGGCCACATGACCCGGAAGCTGTACGCCGGCTCCCTCGGCCAATAAAGCGAGATGAGCGCCGCAACCCCAGAGTCGGCCACGACTGGACCTAATGGTCAGGGGTCCCTTTATCTTTACTAAACAGATTCTAACTTTACAGTCATACCTTGGTTGCTGAATGCCTTGGAACTAGTGTTTCGGCTCCCGAACGATTGAAAACCGGAAGCGAGTGTTCTGGTTTTCGAACGATTTCTGGAAGCTGAACGTCCAGCTCGGCTTCCGCAGCTTCCGATTGAGTGCAGGAAGTTCCTGCAGCCAATTGGAAGCCATGCCTTGGTTTTCAAACAGTTCTGGGACTCGAATGGACTCTCAGAACGCATTGTGTTCAAGAACCAAGGTACTACTGTACAAGAAAAGAGATTCGGGTTAAACATTAGGAAGAACTTCCTGGTGGTCGGGTGAACCGTTCGACAGTGCAGTGGACAACCTCGGAGGGTGGTGGGCTCCCCTCTCTTGGAGTTTCTAAACAGAGGGTGGAGGGCCATCTTTCAGGGATTCCTTCATTGCAGTGGGGTTGGACTAGATGACCCATGGGGTCCCTTCCGACTACACTCCTGAAATTAACCGTGCGTTGGTTTTTCTCCTCTTCCTTCCCACCCGGCCTGTGCTGCCCCCCGCAGGATGACAACCGCTACCACGAGGATATATTTGGAGTCACCTTGCGCACGTACGAAGTGACGAACCGCCTCCGGTCCGAGTCGATTGCGCACATCGAGGAGAGTAAGAAAGACACGGACGAGTGAGTCGGGCCCGCTGGCTTCCTTTCCTTTTCAAACCGGCGCTTTTGTTTCCCCAGAAACGTGTGGGCTGGGCAAGAGAATCCCTTTTGTCGTTCAGCTGACGCCATCGCTCGAGCTACGAGCCAAGAGTGGGTGGGGATCACCGGGGAGCAGGCATGTTGAGCCTCTAAGCTCCGCATGCCGAAGTTCCATCCCTGGGATTGCCGATTAAAACAGGGGGTGGGGAGCCTCAAACCCAGGGGCTAAATGCAGCCCTCCTGGCTGCTCTGAACAGCCCTCAGAGCTTCCCCCAAATAGGCCACACCCCTCAGGAGTCCTGGCCTTTTTTTGCCTGGCCTGAACACACCTCTCGTACTCTGATAAATGCTTTTCGCTTGCCTGGAGAGAGGGGTGTGAGTAGAAACAAGCCTACTGAAGCCAGTGTGGTGTAGTGGTTAAGAGCGGTGGACTCGTAATCTGGGGAACCGGGTTCGCGTCTCCGCTCCTCCACATGCAGCTGCTGGGTGACCTTGGGCTAGTCACACTTCTCTGAAGTCTCTCAGCCCCACTCACCTCACAGAGTGTTTGTTGTGGAGGAGGAAGGGAAAGGAGAATGTTAGCCGCTCTGAGACTCCTTCGGGTAGTGATAAAGCGGGATATCCAATCCAAACTCTTCTTCTTCTGCATGCAAGGTGAAATTTGCATTTGTTGCTCTGCCCACTTCCCCCTCTGGCCAAGCCCACCAGGAGGGTTTCAGCTGGAGGCAGCAGCGCTTCTGAAAACCAGGAGCCTGTGCTCTTGCACTTGGGTTCCTCCTTGCTGGTTTCCCTCTCTTGCGCAGGGAGACCGGGATGCTGGGCTGGGTGGGCCATTGGCCTGATCCAGCACAGGCTCTTTTAGGTTCTCATGCCCAGAAAGGAATGCAGTCCTCGCACTGGAAAGGTGTTTTCCCAGCCCTGATCCGGAGAAAGACCCTAGGAAGCTACTGCCAAGTTGGAGTAAAATAGCCCTGGCAGTGGTGGCTGATGTCCATTGGGAATGGTGGGGCAGAACTTAGGGGAGCTAACAGCAGGTGGCGCCAGAGCTAAAGATAGGCAGAGTTCTAGTCACCATTTCCTACCTGCTAAGTTCTGTGAGGGTGATACTGAGACTCCCATGTGCCCTAGTACAGGCATCCCCAACTTGTGGCCCTCCAGATGTTTTGGCCTACAACTCCCATGATCCCTAGCTAACAGGACCAATAGTCAGGGATGATGGGAATTGTAGTCCAAAACATCTGGAGAGCCGAAGGTTGGGGGTGCCTGCCCTAATAGGTCAGCCTCCACTCTGCCCCTCCCATTGCCTGCTACCCATCCCGTTCAACTGGAGCTAGGAACATAAGAAACTGCCTTGTGCTGAGTCAGAGCGTTAGTCCATCTGCTTCAATATTGTCTACACTGACTGGCAGAAGTTCTTCAGGGGTTAAGGCAGGAGACATTCCTAGCCTTATCTGGCAATGCTGGGGATTGAACCTGGGACCTTCAGCATGCAAGGCAGACTTTCAGCCCCTGAGCTATGCTCTTTCTCTCCACATTAAGCGATCCTCCAAGACACCCTCAGCTATTTCCTAGTGGTCCATGGCAGTGAGAACGGAATGAGATCCACTGTTGTAATATTTTGTGCCTTCTGCTGAGCTGGTGGCACCAGCTGACCTAATCCCAACCCAACCCTGCCACCTACTGTCCAGAAATGGTATCAGCCTTTCAAAGAGGCCTTTTTTTTGCCACATAGCGAAGTTGCCGCAGCATTTGCAACACACATTTAAAGCAGATTTATACCGCTTTAGCAGTTGCGGCTTCCCCTGAGGAATCCTGGGAGCTGTAGTTTGTTAAGGGTGCTGGGGATTGTGGGCCTTTGACTGCAAAAGAAAGAGGCAGGCAAGAAAGGAAAGGCTTATTCCATGAATTAAATTTAGGAGCTAAGCCTATGGTTTGGTTCACGCATCGTAGTAAGCTAAACTACGGCTTAGGTCACATCCCACACCATACATTTAAAGTACATTTAAAGCACATCACGTCTCCCAAATACTCCTGAGAACTTACCCCTCACAGTGCTGCGGTTCCCAGTTCCTTAATCAACCACAGTTCCCAGAAATAGATTGCACAATACATTTTTGCTAGGGCAAGTGTTGCACTGCATTCTTTTCTTGGGCAATGGTAAAACTCAGCCATCCACTGGAGCAAAAGCCCCTTGCCCTAGTAGACAAGTGGACTCTGGATATGGCCCCTGGTTTGGACAGGTCAGGCTCAGATACAGTTCACGATAGTCATACTGCTATTGGTGTGTGTAGTGGGTGGGTGTGTATTGTTTTATTCTTAAATGTGATGGTTGGTTTTTAACCCAGGTATGTAAGCAGCCTAGAGATGGTTTGTGTTAGGCAACTAATAAATAACAGCAGTTAATAACGATGTATTCATTTTATTTGCCTTGTTTGAAAAAAATTCCAGAACTGGAATATGTAATAGCCATTCAGTTCTAAAAGGAACAGAAAAGAGAGAAAGCCAGTGTGGTGTAGTGGTTAAGAGCAGTAGACTCATAATCTGGTGAACCGGGTTCGCTTCCCCGCTCCTCCACATGCAGCTGCTGGGTGACCTTGGGCCAGTCACACTTCTCTGAAGTCTCTCAGCCCCACTCACCTCACAGAGTATTTGTTGTGGGAGAGGAAGGGAAAGGAGAATGTTAGCCGCTTTGAGACTCCTTAGGGTAGTGATAAAGCGGGATATCAAAGCCAAACTCTTCTTCTCTTCTTCAAAAGACACTCCCGGGGGGAAACTGGCGAGGATATTTGTCTCATGTATAAGGTGTGGGAATATTCAGGGATGCAGGAGAGGATATATTGTTCAACGATATCCTTCCTAACTTGCGTTAGCAAGTTCTAGATCTTAGCAGAGTAACATTCCCCTTTAAAGGCACAGCGGTTTGCTTGTTGCAGGCTTGTCTGAGCCTCTCAATATAAGATTCCTGGTAAGTTCCCTTCTTGTCCCTCTTAAAAAGAATAGACACGACTGTCTTATTAAAGTCAATATAAAAGTAGTTTACTCACAATCATTCAGTTCACAGTTGGATCCCTGAAGGCAGACTTAGGTTACAAAACTATATAGACATGTGGAACTATCCCATAAGGGAGTTAGTTCCTAACTAACTGCAAACAGGCAGTCACTTCTGCTAACACATGGAAAAGCAAAATGAAGAAGAGACAAAGGAAGGAGATGTGCTCCCTTGCCCAGGTTAAGCTTCACACAGACACAATGGCCTCTAGTCACACGCAGAGGATGCTCAGGAGGAAACAGGAAGTTAGACTCCTGGCTGGTACAAAGCATAGCATGTCCATTCTAGGAATGTTGTACTTGACTGCTCTGTGTTTCACATCCCACATAAGGCAGCTGCTTTGTGGTACTGCTTGGGGCAAGTAGTCACACAATGCCAAAACGTGGGGTTATGCAGCAGGGTCTAGCTGTGATTTCTGCATTGTAGGGGTGTTGGACTAAGTGATCTAGGTCCCTTCCAGCTCTAGAATTCTATGATTACAGTGGTACCTCAGGTTACATATGCTTCAGGTTACATACACTTCAGGTTACAGACTCTGCTAACCCAGAAATAGTGCTTCAGGTTAAGAACTTTGCTTCGGGATGAGAACAGAAATCGTGCTCTGGTGGTGCGGCGGCAGCAGGAGGCCCCATTAGCTAAAGTGGTGCTTCAGGTTAAGAACAGTTTCAGGTTAAGAATGGACCTCCGGAACAAATTAAGTACTTAACCTGAGGTACCACTGTATATATTATGTGACTGCATCCCTGTTTAGTAGCCAAAGGGAAGTGCTGCCCACTGGCCCAGCATCCTGGGTGAGCAAGTGTGTACGATGTTTTCTGTCCAACTAACGAAAGGACAGCATTTAAGCCAGGGAATGCATAACTTGTGAAGGGCGAACGAAATGCATGTGAACTCGAGTGGAGGGGGTGATTTTTTTTTACATGCTTTACCATGCATGTGTGATCTCAGCTCTAACCGATGCCTTTTTTGCAGGGTGTTTTGTTCCTAAACGTGACCGCGTCGCGTTGCCCGAGGCAGGAGGCCGAGCCAGGCAAACCGCGGCAGCTCCAGCTGCTCTGCTCCAGCCCTCGAAAAGGAGAGGGGTCTGGACCTTGTACTGACACGTCTGCATCCGCTCCTTTCCTCCAGGGACTTCCGCCAGGCCCACAACAAACGCTCGTCTGTGTCTCGTCCTATTGTTGTGTCCTGAAGGATGTGTTGTTGGCGCTTGGATAGCGAGGGAGGAAGAGACGGAGGACAATGTTGGTGATATTTCTCTCCCCTCCACACCGCCACCCTCTTCTCGCGTCCTGTGGCAGTTTATTTTCCTTCTGTGTGACCTTCTCTGGAATCTCCCACCGTGGCGCGATGGCTTTGAACGCAACCTGAAAGCAGCTCCGGCAAAGACACACAACTTCCGCTCGTTCATGACAAGGCCGTCTTCATGGCTGCATGAAAACCACCACCTTAGTGGTCGTCATCTGCATTTTGTGTGTGCGTGTGTGTGTGCGTGTTCTGGGGTGGGTTTGGAGGGTCACAGTCAGTTGCTGTTGAGTTACGCAGCAGAGGAACGCAGAATCGCCGCTCTTGTCTGTTTGCCAAAATCTCTGCCTAGCATGATTTGCTTCAAGCAGTGGGTCACTCTCTCCCCTGTCCCCTCCTGCCACTGCCCCTTTCATTCCTGCAATCTGGCAGGGGGGAAGAGGGAAAGTATGGCGGGCAGCTCCTCCTGTGGCTTTGTTCTTGTGCAGCCTCTCAGTCCTTGCATTCAAGATGGGACTGGCCTTCATTGCACAGATAATGGCCGCACCTTCGTACGGCATACCTGCGCAGTCTCTTAACGTGATGCACTGCCCCGGCTTCCCTGCACCTTCCGCAACGTGTTTGAGCACTGATCCAATGGTCGCAAAGTCAGCAACACAGCTGGATATGGCAAGCTGGGTGGGCTGTAACCAACAGGCTGCCAGGAAGCAACTGTAGGTCATCAGGCATTGTGGCTAAAACACTGCTAAGGGTATGAATACACTATTAGGAATCCAAGAAGGTTTCATTGTTAAATTCATGCGATGTGCTTTTTCCTTTACTCCCCAGACAGATAAAGAGAGAAAGAAAAAGAATGAGGATGGTACCAATGGATCACTTCTGTAGAACCATAGAACTGAGATGGGGAATCTGTGGCCCTCCAGGTGTTGATGGGCTATGACTCATATCATCTTCTGCTGATTTCCCATTCCGGCTGGGGCTGATGGCAGTCGGAATGGGGGAGAAATATGATCCAGTTCACATCTGATGCTGAGCTTACCTAATTCACACTTTGCCAAACAGTATGCAGACTGAAACATCAGTCGTTCTTCGAAATTTGCACTTTGCCCAATTTTCAAATGCCGTTCTCCAGCTAAGTAACGTGGATGCATACACTAGCGTAAAGTGCTCATATAAACGTGTATATTAGCAAAAGTAACATACACAAAATACATTGCATTAGGGGGAATTACTTTGCTTTAAAAAAGTGTATGTTAGGAGAAAATGCAGACTTGTTAGGAGAAATTCGCATTAAAATTCTGGTGAATTTTCACAAGAACAACAACAAAATCACGAGCTGAGATGGTAATGTGAGGGATCTAATTTAAGATCGAAAAACATGAGAAACGGAGAAAAACAAAAAATGACATATTTGCCCAACATCATGTCCAAGACCATGGGTAGGCAAACTAAGGCCCGGGGGCCGGATACGGCCCAATCACCTTCTAAATACGGCCTGTGGAATCAGCATGTTTTTACTTGAGTAGAATGTGTCTTTTTATTTATAATGCATCTCTTGGTTATTTGTGGGGCATAGAAATTTGTTCATTTTTTTCTTCAAAATATAGCCCGGCCCCCCACAAGGTCTGAGGGACAGTGGACCGGCCCCCTGCTGAAAAAGTGTGCTGACCCCTGTCCAAGACCATCTGGTGGGCCACAGGTTGCCCATCTTTGCAACAGACCAAGGCCAAAGAGGACACAGGAAGGAACAGGCAGACTACATTCATGAACTCTTTCTGATGGCTTCCAGAGTTCTCCAGTTACAGAATATGATTGACTATTCTGATAGATCTCTTGCTCCATCCACACCGCTTTTCTAGTCTCAGAATAAACCCAGGGCATCCCCTTCCTCCCTAGGGAGATAGATGGATCTCCCAGCAGTAAAAAGCTGAATTACTTCCAGTAGGAAACAGCTGGATCCTAAACTGTTGCCTTCTCATTGAAGGGTTTTGCTGTCAGTGCCAAAAACTCTGTGCTTTCTCGCTTGGTGTTTCCTTTTGCTTTGTGTAAAAAGGACACCATGGGGAGCTGCCAAGGCAGGGGCCTGGTGTCTGTCACAAGCTCTCAGCATTTGTGAGATGCTAGAAGCTGCCTTATTCTGATTCGGAGCAATGGTCCATCTAGCTCAGTATGGTCTACACTGGCCGGAAGATGCTCTCCAGAGTTTCAAGCAGGGTTTCCTGCTAGCCCTCCTTGGAGAGGCCATTGGGGGATTAAACCTTGGACCTCTGCCACTGAGCTACAGCCCTTCCCCAAAGGTCGACGGTGAATTCCACCTTAAGACTCCTTGAATTCCACCTTAAGACTCCTTGAAGCTTATAGACATTTGACCATGAGCTTGGCAGAACAAGGCAGCAGTTTCTTTGGAGGCCCAAGCATGTGCTTTTTGCATGGGACACATTGCTCTCGTTGGTAACAACATCTGAGCCATGACAAAACCCTGGTTGGGTTTAGGTCCCCTGGTTTGATTCACGCTACCGTCTTACGCACCAGAGATGTGGAGATATTTTCTAGTCCGAGGGCCGCATTCCTTGTTTGGCAACTTTCTGGGGGCCACATGGTGGGTGGAGCCTGGGGCAAAGGTGGGTGGAGCAGCATATGCAAATTTTCCCTTTGCATTGTAAGGTACTTTCTGCTCATGCTCACACACCCTTCTGCGACCTCCGTGCGGAGAAGCAAGAGGCAGCAACAGAGACTTCAAGGACACATTCAAGGCAGGGGGAAAGACCCAAGGAGTGAGGGGCAATTCCTGGGGAGAGTCTCAAAGGCCAGAGAGAGACTTGAAGGGCTGCGTGTGGACCCTAGGCCAGAGGTTCCCCACCCCTGCTATGCACACCTGGAAGTAAGATGAACCATGGGAACTTCCTTCTGAGCAGACAAGGATTGCATTGATTTGTAAGCGCAGGTGCAAAACTGGTACAACCAGGTGGCTGATGGCTGGAATCTTTAGCATAGGGGTGGAAAACTGGGGGCCTTGCGGATGCCTCTGGACTTCATCTCCCATCAATCCCAGCTACCATGGTCAAGGATGGTGGGAGTTGTAGTCCAGGAACACCCAGAGGGATCACAGGTACCACCACCCCTGCTTTATTCTAACTCAGCATGGCAAGAATCCCCCACATTCTGGCTCAGTCCAAAATCCCATGCATCCCCACAGACACAAAGTCTTGGTCATGCCATGGCTTTGCGATCAGATAACAAACGCAGCCTCTTGCCTCGCAGAAGAATAGAACGGAACCACCACACTGTGATAGCGTCGCATTGTTTTCCCACATCAGGTGACCCAGACACACACTCAGCTGCTAAGAGGATCCCCCACCCCACTTTTAAGATGGGTGAGTGCAACTGGAAGTCCAGAGCGCCAGCCAGCTTATTGTTTGTGAGTCAACATGCAAAGGCACGTGAATGTTTGTTTCACTTTGTTTGTATCCCGTGTGGATTGTCGGTCTCTCGAGAGGTTGAAAAAGCAACCTGCCAAAAGTGGGAGGAATTGTAACAGGCCAGATCATAAGGAGGGGCAGCAATAAGCCCACAAATAGCTCAGTTTGCTCAACACCCACGCTCAGCAACATGCCATGGCAGGCGAAGCTCAAAGAGACAGCACCATCACCAATCAAACACTAGAAGGCGATGCTAATTTGTGAAAGCTGAACAAGTTCCCCTGAAGAAGATAACTGAAACACATTGGAAACATTACCATTGAACCTCTTGGATTTTGTCTGCTCCATTCTGCTCCCCTCGGAAAAGGAAAACATAAAAGCAACCAACCACACTTTGCTCCAGTCCCTTTTCAGTGAAAGCCCTCTTGCCTTGCTCTGCTGCTTGTTTGTAGAAAAGGAAGTGCAGTTTCATCTCACGGGAGAGGTTTTCCAGGCTCCTACCACACAAAAGGAATGAGAGAACAGCCGTATTCAAGGGGGATCTTTGTTCTATGAGTTGATGCTTGTGTTTTGTCACGAGGTGCCATTCCTGAGCTGTGTGCAGCACGCTATGTCAACACCTAGTGGTAGAAATCAAGCATCACAATGCAGTGGCAGCACATTTCATTTTTTTCAATCCACATGTTCCAGGGCAGAGGGGTTGCAGATTGAAACAGAAATTTTCCCATGCAGAGATGGTGCAGACTGAAACAGAAATCTGTACCCTAACCCAGGCTGTTGAATGAACCCTGTATATTGATTGGGAAAACTCTCCTCTGCTCCCTCCCATTGGCTTCAGCAGGTTAACTTAGACCTAAGTGTCCTCTGGATCAAGCAAGAACAAAAATGCATTTGCCTGTGTAGGGCAATGATGTAATATGGGTGAGTACAATCCTGAATGTGTACAGGTCTCCCAAGCAGCTGCTAATGTGACCAGTTTCCTCTCCCTATTCTTCAGCTCAGCTCCCTTGTGTCACTGTGCCTTTTATTATTATTAATATTATTATTATCATCATCATCATCACTGCCATTAATAAACAACTGATGAACAAATTACAGTTGCATTCCTTGGTCTGGATGGGCAGCCTGGTTCATTTTGAACACCCCACAAATGTATGATAATTTGGAGGGTGGGGGCGGGCAGGTCATATTTAATCATATCAGTGCTTTAAGCGGCCGGAAACATTTTACGTTCCTTTACCTCCGAGCTCTTGATGCTGCCAAGTCTCTGCCGTTTGTACAATATGCTCAGCACCTTTCTTCATGGACTGACTGCTGTTCTTGTTTGCGAGGTATCCACACTGTTCTAAAGCATGCACCTTCTTTCTGTATAGTTCGGATCTTCTGGTTTTATGGAATTAAAAAGAAAAATACTTATGCCTGTTTGCATTGCAATCAATTAAAAAAAAGAAGAAGTGAATTGACTCTGTTGTCATCTTCTACTTTGGCTTTTAGGTCCTGCCCAATCTGAGGATCATGGTTCATACTACAATCGGGCTAGGCATTCATTATTCCAGTCATTTATTACTTATCCATCGCTTTAGGGGGCGAAGCCCACCTTACTTTCCACACAGTGCCTCTAGGCCCCCAATGTGGAGTGACTCTGGAGCAACGCTATGTCAGGGGCTCAGAGGCATTGTGGGGCAATTAAAATGGCAGTCCCAATGTTGACACTTGCCAGCCAGACTTTGCTGCTCCTTCTAAGCCTGCAAGCTGTTCACTGTCTGCTAAGGCAGAGATGGGGAGCAGCCCATCGCCCTCCATCATGGCCATTCCTGGATGCAGCTGACGAGGTTGGAGGAAAACAAGTTCTCCACGGCTGCTCTAAGGGAAATCCCATGGGAACTTCCAGTGTTCAGGGAAGGTAGGCATAGAACTGGACAATGGAAGAGCTCAAATGGAAGCCAACTGCAATATTCATTCATCCATTCATTCATAAAAATGAATTCATTCATTCATTCTGTGAACTGCCCTGGGATCTTATGATGAAGGGTGGGATATAAATATATAAAAAAATATAGACTGCTGTTTATTAAGAAAAAGCAACACAGTTTGCTACAGAAATACATAAAACCATGCAGTGAAAACCACATTTTAAAAGTTAAAAACAGACATCAGTTAACCATTGTATTCTTTATTGCCTGAATATAAGCCTGGCAGAATTGAAAAAGTTTTGAAAGTTGGCACGCTAGGCACCTGCTGAATCTCTAGTGGCAAGGTGTTCCACAGGACTAGGCCCATGACACTAAACACTTAAGTTTCTTTCTGTTGTCAAATGAGCCACACCATCCCAGGGAATGACCAGTGACATGCCTGCAGATGATCTCAAAGATCGAGCTGGGATACAAGGGTGGAGGTGCCCTGAACCAACATTGTTTAGGGCTTTGTAAATTAATAGAAGGCCCCCACTTCTGCAGCAGCAACAGGGAGATACTGAGCTGCAGCCTATTGAAGCTTTCAAGGCTGACAAGATGCAGAGTGTGACAGGCAGGGTCTGTGAGGCTGGGGAGATTACTGCAGGAGACTCACCCTCTGATGGTGACAGGGCTGTGTCTTCCAGCCAGGTGGTCTCTGAATAAGATACTGATGTCTCACCTCACACAAGACAACAGCTTCTCATCTGCATCAGTGTCCTTTGCCATGTGCTGCATGGTCTCCTATGGACCACAATGCCCACCACACCAGAGACTCTCACGAGGCTCCACATTGTGCCAGACCTTCGCTGGGAGCCTGCAACAGCATGGAGGAATGGTTCTGAGCTGCTGTTTCAAACCACATTCCAGCAAATTCAAGCTGTGCAATTAAGGTTGACTGGGGTGTCTTGCACAACAAACCTGCTTCCTCCAACAAGACCAGACTTTTTGCAATAAGGGAGGTGAGGGGAGAGCGTGGGCAACACTTGCTTGACGTGACATCATCTGACCTCCCCACCAACAAATAAGGATGGATGCTCAATTGACAGGTGGTCTGGAAGCACCTTTGGTTCAAATGATATCATGCACATGCTCTCGCTCTCGCTCTCAAACATACATACAAAGGGCAAACACCAAGATAAGAGAAGTTGGCCAAAATTAAGACTGGACTGGCCCTTCCAATCCATAGATTTGCTTATTTCTTAAATATAAGGAACTGGGCTTTTAATTCCCATAGGAAATCATGATTTCAAGAAGTATGCAGCAACCAGCACAAGCAGGTTGTGTACATCTTACCCAGGATGGTAGGACAGTTCAGTTGGTAGTGCTAAAAGATGCAGTCCGGCACACTTTTACTGCATGTGTGATCAAGCAGTTACGTCTCAGCACAGCTCCTAGAAGCTTTTAATGATGGTTGAGCTTCACACAGAAGGCAATAAAACACTCATGGACTCCATAAAACTTCGGCCAAGTTCTTGTTGACTTGACAGGTCATAAAAGCATAATTAGCAGCAATTATTTACAGCATTTACCGCAGCTGTGGTAAAGGCACACTTAAGTTCAAGCCTCTCTCTTTCTCTCTGCGAGTGGCAAGCAAGAGGAAAACAATAAAAGTCACCCTGTTATCAGTGTTTCCTGTGGTAGGTTCTGCACATGTCCAGAGAACAGTTCCTACAATAAGTGTCTTTGCTGAGTCCTGGCAGTGAAATAAAGGTGGGTGGGCCTGGAGCCAACCACTTTAAAATATAAGCATCCATAATTGAAACACATCATAAAACAATCCCACTAAATAAAGCAACACTGATTCAGACAATAGAATCAGGGCAAAGAAATCAAGGGAATTCCTGGGTAAACATAAATATTTGTGGGTTGGGGTGTCTTCAGTGTCACACAAATATATTTTCTTATTTGCTGGTGGACTGAGGGGTGCACCCCTGGAGTCCTTAACATGGGATCTGCATGGTTTTTCCCCCCAGGAAGGCGTGGCTGGCTGGGCTAAAGTCAAACAATGAAAGTGGGGAACGGGCTAATTTCCTCTCCCCCACCCCAAAAAAGGAGGAATAGTGCCTGCACGTCTTGCTTCATATCTCAGGTTCTACAAATGCTAGAAAATTACTCTTTTAAAAAAGAAAATAGCAGCAGCAATAATAATAATAATAATAGAAATCTGGGGGTTATGGTCCATAACCCAATTTTTGTCTCCCTTCTCAGGTTCTACAAATACAAGAAACTTACTCAAAGTAGGAAATATGTTCATTATAGTTCAGAGAGTGCGGGGGGGGACGACTATTCCCTTCCCTTCTCCCACTCCCCACCCCATGAACCATAACGACTCCAAATTCCTCCTCTTTCTGAAAGTTCTGCAAGTGCTAGAAGCTCACCCTTCCTTTAACAGGCAGACTGGTGGACAAAAATGCAAACTGGGAATTTAGGGTAGCGCTTGCTGGGGGAACTGGTATTCCCCCTAACCCCCAACTCCCGCTGTTCCCTGATTAGTTTCTTTTTCCTGCCCACCGGGAGATGAGAGGAAGAACCAAAAAGAGAGAGAGAGAGAGCGCAGTGGCCGTTGCGCCTCTATGCGAGGAAAGCAATTCGCAGACGATCCCTGGGCGTCCCTTCTCTCTCTCGCCCGCCTCATTCGTGCCTCCTTTCTCAGCGCCGGCGTCATTCTCCTCCCGCCTCTTCCTGCCGCGCCCGCCCGCCTCTTTTTTAGGACCACCCTTTTCTGCGCCGCCGGCGCGTGTCTCTTTAGAACCGCCCCTTCGGAGGGCCGCTCAGGTAAACAGGCAAGATGGCGGCGCCGGAGAGGGC
This sequence comes from Podarcis siculus, assembly GCA_034642415.1. Lineage (NCBI taxonomy): Eukaryota > Metazoa > Chordata > Lepidosauria > Squamata > Lacertidae > Podarcis > Podarcis siculus. The sequence goes on along the minus strand of JAXCMG010000019.1, from coordinate 17,108,488 downwards.
GAGCGAGGCCGAGACGGGCCCCGCGGAGCAGGAGGCGGACGGGCCGGAGGGGTTGGCTCTGCCGCCGCCGCCGCCTCCTCCTCCAGGGCCCGGCCCGGCCCCTCCGAGCCTGGCGGAGCTGCCGGGGGAGCTTCTGGAGCTTATCGCGTGCTGCGGCCCGCTGAACGCCTCCGACGTGGCCCGCCTGGCCTGCACCTGCCGCCGCCTCAGGGAGGCCTGCCAGCCCCGAGGGAAGGTCTGGAGGGAGCAGCTCCGGCTCAGGTGAGCCCCGGGGACGGGTGGGAGTGTGTGTGGAAAGGGGGGAGGAATGGGAGCGGGGTGGGCCTCGGAAAGGTGGCAGGAGCAGCGACGTCCATAGGTCATGGTGCCTCTGAGCATGGGCAGAGTGCAGGGAAGAAGGAAGGCCTGGCGTTGTTCTAAGTGCAAAGATGTGCGTGTTTCAGGCCGCGGAACGGTGACGTCGAGAAGGTGGTGCCTCTGGGCATGGGCAGAGTGCAGCAGGAGGAAGGCCTGGCGAGGGAGTGCCCTGGAGCACACACAGCAGCAGTAGTTGCACTGGGTAGGTGGTGCTTCTGAGCATGGGCAGAGTGCAGCAGGAGGAAGGCGTGGCGAGGGAGTTCCCTGGAGCACACACAGCAGCAGTAGTTGCATTGGGTAGGTGGTGCTTCTGGGCATGGGCAGAGTGCAGCAGGAGGAAGGCCTGGTGGCATCGTCCTAAGCTCACCAAGAGTTTTCAGGCCGCTGAAGCTCACGCAGCATTGTCAGTGGGAAGGTGGTGCCTCTGAGCATGCGTAGAGTGTGTGCTTGGGGAGGAAGGCTTGATGTTGACCTAAGCACAGCTTAAGGGCAAGGGAGTTTTCTGTTGCCTGGAGCACACACAGCAGCAGTGGTTGCGTTGGGAAGGTGGTGCCTCTGAACATGGGCAGAGTGCTGCAGGAGGAAAGAGGAGGAGGGCCTGGTGTTGTTCTAAGTGCAACACAGTGACTTTGAGAAGATGGTGCCTTCCTGGCATGGCAGAGTGCAGCAGGAGGAGCCTCTGAGCATGGGTAGAGCACAGAAAAAGTAGAGTTTGGAGCCTTTGCATCTAGAGCAGAAACAGAGACAATCAAGATGGTGTCCCTGAGCATGGTCAAAGTGCGAATGAGGAAGGACTGGAGGTGGCATCCTAAGCACAGAGGCTTCAGGCCTTACATGTAGCCATAGTAGTGATAGTGGGATGATGATGATGCCTCTGAGCATGGAGAGAGTACAGAGGCAGGGGAAAGTGGAAGGTCTGATTTCGCAGGTGCAGGGAGAATTTTCTGGCCCTGGACATTGGTATGATAATTCCTGAGCATGGGCGGAGTGCAGGGGGAGGAAAAGGAGAAAGGGCTAGTATCCCTGGCCCAAGGGAAGTTTCCACTGCCAAGGTTTTCTAGACACAACAGCAATAACAGGAATACTGGGAAGATAATGCCCCTGAACTGTGTGTGTAAGTCAGCTGATGGGAGTTGTAGTTCAAAAGATCTGGAAGTGACATGTGGAGTAGGCCTGGGCGATGTATCGATACAAGACTGGTATGGGGGCAGAGTGGGATGGCAGCTTCACTCAGAGGAATATTGCAGGTGAAACCGCCACCGCTCCTGAGCAGAGGGAGAAACAAGCTGCAGCTGGGAGTGGTGGCAGTGTCACCTGCAATATACTGCTGAATGAAGCCACCGTCCTACTCTGCCCCTTGTACTGGCAAAGAGAGAGAAACAAGCTGTATCACCGAGGAGCCGATACAGCTTGTTCCTCCCTTTGCTTCTTTAGTGTGTTTGGCTGAGGAGCTGCATGCCTCAGCCTAGCAGTTGGGGCTGTTCAGCTGGGGTGTGCGAAGCCCCCCACTCCCCAGCTGCGGGAGCCCCAATCCTTCCGCTGCTTGCATGCGAGCAGGAGAAGGATCAGGGATGCTCAGCTGGGGGGTGCGAAATCCAACATCTGCCATCCAGAGCCAGCGGCAAAATAGTGGCTTTGAGAACTGAAAGAAGAAAAGTCACTTTATCCAGGCACAGTCCAGATAGATAGATAGATAGATAGATAGATAGATAGATAGGCAGTGTTAGAAAAGCTAGGAGCCAAATGGCTTCTTGGACCTGGGTTGTTGGCGCCAAACCAGAATGTCTAGTCGCCTGGGGTGTGAGGGTCGGCAATACTTTTTATTTATTATTTTGATAAGCATGAATTAATACGCAATTCACATAAGTGACACATTGTTAATACCACATTTTTAGCAGAAATTGCTAATACATGTTTAATTTGGTGTTGACAGTAAAAATATTGGTACCATACTTGAGTTTTCAAAACATTCTACTCTTTATTGTTAAACTCCTTAACATATTTCCTATCCTTAACATATACTTGGAGGCTTCAAAGCACTACATTTCAGTAATTCTTGAGCGTCAGCCAGGCACACAAAAAAAATGGCACCCAGACTTTTTGAGGTGCTCACAAATGGAGAATCTTTAGGTGCAAAATGCACCTGGCGTCCTGCTAATTTTGAACCCTGCACCTATTCCGACCTCTCTTAATGGTGACACAGACCATTCATAACTTAAGAATGTTCTTCACAACTGTGAGCAGGGTAGTGGGGTGGGGTAAGTGAAGTGGTTCCTGAAATTCATTATTATTGTGCAGATAAAATATACATAATTTATAGAATTCTACAGGATGTGGTATTAGTATGTGAAAACAGTCAAGTTCCAATGATCGCCAGGCATGCACCTCCAGATGGTGAAGATGTCAGGTGCCATCCTGGTGCCCAGGCATCTTCACTTGGTTGTAATAGTCAGGTGCAAAATGTGCTAACAGTCAGGTGCTTGACTAATTTTGAACACTGGGTGGGGTTGAATCATATGCAGGCAAATTCAGGCAGTGCAATTGATTAGTAGGTCTTGTGTAACAAACCTATTTCCTCAAAGAGCAGAATTTTTGCAAAAAAAGAAAAGTGATGGGGGAGTGCTCCAGAAAGTGTGGGATAATGCTTGTTTCAATACGGTGGCATCTAACCTCCCCACAAACGCGTCGGAATGAATGCTCAATAAATAGCCAGTGTTGTCTAATATCCCTGCAATGCTAGAACATTAGCAGTGGCAAAGTTTTTATCGGTGGTTGCAAGAACAAATGATCCCTATATTCTGAACAAAATGCTTGTTTAACCTGGAGGTAGGCTGTATGAATTGTGTATTGCTTTGTAATGATTTGTTGGGTCTCTGGACCGTAATAAAGATTGTATTAATATCCCTGCAAACAAATCAGGGTGATGAATGCTTAATAAGCTGATCGCCTGGTTTGACATTGTCATTGTGTCAGCCACCATAACCCCAAGATCTCTTCTTTAGTTAGTCACAACCCGTTCAAACTCCATTGGCACATATTAAAGTTAGGGTTTATTTTTTTATTTAGCGAAATATGTTTGCCCCTTGATCATAGTAATACCTGCAAGCTGCTTACAAGAAATATTAAAATGATCAATGAAAAATTGTTGCATTACACATCAGTTTACTCTGACCTTGAACTTCATTTGCCATTTTCCTGCATGTTCACCCAGTTTGGAAATTATAATGGCAAACAGATTTTTGTTTGTTTTTAAAAGCTCATAGTAGTGTTCTGTGTCATTACTAAAATAAGTGATATTCTGTATCTGTGTACTTTCATCGTTGCTTCATGCTGTTCCCTTATTGTAGTTCTCGATTTTAGCAGCCGAAGTGCCGTCAGGGGCCCAGTGAACCTTCCATGAGGAATATGGCCACACTGTGTTACATTATTTCAGCAACTGTTTATTTTAGGGCAATGAGTAAAGAATAACTCCTCCAACTGAAATTGCAGTGGGGGTTTCAAGGCACTCAGATGTAATTACTCAAGATGGAGCCTGGCCCAGAGTAACAGGGTCAATATCTCAACTTTTGCCAGGAGTCCAGCGATCAGAGAAACAGCCGCTTTTGGAATACAGACTCGCGATGGCTCACGTGGCTGGCTCTGAATCTTTCAAAGGTCCAACTTGGCGGCTGAGATGATAAAGCCGAACTCTGAATCGCAGACAGAGAGCCTGGAAAGCGACCCAGGAAAATCGCTTGCTGAACTGGGGAGCTGTCCGTTGTTCAGCAGCCTCTTTCACAGGTGGGGAGAGAATATTCTCTTCCTTTTAATTGTTCAGCCTGAGTTTTGCAAGCCAACTGGCAGTTAGAAAAAGCAATAAAACCATGTCTTCTTCTGCCAAGACATGGTCAGAGCCAGGCTGCATATGAACTTCTCCTGTTCTCAAAAATGGGCCAAGATAAGAAATTTACATATATTGGTCCAGTTCTATTGTCACTGACTGTGTGAGAGAGCTTGCCTGCAAGTTATGATTTAGTCTCCTACAGTGATGTATTCTGCCACACCATCGCCCCAAAAGTTAACAGATTGTCATCCTGAGCTAAAAAGTTGAAGCCATTGTTGTGTGTGTTTATTCACAATACTACTGTGCGGCAACATTGCCATATATTGTGAAGGTGTTTGCAAAGTGATGTTCCTCATCTGGAGCAAACGAGACATAAAATTAGCCCTCTTTCTAGCCAAACTTTTGCAAACCTGTTGACCAGCTGTTTTGGACTACAACTTCCATCAGCCTCAGCAAGGGCTCCATATTGGAGAAGGCTGCTTTGGTCATGTATGTCTCCTGATGCTGATTATTGTTTAAATAATAATTAGCCAGCAAATAGTCAGCTTGGGACTGGCTGTGGCAGGAGCAGTCAACCCTTTGCCCCAATCATGGTCCAGATCAGCTATTTATTAAACAAATTCAGGAATTGTTATTATTTTATCCCAGTTTGGTTGAAATTAATGAGCCTGAGGTCCATTCATTCTGAGGGGTTTACTCTTAAGCAGGACTGAGGCCACATTCACACCATACATTTAAAGTGCTATGATAAACATAGTTGTGGCTACCCCCCCCCCCAAGAGTTCTGGGAGCTGTAATTTGTTAAGGGTGCTCAGAGGTTTTTTTTGAGAACTCAAGTTCCCATAGTTCCCTGTGAAGAGGGCTTGATTGTTTAGCCACTCTGGGAATTGTAGCTTTGGAAGGCAAATAGGAATCTCCTAACAGCTTAGCATGAAGGACAAAGGGCCGTTGCTCAGTGGTAGAGCACACAGTTCAGATGCGAACTTTTTCAGGATCAATCTGTAGCACCTTCAAGTAGGGCAAGAGGTGGGGAACCTATCTGAAACTTCTGCTCAGGGTAGAGTAGAGCAGGTATCTTCAACCTTTGCAGCCCCAGGATTCACTTTTAACCCATACATGCATTTTGGGACCTGTTTCTTAATCTTTTACCATATATTTCCATGGTGGAAACACTCTTCCATGGTAAGAGTGTGACCCATCTTAGATCGGACCGCAGTCCACTGGTGGTCCTGACCCACCAGTTGAAGACCAGTGGAATAGACTATACAGTGGTACCTTGGTTTAATAACAGTCCTGTTTACGAACGATTTGGTTTACGAACTCCACAAAACCGGAAGTAGTATCCCAGTTTGCAAACTTTACCTCGGTCTAAGAACTGAAACCAAATGGTGGAAGGGCACCGGCAGCGGGAGGCCTCATTAGGGAAAGTGCACCTTGGTTTAAGAACAGTTTCGGTTTAAGAACAGACTTCCAGAACAGATTAAGTTTGTAAACCTAGGTACCACTGTACTGAACTAGATGGAACAATGTGAACCTGTGTAGAACAGCTTCATTGTGTAATGTGTGAGTATCGGGATATTGGTTAATGTACGAAGTAGATAACTCTCAACCACAACTCTTTGTTTACGCGAATAGCCTATGGTCCTGTCCAAACTCCCACATGGATTTTGCATCCTTCAGATCTCTCTTGACTGGCAGTTTCTACTGTGACTCCTGCTTTCCCTTTGTGTTCTGAAAAAAATATGTTAACTTGGGAATTGTTCAGAAGCTGACAGATAAGGTCTATATCCACATCTTTTGGTTAATCCTAGTGTTGACATTTTGTGGGGAGGAAGCACATAGCTTGACTGGGCAGCCTCTGATAGGCTTTATCTCACAGCCATGTTATGCCAAGATTTCTCTTCCAGAAAACCTTCATGGTGTTGAATAGATAGGCAGGTGCATCATTAATCCTCAATGTCACAGGAGCTTCCAGGGCACCAGGGTTTGCAGCAGGTAGCCCAGAATTACAGCTCATGTTTGGGCTTTATTTTTCCCCCTGTTCTGGATATCAAAGAGAGCTCTGGGTTCCATGCCACCCAAAGCGGCTGTTGGCACAGTTCTCCTGTGCCCGTTACACTTGGGAAATAGGGAGCAAGCGACTTCTTCCTACATTTCCTGGCAAGAAGCAAATGCTGGACACTTGGCTGAGCTGCTCAGAAACACGGCTGCAAGTCACAGGGCCTGTGTCCTCTGAGGCTAATCCCCTCCACCCTCCCTTTGGCGTCTCTAGCTCCCAATGCCGGCCAGCTGAGGATGTGCTCTGGCAGTGTACACACACTGCCGTCGACCTCCTCCTGGTTCAAGGGGGATAGGCAGATTCCAGAAGTTATAATCCTTTTTTCAACACAATGAATCCTCAAAGCAGCATTCACTGTGATAGTTTGCTGGAAGAAGTGTTGCAGGGTGGGGTAGGGAGCTCTGCCACCTGCTATTTAGCTGTCAGGAAACGGGAGCTCATGAGTTGCAAGCAGAAGGGCCCTCCTTTAATCCCCGGCATCTCTAAGTAGCAGTGTTAGAAACTGAGATGCGAAAGCTAGGAGCTAAATGGCACCTTAAACCTCAGTTGTGGGCGCAGCAACAGAATTTCCAGGCACACTTTTTTAATAACAAAAATACAAAGCTGAATATTAATGAATTTCAGCTAAAACGTTATCTTCATTTTTCACATGGTCTAGTCCTAGACCTGCCCAACCCCCTAATATTCTTAAGAGGATCTCTTCTCCAGTTTTCAGAGAGTAGCTGGAAGTGGGGAGGCAGAAAAAGATCCTCCTTTCCTTCCACTCTGCAGTTTTAATCTGAAATCTTAGGTGCGGTGCAGTGCTGCTCCCAGATCTCAGAAACTGCACATGCTGATGAAATTCCCTGTCGCAAAATGTCCCTAGAACAATGAGAGTTTCGAACACTGCTAGGTAGCATTGGGAAAGACTCCTGCCTGGAAACCTGGAGGAGGGCTGCTGCCAGTCTGTGTCAGTGATACTGAGCTAGATGACAAATGGTCTGACTCGGTATAAGACAGCTTCCTTATATTTGGAGGTTAGAGACAAGCCCAGTGGGCACGTCCCTTGCATTTATTCTGGATGCATAGCATGTGGTTTGCATCCAGAAGGTCCCAGGTTCATCTCTGGGTAGTGCCGGGAAAGACTCCACTCTGAAATCCTGGAGAGCTCCTGCCAGTCATTGTAGATGGTTCTGAGCTAGGTGAAGTGATGGTCTGACTTGATATAAGGCGTCTTCCTATGTGGTTAGGGGGTGTGTAGTAAAGTTAGTGTTTGCTTAGAAGCTGTTCCTTGGTCAAGCAACGAGAGTGAGGCCTTGTGGGATACCAACAAGCCACAAGGACCATGGGAAATAAGTTCTGTCCCTTTAACCCCAGACTAACAGGCTCCCAGGGTGTGAAAGGTTTATTATGGGAAAGGAAACCCCTGATTTAATGAAAGGTTTGACACCTGGGTCCGAAGTTATGTGCATTCCCTCAGTGATGTTATCTGGCCTTGATTGCCTGGGAATGTGCATCTGCATAGGCTCCACTGAAAGGGAGGAAACCCCTTTGATTTAGGCTCTGGGTTCTTAATTGGTCCAGCTGCCAGAAGTTAGATTGATTAACCCGCAAGCCGGTCATTGGAGAATTTAAAAATAATCAAGAGATATGACTGGGTTTGGGGGTTCCTACGCCACGTGCAAATTGGGGATAAAAGATCTTGGAAATGGTTGGGAAAGCGAGCTCTGCAATCCGCAAATCGCCCGGCTGCTGATGCTCCACCTAAGCAGCCGTTGTTTCGTCTTTTGTGATGGAGAAGTGCGAAAATCTCTGACTGCGGATCATTGAAAGGACTCTAACTATTCTATCTGTGTCTTAGTCGTGAGTATGTAAGTCAGTTAGATTTCACAATGTTCTTGTTTTCTTGCCTGTAAGTTTCAAAAGAAGTGCCTGCTTTTTAAGCATGTTTTCTTATGTTCTCTTAAAATAAATTTTAAGAAAGAAACTGTTTTAGTTTGTGTGCCTTTCCGGGGGAAAAGCTAATTCCTAGCCTTATGCTTGGTTGAGCTCTACCGTAGAATTTCTGTCTGCAAGTTTGTGGATACAACTTGTAGAGTGGGGGTAACCAGCAACAACGGGGCACAACCTTCTCCCCGGGTTGTGGCTCTGGGTTCCCCGGGACGAGGGGAGTGGTGGCAGCCTTACCGGTGGTATTTTGTCCTGTTTCTGTAAAAAGTAAACGTGTCTGCCAGCCCTGCCCTAGAGGACCTGGTCTGGCCGGAGAGCAAAGACAGGTGTGGGAGGGGCGAGCGGCTGGAGGCAGTTTACCACAGGATGTCTGCAGTAAGATACTCTACTTTGAAAATATAGATAACATGCTGGGGAGCTCTGATGAGTCCTCAGTAGCTTCCTCAGTAGATGGATTGAGGTTGAATCTCGAAAAGACAGAAGGGGGACATGGGGCGGGCAGGTAGGTGTGAAGGACTCCCTGGTCCTGAGCAGGGTAACTGCCACTAAAGGACCAGGTGCACAGTCTGGGAGTCATTTTGGACTCACAGCTGTCCATGGAAGCGCAGGTTAATTCTGTGTTGAGGGCAGCTGCCTACCAGCTCCATCTGGTATGCTGGCTGAGACCCTACCTGCCTGCACACTGATATAAGGCATCTTCCTGTGTGGCTACTGGATGCCTGTAGGAAGATACTGTACTTTGAAAATATAAGTAAAAAGCTGGGGGGCTCCCCCATTCCTGCCCTCCTGAAATCTTTCCCCACTGTCACATGAATGTTTCATCAGCCTTAGTGTTTAGCAGGGTGTCAGTCCTCTGAAACCTCTCACTGTAACAAATGAAATGGGGTGTGTGCATGTGTATTAAACTTGTGTACATCCTTCGACCTCATTCCTTCTCCAGGATACCTCATTCCAAGGGTGGGAAACCTGGAGCCCTCCAGCAGCTCCTGGACTCTAGCTCCCATCATCCCTAGCCAGCATAGCCCAATGGTCAGAGATCATGGGAAGTGCAGTCCAACCACGGCTAGAGGGCCACATGCTTCCCATCCTTGCATTTAGCCGTTAGTGGTTCAAGGAGGCCACTTCTCCTTACTCCATTTTCCTGTTCTCTTCCCCCCGCCTCTTGGCATCCTGAACAACTCCATGAAGATGTGAAATGTTGACCACTGTGTTTTGATTTGTCTGTTTCTTCCACAGGTGGCCATCGCTTATGAAATATTATAACCAGGTGGACAATGTGAATTGGCTGGAGGAATACAAACAACGGCATAAAGCTGGCTTGGAAGCTCAGAGAATCGTAGCATCATTCTCCAAAAGGTTCTTTTCGGATCATGTAAGATTTCTTGTTTATTTGAGAAGCACTCATCCTGTGCACCCTATGATCCTTTTGTGACCCAGGATACAAAAGCTTGCTTGATAGTTTCCTAGTGGGTTACAGGAAAAGTCCTTAGAACTGAGGAAGCTACTTTGTACCGGTCCATTTACTCAGTATTGTCTACTGGCAGCAATTCTCCAGGGTTTCAGACAGAGATCAATTCCAACCCTACCTGGAGATGGAGATGCTCTGCCACTGAGCTGTGACCCTCCCCACAAAATAAGCTGCCTCAGACTGAGTCAGACCATTGGTCCATCTAACTCAACATTGTCTACACTGACTGGCAGCAGCTCTTCAGAGTTTCAGATGGGAGTCATTTCCCTGCCCTGGGATGCTGGGGATTGAACATGGTACCTTCAGCGTGCAAGACTGATGCTCTACCACTGAGCTATGGCCCTTCAGTTAAGGCATAGAAGCCTTGAAATAGACCATTGGTCTGTCTAGCTCAGTACTGTATTGTGTACACACTGACTGGCAGCAACTCTCCAGGGTTTCAGACACCTACATGGAGATGCTGGAGGTTAAACCTGGGACCTTTTGCATGTAGAGCATGTGCCCTTTCAATTGAGCCATGGCCCTTCCCTAAAGTCCTTAGTGATGGGGTAACATTATGTTCTTTTGCTAGGTGCCCTGTGACGGCTTCACTGATATTGAAACCCTCGAGTGCCCAAGCCACTTCTTTGAGGATGAGCTGATGTCCATCCTTAATATGGAAGGAAGGTGAGCCTGAATTTTAAAAGAGCTAGGAGGGGCTGCAAAAGCAAAATTGCATTTCCATAGGGCTGCAAAGTTTAGATTAATTGATCGGCCAGTTAAAACATTTTTGATTGACTGAAGCAGTGCGCCTGATTTACCCATCCAGCAGATTATAAATATTCTTTACAGAAATTTAACAGACACTGCAAATTCATGTTGCAATTTAATTCTTAAACGTTTTATTTTATTAGCTGCACTCATAGCCCTCTTCTTCGAAGAAGTTACAAGAGAGCAGACATGATTTCCTCTCCGGGGTTTTTTTTTATCTTCACAACATTCCTGCAAAGTTGGTGAGGCTTAGAGAGAGTGACTTGTCCAAGGCAAACCAACAAGCGCCATAGCCGAGCAGAGATTCGAACCTGGTCTTATACCCTTCCAGCTATTAATAAGTGCTGGTTTTGACCTATAAGGCCTTAAGCAGCTTAGTACCGCAATACCTCAAGGACTGCCTCTCCCCAGATACACCGACCCAGACTCTGTGATCAATATCTGGAGCCCTTCTTTGTGTGCCTACTCCTCAAGAGGTCCAGAGGGTGGAAACATGAGAACTGGCCTTTTCTGCAGTGGCTTCCCATTTGTGGAATGCTCTCCCCAGGAAGGCTCATCTAGCACCTTCATTATACATCTTTAGGCACCAGGTGAAAACGTTCCTCTTCAACCAGGCCTTTGGCTGATTAATATTCTATGTGCTTGTGGGATGTGGGGTTTATTGTCCTGTTTTTGTTTTAACTGTTTATTTTGTGCTTTTATCCTGCATTTTTATCTTGCGAACCACCCCGAGATCTTCGGATGAAGGGCGGTATATAGCTTTGATATAAATAAATAAATAAATAAATAAATAAATAAATAAATAAATAAATAAATAAATAAAATAAGTGCCAGTCTTATGTTGCAGTCTCTGTGCAAGAGTCAATCGGAAGTGCCTCTCCTGAGATGTTACAGTGCATAACCTTAAAAAAAAAGTTTGCTTTCCCCCTCTCTTGTATGCAAATTTATGCAGATCTAATTGATTAAAACTGCAGGGACTGCGTAGGAAGTCTTAAAAGCAGAGGCAGACACCTGTGGATCTCCAGATATTGCTGGACTTCAGTTCTCATCATCCCTGGCCATTAGTCATGCTGACTGGAGCTGACGGCTATGTTCCAACAATATATCCGAAAGGCCACAGATCCCCCATCCCTGTTTTAAAGACTGCAATGAAGTTTTCTAGCTGCTTGTGTGCTCAGCTTTGTTTCACCTTCTAACAAGGCTGCAGCTTAATATTTTGCATTGGTGAGGTTTCTGCTTAACATCATTTGAGCTGCTGCGTTGGCCGCACACATTCTTATTAAGAGCAAATTTATGCTAACGATGCTGCAGTCTTTGCCACTTGCTATCATTAAGCTAAATTGTTTCCCTGGAAGCCGTCCTGACAGTGTGTCTGTTCCTACTGAGCACCCTGATTGACTAGAGGATAATGCGTTGTGAGGTTTGATCTGTTTGCTGGAGTGGACGGATCTGAATTGGGAGGAACAGGACCATCACCTGTGCATGCATTCAGAGCCCAGGAGGGTATAGAGCAGGTGTGGGGAACGTAGTCCATCTGTTGCTGAACTGCAACTCCCGTAATCCCTGGCTATTGCCTGTGTTTGCTGGGGCTGATGGGAGTTGTAGTTCAGCAACAACTGGAGGGACAAAGTTGTCCACACACCTGGTATAGTGGAACAATAGGATGTGAGTAGGAAGCATTCTGTAGAATTGGGTTCTTGGAACACAAAGAACACAAACAGTAGTTAAAATTAAGCGCTTTTGGAAACAGAAGTGAATGTTATGCACCCCTTCTCGTGGCTACAGGAACCAAGCTAAGCTAATTCCCATCAAGATAAATAATAATACTATAATAATAATGATTTATTATTTACACCCCACCCATTTGGCTGGGTTTCCCCAGCCACTCTGGGTGGCTTCCAAAGGAAATAATAATAATAATAATAATAATAATAATAATAATAATAATAATAATAGGTGATCAAACATCAGACATTTAAAATTTCCCTGAACAGGGCTGCCTTCAGATGTCTTCTAAAAGTCAGACAGTTATTTATTTCCTTGACATCTGATGGGAGGGCCTTCCACAGGGAGGGCGCCACTACCGAGAAGGCCCTCCTCTGTCTGGTTCCCTGTAACCTCGCAGTGAGGGAACCGCCAGAGGGCCCTCAGAGCTGGACCTCAGTGTCTGGGCTGAATGATGGGGTGGAGATCCTCCTTCAGGTATACTGAGCCCGAGGCCTTGGTCTAAATGTAGCCATTCAGATCTTGGGTCTTCCCAGTCTTAGTTGGTCTTTCTTGACCACTGCATTGCACTGTCTCTCAAGAAACATCTTAATTATCTCGGCACACTACATTTTCTTACTACAGAGTAATTATTAAATTGGTCTTCTGTCCATGGCACTGACACAAATGTAGCAGCATCCATGTGACGTCTTCCTCGGCTGTTCTCTTAAGTAGGTGGCATGTGACGTTTCAAGTCTGGAAGGATCAATACCCACCGTATTTACACAGTGGTCTGAGGACCTTGCATCCCTCCAAGTCATAAGGAATAGTTTTCCATTCTTAACCCCACAAAGAGTCCTGGGACCTGTGGTTTGTTACGGGTGCTGTTAGGAGACCCCGGCCCTTCTGATATTCCCCTCACAGAGCTACCATTTCCAGAGTTTCCTGGGGAAAAGGATAGACTGTTAAGCCACTCTGAGAACTGCAATTTTAAAGCCTTCCTTTATTCTTTATGGCCAGGCTCCCCGGTGCAATTTTTCTGCATTGGTATGCTGATCCGTATCTCTTTCATCTTTCTACCCCTCTCTTGTTTGTTGCTGAAGTTTAATAAAACTATTGATGTTGGCAAAAATCCCAGCTGGCGTGAGAGTCTTTGAGCGGCATTGTAGTTCTCTGCCTGTTTTTGCATTCCGCAGATAAGATTGTGCTATAGGGGTCAGAAGTTGTCTTTTAAAGTCACGGGAGATACCTGAGCCGTATTAATAAGATCCTGCTTTCAGGGCTTGGTAGTTGTTTCCATGCTCTGCTTGGCTAGCCCCTTATAATCGCGCCATTCAAGCGTTTCTCTTTGTGCGCCTGGCTTTCCTCTTCCCATTCTTCTGACTCAAGCGGTTGCTCACCACAATGGTTCTCCTTCACTGTGCAGGAAAGGCCTGACGTGGAAGTACTATGCAAAGAAAATCCTTTACTTCATGCGGCAGCAAAACATATTGAAGAAACTGAAGGTGTATCTTCAGCGCCCAGCGGATGAGCAGTCCTTTTTGGAAGGTGAGTGGAGGCCTCAACGTGATAGCAAGCATCGGTCCTGCCAGCCGAATCTTTATTGTTTAGTCAAAGGCTCTGCGTCACACAAAAGAATCCAAATGGAGCATCACTCAAAATGTAGTTAAAGTAAAATAGTGTGATCTACTGGAGCATCCAATATTTTCCAATGCAGTTATACAAAAAAAAACTCTCATTGCACTCATTACAAAACAGGCAGAATCTTAACCATTTTGTAATTTAATTCAGTGGTTTGTCCTGAAATCAGCAGTCCAATCTTTTTCTGTTCCTTCTCCGTTCTCAAATATTATTTCTGAAATGTTCACGCTCCATCTTTATCTGGATTTGAAGGGCTTTATCCCAACCCCCCCCCATTTGCTTTTCCTTGTTTAGCTTTTAATTTCCTCTTAATGCAATACAGACTGGCCAGTTTAATTCTTCACCTACCTTACTAAAATGAGAATTTCCTTCTCCTTCACTTGCCAAGTCTCTCACGTGTGTGCGTGTGTGTAAGGTTAAAAATGTTTTTATAATTTCATGAGGAGGGGCTCTTTGGGGGGGGAATCTATTCCAAAGGTGGGGATCCTCAGTCTTGGGGAACAGATGCAGCCCTCCATCCCTATTTGGCCCTTGGGGCTCTCCTAGGCCACACCCCCTCACAGAGGCCACACCCTCTGTGTTTGCTTAGATGTTATGTGCTCATGAAACATGATAATGCCTTTTGCTTAACTTGCAGGAGAGAGGAGAGGTGGGTGGGTGGGTGTGGAGAGGGGGTGATTGGAGTGGGGTATAAATCTCTGGCTTTTGCATGGTTGGACTGTGACCTGCTGTACAAAAGCAAGAGCCCCATCTGTTGCTCCACGCACCACTGTTACATGGCCCTTGGAAGGCGGCTAACAAGGGAATGTGGCCCTCGGGCTTTAAATGGTTCCCTGCCCTGATCTAATCAACTCACCGCTCAATTCAGGGACCCAGCGGCTACAGCGCCCCATGTCAGGTGTCTGCCCAGCCGCTACTTCCCATTACCCGGCAGCTCTTACCATTCGAAACTAAATGAGTAATTTTAATGGAATATATTTCTGCCCTGCCTCTCTTCCGGGTTTTTCCAGGGGCTGTATTGATTGACCAGTATTGCAACCCACTGTCGGACATCTGCCTAGAAAGTGTCCAAGCCCAGGTTGACGATATTGTGGCCAAAGTTCGGAAATTCCTGAAATCTAAAAACTCTAGGCACCCAAGTGTGACCCAAAAAGCAGGTATTGTACAAAGCTACTTGAGTTAGTGTGTGTGTGTGTGTGTGTGTGTGTTTTGAACATCTTTTTCTATGGCAATGCCGCTACTCTGCGCTAGTTGTAGTGTTGGAAGGGACCACAAGTGTCATGTAACTCAACCCCTTTGCAGTGCAGAATCTTTCGCCCAACATGGGGCTCAAACCCACGACCCTGAGATTAAGAGTCTCATGCTCTAGCGACTGAGCTATCACACCTGGGCAAGAGGTGAGGAGAACATTTTCCTGACAAGGGCCGCATTTCCTCTGGAGAAATCCGTCAGGGGCCACAGTGAATAGGGCCAAAGCCACCGGTGGACAGAGATGCCCCCCCATCTCTCTTCCTTCCCACCCAGCAGAGGCAAATGACATTACAATGGGAGTGGCCACAGAGACCATATAACACCAGACCTGAAAGACCTACATTGGCTCCCAGTACATTTCCAAGCACAGTTCAAAGTGTTGGTGCTGACCTTTCAAGCCCTAAACTGCCTCAGCCCAGTATACCTGCAGGAGCATCTCCACCTCTATTGTTCAGCCCAGACTCTGAGGTCCAGCTCTGAGGGCCTTCTGGCAGTTCCCTCACTGCGAGGTTACGGGAAACCAGGCAGAGGAGGGCCTTCTCAGTAGTGGCACCCGCCCTGTGGAACGCCCTCCCATCAGATGTCAAGGAGATAAACAACTATCTGACTTTTAGAAATCATCTGAAGGCAGCCCAGTTAAGTGAAGTTTTTAATGTTTGAAGTTTTATTGTGTTTTTAATATTCTGTTGGGAGCTGCCCAGAGTGTGAGGTGATGAATTTGTGCAGGCGACTGCAGGAACTCAGTTTCTGGAAGCCCCAGGAGGGGAGAGTGCTCTTGTGTGCAGGTCCTTCTTGCGGTTTTCCCACAGGCTTCTTGTTGGCCACTGTGAGAACACTCCCGTTTTCCTAGCAGTTTCAGCGAATTTATTTATTCTTGTGTTTCAGGGGAGGTCTTGATCGTCTCTCAGGTGGAGCTTCAGAGGCAGGTCCTCGATGCCATGAACTACGTCCTCTACGAGCAATTGAAATACAAAGGGAACGAGGTGGATTACTACAATTCCCTGAATTCGTACATCCGCCAGGTAAAGAGAACAAACAGGTCTGAACAGGAGAACTGACTTGCCTTTTTTTGGCATAGGAATATGCTTGCATGCTGCCCTAAAAGCAGTGATTTAGAGTGAACAGGTTAGAGATGTGCCTGGGGGCAGGCGGAAGTTAGGGTTCTCTGATCATCTGAGCCAATGGGCAGGGAGTGGTGCAGCATGGAGAGGGGAGGATGTTCTGGCAGGACAAAGAAAAGAGGCGGCAGACAGTTGCTGTCTGTTGCCTCTTTGGGACCATCCGCCAGCCACCAGAGACCGTTACTCCCAAGTCTCCTCTCTGTCTCGCCCTTCCATCACCTCATCATAGCACCCTTTATTCTCCCAGGATTGGGAATATCAACTCCGGGGTTTCAGATAGTACAATCTCACGGCACTACTGCTGTTCTCGTGCTGTTTTTATCCGTTGTATCTGTTCTTAACATTGTGCTTTTATTCTTCCATGGGAAACCACTTTGGGGTCACAATGTGGGGGAAAGCGGCTTTCACATCTTACAAATAAATGAAACAGAGAGACAGATTGTTCTCAGTGGTTATATGGGAGCTTCTGGGCCTATTTTGTCTTCCTCGCCTTAAAAGAACAGAGGATCCATTGAACTGCAAGGCTGTAAACTGACCAGTCCCTGCTTTTGGCGGTGGGCTTAAACATAATACCAGATCAGAGGGAGTACACCCCCCTCACTGTTGGTCTCGTTTTCTTTTTCTGGTTTCAGGTTTTGATCCACAGGACTGGAATCCCAATCAGCTTGTCGGTGCTTTACTTGACAATTGCCAGGCAGTTGGGTGTGCGGCTGGAGCCTGTCAACTTTCCCAGCCACTTTCTGCTCAGATGGTGCCAAGGGACAGAAGGGTAAGCTTTTAAAGTTTCGCTTGGCCTCCCGCCCTCCCACCAGGAACCTTGTTTTCTGAGCTGGCAAGGCAGCGAGAGAGGCAGCTATCTCAGGCAACAAGATGGCTTCGGCATTGCCATTTTCAAGTTAACTGCTGCCAAACGGCGAAGTAATGGGAAGGGTTTGTGTGCGTGTGTGTCCTTCTACTGCAGAAGAGAAATTGGTCGCGTTCGATTAGAAAAAAACCCACTACTTGCCATAGTCATCAATAACGTCGGTGCGATCTCATTATCTGCCAGGGATCTGGCCAGCCGTGGAACCAAAAGTTATAAATTTCACTCTGTAATGGCTCTGACAGTGTCGCAAGATGGCGGGAACACAGCTGCCTAGAATAAATGGCAGTGGATTTCCAGGGGGCAAAAATAGCATTTGCCCATAGACACACACACCCCCACACACACCACCCCTGAGAGCAATCTCAGCTCCCCATGGGTTGCTTCTTCGTGTAGCCAGAACAACACTGTCATGCAAAATGTGTACCCCTTTTCTCTGTGCCTAAGGGGTGCTGTATTAAAAAATGAGCCTGTTTCTGGCCACTACATTGTATGTGTGTGTGCACACCTGTGCCATGTCAAGGTATACCCACCACTCCTGCCATGAGGGTGACAGCCCCATTATTGCATGGAAGAGCACTTTGTTTCTTCTAGAAAGAGAAGCATGCTATGCTTGCTAAAGGCTTGCCCTTCATTTTTGCTTTCTTCCTGCAGAAGCACAAACATCTTTGACTATGCCTATATCGACGCTTTTGGGAAGGGGAAGCAGCTCACCGTGAAAGAGTGCGAGTACCTGATCGGGCACCACGTGACCGAGGAATTTTACGGCGTGGCGACAGCAAAGGAGGTTTTGCAGCGAATGGTGGGCAACTTGTTGAACATCGGGAAGCGGTAAGAGCCCAGCAGAGCGTTGCGTCAAAAGCCCTTTCTGGGGAGACCCAAAAATCGCAGGTTTGGGTGGCAAAATGCCGCAGCTGCTAAGAGGCAGCTACAGAGTGGGAAGTCCAGGGCCCAAGTCTTCTAGAAGTCTTCTTCTGCTGATCTGGTATGGCAGAAGGCAGGAACCTCAGCAGTTGATGGAGCTAATAGCAGGCAGAGCCAGCTATTTCCAGTCCTGTCTCCTTCCTCCTCCCAGCTAGGAGCTGAGACTAAGGAGGAGGAAGCTGATAGGCAGGGCCATCCTTTGGACTGACTGCAAATAGAAAGGCAGGATGGTTGGGGCAGAGCAAGGTAGGTGGGGTAGTGCCCGCATTGGCCCTGATCAACCATTTCCATGAACTTGAATGAAAGCATATCCTTTGCCTTTGCCTGTTTCTGTTTGCCAGTGAAAGCACCGATCAGTCCTACCAGCTCCTGCGAGACTCCTTGGATCTGTACCTGGCCATGTACCCAGACAACGTGCAACATCTCATGCTCCAGGCTCGATTATACTTCCACCTGGGAATCTGGCCAGAGAAGGTAGTTACGCCTTGTGTGCCATCACTTTGCCCAGGCTCCTGCCCCCAAACACGCAAGCAGAGCCCCTTGCTTGCCGGTACGAAAGAGATCTTAAATCAGGCAAGCCTTATCAACAGACACAGTGCTCAGGGGTCACAGTGCAGGAGTTCAGGAGCAGGGCAAGAAGTTCTGAACTGGATAGAAGCGGTAAAGGTGTCCCAAAATGTTTCCCAGCCACGCCTGCCAAGCCGTTAAAGATGAGGTGTGGCATGCTCTCTCGTGAGACTCTACTTGCAGAAATGTCAGGATTGCAAACATGTGTTCTGTCAGAGCAGGAGGGTCTGCTCCCAGTCTCCCTACCCCATTGTTTGTGGCACCAGCTCACGGAAATGGCAGCTGTTTCAACGGTGCATTATTTTGCCTTTCTTCTTCAAAGGTGCTGGACATCTTGCAACACATCCAAGCGCTGGACCCCTCTCAGCATGGAGCAGTGGGCTATTTAGTTCAGCATACTCTAGAGCACATCGAACGCCGGAAAGAGGAAGCGGGGCCTGACGTGAAGCTCCACTCGGAGGAGAAACACAAAGACATCTGCTATTCTGTCGGCTTGATTATGAAACATAAGAGGCGAGTCCATCCCGTTCCATTCCTCCTCCCCCACTCAGTATTCTGTGCTTGTTTGGTGTTCTTGCAGCATCAGATGTTTGTTTTCAGTTTGAGGATCATCACAGATTCAAGTGCCACCGATAACCTAGTTCTGGAAGCAGGATGGCAGAACCAGCAAGTACAGGCAGGATCAGAGCTGCTCATCCCCCAATCCCAATCGGCTTCCAAGCTGAACCTCAGCAACAGTGGCAGTAATGCCTGTGGGAACTGATTCAAAATAGCTTGGTACCCTAAGCCCAATTTCAGCCATTTGCAGGTGGGAAAGGGTTACCATTTTTTCCTCCATAATGCTCTTTGGGGAAATTTTGATGGGGACCATCTGCCAATTGAATCTGTGAAGGAGCTTCACTGAGCACCTACCCAACGATGAAATGTAGAAATGGGTTGGCTGTTTTGCCCTAAAATCTGGGCTGAAAGTTCAAAAGTTCAGTCCAGTCAAAAAAAGAAACGTGATCTGGATGAAACGAGCAAAATTTGTCCAATAATGCCTTTTATCATGAAGGAAATAACATACAAAGCTGCCAACCAGAAAAAATAGCAAATTTTATCTACAGCATTTATCCATCTGTATACCGTAAGAATGGGGTTAAAATTAGCTCCCTGGGAACACTGTTCTATTTCTGTATTCGATGTTATTTTTAGTTGGCTTTGGACACGTTGTACAAAGACCAGCAGATAACAAGGATATATATAAAAAGAGCATAATTTTTGTGTGGCCCCCGGGAAAACATGTTATTACAACAGAGAGAGAAATTGTAGTTCCTGAGCTATTGAAGCTTTCTCCTGGCATGGATTTTTTTCATGTACAAAGAGTTATCTCTTAATGGGTCTGTTTCACACATAACACTAAGCCATAGTTTGTTTAACGAATCATGAGCTGACCACGATTTAACCCTCAGATGATCAAACAAAACATAGGTTTTTTTCTCCAAAGTTTGTTTTGTTTTCCAGCTGTTCTTGTGGCTTGGAGAGCTTCTTAGGTGGCCCAACAAACATACGGTTAAGGAATTGGCCTTGGTTCACAAATAATGCCAAGCCAAAATTAAAAACAAACCATGCTTTATAAGCCTGCAGCAAACCATGGTTTACAGTTATTGTTTGGGAAAATAAGCAAACCATGGTTTAAGTTACTGGGCTGGGTTCACACGGTCAAACAAATCAAAATTAAACTAAGCAAACCATGGCTTAGTGTTTTTTTGTAACCCCAGCTACCATTTAAGAACAGCAACAAAACAACAGCAGGAAGATTGTATGACAATCTGGGATGCTGCTATTGAACACTGTAAAAGGCAATCCCAGCTTCCTCAGCCAAGAGACAGATTTTTCAGTGCTCTTGAGATAACCAAGGTTTTTTCATTCTGTCAGGTTCAAATAACATTATGTTGGTTATTGATTACCATAACACTATGCAAAATCCTTGGTGGAAAAGTTGTGATCCAGTTGAAATTATCGATGTTTTGCTCCTTTTGGGGGGGGCGGGGGAGATGGTTTAAGTAGATCATTCTACTTAGAGTAGACCTTCTACTCTTTCCATATACGAGGGCTGGATACTTTCCTTTGTGATGTTGTCATGTGAAATTATGGCTGTAATGAAAAGGGGGGGGGGACAAGAACCCTTTTTTCCAATAGGATACCAGTCTCTTTCCTAGGGGTGTTTTGCAATTGTCAACAGTTACAGCCATAGAATCAGAGAAATGTAGAGTAGGAGATGGACTCAAAGGGTTCTTGCTTCGCAGAACCTCTTGATTCCACCCAGACACCCCAATGCATATGTGCCATATTGCCTCTGATTTGACTGTCAATTGAGTTGTGCGCCTTTCCCCACCATTTTTCAATTTAGATACGGCTATAACTGTGTCATCTATGGCTGGGACCCGGCATGCATGATGGGGAACGAATGGATCCGGAACATGAATGTTCATAGTTTGCCGCATGGTTCCCAGCAGCCCTTCTACAACGTATTGGTGGAGGACGGATCGTGCCGATACGCAGCCCAAGGTAAGCAGCACTGGGACGTTCTCCTTCGGGGGAAACGGGTTCAGCCTCTTCTGATGTGGAAAGAAACCCCAGGTTTTTAACATATGCCAGTGAAGCTGTGCAAATCAGGGGTGCAGGCTGGTGTTAGAAACTGAGATATGAAAGCTAGGAGCTAAATGGCACCTTAAGCCTGTGAAAGGCAGAATAGAAATATTAAAGAATAAAAATAAGCATGCAGGTGAAAAGTAATATGGGGTAATACTCATTGTCTGTCTCATGAGTATAAATAAGGTAAGAATTGTAAAAGGACGTAGTGTAGTCTGCAGATCAAAAATGCTATGCAATTAATATTTGAAAAGATGGGATCTTCCACTAGAGGGTGCTCTGTACCACAACACAAATGGGTGTTTGGAAGGGTCTTTCTTAAATACGCAACCTGCCATATATTTTCTTATTCTGAGTCTTGAGCTTCACACTCAGAAGTGCCCAGATGATAGGCACCTAGCTGGTTCTTTAAACACTAGTATTGCCTGGGTGATGGGACCTGCCTGTCCACCTCCATTAGTTCAAGCTGTATAATTGTAGATGAGCTGGTATTTAAAAAGAAATCCTCTCTCTCTCTCTGCCTGCCTCTCTTCATCTTCTCAAGGCAACTCCCATCAGGCCCACTCAGAAGAGCCAATGGCTTGGGATGATGGGAGTTGTAGTCCAGCAGAGCCACAGGTTCCCCATCTCCGCTGTCAGCATCTGCCCACAGGACCACAGATGGTCCTGATCCAGCGGGCTTTTCTTGTGTTCTTACGATGGCAAGTGTTTCCTTAGGGAGAGCATTCAACACAAACAGGGAGTCATTGCCTCATTGCCACCCTCCACACCTCCCTCAGAGAAGACACATGAAGGAAGGGCCTCTGGTGGCAACTGCAGGTCCGGTCCCTATAGGGCAGGCATAGGCAAACTCTGGCCCTCCAGATGTTTGGGACTACGATTCCCATCATCCCTGACCACTGGTCCTGTTTGCTAGGGATGATGGGAATTGTAGTCCCAAACATCTGGAGGGCCAGAGTTTGCCTGTGCCTGCTATAGGGATTGGCTTTCTGCAGACTCACACAGCCAAATTACCAAGAGGGGCATATTCCCGGAGCAGACACTGTTGTTGTTGTTTTCAGAGTATCCTTTGCTCTGAACGGCAACAGAGTCCCCGAATAACAGCAGATACGAGCCACTTCTTCAGGGGAGGCTGGTCTGTTACGGCATGTAGGATTCCGCCCTTCTGATCTCGGCCTGCCCACAGCCAGACCCCGCCTGCCTGCCTGCCTTCTTGCTTACAGGAAGTCCAGGGAGAAATCCTGCCTGCCAGCTTCCTCCTTCTTAGCCCTAGGGTTGCCTTTCTAGAACTTGGCAGAGAGGAAGACAGGGACTGAAGTGGAATTAGTTGGCCCAGCTGCCTTTGCCCCCAACTCTGCCTGTTGTTATCTAGTGTCATGACCCCGCAGTCATCTTCCGGGGATGAGGCAGAGACTCTGAAGCAAAAGGCAATGGGTTTGCAGGCCCAGCTTCAGAAATGAGTTCAGAGAGACCTGGGGCGGCTAGTACCCCCCTGGCCTGAGAAGGTGGCACTGCCATCCTCTGACTCAGACAACTCCACTGCAGGAGGACTGGAGGACACACACACCCCGCTCCGTTGCAATAGGAGGTTCCAGGGGAAGGCTGGGCCTTTCAAGTAGAGCAGCAGCACCTTGCAGATGCTAATAGAGAGCTAGTGTGGTGTAGTGGTTAAGAGCGGTAGTCTCGTAATCTGGGGAACCGGCTTTGCGTCTCCGCTCCTCCACATGCAGCTGCTGGGTGACCTTGGGCTAGTCACACTTCTTTGAAGTCTCTCAGCCCCACTCACCTCACAAAGTGTTTGTTGTGGGGGAGGAAGGGAAAGGAGAATGTTAGCCGCTTTGAGACTCCTTCGGGTAGGGATAAAGCAGGATATCAAATCCAAAATAATCAGGCTGCACCTAGTGCTGCTGCCACATAAATAGCTGTTTTAGCCTGTTCCTTGCTAGAGCAACTTCAGAGCTCTTGTGTTCCCCAGAGCCTTGCCTTGTTTACTGCCTGAACCTTGACCCACTGGTGTGGCCTTGCCTTCCCGCACTGCAGAGCCCCACAGCCTCCCCGCTTTTCGCCCTGCCAGTCCCAAACGGGCACCAGGCACCCCCACGGTTCTTTTTGTCAAGGTTGCCGAAACGGTCACCTTCCCTTTGTTTCTTCCTCTTGCAGAGAACCTGGAGTACAACATGGAGCCCCGAGAAATCCCTCACCCGGACATTGGCCGCTACTTTGCAGAGTTTGCCGGCACACACTACCTAGCAAACGCTGAGCTGGAGTTCCGGTACCCCGAGGACCTGAGGCTGACACTTGCGGATGTCCAGAAAACGTACGGGAGCAAGGAATGAACTTCTGTCTGTCTTTGCTGGATTGAAAGATGGCTTTTGTGCGGTGGCGGCAGCAGTG
This sequence comes from Podarcis siculus, assembly GCA_034642415.1. NCBI lineage: Eukaryota > Metazoa > Chordata > Lepidosauria > Squamata > Lacertidae > Podarcis > Podarcis siculus. Next base: position 17,085,004 of record JAXCMG010000019.1, on the reverse strand, counting down.
AGAGCTGAGTCATGGGAACCGTTCTTGACAGTTCTCCGGCTTAACTAGGGATCACATTTTGCTTGATAACTAGGGGTGAAGTTTTTTGTTCTTTAACCACCCAGCTAAAGCCGTGCCAATACTAGTGAAATACTGCAGGACACCTGAGCTGCTGAGCTGTGCAGATGCTCTTTGTCGGAAATGACTTCTGTGTACGAAGTACATGGTCCTCCTTACCGCTCTTGGACCTCGAAAGCTCTTTGTTTCCCCACCAAAGACTTGGGGGAGTGTTTGGGGTGGTCCAGAGACTGAAAACGTTGGCACCTTACGGATAGGGTTAGTCCTCCACATTTGCAGTGCAATGAAGGTCTTGAGTTATGTGCATACCCTGGAAAGAACACGGCTTTTTCACAGACCTCGTTGCCCACCTTCAATTCCATGCAGCCCTGTGCCAAAATCTTGGGAATTATATTGAAACTTCTTTGTCCAAAGATCTTGCACTGAGCCGATCTCCTCCCACTGCTCCAAACAATCGCTTATGCTAGCTTTTTTCTTTAGGCTTCACAGATTCCATTGCGCGCACACACAAACACACCCACCCACCCCGCACTCCTCTTGCTCTGCACCAGTCTTGGAAGGAGCTGCTCATGTTGCTGTGATTTTACCTGTGCCTAAAGAGGAGTATCCATGCTGTGCTGTGAAAACCTCACGTTTGTCAAGACAAATCTCCTGGGCTTTTTTGTGTGTGTGTGTGTGTTTGTGTAGTCAAGGGCTGCCAACCTTTTGGAGCCAGTGGGAATTTTGAGATGATGCCATGGGCACCAGTTAAAAAATGGCTGCCGCGGTTGTGGGTGTGTAGCGTGAAAGAAAATGGCTGCTGCTCCCCCAAAATGGCTGCTCAGAATGGATGGCAGTTGGTCCAGTCCTGGCATCCAATGAAATTAGGGTGTGTTTAAAGCAGGGGAGGGTGTTGAATGTAGGAAAGACTAAGCAAACGGAATCTGAGCAGGAAGAGCACAGAGTCCCTCCTGCGTTGTGGATTTTTGAGGGAATGTTTACTGGGGCCTTTTGTGAGTGCTGTATGAGGTACCGGTGGGTGCAATGTTAGTGACCATGGTCCAAACCAAGCTCCATTTGGAGGAAAACGGGAAGTCCTATTAATCAGGGAACGTCCACAAAATCTTGCTTGATTTGCAGCCCAGCAACCAGAACGGTACCTAAGCAGGCTGGGGGGGGGGGGGACAGCTGATTGTGCACCTTTGTATTTTGTTAAACACTGTCAACATGCACCGCGAAGAGGTGGGAAACATGTAATTTTAAAATGGGTGTCTTTCTAAGCAAAGGGCAGTCGATATTTACCGGATTGCTGGCTTGGGAAGGCTTCAGGTAAACTATAATTATCACGTTGCGAGGGGTAAAACAATATGTAGTTTTGAATGTTAGTAGCAGAGAAATCATTCCTTCCAGGAGAACTCTTTGTAGTGCATGCAGTATTTCTAGTAATATTTTAACCAGCGTATATCCTTGTGAAATTCTCTCAGGGATGGGCAATCTGTGGCCCTCTGTTCTTGGGCTGCATTTCCCATCATCCCCATGCTGGTTGGGGCTGATGGGAGCTGGAATCCAGCGGCATACGGAGGTCCACAGGTTCCTCACCCCTCTTTTACGTTATCTGCTGGGGACAACTTGAAGCAGCTTAGAGGGCTAGTCCAAAAGAGCCAAAAAAACCTTGAAAGCATTTGTAGTAAATGGAATCAGAACTGGAGAGACAAAATCCTGCATAGCAGGTGTGAGGGACCTCTGGCCTTCCAGACGTTGCAGAACTACAATTCCCGTCATCCCAAGCCCTTCTGCGTTCACTGGGGATGAAGCGAGTTCTTTCCCCCCCATTACGTTTTACTAAGTTTCAACATACAGAATTTCGTCTTCCTTCTCATTTTTACCAACTTCCCACCCCATTTTCCATGCGAGTTCTCGTTTCTCTCCTGCTGCTGCACCCTGTCTTCCATCAAATCATAACCTCAATATTATAATCTAATTACTTCTGCCGCTCGTAGCTCAAATCCTGCTCTCGAGTTCGTCGTGCTATAATATTTATTTAAATAGTCCGAAAAGGGCATCCATTCTTCCATAAAACACTCATCATTAGATTGTCTTGATTTTGCTGTTAATTTTGCCAGTCGTGCACAATCCATTAACTTACCCATTCTTCCTTGGTTGGAACTTCTCCTTCCTTCCGTTTCTGCACATGTAGAATCCTAGCTGCTGCTGTTACCCACATAAACAACTTCCAACATGTTTTTTGAGAGGGGATTTCTGCCCCTGTCATCCCTAACGTAAATGCTTCAGGCTTTTTTATATATACAGGGGCGAAGGGAGTTCTAATTCAGCAGCGTCTGTGGGGCTGGAGGCTCCCCGCACCCTGCCCTACAGTTCTCAGTACGACATGAATCCCGATTCATCATTTCAGGGGTAAGAACTTTAGCAATACACTGAATTTCCCCCCTCTCTTTTGGGGAAAGCTGCTGCTGCTGCTCCTCCTCTGCAACTAGGGAACAATGTGTTTGCCTCAACCTCCTCCGCCTGCAGCTGGCTCCTTTTTAAAGCATTCGTCTTTAAAGCTGGCAGGTCAGGACCCTGTACCAAGGTGGGCTGCAGCAGCAAGCGCTACCACCATACACTGAATATGATTTAAAAAAACAAATGAAAGAGCAGGTCCCCAAATGCATGCTTGGGTAAAAGACTGAAGACTGCTGCTTTTAAAAGCGTGGCAGGATTCCTGCCACTGAGTCTTGGGCCCTGCATCAATGCTAGGCATGTGACCTTGATCCAAAAGCTCCTTTAGTTCCCTTTTCTGTGTTTTTAGAGTAGTCAGATACTTGGCCTGTGGTACTTCCTCCCAAGGTGCTCTCAGATTTTGGTTTGTTTTGTAAACCACTTAGAACTTGTCCTTTATATGGAAGGTGCTATATATATATATAAATAAATAAATAACTCAAAACAGTATAATGATATTAAAGAATACTTTGTACAGCTAATCTACAATATGCAGTTTTGCTCTCAAAAAATGAGATTTTTAGAGGAGAGTTTCAAGCATGGAGGGATTGGGGGGGGTCTTCTTATCTCCCCCTCCCCTTTGCTCTTGATAGCATCTCTGAAACAAAAATGTTCACTTCTTCAGGTTATAATAACTGTGTTTATATCTATCTTGTCTTCTAGACTGTTAGTCCATAGCTATACTTTATTCTACTAGTAGTCAATGGCAGGACTACAGAGGGGGGTTAATATAAATGAGTGTCTTTGCTTGGGCATTTCTATATTTTTAAACAGGGTGGATTCTGGGCCTGTGGTAGATACACGAATGGAAGTCCCTTTGCTGCTGTGATTTATCATTCTGTGGAACTGCATCAGCCGCCCTGTCTTAGTGAATTGTGTGTGTTCAAAGTGACTGCTGTATTGCTGGCTCTCCATGCACTAGTTTTGTTTTAATTTATGCACAATAGGTTATTTTTAAAAGAGGTTCTTGGCTTCAAGCCTGCCTGGGAAAATTATACACACACACACACACACACACACATATATATATATATCGCTTTTCGACCAGCTCATAGGCCAAATACTCCTTTCCAGCCCTTTCTGTCCCATCTGCAAGATTATCCCCAGGGCACATATCCTGTTCCATGACTTCATAGAATTGTAGAGCTGGAAGGGACCCTGGGGGGTCATCTAGTCCAACCCCTTGCAATGCAAGAATATGCAGCTGTTCCATCTGGGGATCGAACCTGCAACCTTGGCGTTAGCAGCACCATGCTCTAACCAATTGAGCTACCCAGGCTGAATCCTTGAGTGCTTCTGCCTGGCTGGGATATGTTATAGAACTGTGGTGATGCCTCTTGTTTGTCTCGATGGAGAGATTGGGGGGGGGCAGGGGCAGGGAGTGGAGATTTGTGACTTTTTTGTAGCTGGATCGTGGCCCTTGGTACAGAGGGAAAAGTCACAGCTGTTGCTGCACCTACTTTTCTCCACCCACTATCATGTAGCCCCCCAGGCTGAAAAGCCTTCCCCATAACCCCTCCATCTAAGCCTCTCCATTATCCCTGCTGGTTTGGAACTGCCTGTGGTTCTCCCAGCGGGAAAAAGAAATGCACTTTACACATTCCCAGAGGGGGCTACCTTCTTTATTAACAGTTTCCTAGCCTGGGTCTGAGGCCTGGTATTGAAAACAGGTCCTGAGACTGAGAGCAAGAGCAAGTCACTCCCCAAATTTGTGTGAGAACTGTGGCCAAACAGAGACATCTTCCTACAACTGGCACACGTACTTTCCAAACTTGAGAATAATTATGAGACTTGAAAGTAGGGCGGTTTAGTGATTGTTGTGGCCTAAGCTTCTCTGCTCAGAAGCATATCCCACCAAGTTTGATGTCCAGGATTTTAAGGACTTGAGGGTATTCCTGCTGGGTCAGATCAAGCATGAAGATGTAAGACTAGCCTTGCTCCATCAGGCCAAGGGCTCCTCTAGGTCTTCTAGAAGTGGGTGGACCACAGCTCCCATCACCCACAACCACCTTAGCCTAATGGTCACAGGTGGTGGGAGTTGAAGTCCACCCATGTGGACTTCTCATCTAGCATCCCGTTCTCATAGTGGTCAACCATGGGGAAGCCATCAGGCAGGTTCCAAGAGCACCACCACTCTCCCGTGTGATCCCCAGCGACTGATTCTCAGAGACACATACTGCTTCTGACTGAACACCGTTTCCGTTTTTCATTTAGTCCAAAGCACATGCACATGTTTGCCCAAATTCTTCCTACCTCCCCCAACCCCAAGCTCCAATACCAGAAGAGACTCGGGCTCAAAGGAAAGTGGCCAAAGCAATGGACAACTGAGAGAGAGAGAGAAGAATCTCACCAACACACCCCTCACCTGCACCTCCTTGAGTTATCAGAGCAGGTGCATAAGCAAACAAAGATGGCCACCACTGTTGGGTGGCCACAAGTGTATGACCGAGAACATATCCCAGAATTCTCTGGAAAGTAGGAGAGCTCCATGGCAAATTTGGAGAGCCTTTCCCAAATGTCTGGATGGAGAGCCAGAAGTTAATGGTCGTTTCCAATCATTCCTGACTGTTGGCCATGTTGGCTGGTACAGATGGAAGTCTAGAAGCATCTGGGGGGGCATCTCCACTGAGTGTTGGCTGGGACAGTTTTTGTTGAATGTTGTTCCTTCCTTAGGATGATTGAACCCGAGCAGAGAACCTTGTGTAACTTAAGGGTTAAGGTCAACTGGTGAAAACGGTTCCTTGCATGAACTCTTTGTACTGATAAGGTGCATAAGCTCTTTGCATGGAGGGTCACTGGATTGAGGCTGTGGACTTTTTTCTTTTTCTTTTGCATCCAACTTGTGAATGATGGGAACACTCTGTGGTGAACTGGCAATACGTTATTTTGACTGCTGTGGATTTTCCATAACTTATTTTTCATGAAATGCTTCAGGGTGGGTGTTGGGTTTTTTGTTTGCTTGTTTGTTTCTGGAGGGGTTGAGGGAGTTGGGAGTTTGTTCCTAGACTATATGGTTGGGGAAGAGATCCCAATAAAAGTAACTACTGCTTTAAATATTGACTCTTGGTCTTCTGTATTAAAACTTCCTACATTCTAGTAATTTCATATTCTCTCTCTCCAAAAAAAAATAAAAAATAATTAATTAAATTTTCTGTTTTACAATTTAGAGTATTCATTTAAACAACCTTAAAATATAAATGACTTCCCCTCTTCTCTTTCCATGGTTCATTTTGCATATCATAAATCCCTGCATATTTTATATAAACTAAACCATTCAATATTCCATTATTACATTCATCGAAACTTGCTTACACTGCTGAATTTATCTTCATGCTGCCAACGTTTTCAAGTGTACACAATTTCCCCCATATATTCAATAAACATTTTCCATAATGAATTGAAATTTTTTTTAAAACAACCAGAGTCCTTTTTGTTGGGGATAATTCAGATGGAAATTCCCAAGTGTCAGAAAAGGTTGCTGTTTTTTTGTATGACACTACTGCAGCCTGTGTTTTGTTAGCCCAAAAATGGAAAACGAGCGAAGTCCCGACTAAAGAATGGCAACTTAAACTGATAGAATATGTGCAGTTTGTGGACCTAACATATAGCGTAAGAGAACAAGAAGAACATACATTCCAGTAATTTCTACCAGAAGTAGCCATATTAGCCTTTTGCGGCAAAAATTCTATCAATGGCCACCAGCCATGACGGCTGTGTACACACTATGTGTGTGTAGTGGCAGAGACAATATTCCTTTGAATGCCAGATACTGGAATAACCATTGTGCCATCCGCTCTTCACAAACTCATGAAATGACAACTGGTGTAGGAATAAAGGTGTTCCTGAGCATGTTCTTGTCTCTCACCTGCGAAACATCGGAATGTACATAAGCAGAAACGGTCCATAGGAACTGTGGGTAACCAGGGATGATGCACAGGTCTGACCACATTTGCTCGTAAAAATAATGGCTTTGCCTAATTGTTACTGTCTGGGTTAGAGTACAATATGCTTGGCTGGCAAGAGTGCTGTAGACTGACAATTACGAGGCTGCTTTAAAACAACAACTTTTTTAAAAACTTGGGTCAGGCAAATTGTAGGGGATTGCAAGGACGTTGTTCAGGCTGCTGTGCTTCGACCAACCCTTTTCAAAGTGTACAAAATGGTGGCTTGTTTTTTTACCTCTCTGTTTTCAAATGCGGTCATTTTCAAAAAGTTGCTGAGTGGTATGGTCTCAGTCTGCTAGGCTCGTGGGTGGACTTTGTTAGGTATTCAGATTTGCTAAACACTATTACTATATTTTAGGTATTTATTGCATTTACTAGGGGCTTCTTAAGGAAACCAGCCCTGAGTGCTCACTGGAAGGACAGATCCTGAAGCTGAGGCTCCAAAACTTTGGCCACTTCATGAGAAGAGAAGACTCCCTGGAAAAGACCCTGATGTTGGGAAAGATGGAGGGCACAAGGAGAAGGGGACGACAGAGGACGAGATGGTTGGACAGTGTTCTTGAAGCTACTAACATGAGTCTGACCAAACTGCAGGAGGCAGTGGAAGACAGGAGTGCCTGGCGTGCTCTGGTCCATGGGGTCACGAAGAGTCGGACACGACTGAATGACTAAACAACAAGGGGCTTCTCACTCCGCTCACCAACACTGCCTACCGACCAAGCACTTTACCTATCTCCCTTCTCCCACACATGGCCAACCTCTCCCCTCCCTTTGAATAAACTCTTTACACCTTACCCAGCGCCTTGCCTATCCCCTCACAGGTCACCCAAAACCCTGCTGCCTGCCCCATGTGCTGCTTGCTCACTTGCCTGACCTGTTACCATACTACACTTGATGTGGCCACCTACTGGCAGCCAAGCAAACTGCAGCATGACAACAGCCTTACATTTTTATGTCTATAGGAAGATACCCCACCTTTCCTCCAAGGACCTTGAGGTGGCATACATTGGTTCCCACCCCCCTTCCCATTTTATCCTCACAACAACCCTGTGAAGTAGGCTAGGTTGAGAGACAGTGGTCTGGCCCAAGGTCATCCAGTGGATTTCATAGCCTAGGGAGGAGAACTCCAGTCTCCCGGATCCAAGTCTGACCCCAAACTTTGAAGCAGGGAGAATAAGTACTTGCTGTTTTCTTGGTCTGCTTCTGCTACAGATAAACTGGCAGGACTGTGGTTTGGCGCCAGTGGAATTGCTGGGGGAGGGGTTCCCCTCTCCTCCTACGTGCAGAATTTTGCCCTCGTGCTTGGCAGCGAAGGGGGATGCTCTGCCCAATAGCCCGACAGCGTGCGGAAGTCAGCATACCACAAGTGTGTGGAGCAATAAGATAAGAAATTCACTGGAAGGGAGGGTGTCTGCACCCTGCAGATGATACAGAAACTGACAGCTCTTTGCCTGCCCTGACAGGCAGACAAGCGCAATTTCACACTTCTCCCCTGTCAAAACAGCCCTCGACAAGCTGACATGGAAAGCAGATTCCTCAGACATGCTGCCTTGTATCTTCCAGGAAACCTGTCTTGTTATGGTGGTGCTCACAACCAGAGATAGGCAAGAGTGCCTTAGTAGGCAGATTTCCGTGTTTTGACGGCATAATTAATTTCTCTTTGCTAGTCAGGAGGATGTCGCCACGTGAGCAAAGCAGCTTTTAGAAGATGCTGTGCTTAGATGTGAGGGCTGGGCATGAGAGATGATATGCACGCAGAATTATAGAAAAACATTGGAACAGTATGCCCGTCATTGGATCTCACGGCCTTCTGAGCCCCTGGTTGTATGCCTTGCATTATTGCGCCATTGATTAGGTTAGTGAGGGCAGCCTCTCGTCTGCACTCCCTGTCTGGCTCCTGAAGCCATTTGATTCGTCTCCTATCAGCTCTTCCCAAATTTCATATTAGTTTATTCCTTGTTTTGGTTCCTTCCTCCAAACAGCTCAGAATAAGAGAATAAAAAGAGCCTGCTGGATCAGGCCAATGCCCCATCTAGTTCTCACAGTGGCCAGCTTAGATGTTTGTAGGAAGCTCACAACTTGGACCTGAGCTCAGCAGCACTCTCTCTTCCTGTGGTTTTTGGCAACCAGTTCAGAAGCGTTACTGCCTCCAGCTGCGGGTGTGCATTAGTTTCAGAAAGAATGAAAAATGTCACAGAGCTTGGTCCCATTTGGTTAGATTTCCCTAGGGTTGTAAGGGACCTGGGAGGCCATCTATGTAGTTCAAACGCCTGCTTAAGAGAATTTATTTATCTCACTAACAAAATTTATATACAGTGGTACCTCAGCTTACAGACGCTTCAGGTTACAGACGCTTCGGGTTACAGACTCCACTAACCCAGAAATAGTACCTAGGGTTAAGAACTTTACCTCAGGATGAGAACAGAAATCGTGCCTCAGCGGCGCGGCAACAGCAGGAGGCCCCATTAGCTAAAGTGGTACCTCAGGTTAAGAACAGTTTCAGGTTAAGAACGGACCTCCAGAATGAATTAAGTTCTTAACCCGAGGTATCACTGTACTCCTTGATCGTAAGCAAACCACTAAACTGTTTGCAATATTATATATTGTGATATATATATATATAAGGTAAAGGTAAAGGTACCCCTGCCCGTACGGGCCAGTCGTGTCCGACTCTAGGGTTGTGCGCCCATCTCACTTAAGAGGCCGGGGGCCAGCGCTGTCCGGAGACACTTCCGGGTCATGTGGCCAGCGTGACGAAGCTGCTCTGGCGATCCAGCACCAGCGCAGCACACGGAAACGCCGTTTACCTTCCCGCTATAAAGCGGTATCTATTTATCTGCTTGCACTTAGGGGTGCTTTCGAACTGCTAGGTGGGCAGGAGCTGGGACCGAAAGACGGGAGCTCACCCCGCTGCGGGGATTCGAACCGCCGACCATACGATCGGCAAGTCCTAGGCGCTGAGGTTTTACCCACAGCGCCACCCGCGTCCCTATATTAATAATAATAATAATAATAATAATAATAATAATAATAATAATAATAAGCCGGGCTCAGGGCGGCTAACAACACTAAAATAGTGCAACAATTATAAAAACATTATAAAAATTAATTAAAATCAAAATTGATGGCAACCATAAACTCAAGTTTTGTAAAGATTGCCAAAGGAGGGAGTCAGGCTGCGCCCTGACCAAAGGCCTGGCGGAACAGCTCTGTCTTGCAGGCCCTGCGGAAAGATGTCAAGTCCTGCAGGGCCCTTGTCTCTTGTGACAGAGCGTTCCACCAGGTTGGAGCCGCAGCCGAAAAAGCCCTGGCTCTAGTTGAGGCCAGCCTAACCTCTCTGTGGCCTGGGACCTTCAAGATGTTTTTATTTGAAGACCGTAAGTTCCTCTGTGGGGCATATATATATATATATATATATATATATATATATATATATATATATAATCATAAACCCATTAAAATTATTGATTGAAAACCTTTTTTAAAAAATGGGTTTTAAAAAAAAATATTCAAAGGATGATGAACATCAACAGCATGGGCAGATTTGAGGGTAAACCATACACAGCACGGGTCTGTCCTTGTGGCTCGTTGGAAGTTGAAACTGCCTCACATGTACTATTACGTTGTCGTCTTTATGAGGATATACGTTTGACTTTTATTACACCTGTTTTGCATAAGTCTAGGAAAGAATCGGAACACCATAGTCTAAAACTACTGCTAGAGGACAAGAAGCCCAAGACTACATTAAATGTAGCTAAATTCTGTGCGTCTGCAATCAATCGCAGGAAGCAAGTGGTATCCCATAATGTCCAATCCCCTAAATGTTAATTACAGGGGGCACGCTAACAATTAATTTTAATTTTTATATTTAAATCCTTGTTATTGCCATATTGTCCCTTGTATTTCTGATTTTTTATGATCTGTGATATTGTGTGTGTTGAAGCTGGTCTGTGACCGTATTAATAAATTCATTCATTCATCAACAGCAGCTTAAAAGAGATAAAACACATGTCACTTCTCTATGTCTAGGTAAGCTTGCTTGATTAATAAAGTACAGTGAAGATGCCATGTTAAATGATCGCTTCCTTACGATAATCCCAGACAGATGGCCATTCACAGGCCTGAAGAGAAGGACATACCAAAAAATGACTGGACTGAGAATCTTGCTTCATCTCTAGTAATGGGATGGCATCCTTTGCTGAGACTGCACCAGCTGGCCAGATCACAGCACACTGGACTGGCTGTGTGGCCCCCGTAGGAGCCAACTCCCCAATAAAATATTTGAGGGGACCGCCCCACCCAAAGCTGATGGGCATTGCCATTCAAATGGTGTGCATGTGCCGCATCTTGTGGACAGGGCTTATTCCCCCCCCCCCAATTTTTTTATACAAGTTGGCACAGAGTTAGCCATGGACAGGGCATCCCACTACCTTCCCTCTTGTTTTTGATTTTTCTTTTCCAACAGGTCATCATTCTGTGGCTGCCAAGCATCCTCAGCCTTCCTTGGACTGCTCTGGGAGAAGCAAACCCTTCGTTTGCTTTTTTTTTTTTTACTTCTGAAAACGGCCAGCTTTCTGTGAAGACACCAATCACGTCCGTCCTCTTAAACAGCCCCCTTGTTGGCTTGAGTTCTGTTGGCACTCATCACCTGTGTTTGCTATTAGAGGGAGTGATTTAGCGTAGCAGAGAGAAGAGAGAGAGATTTGGCTTTGACCCAGACTTTCAACTCTTCACTTAGGGCTGATCTTTAACTGGACAGTCCCGGAAAGCTGTTCTTCATATCCCCTCTGGAGAGATCTCTTTAGCAGCCTGTGCTTTGCAGCATTCTGAAATCAAGGAGGGTGTGTGTGTCTATTTATGGAGTCGAGAGGGCAGGTTGTTCTCCATATACCCAGGGGAACATTTAGCCTAGTCCCCCTAATTCACTGACCCCTCATCACTCTAGACAATGCTAAGCAAGGTAGACCAATGGTCTGACTCAATACACGGCAGCTTCCAGTGTTCTTGTTTACATTGGGAAACCACACAGCAGAACAACTTATTTTATTTTGCTTTCTTTCGTGCTGGCAGCGTTAAGAATCTGGACATGACCCTGTCCTGTAGCTGCATCCCATCGAATAAGGAATGCTTCAGTTATGCAACCTTGCTCTCCCTTTCTCCCCTTAACTGCCATGCAAGGACTGCATCGATGCTGCAGTCCCTGGCTGTTGCCACAGGCAAACCTGGCCTCTGTTCAAATAGCAGCACTGTTGGTTGATGGGCAGAGAGAGGGAAAAGTTGCTCAGCAGACCAAATGTGCATTAGAGGCTTCCTGGAAACCTTTGCTGGAACATTTGCAGCATGTGATTCGAACAGCACCAAATCCTTGGTATTCTTTCTGTGCGTGGTGGCCTTCCCCAATCCGGTGCCCTCCAGAAGCTTGGGACTACAACTCCCATCAGCCCCAGACAGCTGGTAGGAGCAGCTCTCCCTCCCTCCTCTCTCGTCTCCTTGCATGTTATTTTTCTTGTGTTGAGTCAGGACCCCTGTCAGTGAAGCTTCTTGCTTTCACAAGCAAAGCTCTTCCTGTTTTCTTTTTCATCATGTTAGGAGGGTCCTAAGAGCTGGTGAGTAGAGATGGAAGGAAGAAACCATTCTGACCAAGGAGGAATGGCAAACCAAGTTGATGGACAACGCTGAAATGGCAAAATTAACTGGGAAGCTCAGAAACCAAGAGGACAAGAACTTCAAAAAAGAATGGGAGAAAAATTTATAATGTATTTAGGAGACCATTGTAAGCAGATGAAAATATTAGCAGGACTTTAACCGCACTTGTAAAGTAACCAAAAATATGGACAATTTAGATGGATATAAAATTTGGATAACGAACTGATATGCAGTTGTAAACATTGTCATATGGACCCATAGAGGGGATGGGGTGGGGTCCCAGGGTAATCTCTTTATATGGTTTTTTAATTGCTTTTGTTCTATGTTTATATCTTCTTAAAGTCAAATAAAAATTATTTACCAAAAGAAAAAAAACTGGTGAGTAGGGTGGCCTGCTTTGAGACACTCCATCATAACCTGAGCCTTTTCCTGAATGCTCACCCATCATGGATACCCAAGGACACTAGCCGCCAAAGATCTTGTGCCTAACATCTGCTAGAACCCCAGCATACAGTCACAACCTTGCAGCTGCAGGTTACTGTGGAACTCAGAGAGCCAGCGCTGTCTCACCTTTTCAGGTCAGGTAAGTATTATTTGACCCCTACCTTTCCAATTTCCTAAATCTCTCTACCCTTGCATTCTCCAAATCTCCATTGTTCGCATTCATGAGTTCCCACTGGGGCATCTGGGACTCTACCACAGCTCTGCCAGTTCTGGATAGCACCCTTCCCCGTTCCTTGTACAGCAACAGTTAGACAAGGGGTGGGAAACTGGTGAGCCTCCAAATGTGCTTGGGCTCTGACTCCCATCAGCCTTTTTGATGTCTACACCTGACCCAGTACCAGGTTGTCAGGTGTGCATGCAGGAGCCAGGCCCTGTGAACAATAGGACTTTGCAAGACTGGGGCCTTCCTAAGTTTGTTCTGAAGAGGCAAGGCGCGGCCACACAGGTGAAGCCAATTGGTAACTCACAGCACCTGGTGGCAAGAGCTGGGAAGGGATATAAGGTCAGCATTTTCCCTTCGGCTCTTTGCCACAGCAACACGTTCCCTGCCTTGCTGCGTTTGACTCCTTGACTCCTGACCCTCAGACCCTTGGCTTCTTGACTCCCGGATCTCTGACCCTCGGACCCTTGGCTTCCTGACTCCTGGCTTCTGGACTCCTGTTCCTGCTCCCACCCTGCCATCTTGCCCCTGGTCCCAACGTCCCCAGCTGGGACTTCGATCGCCCTTGAACCGGACCATGACACAGGTGCTGAATTCTCGAAGGACGAACCAGAATCCCCACAGGTTGGGAACCTTGTTGAGGATCTACTTGAGGGTAGGAAGTCAAAGGACCCCTCCCTGAAGGTCTGTAGATGTCAAAGCAATGAAGGGGGCTGTTTGTGAAGTTTCTTCTCCTTAACACACCTGTGCACAAATGTGTACATGTGAGCAATAAAATGCCATTTATTTATTTTATTGCATTCAAATCCTACCTTTTTCCTCCAAGTTGCTCAAGCCCTACCCTGTGAGGTAGGCTAGGCTGAGAGGCAGTGACTGGCCCAGAATAATCCAGTGGGCTTCGTGGCTGAGTGAGGATTAGAACCCTGGCCTCCCAGTCCTGTGCTCTAACCACTGCACCGCACCATCTCCATGCAGTGCTGAAATGGCACACCACGGAGAGTCATTTTTGAAACCTTTATTTGTATTTCTAGCATACTTTTAATAGGACTTGTGCTTTGCGTTGTTTCCATAAATAGCTCCTCCTTCTGGCATCTTTTTTCTTTAAAAAAAAATTCAAAGGAATATTTTTGTAGTCTGTAAAGGCCAAACTCTTCTTATGCTAAATGCTGTTCCGTGTTACATCTTTTAAAATAGCCTGCAGGAAGGGGGAAATAAACCCTTTCCGCCCACACCACAGCCCCTCTCTGCACTATGCATTTAAAGCAGTATCATATCATTTTAAACAGTTAGGACTTCTGCAACCAACTCCCTCAGTGAACATGGGAGCAAGGCAACATGACCCAGGAGGGGTTTTCTCTGAGTGGCAGCGCACACTGAGAACCTGCAGCAAGGACTCAGAGTTCCTAAGCAACTTATTTCCAGTTAAAGCTTAGCTGCATCAAAAATACAAGTGTACTTTAATTAAAAAGCTCTCCGTGAGGGATAGTGCTGAACAGTGTCACTAGTAAAGGCACAATGGTTAGGGTCCGTTATAAAATGGTATTGCAGGTTTAAATGAGAACTTTGCTTTCAAGGCCCTTCAGCAAAATGATTTCTCAGAAATCTGTTGCTCCCTAGAATGGGTTTACCATGCCTGTAAAACAGCTCTAGTCAACTTCTAGGACCTTTCCCTCTACCTGAGGGATTTGTCAGGCTTATTGTATTGGACAAACCCCTAAGCGCCCTAAACTGCTTTCTGAGCCAGGCCCTATCTGGCAGTTAAACTGTCAAAATGAGCCTTTTCCATCCTCTCTCCCACCTGATGGGACGCTTCTCATCCCTGCCATGGTTGGCTGAGAGTGTCCTGGAGGTTGACCCAGCGGTCTGTCCATCACAACTTCCCCCACAGAATCATGGGAATTGTAGTTTGATAAGGGTGCTGAGAGGTGTTAGGAAAAACCCCTGTTCCCCCTCACAATTCCCAGAATTCACAGCTAAGATGGATTGACTGTCAAACCACTCTGAGAAACGTTGCTCTGTGAGGTGAATAGTGGGTCAGGCAGTTGGGAAACACCACACAAGAGACTTTGACAGGTGGGCGGAACAACCCAGCTGTCTATCATCATGCTAGGTGATTGACAGGTGGGTTATCCCGCCCACCAATCAAACTTGTCCTACAAGGGGCTGGGGACAGACAGCAACCTGGCCCGCTGGGCCAAAAAGATAGGCCACACCCCTTCTCTCGAACGTCACAAGCTTCATTTAGAACAAAAAAGGCTGCAAAGTTTTGTTTTTCAGTCTCCTGCACCATTGAAACAGCGTGTTCCATAATTCTCTCTAGACAGGCGGGCAAGACGCCAAGAAATGAATTGCAGAGGAAGACTTATTGGCAGAGGCAGAGACTTGATCATCTGCTTCTTCCTTGAGCTTCTCCTAAAATGTTTTTGCACTTCCAAAGGCAGCAGCTGAAAGGAGAAGAAGGGGAAGCTTTTAGAAGTCCACAGACAAGAGGAATGGTGGCATAAAAGCCCAGGGTGTGTGGCCTGGACCAGGGGCTAAAGGGAAGGAGAAATTAGATTCAGTTTGTGTTGCAAGGCCAAGCTACCTAGCCAGAGGTGCTGCCTTGGGCCAAAGACTTGGGGGTAGCGTTGCGTCACATGTACACCTATGGCATCACTCGTGCAACATCAGGAGGAGGCCTTGCCCAGCACCATGCAGCTTCAATGGCTGCGGCTCCTCCTCTCTCGCTTTCAAGTTCATAAAGGGAGATATTGATCTTTCAGATAACATTGGCCCTGGCCACATATGAAATGAAAACAGCAGACAAAACGCATTAAGTTAGGGGAGATGGCTTTGCAAAAATGTGTACATTATGGCAAAACTGCATGCAGAAATGTGTGTTTCGGGAGGAATTTGCACTGAAATGCTGATGAGGCTTTAACTATAAACTGATATGGAGAACCGAGCTTAACAAATGAAAAAGGAGAAACTGAAAGTGATAAGAGTCCTCCAACTATAAGCTACAAACTACACTCTGCTCCAAATTCTCCTCCTTGAAACCTATGGGATCATAGAGGCCGTTTCTTAACTGATCTCACTGGAGGCTGTTCATTAGGGCAGATGGGGGCACTGCCCCACCAATCTCAACATGCCCTCAGCCAGTCCCCACCAGCCTGCCTGCCTTCCTGCAACCAACTGGGCTGGCTCACAGAGGGGAGAGTGCTCTCATGCTCAGATCCTGCTCAGAGGTTTCCCAAAGGGACCAGGTTGACCACTGCAGAAGTGATGGTTTTAAGAGAGGACTGGACAAATTCATGGAGGAGACAGCTGTCAATGGCTACAAGACACAATGGCTGGGATAGCTCCGTTGGTTAGAGCATGGTGATAACTCCAAGGTTGCAGGTTCGATCCCTGTATGGGACAGCTGCATTTTCCTGCATTGCCGGGGGGCTGGATGAGATCAGGGGTCAGCAAACTTTTTCAGCTGGGGGCCAGTCCACTGTCCCTCAGACCTCGTGGGGGGCCGGACTATATTTTGAAAAAAAATATGAATGAATTCCTATGCCCCACAAAGAACCCAGAGATGCATTTTAAATAAAAGCACGCGTTCTACTCATGTAAAAACACGGCAGGCCCCACAAATACCCCAGAGATGCATTTTAAATAAAAGGGCACATTCTACTCATGTAAAAACACGTTGATTCCCGGACCATCCGAGGGCCGGATTTAGAAGGTGATTGGGCCGCATCTGGCCCTCAGGCCTTAGTTTGCCTACCCATGGATGAGAACATCCTTAGGGTCCCTTCCAACTCTACAGTTCTATGGTTCTGTAGTGTGCCTCCACAGTCTGAGGCAGCAATGCTTCTGAATGCCAGTTGCTGGAAGCCATAGGAAGGGAGAGTGCTCTTGCGGTCGGATCCTGCTCACAGCTTTCCTGCAGGCACAATGTCTATGTTCTGCACCCTTGTTGGAAGCAGAATGATTCCTCATTATTCCTAACAAGTTGAGAGAGTGTTGTGGAGCTCACATGCTGCTGTCAGGCTTCCCATCCCAGAGGCATCTGACTGGCCAAGGTGACAAGAAGATGCTGGACTGAGTGAGCCTTGGGCTTCATCCACCAGGGCCCTTCTTGCGTCCTTGTTTTGAAATGTTTTAGGAAACATGTACAGGACGTGGTTGGCGCTGTGGGTTAAACCACAGAGCCTAGGACTTGTCGATCAGAAGGTCAGCAGTTCGAATTCCCGCGATGGGCTGAGCTCCCATTGCTCGGTCCCTGCTCCTGCCAACCTAGCAGTTTGAAAGAACATCAAAGTGCAGGTAGATAAATAGGTACCGCTCCAGCGGGAAGGTAAATGGCATTTCCGGGTGCTGCTCTGGTTTGCCAGAAGTAGCTTTGTCATGCTGGCCACATGACCCGGAAGCTGTACGCTGGTTCCCTTGACCAATAAAACGAGATGAGCGCCGCAACCCCAGAGTCGGCCACGACTGGACCTAATGGTCAGGGGTCCCTTTACCTTTACCTTTACCTTTAGGAAACATGTACAGCATAGAATCATAGACTTGGAAGGGTCATCTAGTCCAACACACACACCCACACCCCGGTGATGCAGGAATCTTTTGCCCAACGTGGGGCTTGAACCCCTGACCTTGTGATCAAGAGTCTCACGCTCTGCCAAGCGGGGATGCAGTAAATTGTAGGGGCTAGTGGCTAAAGCAGATAAATATCTGCCAGTTCCCACACCCCTCAAGTGCTGGATGTGGTGTGGCGCTTTCCTTGTTACCATGACTGCCTCCCCCGGGAGATTTTTGCCTGGAACAAACAGAAGACAGCGTGTTCCCAGTGGGGTTGGCTTTGGTGATGGCGAGAGAAATCAGCGCTGGGTTCCTCAGGTGTGCTGGAGATGGCAGGCTTTTGGACCCTGAGGGAGCCTTCTCTCTCTCCCTCCTTCTCTATTAGTGGCTCCTGCTTCCTCGAGATTTAAAACTCGCCAGCCCCTGCAAGGAAGTCTTGGCTGGTGTAGCTGAGGCTGCACCTGCAGTCAGTCCCCCTGCTCTCTTGCGCCGGCGCTGCTGGTTTGTGACTCGCCGGGACTCTGCTGAACTTCAGCTGTTCATCTCTCCCTCCACGTCCAGGGCCCTGGATTTTATCCAGAGCTGCAACCGCCTTTGCAGAGATGGGTTCTTCCCACTCGGTGCCGGACGAAATCCAGGAGCTTGCAGACAAGACGGGCTGTGAGTATACAGCTGCTAAACTTTCCTCTCCTCGTTCCCCAGTGACCTCCCTCCCCTGCAGGACTTGGGAAGAGAGGGTTTTGCGCTTTCTCCCTCTTTCCCTTCCATCCCCCCCCCTCCCTGCACATCCCAAGGGCAGCTGATCCTTGGCGCAAGAATGTGGCTTGACAGCTTGAGCAACTCCGGGCTTTTTCCTCTGTGGGTGAGAGGAGGAGGGCTTATCTTTCAGCAATGTGTTTGAAATCCTGGCAGTGTCCGTGCGTGCAAGTGATGGCATCTAGCAGAAGCCGCTCAGCTGGGGGGAAGAGGAAGTTTGCAAAGGAGACCACCAGTTTCGCAAAGCGTTTTGTGTCTGCAGGCTGCGGTTCGGGGCTTTCTGAGTGCTTGTTGGCATGTGCAACCGGCTTTTCTGTTCAGAGCCTGGAGTTATGCATCTGTATCTTGCATACTTTAATATGGAGATATATAGATACACACACACGGCTGTTGCTGCCACCCATGTCGCTCTCCAACCCGCACACCTTGGACTACAAATCCTCCCGTGGGGCTGCGTGATGACAGCCTTACGTTTATATGTATATAGGAGCATAGATACGGTTTTAACATAAAATGACATTCATCAGCTCTGACAAACCCTGTAGTGTTACATGCATATCTCAGCCACATCAAGAAGGGAACACTGAGTGGGGACACTGTCAAATAACCAAATGATTGACTGCATTGCCAAGGCTTCAACTGCCCATGACATAGCCTCTCCATAATCAACAGCGATAAGCTGGTGTGGTATGAACATTACTTTGGTTTGCATAGCTGATCAACGGGAGCCATGCTTTGTCAAAACGATCGTGTTCAGTTTGACCCTTTTGTGTTGTGTTATATGCTTGGAAAGAGCCAGATCCTGAACTTCCTGCCATCTCCTTTGGGGTCTTTCCAAGGGGAGCTGATTTCTAGATGGGTAGAGGCAGGGGCGTAGCGTGGGTTGTCAGCACCCGGGGCAAGGCAAGTAATTTGCGCCCCCTAATCTGTGGATTTGCGCCCCCTAACCCGTGGATTTGCGCCCCCTAACCCATGGATTTGCCCTAACCCCAGATGTTGCGCCCGGTGCGGCTGGCCCCCCCTGCACCCCCCACGCTACGCCACTGGGTAGAGGTGAACACAGCCTGGCAGCTGTGTCTCAAGTATAAGGGGAGGGTCTTGGTTGGTGTCTAGTGACAGGGGGGCCAGAACAGAGTTAGGGAGGGTTCAGTGTCCAGCCCATAATACTGGAGACATCAAACAGGCTTTGCCAAAACCCAGTAAGCTTATCATACTCCCGCCATCTTGCAAACTTCATAGCCAAGGCATTTCCCCCCAGCCGTCTAATGCACAGTGGTGCCATTGCTTCATTTCAGGAAAACCCAAGTTTTGCAGAACTGCAAAACGTAATCCGAAAAAAGAAATGCCAAATTTCCAAGAAGGCAGTTGGGGGGGGGGGAGAGAAAAAACAGGATAAGGAAGTGGTCCTCAACAGTCGACGTAGATCAATATTGCCTACACTGACTGGCAGTGGCTCTCTGGGGTTTCAGACAGGCTTTCTGCCTTGAGTTGCTGGGCATGGAACCCAGGGCCTCCTACATACAAGGCAACTCTGCCACTGAACTATGGCCAACCAGAACCCTGAATAGAATCCTTCCCAATGGCCACATTATGTTGCAGGCAGAGGTGTAGCATGGGGGGGGCAAGGAGTCATGGCCCCGGGCGCACATTTTTAAGGGGGTGCCCTCACAAAAGGCATGGAGCCTTGGCAGCTGAGGCATGGTGGAAGGCGGGTGGGTTTAGTGGGCAGGTAGATGGAGGCAGTGGATGAGGAGCCTGTTGGAAGTGGGCTCTGTTCAGCCTGACAACGTGCCCTCCTGGTACATGCTCCCACCCCAGCCGCATAATCCACCAGTTATGCACAACACTTTCCCCACCCTGGGTGCCAGCAACCCATGCTAGGCAGCCAGCTGCAGACTCCATTTGTAGACATAGGAAAGCTGGTAGAAACAGAATGGAAACTGTGGTCCTCCTAGGGTTGAGCTGCAGCTTCCATCATCCCTTGGCTATTGGCCATGCCAGCTGAGGTTGATGGAGTCCAAGCACACCTAGAGGGCCAAAGGTTCCCTTTTTAATAGTGGTAAGAACCTAAGAAGAGCCTGCTGGATCAGGCCAATGGCCCATAAAGTCCAGCATCCTGCTCTCACAGTGGCCAACCAGATGCCTGAATGGGAAACTCGCAAGCAGGACCTGAGAGCAAGAGCACTCTCCCTCCCTCCCTCCCCACCAGCAACTGGTATTCAGAAGCTACTAGCCATCAATAGCCTGGTCCTCCATGAATTTTGACCAATGCCCCTTTAAAACCACCTAACCTGGTGGCCACCCCCTTCATCCCCAACTTGGTGCTGTTGGAAGATTTAGGGCAGAGAAAAGAAAGTCCACAGCATACAGTGGAACAGCGGAACTCTCTCCCCCATGAGGCAGTGAAGGCCACCAACTTGGATGTATTTGAAAGAGAAATGGATGAATTCATGGGGGAGAGGGCTATTGGCGTCTGCTAGCCATGATGGTTAGGGATGCGGGTGGTGCTGTGGGTTAAACCACAGAGCCTAGGACTTGCCGATCAGAAGGTTGGTGGTTCGAATCCCCATGGCGGGGTGAGCTCCCATTGCTCAGTCTCTGCTCCTGCCAACCTAGCAGTTCAAAAGCACGTCAAGTGCAAGTAGATAAATAGGTACCGCTCCGGCGGGAAGGTAAACGGCGTTTCCGTGCGCTGCTCTGGTTCGTCAGAAGTGGCTTAGTCATGCTGGCCACATGACCCGGAAGCTGTATGCCAGCTCCCTTGGCCAGTGAAGCGAGATGAGTGCCGCAACCCTAGAGTCGTCCACAACTGGACCTAATGGTCAGGGGTCCCTATACCTAGCCATGATAGTTATGCTCTACCTCCACATTTGGTGGCATCAAATGCCCACAAGTTCTGGTGTTATGAGAGAGAGAATCATAGAATCTTAGCGTGGGAAGGGACCCAAGAGTCATCTAGTCCAACCCCTTTCAATGCAGGAATCTCTGCTGAAGCATCCATGACAGATGGCCATCCAACCTCTGCTTAAAAACCTCCAAGGAAGGAGAGCCCACCACTTTCCGAGGGAGACCGTTCCACTGTCAAACAGCTCTTACTGCCAGAAATTTCTTCCTGATGTTTGGTTGGAATTTTCCTTCTTGTAACTTGAAGCCATTGGTTCAGGTCCTAGACTCCAGAGGAGGAGAAAACAAGCTTGTTCCCTCTTCAATGTGATGGCCCTTCGGCTATTTGAAGATGGTTATCATAGAAAGTGAGCTCCATAGTTGAACTATGTGCTGTGTGATAACAGAAGTAAGAGTTGTAGTAAGAGTCACAACAGCCATAATAATAGCTGTAGTACAGTGGTACCTCAGGTTACAGACGCTTCAGCTTACAGGCTCCGCTAACCCATAAATAGTACCTCGGGTTAAGAAATTTACCTCAGGATGAGAACAGAAATCGCGGAGGCCCCATTAGCTAAAGTGGTACCTCAGGTTAAGAACAGTTTCAGGTTAAGAACGGACCTCCAGAACAAATTAAGTTCTTAACCAGAGGTACCACTGTATTACTTTGAAGATATAATACCAGCAAAATGTGACATTGGAAGAAAATAAGAAGCAGAATACGTCCCCAGTAATGAGACAAGTCAGTTGTCTTGCACACCTAGAAATGGGTTGTATATATTACTTCAGTGAACAGTTTCCATTTTTATGTCTTAGGACTGTATATGGATATGCATTATCCTGCACTTTATTAAACCAGTACATTAGAAATAGACTCTGTTTTTTCTACAAAGCAGTTGTGGAGCTGACCTCCCTCTTACTCCTAATTCATTAGTTCATTAGTTTTACCATGTTTGCTCTCCCTCAGACTTGAGTTAACCCGTCTTTTCCTGTCAGAGTTCTTATCTTTTTCCAGTGGTATCAGAATGCTATGTGGGCAGCTCTTAATACGCAGAAGTCAATTTCCTTGTCTATTAAGAGCAGGTGTCTAACATAGCCAATTAAAAATAACCAGGAGGTCAGATGGGAACGCATATATCCTATGGTTATTTCAATTTCTGCTTATTACATCGGCCCAAAATTTCTTTCATTTTTCGGACAAGCCCCTCTCCCCAAATATGTGGCCTGTCCCGTTAGCAAAATCACTTAAATGACACAAACCCCATTGGAAAGAGCCCTGATAACAGCTGACAGAGCAAACCAAACAAAAAATGATTTGAGAGAAGGGCAGAGAGGTTCTGTCTTTCTTAGTTCAGGAACTAAGAAAATGCTGAACAAAAAATTAAAACCATACAGAGGAAACCTCCCTCAGCCAATCAGAGCGTCCGCTGCCCTAGCGAAGGTCATGCCACTCTGCTAAGCAACACCACCCACTGGCCCCCTCTTAGCTAATTGACTTTAAAACGCTGGCAGAACAAACCCTTAAATTACACCCAGGAAGATCTTTGCTGCTGCACTGCCAACAGTTCCTTCGAATGGCCCCAAATTCCCTCTCCTTGTACTGTGCAACCAAAGATAGGGAACACATGTTATCTGTGTGTGCACATGCACGTGTATTTGTTGTGCCTCTGTCCTGGCTGGGGTCCTAAGAGGGCAGGGAACAGGTTTAGCTGCCAAAGCATCGATGTGCTGCGCCCTTTAAAAATTATACCCTGCCTTTCCGTGAAATTCAGTATCTCTGAATGGCAATTGAAGGGAATCACAAGTGGGGGAGAGTTTCTGTTGCGTCTGGGTCCTGCTTGCAGGATTCTCATTTGGGGGGGGGGGGGTATCTGGTTGGCTATTGTGAGAACAGGATGCTGGACCAGAATGGGCCATTGGCCTGATCCAGCAAAGCTCTTGTTTTAAGGACTACAACAAATGAAGAAACAAACAATTATGGCACAAAGTGCATCTGATGAAGGGGATCCAATCCCTCGCAGGCCCTTGGAAACAATTGATTTCTTAATCTTGAAGGCGCTGCAGCAAGTGCAATTCAGAAAAGTCCCCGGTGATCCTATATGTTTCCTTAGGGAATTAATTAGTAATTTTTGCTCTGCTCTGTTTTATTCTTGGCATTCGTTGTTGATTTCTGTTGTTGGTTGTGGGGTTTTTGTTGTTGTTGTTGTTGTTGTTTAAATGGTAAATGTGGTGTTTTAATTTGTAAACCACTACGAAATGCAGCTCTTTTAACTGCATAGAGAAGTTTTTAATGTTTGATGTTTTATTGTGTTTTTAATATTCTCTTGGAAGCCACCTAGAGTGGCTGGGGCAAGCCAGTCAGATGGGCGGCATATAAATATTATTATTATTATTATTATTATTATTATTTATTAAAGAATGGGGAGAGATTTGGTCTGGTTTGGATGTAGACAGAAACCTCCCTAATATGCATATTCTGAAACGATATGTGAACTGAAACACATCTGTGCACTGAAATTTTCACTTCTCCCAATTTCAGGATGCCGTTCTCCCAAAGAATAATGTACGAAACAGGTGTGCCTGTGTGTGTTTATGTCTATGTTCTCCCCGCAGAGAACTCCAATTTCCAGAAGAAAATTACTAGACTACTCTGAGAATTGTAGCTCTGTGAGGGGAATAGGAATTTTCCTACCGACTCTCAGCACCCTTAACAGACTACAGTTCCCAGGATTCTGTGAGGGGAGCCACATCTGTTTAAAGTGGCATGATGCTGCTTGAAATGTACAGTGTGGATGGGACCAGAGAGTCTCCAATCAATGCTCTTAACTTTGGAAGAAGCCCCCTCATTGTGAAATATATGGGATTTTTTTTTTTTTTCATTCTGCGTATAAATTCACATACGATGTTCTGGTGAGGGAGAGGGAGAGGGCCACTCAGGAAAGGAGGGGGGTGGGGCAGCAAAATCCTTCACAGACCAGCCTGAAAAAAGCACCTTGAACTGGCGTTGAATAAGCAACTGTGAAAAGAGGTTGCTGGAGAGAGAGAGAGAGAGAGAGAGAGAGAGAGAGAGAGAGAGAGAGAGAGAGAGAGACTCCTTTCAAACCATATGTAACTTTGCTGGATGGGATAATTGTGATGTTTAGCTTATTTACTTTTTTAGCTCCTGTTTGGCTCATAGAGTTTTATAGATTGCAATTGCCTTATTGGTGATCTGTTAATGGTTTTTTTTCTGATAAATTTTTATTGGTTTTTCATTATGCATACATATAAACATATACCATATAAATTACATAAGTTACATATACCATACCCATTCCACAGATCATATATATATTACACAATTATCTTAGGCTCTGCCAAGCCTCGGACTTCCTTCCACTCCTTTGGTAAGTATCAAATAAATTCTAATGTCACGTATTTTATCTCCTTGGTGATCTGTTAATGGTTTTATAGGCTCTATGCTGCATTTGTGACGTTCTGTTCTGTTCTTTGTTACGTTACTGTTGTTTATTTGTTTGGAAGCCGCTTTGAGATCCGTTTAAATGAAAAGGAGCGCAGAAATACAAGGAATCAAATCAAACCTTACCTTTTTCTATCTCTAGCCAAAGCTCGGGTGCCTGGCCCAGTTAACAGGCAGCAAATAAATGCGTGGGGGGGGGGGGGTTGTTGCTCTGAGCCAGAGGTATCACTGACCCTTTTCTTGCGGAAGAATAGTTTGCTCAGCCGTTTTAAAAAAATGTTTATTTCAGTCTTCTCTTCTGGGAATAAAGCATATTTGCTGAGGCATGGCGGTGGGGTGCATCGAGAAAGAAGACGCTCTAAATAGAACATTTTCTCTTAGGTGATGGTTAGTTGACTCAGGTGGCTTCTTCCTATAGCTGACTTTTGGTACCCAAGGCTGTTTTCAAGCCAATTCTACCTTAAAGGTAAAGGGACCCCTGACCATTAGGTCCAATTGTGACCGACTCTGGGGTTGTGGCGCTCATCTCGCTTTATTGGCCGAGCAGCGCACGGAAAAGCCTTCCCGCCGGAGTGGTACCTATTTATCTACTTGCACTTTGATGTGCTTTCGAACTGCTAGGTTGGCAGGAGCAGGGACCGAGCAACGGGAGCTCACCCCGTCGCGGGGATTTGAACCGCCGACCTTCTGATCGGCAAGTCCTAGGCTCTGTGGTTTAACCCACAGCGCCACCCGCGTCCCACAGATTCTACCTTAGGGCCACACAATCTGTGTGCCCAAACACTGGAGCTGTAAACATTTAGTCACAGGTGATATTCAACAGGTGTGCAGTCTGTGTATACAACAGTTGCAGCTGTAATTGTACACTCTTTTTCGCACAATGTACATGCATGTGTGGAGACAGCTGGCACCTGTGTTCAGTGTAACATGTGAGCACGCCTTCTATGTGACTTGAGTCACGTTGCTGCTGCTAACCTGCATTTCTGCCTCTTCGTTATACAAGTAGCAGCCTCAGGACTGCGAGGGATGCAGTGGCAAGAGGTTCGCTTTCTGTCTCTGCCTGAGTCCCTGCCCAAAAAAAGAAAATGCAACTCCCAAGTTGCTGTTTGCATTTCAGGGAGCAGGGAGAATAAATAAGACGTGATAAGCTCACAGTCTTCAAATATTTGAATGGGTGTTGCTGCATGGAGATTTTTCTTTTGGGTGCTCTGCTGAGTTCAACAGATTTGAGTTAAAAAAAAGGGAAGAGAATTTCCTGATGGTGCACCTGTTTTAACAGTGAAGCACTCTGGCTTTGAACTCCTTTGTTAAAATCTACCTCTCCATGCGCTGCCCTGTAAGTTTATTGTGGCGAAATGTTTTGTGAATTAGGAACATAGGAAGTCGGAGCATTTCTCCATGTAGCTCAGTATTGCCTCCCCTATCTCTATTATTATTATTAATATTATAATATTATTTTATCATCACTATTTTATTATTGTACATACATGTAAATTTTTCATCTATTGTGGGAGCCTTTTTTTCAGCTGTACCATGTGGTCCATGTTATTGCTGCCTCTGACAATGGAAGCAGAGCAGAGCCATCACAACTAGTAGACATTAACAGTCTTATTTGTTGTCCATGAATTTGTCCAACCCTCTTTTAAAGCCATCCAAGTTGGTGGCCATCACTGCTTCTTGTGGGAAGGAGTCCCGCTGTTTAACTGTGTGAAGAAGTCCTTTCTTTTATCTGCCTGGAATCTTCATTGGAAGTCTGCAAGATCTAGTGTTAAAAGAGAGGGAGGAAAAACTCGTCTCGGTCCACTCACTCCATGCCAGGCCTAATTTTATACACTTCTGTCGTATTGCCTCTTACTTGCCTGTTATGTTGAATAGGATCCAGAATGCAGCAGTCTGATTGGTCCTAGAACAATAGGATCCAGAATGCAGCAGTCTGATTGGTCCGCAGGAGCCACCCAATCCAACTCCAGGTGGAAGTGAATCCGCAACCTGATTGGCCTACAGGAGAATCCCAGAATTTGCCAATCACGTGGGGCCCATTGTGTAAATAATGTATATAAAGCAGTCACCAACAAAGAAGATGCCAAGAAGAGGGCGAGATTCTTCAGCGTCTGTGGAGAGGAGACGTTTGAAATCGCCCGGGCCTGAAGATGTCGCTACTGTTCCTTACAGAACAATAATGGAACGGCTGAAGGGGCACTTCTTGCTGTAGCGCTCGGTGGTGGCTCGTCAAAATGCCTTCTACGCAAAGCAGCAAGCCCCTGGGGAAACCATAACGCCACCTTTTCTCCTAACTAAAAGACCTGGGCGCAGCAACCTTTCCTCTGAAATCCATAGTGGGTAGAACATGGTACACACTTCAGTCGGCAGCCTACCCCTCTGGGAGTCAGCCGATCTCTCTGTGGGCCTGTGTGGTGCTGAACGAAGAGACATTTATCTTCTGTATAACTTAATTACTGGCTGATAGTCAGATGAAGCTTCTAGAGTGAGCTGGTGGTTGGAGAACGCGCCCCATGTTCTCATTTCAGAGAGGAAGAAGGAGCTGCAATGTAATCAGCAGGAAGGAGAAAGCCTTCGTTATATGGAATAGGTGTAGGCGGCCAATCAGGGGCCACATGCCAGTGGTGGGCGGGGCCAGAGGCAAATGTGGGTGGAGCATTGAAGGTGCAATTCACCTTTGTACAGTAGGCTAGTACAGGCATCCCCAACCTTTGGCCCTTCAGATGTTTTGGACTACGATTCCCATCATCCCTGACCACTGGTCCTGTTAGCTAGGGATCATGGGAGTTGTAGGCCAAAACATCTGGAGGGCTGCAGGTTGGGGGTGCCTGGGCTAGTTTCTCCCCACAAACGCATTCACCTATCCTCCATCTGGGCAAACATTATCAGAGTTCGAGAGCCAGGCGAAAACACTCAAGGAGGGTGCAAAGCAAGGTCAAGGAGGGGTGTGGCCTGAGGAGCAGGGGCGTGGCCTGAGGAGAGTCCTAAGGGCCAGATAGAGAGGTCTGGAGGGCCGCATTCAGGCTTGAGGTTCTGCACTGTGGCTACAGCACTCGGCTGGAAAAAGAACCCTAAGGAAGTCTTTTAGGATGTGCTCTTTTGCTTCTGGGAAGAGTTTGGAAGAACAGGAGTTTGGATTTGATATCCCACTTTAGCACTACCTGAAGGAGTCTCAAAGCGGCTAACATTCTCCTTTCCCTTCCTCCCCCACAACAAACACTCTGTGAGGTGAGTGGGGCTGAGAGACTTCAAAGAAGTGTGACTGGCCCAAGGTCACCCAGCAGCTGCATGTGGAGGAACGGGGAAGCGAACCCGGTTCCCCAGATTACGAGTCCACTGCTCTTATCCACTACACCACACTGGTTCTGGGGACCTGTCCCTCTTGTAAGAAAAGCACTGTATGGATCTATGCCTTCAGCCAGCTCTCCCTGGAATGCCCAACCCTTAGAGCAGTGGAGGGCAGTGCATGCAAAACCCCTTGGCTAGGCAATGGTACCTGCAAGCTAAGGAGTTCAGCTGTTCCCAAACCGCAGATAAGGAAATGAGTGGCCCACGCCCTGGATGTGTGATAAAAAGGCGAAAGGGAAAAAGGAAATTCTCACTGGCCATGATTCATAATGGGCGCAGCAATGACCTCACTCGAGCTTGGCATCTTTATGGTCAAAAGGTGACAGAGATGTTATAGCCTGCATCTTTTTTTAAAACAACAACAACTGTACAGGTTGAACAGGAATTGCAGAAGTGCAAAAGTGAGTGCGCAGAGGGGCAGCTCTCTATCGCCGGAGCAAAACCAGCTATGGTGATGGTAGAAGGGCGTGGTGACCTGACAAAAGGCTGCAGCCAGATGCCGTTCCAGGAGCAGAAGTGGGTGGAAGGAACTGATCACTTAGAAACAGGGAAGCCAATCCCCAGTGGCAATATTTTTTTAAAAAATTGTTGGTGCTCTGTTGCTTAAACCTGCAGCAAGGCTGTAAATCAAGCAGTTGCTCTGATGAATGGTTGCATGTTTGGCTTCAGCCTTAATAATAGGGTACATGCACTTGTTGGTAAGTATTTATTAAAAGAAGAAGAAGGAGAAATTCAAAATGTGTCCATGGCACAAGTCTCTCCAGAAGGGTGCAACCACATGATTGAAGTTTTATAAGCATGAGCTGAGGAGTGTCTTGAAATATCAAAATCCCTCTGATGCAAGAGGAACGCCCCCCCACTGCTGCTCTACTAAGGGGCATAACCTGCTCCTGTGAGTGGAAGGTGCTATGAAGCAACCTGAGGATTTCTGCTTTTCCTAAGTTTCTAGTCCTCATGACTTGCAGAGAAAAACCTGGAGATGTGAAGGGCATGTACGGTGGTGGAATAATTGATAGATGCAGGTTGAAGTTAGGAACTATGGCTCCAGTGCCCTGGGCTACCCCAATCTTTAGGAACTTAGGAACTCCATGTCCCATGCTTTAGTAAAACTGCCTTATGTGGGGTTAGTGCGACCCACCTCAGTGTTGCCTGCACTGATTGCCAGCAGCCGACTGGGAAAGACTCCTGTCTCAAATCCTGGAGAGCTGCTGCCAGTCTGTGTAGGCACTAGTGAGCTTGATGGGCTCGGTGACCTGACTTTAATAAGGCAACTTCCTGTGTCAAGGTTTGGACCCATGGACCCACATCTGGAGAGCTACAGGTTCCCTGCCCTCTGCTTTTCTGGGCATTCACTTTGGAGAAGAGGGCCTTAGAGATCCTCCAGGGTTTCTATAATCCATGGGTCAGCAAACTAAGGCCCAGGGGCCAAATCCGGCCCAGTTGCCTTCTGGATCCGGCCCGCAGATGGTCTGGGAATTGCCGCATTGATCGGCGTGGGAATTCTGATGGTTCAGGCTGCACCATTCCCCCCCCACACACTGTGGTGCCTCCTCCCTCCTGGCTTCTCCCCGCCCTGCCTAGAGGAGGAAGGGGGCTGGGCTTTGTTGAGCCACGGTTGACTGAGTGCCATTTTAAGCAGCCCCTCTCCGGAGCTAGCCCTATTGCGCCACTCATCGTCCCACCGCTGCCAGCCCCTGCCATCGCAAGGCACAGGTAAGCAGCCATCAGGTCTCATCCGGTGCTGTGGAGAAAGGAGGGGAGAGTCATGGGGGGATTTCCCCCTGAAAAATATAGTTCGGCCCCCCACAAGGTCTGAGGGACAGTGGACTGGCCCCCTGCAGAAAAAGTTTGCTGACCCCTGCTATAATCCATTAGTTGAGAGCTGGATGAGTCCTGCCATCGCCGCAGCAGTGCAGGTGCAAGCACACAGGAGAAGAGGGCAGTTTCCAAAGCAACATGTGCTGCAATGGTGTCAGAAGTGGAGAAGGCTTTTTGTCCCGTGGGTTAAGAAGGGGCGAAGCTGCCCAAGAAGGAAAGAGCCCAGTTGCAAATTTTGGTCTGCAAAGGCTTCTCCTCCTGTTTCAACCTATTATTTGAGCAACGGCCCCGTATAATTAACAGTAATTGCATTACCTAATGGTTAATTAGGTAATGGCTGGGCTGGCAGTTAACGTGAGCATGGATTTATAGGCAGCATCAGAGAGGTGTCCTGAAATGTCAGCATCCTCACAAACGGTCTGATTGGAAGTGCTTTTGGCATTCCTAACAAGCCACTCCGCTGAATATAAACAAGACCTTTAAATTTGGGTTTCATAAGGCGTCTATTTGGACACAGCTGGGAGTGCCTGCAGATTTGGAAGCTCTGCTAGCCGGGCTTTCTATTAGATTAGAGGGGGCGGGGGAAATTGGAAAGATGGAGAGTGGGATGTCTGTGGCTTTCCCTAGTTGCCTGACCCCAAGTCAGGAAGATGGCACGAAGGAAAAATTGATGGGCCCCCTCCAGACATCCTTCTTATTATGCATTTGTGAACATCTGTGCTCATGCTGGTATCAGAGCAGTTATACATGATACTACTCCTACTTTCAATATTTGTGTGGCTTTAAAAGAGGATGGGATACATTCACGAAGGAGAAAATGATCAATGGCTACTAGCAATAGCAGCTCTGCTCTGCTGCCATGGTTGAAGCCCGTGATGCTTGTGGATCCAATTTCTGGAAACCGCAGAAGGGGAGAGAGTTGCTCTTGTGCTTGAATCCTGCTTCATGGTTTCCCATCTGGTTGGCCACTGTGGGAACAGGATGCTGGATTAGTCTCTCTCTCTCTCTCCCTCCCCCCCCCCTTTGGCTCACTTTACATTCTTATGGCTATAAGCTTTGGAGTTTTATTTCAGTCTACAACCATGAGGGCTAGGAACTTATTTTAAAAATTCAAGTATACAGTGGTACCTCGGGTTACATATGCTTCAGGTTACATACGCTTCCTGTTAAAGACTCCTCTAACCCAGAAATATTACCTCGGGTTAAGAACTTTGCTTCAGGATGAGAACAGAACATTAGCTAAAGTGGTGCTTCAGGTTAAGAACAGTTTCAGGTTAAGAACAGACCTCCAGAACGAATTAAGTACTTAACCCGAGGTACCACTGTACATCGTACCCTCCCTCTGCCTCTGGCTTCTTCTAATTCTGAGGTAGTACCATATTCTGTACTCTGTGACCCAACAGTGCTGATGGAGACATCCAGGTCCTCTGATTCCTGGCACAATTCAGATGCCTTCAGTGGGTAAGACTTGCTAATCTGACTTATTGCTGGCATCCGTCTGTCTCAAGAGACAATGGAGTGCACTTCTGGAGGTGAAGTCAAATCACTATGTTAGCAGCACCAAAGTGACCTGTCCGGAGCGCAAGTCTGGATAGTGTGCCTGGAGGTCCTGGGCTGCCCAAACGGAAGACACCCCCTCTTGGCCTTGCTGATGTGGTCCAAAGGAAAGCAGAACAAGATGTTTGACACCAGCTTGGCTGCAGCAGTTGCTGGAAGGAGATGTACAAGGAGCCAGCCTTAGGGACTCCACTCCAGATTTGTGTATTGTTTACTCCTTAGCCTTTTCTTCTCCCGAAGATATCCCACAAGGCAGCAGAGGTTTAGGATCAGAGTTTTCCTTCTCTTAGATGTGCTACCTTTCCAGGTTATAATAATAATAATTTATTATTCATACCCCGTCCATCTGGCTGGGTTTCCCCAGCCACTCTGGGCGGCTTCCAACAAAGATTCAGAATACATTAAAATGTCACACATTAAAAACTTCCCTGAACAGGGCTGCCTTCAGATGTCTTCTAAATGTCAAGTACCCGTATTTTTCAATCTATAAGACGCACCAGACCACAAGACGCGCCTAGTTTTTGGCAGAGGAAAACAAGAAAAGACATATTCTGAATCTCAGAAGCCAGAACAACAAGAGGGATTGCTACGCAGTGAAAGCAGCAATCCCTCTTGCTGTTCTAGCTTCTGGGATAGCTGTGCAGCCTGCATTCGCTCCATAAGATGCACACACATTTCCCCTTACTTTTTAGGAGGGAAAAAGTGAGTCTTATAGAACAAAAAATACGGTAGTTGTTTGATCTCTTTGACATCTGATGGGAGGGCGTTCCACAGGGCGGGTGCCACTACTGAGGAGGCCCTCTGCCTGGTTCCCTGTAGCTTTGCTTCTCACAGTGAGGGAACCGCCAGAAGGCCCTCGGCCCTGGACCTCAGCATCCAGGCAGAATGATGGGGGTGGAGACGCTCCTTCAGGTTGACAAGCCCCATCTGCCCCTCACTTCCCTCTGCATCAGGTATGGAAATTGCCTTCTTGACCTGCTCAACCTGCTAGAGCCTGTCTTTGCATGCAGCGGAAGTCCCTAACTCGCTGAGGGTTTGAGACCCATTGGCTACCCTCTCCTGATTTAGCCGCCCAGACAAAGCCAATTTCCAGGGTGTGGCTGCAGCCTCACGCTGGCAGCTTCTAGGAGCCACAGGTGAGCGCAGGGTGGGGACCAAAGGTGGAAAACCTATCCCAGAAGGCGCATGATGTGTCTCCCACCAGAGGTGCTACAAAACTTGACTGAGCGCTCCTTAAATGTGAGGATGACCACTGAGGAAACGGTTTGGCTAGTTTGCACGTTTATAGGCGGGTCTCTCTGGAGGCCTGTTTCCTCAACATCCACCGCGAACAGCTTTGATATGAGCTTTGTCACGTCATCCTCCGGATGAAGAGCAGATGGTTTGGAAGATGAGCAGGATGCAAAAAGAGGTGGTTGCCATGTTCTTTCTGATGGTGGCAGAAAGCAGCCCCGCCCCCCGCCAGCAATCCTTGGCTCCATCGCTTGTTAGCACTGCTATTTATTAACAGATTCAATTTATATGGGCTACCCTTCCTCTCAAGAAGCTGAAGGCATCTCTCTCTCTCTCTCTCTCTCTCTCTCTCTCTCTCTCTCTCTCTCT
>JAXCMG010000019.1:16972587-17052230 GCA_034642415.1 Podarcis siculus | reverse complement strand
TCTCTCTCTCTCTCTCTCTCTCTCTCTCTCTCTCTCTCTCTCTCTCTTGCATCCACACAGCCCCCAAAATTGCATTTAGCTCTGATTCCTGCGTTGCAGGAGCGGGCGGCGCAGTGGTCTAAACCACTGAGCCTCTTCGGCTTGCCAATTGGAAGGCTGACGGTTCGAATCCCCGCAATGGGGTGAGCTCCTATTTCTCTGCCCCAGCTCCTGCCAACCTAGCAGTTTGAAAGCACACCAGTGCAAGTAGATAAATAGGTACTGCTGTGGCGGGAAGATAAAATGGAGTTTCCGTGCGCTCTGGTTTCCGTCACGGTTTAGTCATGCTGGCCACAAGATCTGGAAAGCTGACTGTGGACAAACGCCGGCTCCCTCAGCCTGAAAGTGAGATGAGCACCACAACCCCATAGTTGCCTTTGACTGACTTAACCATCCAGGGGTCCTTTACCTTTTTTTTTACCTGGGCTAGAATGCCCCTGGGCTCTCTTCCAATTCTGCAATTCCATATGATTGGGCTAAGAGTCAGTGAAAGGCTATTGTTCTGAAAACCAGCAGGAGGCAGTATTTTCTCCAAATCTCCCCATTTTGCAAACAGAAGCCTTGAGGGTTTTTTTGTCCACTGGCAGGGAGTTCCCTTCCAAATGCACACACACCAATCCCTTACTGGGGGGAAACTCAATCTCTTAGGAAATCAGTGCCTAAAGTTTATATGATGCTTTAAAAAACAACAAAGAGAAAAAATGTAAATGCAAAGTAAACTAAACTAAACTTCCAGATGTTTAAAGATTTATGGGTCCCTTAGTTTCCATGGCAATAATGATGTCAGGCAGTGAGAATGTCAAAAGTCAGTAGCAGGCGGGAAGGGGGGGGAGTAGAAAGCTAAATAAAAGGGAGGAGGGGGTCCCTTTTTTGTAAGAATAAGAAAAGCTACCCCCAAATTAGCTTTGTGTTTAAAAAAGCAAAGCTGCATAAAGGTCATGGGTTGGAATCTGCAGCATCTGTGATGGAATGAGAGTACATATACCGGTACGTGGGAACCCAATGATCAAATGATACCATGAGTGATTTGGAGCAGGGATTTTTATTTTCTGGAGCATTTGAAGTTTCATTCCCCACCCCCTCTCTTTTAAGTTCACTGTTTATTTTTAAGATTTGTTGCATAATGCGTAAGATTGGATTCGAACAATTTGATGATGGCGACAGCGACAAAGACAGCAGAACCGTAATGTGATGGTTTGCATCAGAGAGGTGAAAGGAGCCAAACCTGAAGGTCACAGCCAGGCATAAAGACCAGTTTGGGAAGCTGTAGGAAACATTTGATCAAGGGTCATAGAATCATATGGAACGTGAGGATCATCTAGCCCAAGCCCACGCAATGCAGGAATCTTTTCCCCAACTTGGGCTCAAACCCATGACACTGCGATTAAGAGTCTTATGTTCTACCAATTGAGGAGGTCTGGGTAATAGGTTCACCCAGAGGTAGTAGTAGTAGTAGTTGCTTTTTGTAGTTTGGGGTGTTAAAATGCCCCCCCCAGCTATGTACTGCTAAAGGGGATCCCATGTGCCATATTTGTTGTCATCCCTGACAACACAGTGCTGCTGGGTCAGTGTTTCCAGGGTAAAAGACCTGTCTCTGGTCTACCATAGTTGGAGTATCTATGTTTGGCCCCAGGGACGCAGGTGGCACTGTGGGTTAAACCACTGAGCTTACCGATCAGAAGGTCGGCGTTTCAAATCCCGTTGCTCTGTCCCAGCTCCTGCCAACCTAGCAGTTCAAAAGCACGTCAAAGTGCAAGTAGATAAATAGGTACCACTCTGGCGGGAAGGTAAGCAGCATTTCCGTGCGCTGTTCTGGTTCGCCAGAAAGCAGCTTAGTCATGTTGGCCACATGACCCGGAAGCTTTACTCTGGCTCCCTCGGGCCAATAAAGCAAGATGAGCGCCGCAACCCCAGAGTCATCCACGACTGGACCTAATGGCCAGGGGTCCCTTTACCTTTAGCTTTATGTTTGGCCCCACAGGTTTAAACAGCAGTTTGGAAATGGATGGCAAGGTGGAGTGGGGTTGGGATAATTTGATCAGGAAAATGCTTGCGCCGTGGTTCCCCTGAATCGGGCCCTCTTCTTTTAGAAGGTAGCCTAGTGGTTAGAGTGGAGGGGAGAACTCCTTTCAGCCAGAAAGCCACATTCCTTCTGGGGCAATTTTGGGGAAGTGTTGGGCAGGGCCAGAGACAAAAGTGGGGTAGGATCACAGTCTTCCTACCCTATGCCAGAGTGGCACACTGGATTGCACCTGACGCCGCCATGCTTGTCCACTGGCTGTTTTCAGAAGCGTACCAAAGCTCCCTTGCGTCCTTGTACTCACATCCCCTGCCCCAATTCTGGACCTCGCCAGAGGAGCTAAGCCAGAGTGGAGATGTGCAGTTTTTGCGACCCTCTCAGTCCTGCCCCCTTCATGGGGGTCAACCTCACCAACCCCCAGGTATTCCCCAGTTTGTTTTACAGTGGTACCTCGGGTTAAGAACTTAATTCGTTCCAGAGGTCTGTTCTTAACCTGAAACTGTTCTTAACCTGAAGCACCACTTTAGCTAATGGGGCCTCCTGCTGCCGCCACCGCCGCACAGTTTCTGGTCTCATCCTGAAGCAAAGTTCTTAACCCGAGGTACTATTTCTGGTTACAGGTAGGTAGCCATGTTGGTCTGCCATAGTTGAAACAAAATAAAAAATAAATTCCTTCCAGTAGCACCTTAGAGACCAACTAAGTTTGTTATTGGTATGAGCTTTTGTGTGCACGCTGGTGGCACTGTGGGTTAAACCACAGAGCCTAGGACTTGCCGATCAGAAGGTCGACGGTTCAAATCCCCGCAATGGGGTGAGCTCCCATTGCGCAGTCCCTGCTCCTGCCAACCTAGCAATTCAAAAGCACGCCAAAGTGTAAGTAGATAAATAGGTACCGCTCCGGCGGGAAGGTAAACGCCGTTTCCGTGCGCTGCTCTGGTTCACCAGAAGCGGCTTAGTCATGCTGGCCACATGACCCGGAAGCTGTATGCTGGCTCCCTCGGCCAATAAAGAAAGATGAGCACCGCAACCCCAGAGTCGGTCACGACTAGACCTAATGGTCAGGGGTCCCTTTACCTTTACCTTCAAGGTGCTACTGGAAGGAATTGTTTTATTTATTTTGTTTCTACTATTTCGGGGTTAATGGAGTCTGTAACTTGAAGCATCTGTAACCTGAAGCATCTGTAACCTGAGGTACCACTGTATTTTTATTCTTTTTTCAAAAAAAAATATTGTGCATTATGTGCTTTGACGTTTTTCACCATTCTGGGATTTGTTTAAGGAAAGAGCAGGTGATAAGTGCCCAAAACAAATTGTTGGTTTTGCCTGGGTTGCACAGGGAGTGGCGGTGAGATTGAGGCTTCTTGACATCGTCAGTAGAGCAGAACAGCATTATTTCATGAGTCAGCGTTAATAATCCTAACAAGCGCCAGTTGTCAGCTGGCCTTCAAGAGTGAGTTTCCCTTCAGGTTTTGTTTTGTTTGCAGTTCGTGGAAAGGAAGTTGCTGAGTCACAAGCAGATTCGAGCTTCTGCTTTCTTTCTAGAGACCCAGGACCTCCTCTGCTCCTGCAGGAAGGCATTAGCCCAGGGTGGGGGTCTTTTTCCCCAGCCCGAGGGTCAAATTCTGTTTTGGAGAACCGTCCAAGCACCTTGCACCTGTGGTGGGCAGGGCCACAGGCAAAAGTGGATGGAACCACAAATGTAAATGAAATATACTCAGAGTTGAATGGGGATTTCATGCTCTTTGCTCTTTGCTCTTTGCTCTTTATTCAGCTCATAGTAGTGAGGAATGGAAGTTCCCCCGAAATGTCTGCTTTATATACATTATTT
The DNA here is from genome assembly GCA_034642415.1 of Podarcis siculus. Classification (NCBI taxonomy): domain Eukaryota; kingdom Metazoa; phylum Chordata; class Lepidosauria; order Squamata; family Lacertidae; genus Podarcis; species Podarcis siculus. The sequence continues at coordinate 17,048,343 of JAXCMG010000019.1, read as the reverse complement.
ACACAATGGGCCCCATGTGACTGGCTAATTTTGGGATTCTCCTGTAGGCCAATCAGGTTGAGGATTCACTTCCACCTGGAGTTGGATTGGGTGACTCCTGCGGACCAATCAGACTGCTGCATTTTGGATCCTATTCAACTCAGTACATAACACCAAATGTTATTTTAGTACAGTAGCCTAGTTTCTTCACTCTTCTCCACCCTCCACGTAGCCAAGGACACATTCCAGCCAGGCAAAAACACTTGACAAGAGAGCAAAGGACTCATGAGGGGTGTGGCCTGTGGGGAGGGGTGTGGCCTGGGAAGAGTCCCAAGGGCCAGATAGAGAAGCTTGCAGGGCCGCATTTAGCTCCTGGGACTGTGGTTCCACACCCCTGTACTAAGTTGTGCCTTGGCTGTGATTCCTGCTTTGGCAGGGGCGTTGGACTAGATCAGTGCCTCCCAAACTGTTTTGGACTACAATTCCCATCATCCTTGGCCAGTGGTCCTGCTAGCTAGGGATGATGGGAGTTGTAGTCCAGCAACAGCCAGAGAGACCCAAGTTTGAGGAACACTGGAGCAGATGATCCTTTGGGTCCCTTCCAACTCTACAATTCTATGGTCCTGTGTCAGGGGCAGCAATGGAGGGTTAGGCACTATAGCTATGTGGCTTTTCTGGGCGCTGATTATCACCAGGCACTCCCATCTAAGTTGGCAGAAGTCGAACTTGTATCAGTTACAGGCTGGAACTTGGCAAATACCTGCCAGTGTTCAGCAAGCTGTTATCAGGTTATCAGCTGGGAGTGATCAGCTGGGGTTTATCAGCTGATCAGGTTATCAGCTGGGAGAGGGCAGGGTTTTGCTTTGTTTTGTTGCGCACACAACCCAAAAAAGAAGTGTCAGTGGAATGGAGGGGGGTGTGGGTGTGCGTGCGCAAGAATGCAACAGCAACTCCAGCACTGAGAGCAAAAGTTGGGTCCCTCTAGCTGAATGGCATGAGGGTGCTGAGGTTTGAAATGGAGGGCTTTTATGTTCAGCTCCTTTAGCTGATCAAGGGGCTCAGCTGGATGATGCAAGTGGTCCCTTTTCATTTCCAAAAATTCTATTGTCATATATTGTACTAGGGGCTGCCCCCTCTGCTCACCAACCCCTTGGCCTACTCCCTTCCCTCACACTTGCCAATCCTCCCTCTCTTTATACCTTTCCTACCCCCTTGACTATCTCCCCACAGCTCACCCCAACCCAATAGGCAGCCACACAAACCGCAGTGTGACGACACCCTTACGTTTCTATGTCTATAGGAAGATACCAGTACTAGTCCTACTCAAAATATGAATGGATGTAGCTAAGTTAGGTCCACTTATTTAGATGGGTGTGCTCCAAGTAGGGCTAGCATTGGATACAAGCCTAATGCCTTTTAATTTATTCTTTAAGTAGTAGTAGTTTATTAATGCTTGGGCCATAGGCCATTTGCATATAAGGTAGATGGGTACAGTACAAAAACCAGTAGTATAAAATACTGCATGAAATCTTTCTATTTTTTAAGTAAGTGAAGGTTTATTCTGTTTTTCCTGCTCTAAAACGATTTCCTTTTTTGTTCTTAATCTGGTTTATTGCCTAGATTTGGTTTTAATGTGTTTTTTTCTCTTCACACCTTGGATGTTCTTTCCAAGAGTGAAGAAGAGGCGTTTTTGAATATATTTTAAAATAAACTATAGTAAATATATATAAATATAAGTTTCCTTCCCTCTAAGTGCAGAGGCGTATGTGATCCAAATCTTTATAGTCTCTCTCTCTCTCTCTCTCATATCTATTTATCTAATCAGCTTTGAGGGATATTATTATTTCATGCCTTATATTACTGCTGGTTTTTCTGTCTTGTTTAAAACAAGGTTTCGTATGAGTGCTGTTGTGGCCTGTGAAATGTTTTCCGACCCCTTTTTCTATTTTGAAAAGTTCTTGTTTTGTTATAATGAGATGTTTTAATTTTTAAAGTGCAGTTATGCATGCAAGCTGCGTTTCGGAGGTCTTTGCCCTGAAATATATATAGATTCCCAACTACTTGTGTTATGTACTGAAGTTCTCACCCTGGGCCAGCAGGGGGAATACTGTAGATAGTTTTCACTCAGGTCCACATATGCAAATAAGGGATTGAAAGTGATGTTCAGTGATTGGATAGTTACAGAAAATGGTTACTGTTGCGTTCTAGTGGAGCTCTATATAAGCAGGCTGGCTGAACTCTTCAGTTCAGTTCTGTTCTGGCCTGTGAATAAACCCACTACTTAACAACTTCCACACCCCCTTTCAGGGCAAAGATCCCCTAAACACAGTCACATATACAGTCACTTTAAAGTGGCTAGTTGCCTAGGTATTTAAAAGAAACCTCCTTTCCATTGGGACTGGTAGGACGGAAGGCAGGGAGCCCACCAGCAGGGGGAGCCAGAGACTCTGGCAGGCAGAGCCAACTGATTCTAGCTGAGTGCCCATCTTCCTCCGCCTCCCTGCTGAGTTCTACAGTGGGTAAGATACTGAGACTGTAAGGAGGAGCAAGCTGACAGGCCAGTGGCGTAGCGTGGGGGGTGCAAGGGGGGCCGGCCGCACCGGGCGCAACATCTGGGGTTAGGGCAAATCCATGGGTTAGGGGGCGCAAATCCACAGGTTAGGGGGCGCAAATCCATGGGTTAGGGGGCGCAAATTACTTGCCTTGCCCCGGGTGCTGACAACCCACGCTACGCCACTGTGACAGGCAGGGGCTTCCCTAGACAGGTTGTGAGTAAGAAGGCAGGCCAGTGGAGGCTGCCTGAGGGCAGGCTGAGCTTGGTGGGGCAGTGCCCCCACCCACCTGCCCAAATGGACTGCATCTACTGCTCCATTCATGCCAACAGAGGCTTCCCTTTCAACGCAAAGAGCGCCGTTGGATATTCCAGGACAAAATGGTCCTTCCTGGTCTTGTTTTGCATTGCAGCCAAATCCTAAGGGAGTTGTTTGAGCATCTCCTGACAGGTTAATTTGTATTTCTTTTGCAATGCAAAGCAGTTGTGGGAGTTCCAGTTTGATCAGGCGAAGAGCCTTAACCCTTACTTCTTCTGGTCTTCTCTGCCTCAAGATTGCACACATGGCTTTTCGGGAAAACACAGTAGTGGTGACCTGTAATAGGATCTCATCCCCCCCCCTTCTTTTTTCACCAGGAAGGATTTCTTAAAACTTGAATTGGGGATTTGTGGTGCAGGTGTTTCTGGGGGTGGGGAAGAAAATAAATCCAATCTGAATGTAAAGGCAAATCAACTGCATTTGTGCTTTCTGAAACTGTTGTACACAAACTGAAACACAGCCACGCTTCAGAAGCCATACTGTGAATGGCAGTTTCTCCAGCCCAGGCTATGTGCACTATGGGAAGATGTGCTTGAAGTGCGTAGTCTGATTAAAAAGTGTGCTATATTTTTGGAAATCGGTTTGCCAAAAAATATCGGGCAAAACTGCGTACAAAAATCAGCCGCAAACTGCTGGTGAATTTTCATGAATACAGTGGTACCTCGGGTTAAGTACTTAATTCGTTCCGGAGGTCCGTTCTTAACCTGAAACTGTTCTTAACCTGAAGCACCACTTTAGCTGCCGCCGCGCCGCCAGAGAACGATTTCTGTTCTCATCCTGAAGCAAAGTTCTTAACCTGAGGTACTATTTCTGGGTTAGTGGAGTCTGTAACCTGAAGCGTATGTAACCCGAGATACCACTGTATTAACAACAACAACAACAACAAACAAACAAACAAACAAACAAATAACCTCATGTGGAAAACTGAACTTAAAATGGGGGTGGAAATGAGAAAGGGAGGAAAGCTGAAACTGGCATATTTGCCCATCCCTAGTGAAGGGTAGAGTTTACAAGTATGTAAGGGTTAAAAATAAATTAATGGAGTGTCTGCCTGTCTCTTCTCTCCATAGTCACTTCAGATCAAATTGAGAATCTGCATCGGCGATTCAAGCAGCTAAGTGGGGATCAGCCAACTATTCGGTACAGTATTACCTATTCTTCGCCCTATATCATAATGGATTAATTCAGTGCTTTTCTTCTAAAAAGATGTTTACGGGTACTCTCATTTTTGACTCAAGAAAAGCACCATTTTGTAGTTCAAATGGGAGGAAAATAAATACAGTAAATGGACAAAAGATTCACAAAATGTTTAAGGGTATGCATACCCCTGCGTACCCCCAGAAAAAAAGCACTGGATTTATTCTCTAAGTGTGGATATTTAATGAAGCCCAACGCTAGGAGGGTTCACATGTCACATGAAGTAGGGCTGCCAGACGTCGGGAAATTCCTAGACATAGGTGGGTAAACAGTGTCTGAGCGGAAATCTCTTGAATGTCCTGGAAAATTTGTTTTTTTTACAAATTTCCTTTAAAATAGCTCCAAACCCCTCTCTCTCACTCGCTCCTTCTCAAGATTTTTTTTTTGGGGGGGGGGGGGAGCTCAACAACTTTTGTGTCCGGATTTTCACTTTTTGAAATACAGCAACCCTACATTAAGCAATTGTACAACCTCTGTGCCTGTGTACAGAAGTAGTTGAGCTGTACACACGTTAAGTTATTCCTATGGAACTTTCAACTAGTGTACAATCCTGTGTACCTGCATACATGATACTTGAGCTGTACAAACAAGCTTTCACTATTTCATGAAAACACTTGTACATGCATGTGTACGGACAGCTTGTACCTGTGTTCAGGGTAATAATGCGTGAACAAGCCTAGTCTCATCCATGCATGAGACAGAGGCATCCAAAGTCTTGAGGGTGAGGGGAGGGAACCTGAGTGTTGAAGTAGTACAAAAAGATTTAGGGAGGGGATAAAACCTCATGAGTGAACTTGTATACTGCTTCGAGAATTGTTTTGATCAAGCATTTTACAATTTTTTGGGGCGGGGGATAACCCACCACCCTTTTCTATCATTCCAGTGAGGACTGGGGGTGCTCAGTAGGCATGCAATGCTGTCTAGGTGTGTTTTTGGTGGGGAGGGGGGGTGGAATGAAAAACTGAGTGAGGTGCAATGGGATGGAGTATCCCGAAAGATGGCATGGCTGGTGAGCTGAAATCCTGGAGCAGTGGTTCCCTAACTCCCCCCCTCCCCAATATGGACCACTTGAAAATTGCTGACGGTCTTGGTAGACCACCCTATGATTAAGTTTCCCCCCTTTTGGTGCAATTGTAATGCACCGTGTTCCTTATTTCATTTTATCGCATGGCGATTTGAATTCTGTGCCGTTTGGATTGCAATACAACACAATGCAATAGATAATAAAATAAGCAATAAAAACGCTATTAAAAACCAATGTGAATGAATGCAATGGATGTGCCATTGCCTTGTCTTCAGCCACAAATCCAAAGGCTCACTACGGAACAGCTGAATGAAGTTTTTGGACCGCTGGTGGTCTGCAGACCACAGTTTGGGAAAGACCTCGCTGGAGCGCTCCATGCTGCAACATGTTGATACTTTTAACAGGGAATGTGCTGCATTCTTAGGAAGATACCGTCCATTCTGGCTGGCAGCAACTCTCTAAGATTTGGGGCAGGTATCTTTCCCAGGCCTGGAGATGCTGGGGATTAGAATAACAGAATCATGGCGTTTTAGAGGTGGAAGGGACCACAACAGTCATCTAGTCCAACCCCCTGCAATGCAGGATTCTTTTGCCCAATGTAGGGCTCGAACCCATGGCCCTGAGTTGAACAGTCCTACCGGTTGAGCCATGTGATTGAACTGAACAGCCTTTGGCATCCTCTGCCTCTGAGTAATGGCCCATTCCCAATGCACCAGAAACAGGAGATTTGTGACCCTCTAAATCAGTGGTTTTCAAAGGTCACAGACTCCCCTTTGAAGATCTGATAGAAGTTACGGACCCCCCCTCCCAGAAAAATCCACACCTACACATGAAATGTTGCATACAATTAATTTTATTGCATTGGGTGGGTTGCCCCCTAGTTGATGGACTCCCCTGATGAATCCCATCCATGGAGCACAGGTTAAGCATCCCTGTTCTGTATGATTTTGGACTCCAACTCCCATCATGTTTGACCGCTGGCTGTGCTGGTTGGGGCTGATGAAAAACCATTCTCTTTATTGGGCTGAAAGAACAGATGGACTGGATGGAAGGCAGCTTCCCCTGTTGCACAGCCAACTTCACCGGGAAAGTTGCAATGTGGAGACTGGTCCTTGTCAAGGTCTGTCCTGGGGTGATTGTCCCATCAGATAACGGCTTGCTGATCAATTGGCTGCTTTTTACCCTGTTCTCTCCCGTAATGAGATTTTGCTCCTCCAGGCCAAACCCCAGATGGCTCTCTCGAAAGCACAAGCCTTTCTCCGTATAAGGCTTGCGGCTTTTGTGGGGAAGCAGGCGAGGTCGGAAGACACCTCCTCTTTCCTGCTCCTGCCGCTAACCCATGCCTGGTACCTTATCGCCGACTGGGTGGGGAATCACAGGGAGAGGAATCTACAAGACCCATAATCTCTGAACCATTGGGGCTGATGAGAGTTGGGAGTCCCAGCAACACTGGCTCCTCATCCTTGGTCTAGATCAGGAAGAGGGGGAACCTCCAGCCCTCCAAAGGATGCTAAACTACAACTCCCACTGGCCCCACATTACCCCACTACTTACTTACCATCCCAGGCCGCCCATCTGCGGCCACATTGTCCTTTCTTTCATCAGATCAAAATGATCAGACAACAGCAAAGGTTGCTAGGTTTATCGAGGGTGCAATGAGATTAAGGGCCACTATTTGAGTGATAATCTTGGTCATTTGATTGCCGTTTTTACCCATTGTTGTCTTTTTATTTGTATATATTGCTTGTATTATGTTGCCATGGCCGTTGGCTAATGCAAATAAAGTTCATCTTATCCCACCAGCCCCAGCAAGCAAAGCCATTGCCCAGTGAAGATGGGAGTTGTGGTTCAATAAATGTTGTGTCTTGATACTTATGGGGAGACGGTGTTCTGAAATGTTGGCTCCCAACTCCTACCCATAGTTTGATGCCAAGTGAGAGGGATTGTTTCCTGTGCTGCTTTCTCCTGCTGCTGCTCAGCCGGCTGGCCTCCACCTGCGCTGCACGGCAGGTTGACCTTTCTGTAGGAAAATATACAAACTGTTTCAGGCAGAGTCGCAGAGGAGACTGAGGAGGCTCGCTCTGTAAGGGGGCAGATGTCCTGCCAAGAGGCAGGAGGGAAGCCGCTTCGCCCCTTCCCTAGAAAACCAGCGGAGAGATCCTGAGGTCGCTGGGAAAAGGAATCTATCATCCCGTTAGCAAAAGAGACTTGCAGGCATCAGGGCTGTGCCGCAGTGGCTGTGGAATAGCACAGAAATCTAGTGGCTTGTTGTTGCTAGGAAGAGGAGAGGAATCATATTTGTCCATTTACGTATCACATTATTACATCCTGTCTTTTCTTCCAAGGAGCTCAAGGAGGTGGTGTACATGGTCCCCCCCCCCCAATTTCCATCCTCACAACAACCCTGTGAGGTAGGTTATTAGGCAGAGAAGCGGTGATTGGCCAAAGGTCACCCAGTGAGCTTCATGGCTGTGTGATAGGAATTTTGAGGTCTTAGATATATGGTAATGTTCATAACCGCACGTACATAGATCAGCACAGGAAGACCGACCTGGAACCATTTTGATTCCTAAGCTGAGCAAATGTTTTCTCCGCAAGGTCAAAGTAGGAAACCTCCCCATTGTCTCTTTCCTCACAAATCCTGTCTTAAAAGGTAAAGGTACCCCTGCCCGTACGGGCCAGTCTTGCCAGACTCTGGGGTTGTGCGCCCATCTCACTCTATAGGCCGGGGGCCAGCGCTGTCCGGAGACACTTCCGGGTCACGTGGCCAGCGTGACATCGCTGCTCTGGCGAGCCAGAACCGCACACGGAAACTTCGAACTGCTAGGTTGGCAGGTGCTGGGACCGAGCAGCGGGAGCGCACCCCGCCGCGGGGATTCGAACCGCCGACCTTTCGATCGGCAAGCCCTAGGCACAGAGGCTTTTACCCACAGCGCCACCCGCGTCCCAATCCTGTCTTAAGGGCACATTTAAGATATGAATAGGGTGTGAGCCTGTGACCTGGCCCAGGCACTAAGTATTTATCACTACAAAAGAATGGGCGGGCTCCCCAGGCAATCCAATCAAGTAACCTGTCAGACAGGAGATAAACAAGGACAGGAGAAAAAAAGCATTCAAATTTCTGTTTTAGACTGCCTTTTCTGTGATGTAGGTGTGATGTATCTGAGGGGTGGTCTTAGGTTACACCCCTTCTGTGATGTATGTATGATGTTTCTGGGGGTGGTCTTGATCTACAGGGTGGCAATTTCAAAAGTCTTTATAAGGCCTTGCATGCCATTTTTCTGAGTTCCTCCTCTCTCCTGCGGGTGAGGGGAGCACCCTGTTGCAACAGCTTACTAGCTGCTTTGCTTCTCAATATTCTCTGGTTGGCCTCTGTTATTTTCTCCTACCAATAGGGAACCCACGTAAGGACTCTATATAGGCTCTTGGATACCCCATATGGGAAAAGGGCAATTTTTGTTTACAACAGCTGAATGGGGATTAAAACCTTGGCCTCCCAAGTCCTAGTTTGGCACTCTAGTCTTCACACCACATTGGCTATTAGAACTATTACTTAGTTAGTTATTGAACTTATATCCCTCTGCTCTTCCCCAAGAAGCTGAGGGTAGCGAACTGGCCTGCCATTTAAAACAAAGCAAAGCATTCTGTAAAACAGTTCAAAACATTCCCAAAGCCATGAACCTAAAATCTTCAAAATGCAAAAACAAAAAATCAAATTAAACCTCAGCTCTGCCACTGAGCCGTGACCCTGTGCTGAAGAGATCGTTCATTTGTCTTCAGAAACCTGTCTCTCTCACTCACTATTTCTCTCTCTCTCTCTTTGTCCTTTTCTACTTCCGCAGCAAGGAGAACTTTGATCGCGTCCCTGATCTGGAGTTCAATCCAATTAGATCCAAAATTGTCCAGGCCTTTTTTGACAAGAGGTAATGTTGTGGGTGCTTGGCCTCCCCGGGGTGGGGGGGAGGGGGAGTTGTTCTCTATAGCAACAAGAACTGTGCAGCTCTCCTTAACCTCGAATCCCTCTCCGCACATAAGCCATTAAAAAAACAGTAAAGCGCATAAACAAGCACCTAAAAACCAGTCATTGATTGAGGCAGCTTCGACGTCCTGTTTTTCAATGCCTGCTAAAGGCTGCTTTCGTTAGGCAAAATTACAGACGTGTAATTTCATTAGGCAGACTTGTCGATAGAACCAACCATTTCAAGAACATTCTGTTAATTTTATTATGCCTACTGTTTTTTAAGGTCTGGTTTTATTGCTAGTCTTCTTTTATTCTAGTAAGTATTTTATTGCATTTTATGTAAATGGATTAAAGCTATTATTATTATTGTTATTATTGCCAAATAAACAAAATCAAAGATTTCACTTGGTGGCCCCTGTTTGATGGCATCCCAAACATTGCCCCCCTTTCCCTGGGTGCCTTCCTCTTGCATCAGAAGGATGAGACTATCAGTGGCTTACTAGCCATGATGGCTGTGCTCTGTCAGAAACACAGTGCATAGTTAAACTGTGGAACTCACTGCCACAGGAGCCAGTGATGGCCACCAAGCTGGATGGCTTCAAAAATGGGTTTGTGCAAATTCATGCAGAATAAATATGACTTACTGATGGATACCAGCCCTGAAGGCAAAGCTCTCCTTTGAATACCAGTTGCTAGAAACTAATCCAGAATGCGGCAGCTAGACTGGTGACTGGGAGTGGCTGCTGAGACCATATAACACTGGTCCTGAAAGGCCTACATTGGCTCCTAGTACGTTTCCGAGCACAATTCAAAGTGTTGGTGCTGACCTTTAAAGCCCTAAACAACCGTGGCCCAGTATACCTGAAGGAGTGTCTCCACCCCCATTGTTCAGCCCGGACACTGAGGTCCACCTCCGAGGGCCTTCTGGTGGTTCCCTCACTGGGAGAAGTGAGGTTACAGGGAACCAGGCAGAGGGCCTTCTTGGTGGTGGCACCCACCCTGTGGAAAGCCCTCCCATCAGATGTCGAGAAAATAAACAACTATTTGACTTTTAGAAGACATCTGAAGGCAGCCCTGTTTAGGGAAATTTTTAATGTTTGATGTTTTATTGAGTTTTTAATATTCTGTTGGAAGCCACCCAGAGTGGCTGGGGAAACCCAGGCAGATGGGCAGGGTATAAATAATAAATTATGATTATTATGAAACCACAGGATGGGAGTGTTCTCTCTCTTGTGCTCAGGTCCTGCTTTCTGGTTTCCCAAAGGCCAGTCTGAGAAAAGGATGCCGGTCCTGATCTAGAAGGCTCTTCTTACGCCCAGTGCTGTTGCTGCCAGTTATTTATTTTTGCAACATCCACATGGTTTCATCCTCAAAATGCCAATGCATGCTTTTTAAACGCTGTTGACCTAGATTTCCCCTTGCCACAGAAAATCCAGTTAGTCAGACCAACTCATCACGCCTCTGCAGTTACTGTTGGTGTAGACAATCCTTAGCACTTTGGGGACTTGGGCTCTGTGTGTGACGCATTCCATTCTTTTATGGATTTGTTTGCAAATGGCAATTGTCACATTTAAATTCTGTAAGTAAACAATTTATCCTCTGCTTATTTTATCACAGTTTATGTACTGCTTGATTGTAAGCAGAAGGGAAAACCTCAGAGCAGTTTACCGAAAGAAGAGAACAATGATGTTATCAGTAAAGACGGTTATTTGAAGCTTTCAAATTAAAATCAGTGATCAGATAAAAGCAGATTAAAACACAGGTCGGCATTCTACATATTTGGATAGGCTTGCCTTAAAAAGAAAAAAAGTTTTTAGCTGTTGCTGGAGAGGTACCTGCCTCGCGTCAATAGGCAGGGAGTTCCAAAGTTTGAGTGCTGCCACAATGAAAGATTTGAGTTCTTACAAATGTGTTGATTTTATTCAAATGTCTGGGACACCCTCACACAGCAGCAAACCCATTTCTAAATAAGGCTGTGCCTTTGCAAACACACTTCCCTCACCCCATCTCACCCCCCAAAAGCACAGGGGCCGATGGGTGTGTAGAACAAGGGTTGCCAACATGGTGCCCTCCAGTTTCTGCTGGGCCCTGACTCCCATCCCCCCTGGCTATTGCCTATGCTGACTACGGCTGCATTGGGAGCCCAGCCAGAGGATGGAGGGCTCTCCATTAGGTGTTCCTCATGTCGAAAGTGTTCTGAGTGCTTTCGTGCCAATAGGAACCTGCGAGAATCATCGGACGGGTTTGCGGAGGAGATCAACTTCGAAGACTTCTTGACGATCATGTCCAATTTCAGGCCCATCGAGATGGACATGGACGACGAGCAGCTCGATCGATTCCGCAAGAAGAAGCTAAAATGTAAGGTGCTCCCTTTTCTTGATCCAGTCTCTTGTTTTGTTGGCAGATGGAGGATCAGTCTGCATGAACCTGCTGTGTTCATGTTTAGCTGTAAAGAGTGTGGTGCCTGGAGCTTCTCCCCTTCTTCCATGTCCACTGTGTGCCCTCCCATCTCCCACTTCAAAATCATCTAGCAGAGAAACTTTTTTCCTATAAGGGACCACATTCCGTTCTGGACAAATGAAGGTGCTTTGGATAAAGAGCTGATCCTGTACTTATTGAGAGCTGTAGAAATAGTTTTTAAAAGGAACTCTTTGGAGGGATTAAATGAGGATTTATGGTAAAGTCGGAATCTGGTCCATAGCTATTGTGGAAAAATTAAGTTGAAGGTTAAGGTATACCAGAGGACACCCCTCCCCTCTTCCCTGCCCATCATTTTCAACCAGGGGGTAAAAACTTATTTCATGATGGTGATAATGTTCAAAGGCCTCCTGAGAAATATGCTATTTGGCATTCTTGGTGACTCTTCATTGTCAAGAGAGAACATCGTAAGCCCTTGAGGACAATATCCCGAGATTTATAAGTAAAGCAAATCCTATATTTTAAGAAAGAATATGTTACTACGCTCCAATATCTGTAACTGCCCCCCCATGGGCTATGAATGAGATGACCCACATTTTTGGTCCATGTATGTTTAATTTTCATTTGCATTCAAGCTGTAGTTATTTTTGCAAGTCATTAAAGTATATGTTCTTGATTTTGCACACACGCACACAAACACCCTTCCCCTGCCTACTGGAACAAGAACTCTGTTGGTGTTTGATACAGTCTCTGATTTGATCTGTTAGGCTCAGTTACTATTGTGCGGGGTAAATACGGGTTCTGAAGGATTTTATTTCACGCATGGTACTGTGCTTTTAAGCTGCTTACTCCTGACTCCTTATTTTGCCTTCTCTCCCCTAGTTCTTTTCCACATGTACGATGCAGACAGTGACGGCAAGATCACTCTGCAGGAATACAGGAATGTAATATATTATTATTATTATTATTATTATTATTATTATTATTATTATTATTATTATTTCGGCATCCCACTCGCTTAACTGCACTTTCAATGACCTGGCACCGCTCCTCCTCCTCCAACCAGTTTGCAACTTGCTTCTGTCCTCCAGATCGTGCAAGAGATGCTTTCGGGGAACCCCCACCTGGATAAGGAATCGGCGAGGTCCATCGCAGACGGAGCCATGATGGAGGCTGCCAGCATCTGCGTGGGGCAAATGGTAGGCTGAGCGCAACGCTGCAGATGACCAGCACACGGTCATTCCGAGGCAAGGAAGGGATGTACCGTATTTTTCGCTCTATAAGGCGCACCAGACCACAAGACGCACCTAGTTTTTGGAGGAGGAAAACAAGAAAAAAAATATTCTGAATCTCAGAAGCCAGAACAGCAAGAGGGATCGCTGCGCAGTGAAAGCAGCAATCCCTCTTGCTGTTCTGGCTTCTGTGATAGCTGCGCAGCCTGCATTCGCTCCATAAGATGCACACACATTTCCCCTTACTTTTTAGGAGGGAAAAAGTGAGTCTTATAGAGCAAAAAATACAGTATGTCAGTGGTAGAGAATCTGCTTGCCCGCAGGAGGTCCCAGGTTCAATCCCCATCTCCAGATAGTGCTTAGAAAGATGGAGGGGGGGGGATGGAGAGGTACAAAGCAGGACTGAACTCCCCATACACCTGTTGATGCTATTCCGCTTTCAGCAGCTGTGTGTCTCTCTGCCCCCACACCTGACATCAGGTGTATGGCATGTGGGTGTGTTTTTAGAAAAATTGGACTGGTGGGCCACGTTTGGCCCAGGTTCCCCACCCATTTTAATGTTGATTTGTGTTTTTCGTCGATTGTGCATTAAGGTTGTGCTGTAAGCCTTTTTAGGAAAACGTCACCCTTAAGAATGGCATGTAGGTTTTTGCTTTGAGTTAAGAAGTAAGAGCCCTCTGTTTTTTCTCTGAACGCCTCCTTTGCCCTCGTAGAACTTTCACCTCTCGACGTAATGTTTCTGTTCTTGTTGCAGGAGCCGGATCAAGTATACGAGGGAATCACATTTGAAGACTTCCTTAAGGTTAGAATGGATGCTCACCCTATTGCTTGACCAACCTATGGAAGGGGCGGGGGCAGGAGAGTGAGAGAGAGGAGGGACACAGTGCTAGGCTTTCTGTTATCTCTAAAATTGGATCCTGTTTTATGGGTTTAAATTGCCTTAACCCTGATTAATATGTTTTTATATTGCTGATTTATATTGCTGCATTTTAACGATTTTTTCCCTGTCTAAAAATTGCACATTGAGAGATTTTATAAACATTAAGCTGTTATATAAATGCTTCTAAATAAGAAAAGTGGGAGAAGAATCCTGACAGCAAGAACTGTTTGAGGAAGGGACCTGTTACTTGGGGGCAGAGTAGGGGAGCCTTCCCCACCTGTGGTCCATTAGGGATGCTTCAGATTTCTTGCATCAGACAAGGGCAGGGACAGGTTTGACTGGCTTGCTTACAAGACTACTCCCCTCCATCTCTATGACTTGAGTGCACTCATAAGAGTAGCAGATACCAAATCTGCAGCTTATTGGCAACAGACCTTAGTTTGTGGCCTGCAGCATTAAAAGGGCCCCTAACCTGTACTCATGGCTCATGCTTGCTTTCATTGCCTCTCCACCGGCAGATCTGGGAAGGGATAGACATCGAGACCAAGATGCACGTTCGCTTCCTGACCATGGAGCCGATTGCGATGTGCTACTAACCACGGAGAAGCTGGGACTGAGGTGTTGGTGCCTTCTGGAGCGACCTGGGACGGAAACCGTCAGGCGGTCGATACGGGTATTAAGGGGGAACTGCATCTCCCACAGCTGGGGCAGTTTTTTTGCAGGGGGGGCGTTGCAGGTTTAGGAGTTGATGTGCCTGGCTTTGGCTTTACAGCTATTTTATCCCTCTTGTCTACACTAAAAAGCCTCAATAGACTCAAATCATCAATAAAGCAGGTTTTTGTTTTTAATTCTTGGCAGAAGCTTGTTTACTTGTGGATCCTGTGATCAGATAGTGTCATGGGACTCAACTTTAAAAAAACTGAGTGCTCTTCTTAACCAAGGGTGAGGAATCAGATCCAGATTATCTTGCATCTATCTACTATATATATATTGGAAAGTGATTTCTGTCTGTTGTCTTAAAATATCGTTACCGTGCTTGGCGTGAGGGTTCCCAGGGCAGGGGTGGTGCTCTCTGCTGACCTTTGCAAGCCAGCCACCATTTTGAACCAAGATGGTGGACTGAAACATGACTTTGGCATGACTTCACCTGTTCTTTGGCATAGGCTTGACCGCCACTCGGGATATCACCACCATGAGGGTTCCTAAGATTTGGCATGGGGTTCTTCATTGACATTTGATTGCCAGGTGCCATTTTGAATCAAGATGGGAAACGAAAAACGTGACTTTGGCACATGACTTCCCTCGATTTTTGAAGCAATGAACTCACGAATTACACCATCCATTGGGGGTGGGGTTTCTACAAAATCCTGGGCAGTGCTAGGCACTCTCCGCTAATTGTGAAATAAAACTGGAGCAATAGACCCCAAGGAACAGGGGTGCCCTGTGTAGCATGAAACATGCCACTTTGTTATTCCCAGTTAGTACGGTTATATTTATACAAGTATTTATATCCACTAAATCACGAAACATACCAAAGGCATTCACAACATTAAAACAATAAAATGCATACGGTAAAAGCACGGGAAACAATTTAAAAGCAAAAAAAGTTTAAAAATAAGCACCAATAAACCATTGTAGGAGATTTGGTTGAGTCTAATATACCAAGGTACCCTGGTATTTAATTTTAACAAATCTCATTTCTTTACATCATCATCATCATCAATAGAAAAGGTTGTTTGTTTGTGTAAACATGTCCAGAAGCATGTTATAAGTGTGTTTCAAGGGCTATCTGACATCCTGGGAGGAAATGGTAAGTGATTTACACATGCTTTCAAGAGGCCCTGTAGTTCACTTGCTATCTCACTGGTCGTGGTCCCAGCCCTCACATTTCCCAGCCCCATAAGTAACCTAAAAGATCAGGCCTGGGCCCAAAGTTAGGAAGTCCAGTCTCTCTACCTGCTTGGCTCCCTGTCTTAACTACACCCTTCTGCTCCTCTTCTGGGCCTGAGTCACTTTGGGCCAGCACTTCTCCTCCATTCCTACTGTGCCATGTCTGGGTTTTGCAAAGCGCCGCACCCTGCCCGCTGCATCCGCTCCATCCCTCGTCATCCTCTGCCTCGCTGCATCCAGGTGGGTTTTAGGGGGCATCACCCAGGATCGTCTTCGCAGTCTCCTCCGTGTGTTTCTACGGCAGCCACTGCCATGACGCAGACACCTTCCTGTGGACGTGGGTGCCATCCTTCCTGCTCCACGTTGGTTGGCCTTTGATCAGCACCTCTTACTTGCCGATGCAGCTAGATGTTGTCATAGGGGACCGCCAGGCCAATATTGTAGTTGTAGCCTGTCGTTTCGTTGTAAGAGGAGCGGCAGATAGGAAGGATGCTCTCCGCAGCCAGCTGGTCCACCGAGAACTCGTAAGCATAGATGATTCCTCGATGTCTGATTTGGGGAGAGAACTGATTAGCATGCATATTATTGTTGTTGTTGTTGTTATTGTTGTTATTATTATTATGACTCCTTAGTCACCTGTTACCTAGGAGGTCTCCAAGCAACTTAGATTGACAAAACATAAACATAACCGCATTATACCATTGTGGGCAAAATGAGCACAACATTCATTTCATTTGTACACTGGCCTTCATCCAAAGATCACAGGGAAGTCCACAGCGTAAAAATACAAAATAAAAACACAAAATATGCAATAAAACAAAAGCAGAACAAACCAAATACCACCACCCCCACGGACACATTTAAAAGGTTAAATCAGCCTAATGCTTGATTGAAGGGAAGTGTTTTTGCCTGGTGCCTAAATATTTTGGGGGGGAGGGGGCAAGCCTCCATATGAAACATTAACATATTAATACAGAAACAAACACATCCTATTATTATTATTATTATTATTATTATTATTATTATTATTATTATTATCTGAATATATTGGTGGTCTTTTTACCAAGGTAACTGTGAGCAACTTAGGCAAAAATCTAAAAGACAGTCCCAAACCATCCCACCACTCAAGGAGGCCACAGATGATTAAGAGCCAAAGGCCTGGCCAAAAAAAGAAATATTTTTGCCTGAAGCCTAAAGGGGACGATGACGCCTGGCCACAGAAAACTTTTGCAGCACAGGTACTGTGTGACAGATTCGGCTCAGTCCCCCAAAGGCCATGGGGAAGAAAGGCAAGTCTTTACCTGAGACTGAAAGGTGCCCAGCAGGCCTCACTGAAGAGACCATCCCATAGATGGGGAGCCACAACTGAAAAGGCCCTTCCTATGCAATTCCACATGAACTGGACCGTCCACAGGGTGGTCAACCCAGACATGGCTGCAGTCATTATTCCCATCAACTCTATTAACCCTCCCACCTCAGTTTTGAGCATTCAGGGGCGTGGCCCACTCGCATTCCCTGCTTCTCAGACTCTTAGCCCTTGTTCTGCTTAGTAAAACTGCTGCCCCTGTGGTTGGTTCTTACCTTCGATGAGCAGTCAGGTCATCATCCATGATGCTGGCGCCTCGGGGAACCTTCTCGTCAGGGATATTGGCGGTGATGAGGCTGTGGCTGTTGAACCAGATGTGGCGGACAGGGTGCCTGGAGGGAAAAAGGAATGTTGTTGGTGTTTCTGTTTAATTTTTATTTTTTTAATCTTAATGGGAGTCACGATTAACATTTCTAAATATGACGTGCAAGTTCTTTTAATAGTTTCTCTCCCTGCCCCCACCGTTAAAAATGTCTTGCCATTAAAATGCAGAGTTGATTGGAACAAAACTCTACACCCCCACACACATGAAAATGCTAAGTGAAAAAAATGCATTTCCATGCACAAATGACAACATGAATGCTGCATTAGCGGGGGGACGGGACGGGGACTGCCCAATATTCATAGCAAAATCAACGTTTGTTATCTGCGTATCTAAACTCAAGTCATTTGCAGGCGGATTTCCTATGGATACAAAATCAACACGCAATGATCCATATCACCGCCCTGAATGATTTATCTTTTTTTCCACTTTTGAAAAGTAGGCTTGTCTCCACCAAAGCCACATTCAAGAGTAGACCTACTGAAACCAACAGCCTTGCATAAATTGTCCCCGCTAACTTCAACAGGTCTACTCAGAGAAACAAACCTGGTGCCCTCCATAGGTTTTGGTCCAGAACTCGGGCTGATGGGAATTGCAGTTCAAAAATATCTGGCAGGCAACCAGGTGGTGCCGGTTGTTCCAAAAGTCTCCATTTGCTGCTTTTTCCTTGTTTTGAGTTAAATGGGTCAGTCCAGTGCAGTGGCACTGGAGGGGAAGGGGAGAGAAGGGGGTGGGTCTCCATTCAAGCCAATAAGAATAATAGTATTTTTGCTTTTAGCACCACCCAATGGACAATTGCTGAAGTGCAGCCAGATTCCTGAAGCAGGGCAAGGGGAAAAGGCAGCTTCAGCAGATGCTCTGAGAGCCTCCAAGTGGTGCTGGACTCCGATTCCCATCAGCCCCAGGCAGCATGACCACAGATGATGGGAGATGGAGTCCAACCTGGTTCCCCCATACCTGACTTATCAGGTACCTGGTGCTAGTCCTGCCCAGAGAAGAGCCACTTAAATTAATGGACGGAAATCAGGCATCCCATATCCTTTTAACCAGAGATGCCAGAAGCAGGAGTTAAAAGGTGCGCTCGGGTATTTTATTATATTTGTAAAAAAATATTTAGATCCCACTATTCCTAGATAGAGAAAAGAACCTCCACCCCTGAGCAGTTTGCCATTTATGCATAAAATCATACAGCGATAACCAGTGGCAAAGAGTTCTGCAGGACTGAGCTGATGACACTCAGGGCTCGGCTTCTAAATGAACCTCGCTGGCACTAGAAATCACCAAACAGTCTGGGATGTAAGCGTTCAAGCAGCCCCTGTAAGACAGGGCAATGCCACTGAGAGTGGAATTAACCATTTGGGAGTCCCAAAGCATTGAACTAGACAAATACATTTTTTCAAAATACATAACCACAGAGCAGCAGAGACCATATAACACTGGTCGTGAGAGACCCGCATTGGCTCCCAGTACGTTTCCGAGCACAATTCAAAGTGTTGGTGCTGACCTTTAAAGCCCTAAATGGCCTCGGCCCAGTATACCTGAAGGAGTGTCTCCACCCCCATCGTTCAGCCCAGACGCTGAGGTCCAGCTCTGAAGGCCTTCTGGCGGTTCCCTCCCTGCGAGAAGCGAGGTTACAGGGAACCAGGCAGAGGGCCTTCTCGGTAGTGGCGCCCGCCCTGTGGAACACCCTCTCATCAGATGTCAAGGCAATAAGCAACTATCTGACTTTTAGAAGACATATGAAGGTAGCCTTGTTTAGGAAAGTTTTTAATGCTTAATGCTGTATTGCGTTTTTAATATTCAGTTGGGAGCCGCCCAGAGTGGCTGGGGAGGCCTGGCCAGATGGGCGGGATATAAGTAATAATTTATGATGATGATGATTGCAGTAGTCTCCCCTCACCAAAGCTCCACCTGCCCGCCTCCTTACTTAGCAGGTGCTGCTGCTAGTCAGCCTCAGCGTTGCCCCTTAGGCAAGTACCCGCCCCCCTTGCTGTAATGGACCAGCCTCCAGCAGCAGCTGACTTTACCTGGCATGGATTTCCCAGAGCTTGGTGCCCATCCTCTGGTCCCACACACAGACCAGGCCCTCTTCCCCTCCACTGACGATCTTCCAGTCATCCATCTGCACAGAAGAGACTCCCAGCTGGTGGCCGTAGAGGGAGCAAACGGAGGCGCTTATGCGGAGGTCAAAAACCCTCACCCTAAGACAAAGACAGAAATGCAGTCAAGTCTCGTGTCACTGGCACAACCCCAGAAGAGATGGTTCCAGCAAGATCTACTTGGAACCACGTTAGATTCCGTACGTGCTGACAGCCAGCCTCTCACTAGGTGAGCCATCTATGAGAGGCAGTGTGGTGCAGCGGTTAGAGTGCCAGAATTAAGACCTGGGAGAGCAGGGTTCAAATCCCCAAGTCGGCCACAAAGCCTGACCCACCTCACAGGGTTATTATTGTGGGGATTAACTGAGGAAGGAGAGAGCTATGTACACAACCCTGAGCTCCTTGGAGGAAAAAGGTGGGATAGAAATGCCCTAAATGAAATGGATGTTTATACATAAGAACACGGGACGAGCCCTGCCAGATCAGGCCAGTGGCCCATCTAGTAGCCAACCACATGCCCATGGGAAGCCCACAAAGCAGGGCACAAGTGCAACAGTGCTCTCGGCTCCTGATTCGCAGCAACTGGCATTCAGCAACATGTTGCCTCCGAAATTGGAAGCAGAACCCAGAATCCCCATTGATAGCGTTAGCTGCTATGGGAGGGATTCCCAAAGTGCGGTCCACAGACCCCTTCATCCAGGCGGTCAGCAGCACACCTGCAATTAAAAATCACGTAGCACCTAGGACAGCGCATGGCAATTGCTACAAGAGGCAGAAGAATCCGTCAACAACCTCAGCAATTTTCAAGTGGGGGGGAAATGGTTTGCGGGCGGCTGCTCCAATTATTATTATTGTTATAAGTTCCCCACCCATCTGACTGTGTTTCCCCAGTCATTCTGGGTGGCTTCCAACATACAGTGGTACCTCGGGTTACAGATGCTTCAGGTTACAGACGCTTCAGGTTACAGACTCCTCTAACCCAGAATTAGTACCTTGGGTTAAGAACTTTACTTCAGAATGAGAACAGAAATCATGCTCCGGCAGCGCAGTTGCAGCGGGAGGCCCCATTAGCTAAAGTGGTGCTTTAGGTTAAGAACAGTTTCAGGTTAAGAACGGACCTCCAGAACAAATTAAGTTCTTAACCCAAGGTACCACTGTACAGAAAAACACAATAAAACATTAAAAGGCTTCCCTATACAGGGCTGCCTTCAGATGTCTCTATGAATTTGTCTAAACCCCTTAAAAAACTTAAGAAGAGCTTTGCTGGATCAAGCCAATGGCCCATCTAGTCCAACATCCTGTTCTCACAGCGGCCAACCAGATGCCACATGGGAAGCCTGCAAGCAGGACCTGAGCACTCCCCCCACTTTGAATATCAACTGCTGGCAGTCATAAGGCACACGGCCTCCGGCAATGGAGGCAGAACACAGCCATTGTGGCTAGTGGCCACGGACGGCCTTCTTTTCTATGAGTTTGTCTAATCCTCTTTTAAAGCCATCCAAGTTGGTGGCAATCATCACTGCCTCCTGAGGGAGCCCAAATTCCACCGTTTAAGTCTGCACTAGGGGAAGAAGTTATCTCTTCTGTCTTGGACGGCCCATAATTGGACGGTGCAATATGTTGAAACTGTCTTGCTCCGATGAGCAAGCTGGCCGCTGAATTCTACACCAGCTGAAGTTTCTCCAAACATCTTTAGAGATGCGGGTGATGCTGTGGTCTAAACCACAGAGCCTAGGACTTGCCGATTAGAAGGTCGGCGGTTCGAATCCCCGCAACGGGGTGAGGTCCCGTTGCTCAGTCCCTGCTCCTGCCAACCTAGCAGTTCGAAAGCACAAAGTGCAAGTAGATAAATAGGTACCGCTCCAGCGGGAAGGTAAACGGCGTTTCCGTGTGCTGCTCTGGTTCACCAGAAGCGGCTTAGTCATGCTGGCCACATGACCCGGAAGCTGTACTCCGGCTCCCTCGGCCAATAAAGCGAGATGAGCGCTGCAACCCCAGAGTCGGCCACGACTGGACCTAACGGTCAGGGGTCCTTTACTTTTACCTGTAATGTGTTGCAGTAATCTAACCTAGAGGTCCCCGGAACAGAGATGGAAGAAGTTATTGTGAGCGAAGAATTGATACTTTTGAATTATGGTGCTGGAGGAGACTCTTGAGAGTCCCATGGACTGCAAGAAGATCAAACCTATCCATTCTTAAGGAAATCAGCCCTGAGTGCTCACTGGAAGGACTGATCCTGAAGCTGAGACTCCAATGCTTTGGCCACCTCATGAGAAGAGAAGACTCCCTGGAAAAAACCCTGGTGTTGGGAAAGATGGAGGGCACAAGGAGAAGGGGACGACAGAGGACGAGATGGTTGGATAGTGTTCTCGAAGCTACCAGCATGAGTTTGACCAAACTGCGGGAGGTGGTGGAAGACAGGAGTGCCTGGCGTGCTCTGGTCCATGGGGTCACTGAGAGTCGGACACGACTAAACAACAACAACACTCATGAACCCCTCTCTCTGTGCTTCCTCCAGGGAAGTGAGGGGCATTATGAATATACACCGCAGCTTAGCAAAAACACCCAAGGAAGGTGTGACGTGGAGTCAGTCAGGGGTGCGGCCTGGGGAGGCAGAGAGGCTGGGAGGGCTGCCTCTCAGCCTGAGGTGTCCCACTGCTGGGCTCAAAGATGCTGTCCGAGAGTTGAGCAAGTGGATGGATGCAGGAGGTAGGGCTTAGCAGTTTGATCATCCAAAACCGCTGAAGATGAAATCATTGCAGATTGCCAAAAGGGTGTGTGTGTGTGTGTCTGTGTGTGTGTGTGTGTGTGTGTGTGTGTGTGTGTGTGTGTGTAACAACGACAGAGCCCAGAGAGTCGAGCGGGAACTGCCACAGAGGCTGCTGGAAAAGAAATGGAAGCTAATCCTTGGGAAATGATGAACTGCGGAAGCTGGGAGGCCCGAGCGGATGACAGGAGGACCCTCCCTGTGCCAGCACTTCCATTGTTCAGGATCCCTGCTCCGATCTGGAGGCTGTTCCAAAAAAACAAATCCAAAGCTTCCCCTCCTTCCCTCCCTCCTCCCCACATTGCCCTTCTCTAATGAAACCGCTCGGCAGGAGCCTGGGAATAGCTCCGTTCCGACAATTAGAACAAAAAGGGAGGACAAAGGCTTCCGACCGGGTGGCATCCATCTGACAGGCTGGAGAAGGGAAATGAGCGTGCTCAGGCAGGCTGGGCCACGCGCAACACCTCCGCTGCCGCTTGTCAGAGCATCCACAGATGGAGTAAACAAAGCCTGTCTCCCGCTCTTCCTCTTGCCTGGGTGGGGGGCTGCGCAGAGCTCGGCACTGGGCAAAACCGAAGCGCTGCTTCCAAGCCCCCGTCCCTGACAGCGTGCGGCCTGGCGAGCTGCCCGCCGGCGTCGCGTATGATAATCAGGCCGCCTTCCATCTACCGAGCCCTGGCTGAGTCGTCGTGGTTTCATTTGCAAGGACCCGGCTTCCAGGCATCCGTTCCCGGGGGCGGGGGGGGGGGGGGGGAGGCAAAAGACACTTTCGAATTGTTGTTGCTTTTGTGCGGCGGGGAAGTCTTACCAACTCCATCTCCCAGGCTCTGGCTACCAATGCCAGAGCATTGTGGTTCCGCAATGATCGAACCTTGAAAAGGATGGAATTCGGGAGCTGGGTTTAGGATTTAGGCACCTGGGAATCTCAGGTGTGACCTTTAGGCAGTTACTACCTGTCACCTAACCTGCCTCACAGGGTTGCTGCTGCTGTTTTTTAAATTAGTTTTTATTAACGACTGTGTGTTAGAAAACATAGAACTACGCTATATCGCCAACCAAGTGCACCACATAATCCCATACATTCTGGAAGATGAAATGAAACAATGGGTGAACTTGGAGGTAGATAAAACCAGAAAAACCCCCACTATGGCATACCCGTTCCTCGAAAACAAACTAAGGAAAATTCCTGCAACACTAAACAGGTTCACAGGGCCCAAGCTTAAAGGAAAACTGGCCCCAACCCCATCCTCACTGATCCCCCTGGCTCACAAGGTGGTTGTGAAGGCAAAAAGGGGAAGAAAGAAACATGCACGCTGCTCTGAATTGTGTGCATGAAATAAATATAAATTTAAATTAAATGAAGCAAGTATCTGGTCCTCAGGCCCATGGGGAGAGGTTTGGGAGTACAGTGGCACCTTGGGTTACAGACGCTTCAGGTTACAGACTCCGCTAACCCAGAAATAGTACCTCGGGTTAAGAACTTTGCTTCAGGATGAGAACAGAAATGGTGCGGTGGTGGTGCGGAGGCAGCAGGAGGCCCCATTAGCTAAAGTGGTGCTTCAGGTTAAGAACAGTTTCAGGTTAAGAACGGACCTCTGGAACAAATTAAGTTCTTAACCCAAGGTACCACTGTATGGACAACGTCCGATAACTCCCAGAAGCTGGAGAGAGGCTAACTGCTTAAATATGTTTCCATTTTTAATTGTGTTGCTTTATCCCTGATGTGTTTCCTGCCCTGAGTTTATTTGGGAAGAAGGGTGGGAAATAAATTTAAACCCTCCTCCTCCAGTGCACAGGAGATGGTGCTTTACAGCTACACAAAACCACTTGACCCTGAGTTTGGAGGAAAGGAGAGCAAAAGGTGACACGAAGGAAGTGTAAAAGAAATTATGTACAGCATGGAGAAAGAAGGTAGAGGGAAGTTTCTGCCCTCACCCTCACTCTCCTAACACAAGAACTCATGTTCTTCTTCATGTGCCTCCTCCACGAGGGGTCTGGAAAGTGGGAACACGAGAACCTTTTGTACGGTGGCTGCCCATTTGTGAAATGCTCTCGCCAGGGAGGTTCACCTGGCGCCCTCATTATACACTTTTAGGTGCCAGGCAAAAACAGACAGACAGATAGATAGACAGATAGATAGATAGATAGATAGATAGATAGATAGATAGAGATAGATAGACAGACAAACAGATAGATAGATAGATAGATACAGTGGCGTAGCGTGGGGGGTGCAAGGGGGGCCGGCCGCACCGGGCGCAACATCTGGGGTTAGGGCAAATCCACGGGTTAGGGGGCGCAAATCCACGGGTTAGGGGGCGCAAATTACTTGCCTTGCCCCGGGTGCTGACAACCCACGCTACTCCACTGGATAGATAGATAGATGATAGATAGATAGATAGATAGATAGATAGATAGATAGATAGATAGATAGACAGAGTCGTACCTCGGAAGTCGAACGCCTTGTGACATTTTGGCTCCTGAACGCCGCAAACCCGGAAATGAATGTTCCAGTTTGCTGACATTCTTTGGAACCTGAATGTCCAATGCAAGTTCCGATTGGCTGCAGGAGCTTCCTTGGTTTCTGAACGTTTTGGAAGTCGAATGGACTTCCGGAACAGATTCCCTTTGACTTCCGAGGTACGCCTGTACTCAGGATCGATTTGAAAAAAGCACTTCTTCACCCAGCACAAAGTTGAATGACGGAACTAGCTCCTGCAGAAGGCAGTTAGGCTCTGAAAATCCAGAAAGGGGAAACGACATGCCTTTGAATCTGATCCCGAACCAAAGTGCCACCTGAGGCCTGATGCATGGGGGGGGGGGAGCAGGTACAGGGAGGGAGACAGGTGTGTGAGAAGGGGAGAAGGAAAGAGCAGGGAGCTATTACCCAGCTGGCCTTTGGCCACCGTGCGACATCCCTTTTGTGCGGTGTGCTGGACCATTTAAATAATTAACACCCCGTCTCTCCCCCCCCCCCAAAAAAAAATAGAAAGAAAGAAAAAGAAAAGGTGGGGGGAGGAGGGCAAATCTAAAAATTGGATGTGCAGGGATGTGGGTTTTGTTTTTGTTTTTTTAAAAAAGCACTCTAATCTTTTCGCGCTGATAACTCTGAGCGCTTCCATATCTGCCAACAGACACTGAGCGGTGGGGGGGGGGGGGCGGGGGGGGGGGAGACGTAAGACTGGCCAAGATGAGGAGATAAAAGGGTGGGGAGCCGCAAATCAGCTAAATAGGATCTGGAATTCATTCACGTGAAAATCCCTTTTTGTTTTGGCCACCTGAGAGACATCAACTGCAACCCAACCTACATTATCGCCACTGTTTGGTGGCGGTGATGCTGAGGGGGTGGGGGTGGGTTCTCTTTTTGGCACGTGCGATTCTCCCTTAGGTTATTTCCCTGCTTCAAAATTTCAGGAAGTGAGGTTTAAAATGCCAAACTCATTTCTTTCTCCTTTTTTTCCATGAGTGTCCGCAGGAAAGAGGAGGGCCTCGTTCCAAGAGGCCTCGCTGGGCAGTACACCAACTGTGTCCACCAAATGGCTTTAAAAAATATATTATTTTTGGAGGGTGGGGAGAAGAGGAGTAAAGGAGGGACTCTTCCCGCAGAGCTTGTAAAACAACGGCAGGACAGAACAAAGCAAAGCGAGGTGTGCTGTCCAACCATGACCTAATATTGCGTCTCATTCTCTGAAAAGTTTATGCAGACTCTTGCCTCTGGTGTGCAGTGCAATTCCGTGAAAGGCAACAGGAAGGCTGCTACAAAGGTGCAGCCACGTTTGGGGTGGGGTGCCCAGATCCAGGCTGGCCCAAGATATTTGGGAAGGTGTTGTACCTCAGTGGCAGAGCATCTCCTTTGCATGCTGAAGGCCCAGGATCAATCCCCAACGACATCCCCGCCCCCCGAGAGCTGCTGCCAATCAGTGTAGACCAGGGATGTCCAACAGGTTGATTGCAATCTACTGGTAGATCCCCGCAAAGTTTTGGTAAATCGTGGTTGATCTCTGGCTCCCTTTCCTTAGCGTCATTAAAACTGACTCCTGCCCCGCTCCCTCGCCACGCCCTCCATTGTTGTATGATCTCTGGAAGGGAAGACGGAGCTTTCTCTGTGCTGCTGTTTTGATCCATTTGTGAATGAGTAAAAAAACAAGGCTTTTCTCCTCCCTCAAAAAAAGCACTCAACAACTTTGAGCTGAACCCCACCCAAAACAGGGGTAGATGACTGCCAGTTTTTAATTCTGAAAGTAGATGGCAGTCTCTTGAGAGTTGGCCACCCCTGGTATAGACAATACTGAGCTAAGTTTACTCAGTGTAAAGCAGTTCCCTGTGTTTTGGTTCTGGATGAAAATTACAAGATGGTGCCTCCTGCTGCAGTCCACATTCAGGAGTTCACCAGACTGGTTGATTCGTGTTACTGTGTGCACTGTGGTTCAGAGCAGCATGATAGGTTTGGGGGGCCCAGGACAAACTTTCCCCAGTTCATCTGAGGCCCTTCTCTGCATGCCACCTATAAGAGAGGCCTGGAAGTTGAACACGGCCTTTTCTGTAGTAGCCCCCAAGTCTATGGAATGCTGTGCCTCAGGATGCCTGCCTGGTACCTACTCTCTTTTTGTCCTAGGCACCAGGCAAATAATTTTTTTGTTTCCTGGGCACCTGGGTGGTATCCACCGTTGAATGTTTTTATTCTGTTTCTGATGTGTATATTTTTATTTACTGGATTCTATTCTCGCAAATTGATTTGGGACTTTTGGGTTGTATACAGTGTTAGTCCTACTCAGAGTAAATCCATCGACATAAATGGGCCTAAGTGAGCCTCGCCCATTAATTTTCAGCGGGTCTTCTTTGAGTAGGACTAGCGTTGGAGGCAACCCTTTTTATGTGTGGGAAGCAAAATAAAAAGTTTGATAAATCTAACCTGACCAAATCGGCCGCACACAGCTCAACGTGTGCCGTGTGGGGTCCCCTGCCCCACCTCCTTGGGTGTACCTTCTGTCCTTGTTCCCAGCCACCAGCAGGGAGGGAGGGCTGTCCCGGAGATTGACGCAGGAGAAGTCCCCCAAGGAGCTTCCGAGCTGCGCTGTGCACTGTCCCGTTTCCAAGTTGTAGAGAAGGATCTGGGGGGAAAAAACACACCATGGGAATGCAGATTGTCAACCAAGGGTTAGGGGAAAGGGTGAGGATCTTCTGGCCTTGCAGGCCAGTCTTCGCCTGCCAGGGGGTCCAAAGTGGCCTGCACAGCTATTCCCTCCCCCCGCCAAACCTACCTATCCATTAGGTGACATCACTGGGTGATGTCAACCAAGGGGTGGGAGGGTGGAGTTCAATTCTGCTGGGGTCTGCTCTGCCAGTGCATTCCCTGCAAGGATTGTGCTGACCAAGCAGACCCCTGCAGCAAGCAGGATTGCACCCTCCAGGGCCTTGAGGGGTGGGGGAGATAAGGCCAGAGAGGGTTCCCCAGACCTAAGTGAGATGGCTCGGTAGAGCATGAGACTCTTAATCTCAGGGTCATGGGTTTGAGCCCCAGGTTGAGTGAAAGATTCCTGCATTATGGGGGGTTAGACTAGATGGCCATCATGGTCTCTTCCAACTCTACAATTCTATGATTAAGAATCTGTCTCTCTGATTAAGAAAAAACAGGAGTTAGGACTGGTTCCTCTCCCTCAGGAGGTTCCTTTCCTCTTTGTGCCCTTCCAGCAACTATAGACTTGTTATCTCTTAAAATTAACAATATTGGGGGAATATATAACATTGAAAGCTGTCTTATACTGAGGCCACCCTGAGCCAGGGACCTTCTGCATGCAAAGCAGATTCCCTACCACTAAGTTACAACACTTCCCCAACTAGAAATGAAATTTAACTTATAACAGGGACTGAATTGCCGGCACAACCATACACAGTATTATTTGGATATGTTGAGGATCTGGTTTTGCAGAATTGATAATGTATTTGCTAACAGATGCTCCTACAGCAAAATGCTATAATGGAGTGCTATCCCTGTGTTAGAAGATTGGAATGGGAGACTATGGGAATTGGCTAATTGGCTCATATGATAAAACTAACTAACCTTGCAAGAGTGATAAAGGAATCAACCTAAGACGAGAAAAGATCCAGCCATATATACCTCTGGAAACAATTTACAGCTCAAATATTGAGAGGGTTGTATCCAATGTTAATGGTTGCCAGAGCAGACCCACTGAATTAATGAGCCTGACTAACTTAGGCTGGTTAATTCCAATGGGTCTCCTCTGAGTAGGCCTTAGTTGGCTACAACCCAAGATCGCTCATTTCCGTGATTGATTTCACTTGCTTGCTTGGCTTTAATGTATTTTTATGCGTTAAAAATGAATTAAGCATACTTATACATGGGTAGGTGTATACCTGTACAAGTAGATACCGATACTTATATATTGCAATCAAATGAAAATGGGGGGGGGGGGAGAAGAAGACATTTATATCCCTTTATTATTAACTGTAAAACAGTCCTAAGTGAGGGTCACAGCATGCACATCTATATCACCTATGCATACAAAGACATGTTCTGCCATCTGTCACAAAAGTCAAGGCTGATCTAAAAACGTTGCAGAAAAGCATCTTCATATGGCTCCAAAATCAATCAGTGATGGCGGCAGGCTAACATGCAGGGGAAGCATGTTCAATCAAGAGGGTACCACCACCAAGAAGGCCCTGCTCACAGTCCCCGACATCTAGACTCATTAGATGCCCAATGCTAACCTTTTCCTCCCTAGCTGTGACTCCCCCATAAATGGTCTCCCCTTAAACCATTTAGACAATTAAAAAACACCTCCTATTAGCTTCAAGAGAAGCATTAATTATGGCACAGGGGAGAAGTGAGGAGCAGAGGCTGAAGGTCAGACAAAGAGGTCCCTGGAGCCATATCCAACACGTGGACTGGCAGTTCCCCACTCCAGCTAAAGAGGGAGAAAGTCAGATGGGGCTAGTTAGGTTTGATCCTGTTGACAAATTTGCTGAGAGTCCCAAGCGCTGGGTGCCAAGGAGGCACTCATCTCAGTCTGAAGTTCTAAGATGGCAGCAGCGGCGACTCAACAAGATTGAAGGCAGGTTCACAGGGAACCTTTTGATTCCAGAATTGAGGGCTCGGCCAGGAACGCGCGTACCAAACAAACAAAGGCATCCCAATTTACCACCAGAAATCAAAAAGCTTCTGGACCTGAAGTGGGGACTGATCTCCCCAAACGCTGAATAATTCAACGCGCCCCAAACGCCTTAAGACGGCCTTCGCCGCGACTTTGAGTTAAAGCCCTGGGAGATTAGCAAAGCGCAGCATCCATTTCGCGGGCGGGTTCTGCTCCGCGTTACAAGTCCCTTAACGACCTTTACCGCCTCGCCCCTCCTCTCTCGCTCTTTTAATAAGGCTGAGCAAATGGGACTTCATTTTCGCCGGTTGTTACAGGAGAGCAAAATCAATTATTTATGCCCTGGCTTTCCCTTTTGTTCAGGCAACGCATTAGTCTAATGCCACCTCACCACGACGCAAGTTGGGCGAGCTGAGACCTTTGGCCTTTGCTGGGCTGTGGGGCAGTGGGGTGAGTAGGCAAGGGTGGGGGGTGCATGGGGAGAGAGATGCAGGCAAAGGGGGAGAAATGCAATTTAGGGGGTAAGCAGGTTCGGGCTTTAATCCAGAGATGGGGAACCCGTGGCCCTTCAGTTGCTGGGGGACTCCGGCTCCTATCAGCCCAAGCCAGCATGGCCAATGGTCAGGGATGATGAGAGATGAAGTTCGGCAACATTTAGAGGGCACCAGGTTGGGGACAGCGGCATTGGCTCAATAACTAAGGCCGCAGCCATGCAAACAATTAAAGCAGGCTTCCTCAACCTCGGCCCTCCAGATGTTTTTGGCCTACAACTCCCATGATCCCTAGCTAGCAGGACCGGTGGTCAGGGATGATGGGAACTGTAGTCTCAAAACATCTGGAGGGCCGAGGTTGAGGAAGCCTGAGTTAAAGGTACATTTCTTCAGGACGGATAAAAGACAATACTTCTTCATGCAGTGCATTGTTAAACTATGGAACTCACTCCCACAGGAGGCAGTGATGGCCACCAATCTGGGTGGTTTTAAGAGAGGACTGGGCAAATTCATGGAGGGGAAGGCTATTGATGGCTACCAGCCACAATGGCTATGCTTTGTCTCCATGGCTGGAGGCAGAAATGCTTCTGAATACTGGTTGCTGGAAGCCACAGGAGGGCTTGAATCCTGCTTGCCAGTTTCCCATAGGCATCTCATGGGCTGCTGTGAGAACAGGATGCTGGACTAGACGGGTCACTGGCCTGATCCAGCAGGATTTGTCTTGTGTTCCTATTCCATTTTAACAACCCTGGCTCCCCACAAAGAATCTTGGGAACTTTAGGCTGCCCCTCACAGAGCTCCAATTGCCAGGACCCTTAAACTACAGTTCCCAGGATCCTATTCTGCTGGGGGGGACGGGGACGAGAGCTGTGACTATGAAAGTCATAGAAGAGTGCTTTGAATGTGCCGAGTGATTGTGGCTTAAGTGCACACCCAGCATTATTGGGGGCTTATTCCTGCAGCCTTCCTGGTGATATTGGACTCCAACCTGCGTCAGCCCCATGCAGTGTGTGTGGCTAATCATCACATCGGCTGGCTAAACACACACACACAGCTTGGAGATAAGGTGATTTGTTTGATTATAAGATTACAGATGAGCTAATATTCGAAAGACCAAGATCAACAAGAGAGAGAAAATTGGGGGTGGGAAACAGTAAACCTACCCAGAAGAAGCTGTTACATGGAGTGGAGGGGGGGGGACACGAGAGGTGTGTGTGGAATAATAAAAAAGAGGGCATAAAGCAGTTAATATGTATGAATAATGGATGTTTGATTTAAAAGCAGTTTACTCCAACATGATGTAATTTTTTGACAGCCAGCCAGCCAGACTATCTTGCGGCTCTGTGCCAGGGGGGAGTCAGCGTTCTAGCACAGGGAATGCTACCTCATCGAGGATCACGCGGGCGGCGCGGTGGGGAGGGACGCACATCAACTTTCATGCCATCCCAAAAGTGACTTTCCGTACACATACACACTCTCTTCTCACTCAGGGGCCGAGCATACCTGCCGACCGCTCAGAGGAGGCCACCTTGGGAAATCAGGCGAAGCGGCAGTCCGCCTTCCCAGCCTACGGCAAGGCTAGATGCTCACGGTGCAATGATAATTCTTCACAGCACCTCTATGCAAATTAACAGAGATGCTATTTTCAAAACAAAAACACTCAGGTTTCCCCCCTTTCCTTTTTAAAGTTTGAAAAAGAGGGAGAGAGAGAGTCAAAGTGGCCGGCACAAAGCTGCCATCGCCAAACCGAGCCAGGAGTGAGCCCGGATGTCGGTGGTGAATTTTGCCAAAGCACCTGCAGCTCCTGCTGCTTCTGCCCTGGACCTCGTTTCCCTGCGTGCTGCCTTGCCAAGCGGAGTGGGCGACCGAGCCAGGCTGGGGTTAAGATGCGGACAGATGTCTGCCGGAGGCAAGGAAGGAGGTTGCGAAACACATTTAACCTATGGACAAAGGCAAAGTGGGGAGAGAGCAGCCGCCCAACGCAGTGGTCATTTCTCTCAATGAGATGCGAGCGGCGAAACAAGGACTACAAGCTCAGGGACTTGCTCTGCTGCGTTTAGAGCATTAAACTGGGGTCTGTGGACCCCCAGCAGCCCACGGGATTCATGTAGCATGTCCGTGGATTTGTGGTCGAAGGCACACTAAATATACATATTGGTTTCCGATTGCATTTTCATTACTTCTTTTATTTCTTTCATTGTATTGCACTTTGAATTCCATGGGATTCAGAGGGCAACAGAGTAAACTATAATATCTAAGAAACAAAATAAGTGATTAAAAATGCATATTAAAATCAGCCAGGATCTAGCAGGCAGAAAAACCATTAAGTGGTCCAGCAAGAGACCCCCAGCAACTTTCAAGTGGTTCTGCGGGGAGGGAGATTTAAGGAACCACTGTTCTAGAATATATCCAAAGGACTATAAATTATGTTATGAAAGACCAGTATCTATTTCCCTTAGTAACAATGAGGGCTAGAAACTTTCTCACTTTTTAAAGTGAACTTTATAGCCTTGGGATTCTGCGAGATCTACTGGACAGCTCCATGGTGAATCATAGAAGCACAGTATTGCAGAGTTGGAAGGGACCCCAAGGATCATCTAGTCCAACCCCCTGCAATGCAGGAATCTCAGCTAAAGCATCCATAAATATAATGAAACAAATTAATTAAGGAGAGTAGTTTTTAGACAATGGGGCTGAAAATCAAGGGCACAACATACACACATTTCTGTGAGGCTGTTTTGGTTCTGCTGTGCTGCAGCGATAGGGGAGCAATACAAGAAAATGCTTCTTCTAAGAATAAACAGCAGCTTTCAATATTTAAATTTTTAGGTTCTCAAAACAGCATCCACAGAAGATTAGCATCCAAGTTATATCAACCAACTGGCAAAAAGACACATCAGCAAACCAGTAAGTCTTTGATCGGTTATCAGAGCAACGTAACATAAAGGGCTGGTGTGATTTTTATGGCACAAAAAGAAGCACATCGTCTCGACAAGCGAGCTCCTGCTCATCCAGTCCTTCTGCCAACCAAGTGCAGCACCTTGGCCCAGGAAACCAAAAATGAAACATGACTGCCGAGCGGGGGAGACGGCTCCATCCCTCCAAAACAGGCCAAAACGCAGCGATACGTCTCTCGCATCAACCTGGAGATTGATCATCGCCTCCTGACCACCATAATCAACCCATGCAAAGTCCCTTCACGTCTGGGGAATAATTATCATAATAGACATTCGTAATTAAGTTTCCGGCGTGATGTCAGCCGGAGCGGGAACGCCAAGCAAGCCGGTGTCCTTGTCAGAGACATCCTAACCGTCTGGGTTCCTTCGGCCCCGTTCCCCCTCATTAGCATACATGCCCCTCGCGAACCATCTGCCACCACGCACCAAAAAGACCTCAGACCTACATTAGGAAACCACTCCGAATCCACAGAGCGCCATTCGGGAGGCTCCCGCGGAGCTCTTTCTTCTGGTTCCATTTGGGGCATGGGCAGGGCACTTTTGTTATGATGCCGAAGCCAGCCTTGTCCCAGTGCTCCTCCTGAATGCTGCACGGGAGCAAAGCTCTGATGTTGCTTCAGCAACAGCCAGCCTTAGATGGAGCCATATGTAGAGAGCAACAGCTTGGCAAACGCCACCTTGGCTGAAAGGTGCAGGGGCCCCATCAGCTCCAGGGGTCTTGTACCCCCAATGGAAAGGGGGACACTTGAGCTCTAATGGGGAGTTCTTTGAGGATGGCAATGTGACATTCTCACCATCTAAACATTGCGATATATCACCAGCTAAGCATAGTGATATACCGATCTATCACAATGTCTGAAATAAGCATGGAGCTATGTAGAGACATTGGCATTGTGATTTTTAGCATAACACACACAGAGAGAGAGAGAGAGAGACAGAGACAGAGACAGACAGAGAGAGAGAGAGAGAGAGAGAGAGAATGATTTGCAATATATCGCCAGGCCAAAAATTATGAAACCACTATCACAATATAGACTTCAAACCGGTTTGGGATGATATATCGCCCAGCCCTAACACACATCTTGATTTGCAACATATTGCCAGGTCAAAAATTATGAAACCAATAGAGCGATATGGACTTCAAACTGCTTTTGGATGATATATAAATATATCGTCCAGCCCTATTCCTCAACCTCATCTCCTGAAGAAGGTCACTCTCAACTCTCAGGATCAGGAAAACCTTGGCCTTCTAACTAGGCTTGAGGAAACTACTTTGTCGCTATAAAAAATAAACACCGTTGGAAAGGTAAGCAGAGAGATCAGACACAGTGCACAGAGCCACTGTTATCATTTCCTCTTGAAATCTTTATAAAACATGCACACTTTGCCACCTGTAATTGTATGAGGCACCTGTGGTGTCGGCAGGAGCATCCTTTGGCTGACCAACACAGACAACATGCATTGCAACATTTATTTATTTATTGCAAGCTTCTAAATGTCACACACTTTGGAACACAGTTGCACAATCAGAATGCAATCGGTTCCAAGGATTTCTTGTCGCTCACAGAGTCTCACAAGGAAAGCACAGTGTCTCCTATAAAAAAGCAAACAGTTCCCCCTAGAGGCCTACAGCTGTACAAAAAAGCCTGGCTCCCTCTGCGAGGAAATGAGGCACATTTGTCGCTACAAATCAGCCTCGGCCTCTGTGTCAAGGGAATAATGCAGTTGCTGAGGGTGGGGTGGGGCAAATATTGGGCTGCATTTGGCCTCTACTGGAACAACAGGGGGCTATTCCTTATTCTCAGTGGCACAACACCTGCTTTGCAAGAGAGAAGGCCCCAGTTTCAATTCCCGTCATCTCCAGGTAGGGCTGGGAAAAATCTTCCTGTCTGAAATCCTGGAGAGCCACTGTCAGTCCGTGTAGACAGCACTGAACTAGATGGACCAATGATCTGACTCAGGAGATGGCAGATTCCCATGTTCCCTTTAAAACTAGGGCAAAATTTTTCTGGGTGCATACAAAGTGAGTCATTTCAGAGCTTTAAACAGCAACAACACCAGGAGGATGGGCAAAACTTGCATCTCATGCCTCTAGGGCAGGTGTAGAGAACCTCTTGCCCACCCCCACCCCCCAACGTTGCTGAACTACATCATCCCTGAACACTGGTCGTGCTTGCTGGGGGCTGATGGGAGTTGTAGTTCAGCAAGCATCTGGAGGGCCAATGGTTCCTCACCCCTGCCCTAGAGAGCTCTTGTCAACAGCGATGTTAAGATGGCAGAGTAAATGGTGTTCGTTGTTATTTGCGGCATAAAATAAGCAAGATTTCCACGCAATACAGGAGAGTCAATCATGAGCGAGCAACCATTGATATGCCTTATACTCAAAAGTTTTGCAGAACAAAAGGCTGAAATACCTTGTTGGTCTCGTTGATCAACCAGCCGAAGCCTTTCACTCCGAACGCTGCCTCGCTGGAAGTGACGTCCAGGCATGTGGCAGGCTGACCGTAGACAGAATGAAGGACCTTGGCTGAGTCCCCAACCTTCAGCAGATAGACGACATCTTCCGCAGTGGCTACGGCCACAGGGAGGCCCATAACGTGGGGGACCAGGCAGAGTGAGCCTACCTGCAAGGGGTCAGGGGGTTACAGTGACTGCAAGAACCTCAGCTTTGGGGCTCATCTTC
Source organism: Podarcis siculus (assembly GCA_034642415.1). Taxonomy (NCBI): domain Eukaryota; kingdom Metazoa; phylum Chordata; class Lepidosauria; order Squamata; family Lacertidae; genus Podarcis; species Podarcis siculus. The sequence goes on along the minus strand of JAXCMG010000019.1, from coordinate 17,013,098 downwards.
TCTCTAACAGCTTCCCTTCCTCTCTGCTGACCCCACACACCCACCCCAACAAAAAATTCAACTGGTGTTTTGCCTTTTTATTTGTCTACTGGCTTCTTCCACTGTTACGAGCCATAACTCCGTGGTGGAGCACCTTCTGAATTATGGTATAAAAGAACTCCTCCTTGGGCTCTTGTTTTTTTCCTGGGCATGAGCATAGATGGCAATTTCCTTCCATCCCAGAGCTCCATATAACAATCACCCAAAGCAATGGACCTGATGTAATAATATTAATAATAAAAAAATAATAATAGTAGTATAATTTATGCCCAGCCCATCTGGCTGGTTTGCCCCGTCTCCGCATTTTCTCTCCACTACAGTGTTTAGAGATGTAAAACCAAACCCACCTTTACCAAGACACGTTCCCCACACCCGTCAGGATGCTGAAGCTCTGTGCCCTTCCATACAGTGGTACCTTGGAAGCCGAATGGAATCCATTCCGAAGTTTGTTCGGCTTCCAAAATGTTCGGAAACCAAGGCGTGGCTTCCGATTGGCTGAAGGAAGCTCCTGCAGCCAATCGGAAGCCACGGAAGCTGTGCCAGACGTTTGGGTTCCAAAAGAACATTCACAAACCAGAACACTCACTTCTGGGTTTGCAGCCTTCAGGAGCCAAAACATTTCAACTCGCAAGGCGTTCAGCTTCCAAGGTATGAATGTATATATAATTTTGGATTCCTAGAGCATGTCAACCCCTAGCCAGCATGGCCAATGGCCATGTCTGATGGAACCTGTAGTCCATTGACATCAGGAAGGCCAAAGGGTCCCCTGAACCTGTATTAGGGAGAGAAGAGCACCAGATCTGTAGCTGCCATTTAGCGCAAGGTCGAGCTTAACCTGAATGATCTGGTGAATTGGGCTCTTTGGTTGCGGGATGGGGAATCGGTGGCCCTCCAGATTCTTGGACTCCCAACTCCCATCAGCCCCAGCAAGCATGGCCAATGGTCAGGGACGATGGGCGCTGTAGTCTCACCAGTTTCTGGATTTCAAACTCTGCAGCCGTCTCCCAGTAGCCCTTGTCATTAGCGCTCTCCACTTTGACCTGGAAGGCGGATGCGGTTGCTATCGTCGCCCCTTCAGCCGAAAGGGCCAAGCTTTGTATCTTCTGATTGTGCTGGGAGCAATGGATCGGGTCACGGCCAACCAGCAGGCTCCACACCTTAATCGTCCCTGTGCACCAGAAAAACACAAATAAAAATGGAGAATCAGTAGCTGTGGTAGAACATTTTTATTCACTCTGCCAACCACAAAACCATCTGGAGGGTTCATCAAACCAAGATCCATTCCATGGAGTAATCGCTAACATTTGATGAGATCTCAGGGGGCACCTGAATCTCAGCAAGGGCAGCCAGCAGAATCTGGCTTGCCAAATGAAACTGATTGACGGTCAGTTGAATACAAATGAAAGTAGGTTTTTTATTGATTTTCACAAGAAAGCAGCAATATAGAGACAGGTAAGCTCCTCACCAGCACCACCCACAAGAGAAGAAGTAGCTGAGAAGCTTTTGAGGACATCCACGCAGAATAAATTGGCATAGGACTGAAGCCACTTAAGAGCTGTATACACTCCTTAATGTATTCCACGAGACATAAACGCTTTCTTCATGTAAGAAAAACATAGCTGAGTGACATAGCCAGTTCCCTACACAGCAACTCGCCCTGGCATGCAGCCATCCAGAAACAGACGAAGGCCATGTTTGTACATCATGAGGAGTCAAATCATGGCTCATATTGCAAATGCCAGCAAAACGGAAGCCTAAATAGGGCTGCTGAGAAAGGTGAAGGAAGTATTAGCCTGCTCAGCCCCACAATTTTTTAAAAAGCTAAGGGTGGACACCTTCCTATCACTCAAAGCCCAATGACAATGGAGCATAGTCAGTAGCCATGGACATGCCCTGAATGAAATGGGGGGGAAACCACCATATTATTAGAAAAATAATATGGAAAACTATTGCAATATATGATTATAGTGGAAAGACTGTTACATACACAAGGACTCATTATTACCTACTATGGAAGGTTATTGAATTTAATGGATTTGGCTGAGATGGGAAAGTTGATGTGCTTAATTAGAGAAAAATCACTGTTGACATTTATTAATGATTGGAAACCCCTTATGGACTTTCTGCGCAATAAGGAAAATGAACTTGTGGTATCAGGGTATGAAGACTGGGGGGAAAAGGATAAGGTTGGGTAATGGGAAGTAGAAGAGTTTAATGTAATTAAGAGGCAAAAATGTTATATATATATTTAAAGCTAATAGATGGAGAGTCTGAAGTTTTTCTTCTTTTCTTTTTCTAGTTCTCTGTTTTCTTTTCAATGTTTATGTTAAACACAAGAGCTTGGTATTTGGTGTGTATCTTTGTAGAGTACAACAGACCTCTGGAACGAATTAAATTCTTAACCCGAGGTACCACTGTATTTTTTATTTGTTCTATCAAGCTTTAAATAAAAAATAATAAAGAAAAAAGAAAAAGTCATGTTGAAGGCTCCACATGTGCAGCTTAATCCTGACCCTTTTTCCACAGGGAGCTCTCCAAGGTGGCTACCCAACTTCCACTTTGCATAGGAATAAATAAAGCTGCCTTAATCCATGTCAGACCAAGGGACCGTTTAGCTCAGGAATGTCTACACTGACTGCCAGCGGCTCTCCGGGATTTCAAACAAATAGTCTCTCCCAGCCCTACCTGGACAAGCCAGGGATTGAACCTGGGACCTTCTGCATGCAGATGATCCAAGATGGACCTTCCCCTGGGCTTGCATAGGAAGGTAAGAAGCTGTCATATAGTGGCTCAGACCTGTTGAGCCACCTATCAGTGATGTCTACACTGACTGTTGGTGGCTTTCCAGGATTTCAGACAGGGTTCTCTCCTAGTCCTACCTGGAGAGTCTAGGGATTGAACCTGGACCCTTCTGCATGCAAAGCAGATGCTCCTCCAATGATCTATGGCTGATCACTATGACAAGTTGGACCGTTGCTCCATCTAGCTCAGTACTGCCAACACTGACTGTCAGAGGCTCTCCAGGGTTTTGGGCAGGGAGTCTCTCTCAGCCCTACCTGGAGATGTCAAGGATTGAACCTGGGACCACCTACATGGAAAGCTGATGCTCTACCACTGAGCTATGCCCTTTCCCCTCTGTTTGCAACTCTGGGCCAATCACAACAAGAAACTCTTGTTGTTCATGTTTCTCCAGCACAGCTTTTCAGAAGTTCAAGGGGAATCGGAGCTGGTAACATTTCCTTTCCCTATCTGAATTTAACAAATGGGGAGAATGCTGGCTTCCAGAAGGCTGCAGAAAGACTCAGAAGGCAGCTGCAGACGGATTGCAGACATCTCCCCCACATCCCAAAGGAAGCAAAGCAAGAGTGTGCTAATGAAACGGCATCCAAACAAAATTTTAAACATATTTATGTGCACTTCTGCAAAGATTATTTTGGTGCCTTAGAAGCACTCCCCTACTGAGAAATAATGCCCATAATCTCGGGAGCTATCTAATGGCACTCTTTCTGAAAGATTTATACTCCTTGTCCTGGGAGCAAAAAGCCATCACAGAAGCCATTTTGGGGTTGTTGTTGTCTTTATGTTATTATTAGGGATGCATACTTGAATTAATCTATTTGTCTAAACAATTAGCCACCTTGTTCTGCGCGCAACAGAGCCAAAACTGCAATTAGGCTTCCATCAAAGAGCCAAAAAAAGAGAAGGAGTCCCAACTAAAACTGCCCCAGTGGAGCCGTAAGCCACTCCGAGTCGGATTTTTCCAAATTTACTTTGAGGCATAATGGCTATTATGTTGATTGTTTGAAAGGTAAATAACAGCTAAGCTGGTTTTTCAAAAGGGAAAAAAAGGAAGGAAGAAAAGCATGGAACAGCAGCTGCCCCCCCCCCGGCTCCATAAAAACAAGTTAACACTTTTTTTTAAAGCGTTAAACAAAAAATGAGCACCGGGAGCATCATGAACAAGACTACAGCCCTGCAGAGAGCAAGCCACCCAAGTCCAAACCACCATTGCAATGGTGGTGGTGGTTATGGAGGTTATTTTAGACAACAGTCATTGGGTTGCTTCTGACATTTTTAGGCTGCTTTAAAAGAGGGTGGGGAAGCTCAGGACCAGGGGTTGGATGAGGCCATCTCCATCTGGCTTGAGGAGCTTCCTCCAGGGCCCTGCTTACATTTCACCTTCCCTGAGAGCTGCTGCCTGCCTGGGAATGTGCGAGGGGACCCCTCTCTGAAGCCCTGGAGAACCGCTGCCAGTCAGTGCAGGCAATACAGTGGTACCTCGGGTTACATACGCTTCAGGTTACAGACTCTGCTAACCCAGAAATAGTACCATGGGTTAAGAACTTTGCTTCAGGATGAGAACAGAAATCGTGCTCTGGTGGTGCAGTGGCAGCAGGAGGCCCCATTAGCTAAAGTGGTGCTTCAGGTTAAGAACACTTTCAGGTTAAGAACTGACCTCCGGAACGAATTAAGTACTTAACCCGAGGTACCACTGTACTGAGCTAGATGGTCTGATCCTGCATAAGGCAGTTCCACGTGCACGTGGACAAAGCAAGATACCCTTTGCAAGAGTACGAGAGGAGCCCTGCCTTTGTTTGCATGAGCGCCACCACGAAAAGGGGGTTGTTTCTACCCACCTTCCTGTGGCAACACAAAAAACTTTTCGTGGTGTGAATCAGACCTGCACAGGGCAGGGGGTGAAAGCAAACAGTGTCTGTTTGTTCCCCCCTCCCCTCCCCAAACCTCAAGGCTGTGGCTCTGTGCCAGACCCAGGCAAGCATGGAGCAGATGGAGCCCTGGCAAGGCCCCCCCCCCACCTTCCAGCCCCTGCATTAGAAGCATCTGCTTCATTACCCAGAAAACCTTCCCCTGCTTTATCTAATGCTCCAGGAAAAGCATTTTGATTTGATTCATTTCGGGTAAAGGCAACGTGGAAGGCAATTAGAGGAGTAAAACAAAAACAGAAACAACAAAGAAACCCCAAAGTGGAAGGCAGCCAGTGCTGACAATGGGAAACAAGGCGAAAGAAAATAAGGAGTCTGATCACTTGGAAACTGAACGCCACGACTGTGGATTCGGATGCCAAGCCACCTTGGGCTTCCAAGGGTAGGTGAGCACAAGGGATGAGCCGGCAAAGCTGGGAAGAGATTCCACCACTTCTTCGGTGTGTGGCTGGTGTGTGGCTGGTGCCTGTTTGGGCTGGGAGGGAGGGAGGCAGGGAGCCCAAACAGGAAGTGAAGCCAGAGCTAGTGGTAAGTGGAGTCAAAGCCAGTAGCAGGCGGAGTCAAAGCCAGTAGCAGGTGGAGTCAAAGGCAGTAGAAGGCAGAGCCAACTCATTCTACTTTGTCCTCATCTTATTTCCTGCTGAGTTCTACAAGGTCAACAATGAGGTAGAGGAGAATGAGGGGAAAGCTGACAGGCAACCCATTGGACTGGTCTTAAGTAGGAAAGCAGGCAGGTATAGGCTGGCTGAGGGCAGGGCAGGGACCCATTCACCCTAATGGCAGAGGCTAGGAAGCTTTGAGGATGATGACATAGATTTGAACAGCGTAGCCCCCTTGCAGTTTCCCGGTGGGGTGAGAAAAAGGCTTACGAGTGCCAGAACTTGAAGCTGCCTAAATCCCAGAGTCCAAAGTCTCAGAGGCAGCGACTCTGAGGAAGAATAAAATGCAACTGAAGGCAAGTTCTATCACCATCCAGATAGGATTGCAACTGAACCACCAGTCGAAGCTGATACGTAAAACCTAGGCACCATGTTATTCTATTTGTAAGGATATTTATAAACTGGCAGCTCCTAAAAATATTGTGATGGTGTACGATAAAATCATTAGAACATCATTGACATTATAAAACACAGAACAAATGACCGAAGCAGAATTAAATTAATTCTCTAGAAAGTGGATGGCCAATCGTCATGTATCCTTTAGCTTTGATTCCTGCATTGCAGGGAGTTGGACTAGAGTCTCTATGACTCTGTAATTCTATGATGCCAGTTGTGCTTTCAATGGCAGTGATGGATCTGAGCTGAGGGTCTATTCCTCCAGGGGAAGTGTAACCTCATCCAGAAAGGGCAGCTCCTCACCTCTTAAAGATCTTAGCAAGATATTCTGAGAGTTGGACTTGACTGCCTCCTCATCCTGTTCCTCAGGATGAAAACAGCTGACCTGCCAATGCTTCTTCCTCTTGGCTTCCCTGCTGGTGCTGCCCCTCATTTCTGTATGACTTCAAAAGAAACGCAACTGCTGCTCCTACTACCGAGTTTTTGCCTCCCAAAAAGAGAGGGAAACCTTCCCCTGAGCAATTCCGATTCCTTGAAACACTTAGCTCCATCACTGTGTTGACCATTTTTATCCAGGGTTAGCTTGCAGAGCAAAGATAAGCAAACGAGAAGGTCCCAATTGAGCTAACAGCTTATCGCAGTGGTAGCCAACTTGGTGCCCTCCAGATGTTGATGGACTACAACTCCCATCAGCCCCAAGCCTGCACTGTCAACAGTTGAGGGGGTAATGGGGGTCCATTTCGGCAACTGAAGGGTGCATTATGTTTGGCTACCCGTTTTGTAGAGGGTGCGAGCAGAAGGACGCCATTGGCGAGGTGACCCACAGAACTTGCTGCATCGACTGGCAGGCTGTGAGAATGACAAGGCCTCCTCTGAAGGGGCAGGAGCAGCCTTGACGGTTCCTCGCGAAGATCGGCTGCCAAGGGCATCGCAGCTTGAGCTCTGCTGAGCAGGGAGAAAACGGTGTCGTGTCGAATGCGTTTGCAGAGTGGCTTCAACAGAGGAGGCCGACGGCGCTGCCTCCTATTGCTACCAGATGGCTTCTCGGTGCTGGTCGCATGCACACACACGTATGCAAAAGAAAAGGAAGCAGGGGTTGAGGAAAAGCACGAAATAAAGGCCTTGAGGTAGCTTGGAAAACAGAGCAAATTATTTTGGTCTCTTCTCCCCTGCCGCTCCAGATGCGAAAGAAAAGTCTCAGCAAACTTACCCTTTTAAAAAGGAAGAATGGGGTGGGAAGGAAAATAGGGGAAGGGCTGCAGCTTCAAGTGGGTAGAGCATTTGCTTTGCTGGCAGAAGGTCCCAGTTCAATCCCCATCGTCTTCAGGTAAACATGGGAGAGACCCTGGTCTGAAATCATGGAAAGCTGCTGCCAGTCAAGGTAGGCAGTATGGAGCTAGATGGACCTATAAACTGACTTGGGATAAAGCAGCTCCCTCTATTCCTATGTGCCATTGGGAAAGGATTAACAGGTGTTTTTGGACTATACCTCCCATCATCTCTGACCATTGGCTGTGCTGGCAAGGGACCATAGGTTTTGTAGTCCAAGGCGTTAGGAGGAGAGAGGCTGCGGAAAGCTGACTTAGGCCCTCTTCATACATTATGAGCTTAGGTTTCGTAAACAATTAGAGTTTTTTTATTGGTCAAATGTTATCTATTTAATGGTCACAGTTCAGTAACACAGTGCCTGGCAGGCTTAAACAGTAGTATGAAATAACTACAGAACTTACAATTGGGGCGGGGGGGAGATCCAACACTTTATTTTGACTGACCTGCTGTATATAAAAATATATTACAGTTATTTTTCAATGTATAAGAAAATTTTGGAGTCATCTTATACACTGGCTGCTTACCCACTCAGGAACACGGTGACAGTACCGTCAGCCAGAGCGGGGGATCATCGGAAAACTGCTCAACAACCGCCCAGGGAACTTACAAAAGATGCTCAACAATCTTTTTGCAAAGTTCAACAACTTTCTTAATTTTTAAACTTCTTAATTTGGGGCTTCCAGAAATAGGGCGTCGTTTTATACACGTGGTCGTGTTATACACAGAAAAATATGGTATATCCTGCCATTTGAATGACACTGCACCATGGATGGCAGGTTGTAACTGAAATTACTGTAAAAATGAAAATAAAGATAAAATCTTTTAAAACAAATAAAGCACATTATAATCCATTTAAAAAGCAACCACAGCAGAGGAAGCAAGTAAAAATGGCCTCAGCAGGCAAAAGCTTGGTGGAACAAAAATGTTTTTACCTATCAGCAAAAGGCAGCCAGAGAGGGGTCCATCTGTGCTTTACGGTGAAAGCTATTCCACTGTATTGGCGCGGCTACTGAAATGGCCCCACCGCTAATCATCCTCAACAGTCCTCTGAGAAGGGCCTCTCCTTCTGATCTTTGGAAGGAGGGAGGAGGTGGTCCCTTGGGTGTCCTGGGCACAAGCCATTGAGGGTTTTACAAGGTTATCACTATCATCACTCTGAATTGTGTCTGGGAGCAAACTAGTAGGCATGTGTTACTATTAGCATATAAAGCATACCCTCCAACATTTCTCAGATGAATATGTCCGTTCTGCTGTTCTGTTCTGTTCTGTTCTGTTCTATATACCCCACCCATCTGACTGGGTTGCCCCAGCCACTCTAGGTGGATTCCAACATGTATAAAAACATAATAAAGCATTAAGCATTTTTAAAAGAAAACTTCCCTATATAGGGCTGCCTTCAGATGTCTTCTAAAGGTTGTATAGTTACTTATCTCCTTGGCTTGGAGGCTGCATAACTCTATACCCTCCAACATTTCTCCAATGAAAACAGGGACATCCTAAGGAAAAGTGGGACATTCCAGGATCAAATCAGAAACCAGAATGGCTTCTGTACATCCGGGACTGTCCCTGGAAAATAGGGGCACTTGGAGAGTCTGTATAAAGCCCTAAGGACCAGTTTGTGTTACCCCCCAACTCTTGGTTTCTATCCCTCTCACTGTAAAGTGCAAATCAGAACGACCAGCCCAGGAGGTGCTAGGAGGACAAAAACGATAAACAGTCGTAATATCCTTTGCATGTTAAACATGATCAACGCAACAAGTTTGGACAGGCCTTTTTGAGTGCAGCTGCACAGGTGGCCATGCTACTTCCGGCAACAACCACGCTTGCTCATTTGGAAAACATGCCTAACAGAGGGCCTCTGGATCCCACAGAAAGAGACTCCCCCCCCCACACTCCTGTCTCCCTCTGCAAGTGTGCATCCAACACACATTTTTGGCCACGGACACGTGCATTTCTTTTGCAGGCCAGCCACCTTCTCTTGCTGTCCAAGAAGGAAAGGCAGATCAAAGCTGATCCACAGACTTTCTTTTGCTATATATTCTCTGTGTGCTCAGCACAGCAGAGATGGGGCAGGGGACGGGGGAGAGGAAGGGAAACGAGACAGAAGGCCCGGGATTTGCATTCATCAAACAATATCTGGTTCGCTCTTTTGTCTCGTGAGCTGATCTCCCTGCGTCTCAAGAAAAAGGGGGGGGAGAGAGAGAGCCAAAACAAGTTGTTTGCTCAAGACGAGTTTGGCTGGGCTGCAGCCTGGCATGGTTACCCCGAGTGGCAGCTCCAGGAGGAATTAAAAGCAGCCGTTTTAATGGGCAGCACGATCCAAGGCCTCCTAATGCACCGAGGGTTACCAGCCAACTTTTCCCCACATAAAAGCAAGTGTGAGCACACACATACACACACACACACACACACACGTTGTGTGCAGAAAGGATTAGAGTCGCTGTCGCAGAGACACACGCGAGCACACAAAAGCTGGGCGCAGCTGCTGGGAGGGGGGGGGATGCTTTTAGAAAACAATATTAGGAAAGAGTCGCCGTTAACTTACCGTCCTCGTAAGCTGCCGCTGCCAGGGAGCTGTTTATCCTCACAAAGGAGGCGTGCGGCCGGGGGCCGGGTTCGGCCAAGCCGCGCTCGGGGTCCAGGGCAGGAGCGGTGTAGTCCCAGGTGCGAGTGTCCCACAGCTTCACATCCCCTGACGTGTAGCTGGAAGGGAAAGCGGGAAACGGGTTCAAAAAAAAAAGCAAACGTCGGAGTCAGGGGGAGCCAACGGAGAAGGAACTTGGTGGTTGTGGGCAAAAGCAAGGTGTTTCTCTTCCCATCCACCATTTCCTCCTCTCGGCCTCCCACTTCGACAGGAACAAGACCCTTTTGCAAATGAGGCTGGACTGCTCTTGGTTTTCCTTTTCTTTTTTTAAACTCATGCTACCAGCTGCGTTCACAAGTGAACAAAAGGGCAACGCTGGGTGTGGGGGAACTTTGGCCTTCCAGGTGTTGCTGAACGGAAACTCCGATCAGCCCCTGCAAGTGTGGCCCATGGCTGGGGGAGATGGGAGTTCAGCAGCATCTCTCCAGACTTGCAATACACACACACAAAAACACAAAAAAGGGTAGCCGTGCTGTCCTATTAGAAAACCTCCAAACTCCATATTGTTTATTTATTCAGGAAATTTATATATCGCCTGCTTAGGGGGTGGGGTGGAGATTATCCAAGTGGTGCAGAAATCCAATTACTGTATATGCAACACGTGACAAAAGGTAACCCAAAGAGAAATATACATAAAAACATCAATTTAAAAAAAAGATAAAATCAATAAAAAGTTGGAGCAAATGCACCTAAATCAGCTGTCTGAGACAGGTTTCCTAAAACGAAAACATTTTCAGCAGGCCTCTTAACAGAGTAGAGTTGTGGCGTCTACTACTAGAGGAATGTGCCTTTCTTAGGCCAACCAAAAGAGTCACAAAACAGGGTGCAAGCTTTTGAGTTATGCAGGACTTTTTTGTTAGACTAGATGTGGAAAAAAGGCCTGTTGCTGAAGCCTTCCTTGTCTGCGTGTTTTAACAGTCTTAAGGCAGAATGCGATAGACAGTAGCAGACTTTCAGGAGCTCTGCAGGTGTCAAGTTGCCCCCAGGACTCCTGGGGAGGCTGGTCCCCCGCCTCTGCAAATACAGCAACCAGCTGTCGCTCAGTTCTATCCTTAGGCAAAACGTAGAGGTCCCTATTTGGCTTTCCTTTCTTAACGTAGGGGAATGTTGCTGTTGTACTCGGGTCCTCCTTGCGGGCTTTCCATAAGTATCTGGCTGGCCTTATGAGAACAGGATGCTGGACTCGGTGGACCCAGAAAATCCTCAGAACTCTTGATACAGTGTTGTACCTAACAGATGTTGCATCTACCTCAAGCATCACTAGGGTGATTAAGATAAAGCCACTTTGCTGGTGCAAGTTCTGCCATGTTGTGGGATGTGGCAATGCCATGGGACAGCGGTAGGGGGATGGGATGCAACAATAAGCTTGCGCTTGGGTCCTGCTTGTGGGTTTCCCATTGGGGCATCTGCTTGGCCACTGTGAAAACAAGAGGCTGGACTAGATGGACCCAGCAGGTGTCTCTTTTTTTCCATCCTTATGTACAGGAGGCAAAACAGACCTCTAGCACTCTATGACTTGGAAGCAGCTCCCTCTGCTTGGATGCGATGAAAGAAAATCAGGGAGAAACTCAAAAGGAGAGTGTCACAGAAGAGCTTCTATTGCACACTGTTGGAAAGGATGACCCATGCAAGCAACATAAGCAAGTGTGGTAAAAAGGTAAAGGTAAAGGGACCCCTGACCATTAGGTCCAGTCGTGACCGACTCTGGGGTTGCGGCGCTCATCTCGGTTTATTGGCCGAGGGAGCTGGCGTTTGTCCGCAGACAGCTTCCGGGTCATGTGGCCAGCATGACTAAGCCGTTCCTGGCGAACCAGAGCAGCGCACGGAAACGCCATTTACCTTCCCGTCGGAGTGGTACCTATTTATCTACTTGCACTTTGATGTGCTTTCGAACTGCTAGGTTGGCAGGAGCAGGGACTGAGCAACGGGAGCTCACCCCGTCGCGGGGATTCGAACCGCCAACCTTCTGATCGGCAAGTCCTAGGCTCTGTGGCTTAACCCACAGCGCCACTCGTGTCCCTAAGCAAGTGTGGTGGTGACTCTTAAATAGGGGTTGGGGGATAGTTTTGGTCCGGTGGGCCAGATCTTTATCTCCCCACCCCATGGTCCAACTCTGACAGGTGGGTGAGGCATATGACATCAGGTATAATGGAGTTGTTGTTGTTTTGGGGGAGAGGAGGAATGGTCTGACAAGCCAAATGGGGAACTCTAGTAGGCTGAATACTACTTGCGAGCCAGGTGTTCCCCAACTCTCACAGGTTTTCCCTCCAGGACTGGGGACAAACAGTCTCTTCCAGGCCTACCCGAAGGAGCATAAAACCTGACAAGGAGTGCTGAGGCCATTCTGTCGTGTCTATGCTGCTTCCTTCCTCAGGGCCAGTTAGGACAAGGACAAGAGTAGAGCCCTTTCTGAGATGCCAAATCCAGCCTCTCGCTGATTCCAAGGTTCCCTTGGGAGTTCTCGGCATCTCAATTTTGTTTTCCGACAAAGGATGCCACAGCATCAAGCTATTCAAGACGCAAGGGTTGTGTGGTCAGGCCTCCTGAAGTTTAAGCTTTTACTTAAAGGAAGCTGTTTCTTGGAGGAGGGATCTCAGATTTTGACAGGACAGATAGTGTTGGGGAAGTGGGGAGGAGAAGATAATCAAAATCCCCACCAACCACGTGGCAGCTTTGGAACTGAAGAAGAAATGCCAGGAAGTGCCATCATCGGTCTCTCGTGAAGGGGTACGCTTGGCCCATATTTAGCGACGTGCTATAACTCAGGGGTCGCCAACTGTTTTGAGGCCAGTGGGCACATTTGGAATTTTGATAAAGGGCTGTAGGAGCCAGTCACAAAATGGCTGCCATGTGGGGGGGGGGTACGCCATCACACATCACAAAATGGCTGCCGTGACATATTGGCTTGTGAGGCAGAGCCAGTGAAAGCAGGAACTGAGCAGCAACAGCAGAGAGCTGCTCATGCATTGTGGATGTTTGAGGGGATGTTTGCGGAGACCTTTTGCAGGAGCCGCAGGGGGTGCTGGTGAGCACGCTAGCGCCCGCAGGCACCGCGTTGAAGACCCCTGGCTCTGCTTCTTATGCATCCAGTTTCTGGAGCCTGCTGGCAGAGACCGAGGCGCGAATGAGAACCAAACAAAGGAGGTGCTTCAGCCAGGCTGACTCTGCAAGAGGCAGAACGGAGCTGGGTGTCATCCCAACAAAGTGGCAACTTCCCGGAGGAATAAATAAATAAATAAATAAAAATAAAAATAAAAATTGGAAAGCTGCGGAAAGCTCGAGTCGCCAAGCCAAAATCAATCTCTCTCCAGAGCCCCAGATGTCCTTATCATTGCCTAATGGCAATTATACTCAGCCAATTAAGACTCGGCTATCACTGTTGCATTGTTAGTAAGCCTTTGGCCCCTAGTGTTGATGGCTGTCTAATTAGTGTTTGTGCAAAGTACAACTGCAAGATACGCCACGCAAAGCTGACAAACACACCCCAAAATAAGCCGTCAATAAGAGGATCGTCCGTAGCACCACTGCTGGCAAACAGCTATCTTTTGAAGAAGAAGAAATATCTTACTGATGAAAGAGCGGGAGACATTCTAAACTAGTCAAAACTGAGAAGTCTAGCTGGTTCCTGGTTGATTGGAAAGAAAGAGACAGGAGGCTGGTCACTGCACACCTAGAAAACCTAATATCCAACAGTGCATAAACTCAAAATTTCTGCCATTGGGCTTCATAGGTGAGCATCTGCTTAATTTAAACACTTGCACATTCTGGAGGCAGGCTGAAAAAATGAATAAGGCCTTCCCAACCTCCATGGGTACGAGGCCCTTGGAAAGTTAACAATGAGGGAATGTGGCTCTCAAGTTGAAAACTGCCCCCAACCCTTGATTTAAGGCATCTCAGCAGTCTTTGTTGCTCTTCCAAGAGGGATTCTTCCACCTGCTTAAATTTTAGAACTGATTTATTATAATTATGATGTGTTTTTTGTTATCTCTGCATAGTCACACGCATGCATGGGTTCTGCAGCTGTGCAGACACTGCTCAGGAACCTTCCAAGACTCTGGAAGCTGCTGGGCAGGGAGTTCAATCCTGACAGATAAAAGAAAGTACTTCTTCATGCAGAGCAGAGTTAAACTATGGAACTCACCCCCACAGGAGGCAGGGACCAGCCACCAACTTAGACGGCTTTAAAAGAGGATTGGACAAATTCATAGAGGAGAGGGCTATGGATGGCTACTAGCCACAACGGCTATTCTCTGCCTCTGCAGTTAGGGACAGTAATGCTTCTAAATACAGTGGTACCTTGGTTCTCAAACTTAATCCATTCCGGAAGTCTGTTCCAAAACCAAAGCGTTCCAAAACCAAGGCGCGCTTTCCCATAGAAAGTAATGCAAAATGGATTAATCCGTTCCAGACTTTTAAAAACAACCCCTAAAACCGCAATTTAAGATTAATTTTACTATCCAACGAGACCAGTGATCCATAAAATGAAAGCAATAAACAATGTATTGCAGACGCACAATCAATCAATCAGTAGCTGAACTGGGTTCCACACAGTCACAAAAACAAAACAAAAAGAGCCGCATAACACTCAAAACGGAGGCGTAACACTCAAAAAGGAGCACGTTCAGCTTTCGAAAAAAATTTGTACACCGGAATACTTACTTCCTGGTTTGCTGGGTTTGGGTTCCAAGTTGTTTGAATACCAAGGTGTTTGAGAACCAAGGTACCACTGTACCAGTTGCTGGAAACTTTGGGAAGGGAGAGGGCTCTTGTGCTCATGTCCTGCTTGCAGGTTTCCCACAAGCATCACGTTGGCCACTGTGAGAACAGGATGCTGGACTAGATGGGCCATTGGCCTGATCCAGCGGGCTCTTCTAATGTTCTGATCCTGCTTTCTGCAGGGTGCAAATGAGTAGGAACTCAGTCCTGCAAGGTTCGGACACACAAGGCCATTCCCAGAGGAAACTAAGCAGGATTGAACTCCACGTGCATTAGGTCACTCTTAGGAGGTCCATCCTGCTTTCTGCTGGGTTCAGCTGAAGTGTGGGCTTCCTGAGGATGCATCTCTACCTGCCATACACCTGACATCAGGTGTGGGGCAGAGGCACCTGGTTTGGGGAGGGGGGTGATTCTGCATGCTGAATGAAGAGGTCTGGCAGACTGAGTCTTGCCCATGAGCCAGAGGTCTCCAGCTTAGGTCTATACTTAGGCTGACATTTTTATTTAATGAGAGCCAATGTGGTGCAGTGGTTAAGATGCCAATCTAGGACCTGAGAGACCAGAGTTCTAATTTTCCACTCAGCCATGAAGGTTACTGGGTGACCTTGGGACCAGTCATTCACTCTCAGCCTAACCTATCTCACAGGAAGGGGTCGTGGACTGGGAGCAGGAGAACAATGTACACCACCTTGAAAGGTGGGATGCAAATAAATAATGTGATCTGCGAAAATGGTAGATCCCTTGGTTTCAAATTTCAAATATACTGTACTTTTACTGGATTAACAAGAAGATACAGTGGTACCTCCGGTTAAGTACTTAATTCATTCCGGAGGTCCATTCTTAACCTGAAACTGTCCTTAACCTAAAGCCACCGGAGCACAATTTCTGTTCTCATCCTGAAGCAAAGTTCTTAACCCGAGGTACTATTTCTGGGTTAGCGGAGGTCCGTAACCTGAAGCGTATGTAACCCAAGGTACCCTTGTACTTATATTTATTGCATTGATATCCCTCATTTTTCTTCAAGGAACTCAAGGTGGTGTATGTGGGTCACTCCGTCCTCATTTAATACCCTGTAAGGTAGGTTAGGTTGGGGGGGAAAACAGCGACCAGCTCAAGGTCACCCAGTGAGCTTCATGGCTGAGTGGGGGATTCGAACCCTGGTCTCCCAGGTCCTAGTATGACACTCTAACCACTGTGCCACACTGGATAGGTGGCAACGCTAGAATGGAACACACCGTTCGCCAGGTGGAAATGGAAGAAAACAGCCCCCTTAAGATGGCTTCATCTCGTCTATGGGGGGGGGGGCGCGAACCCTTCAATTTCACCTCTCTTCCCATTCAGTCATGCGAGGAGATTGATTGATAGGCACTTGAGCTGTGGGGCCGAGAGCGCCTGCTCTCTTGTCACTCGCCTTTCTAAAGAGCCCCGTGCTTATGGCCTGACATCAGAGAACTCAATCTGGCAAGCGCGTGTTTATCAATAGCACTTTGCGCTGCGGCGGTTACGATGCTTGTTTTCTGGGTCAGACCTTGGATTCCTTTTCATTTGGAGGCTGCGATGTTTGCGGTTACCTCACCCCTAATCAATGCTGGATACAACCAGCCTTTTCTATGGCTGCGTGTCTCAGATGCGCAGCTTAAAGCGACAGTAGCCCGTGACACGTGGGCCTCCGGTTTCAAAACAATGCAAAGACCTCTCTTTCTTTCTCTCCCTCTCCCTCTCCCCTCCCTCTTCTTCTTTCCAGGCTTACAAAAAAAGCCGCTAAGATGGCACTGCAAAATGCAGACTTCTCAAGGACACTTGGTGCTGTAGACAATTAGCATACAGCAGATTTTTTGTTTAAACAAAAAGAATAGCAAGTATCTGCAGATGGGGAGTTCAAGTTGTTCCTCTATGAATCGCATTCTGGAGTCGAAATTCTCTTCTGCCTTAAGGAACAATTCCAGATTAGAGAAATGAGTAGCTGGCTTGGAGACTATCGATCTGTTTTCAACTCCCCTAATCTCTAGCCGGTGGGGTGGGGAGGGGGAAATGCATCCCCTTCCCCAGTCATCTTCATCCTTCTCTCTAATTCTTCGGTTGGTTTTTATTGACGTTAAGTCAACCAATATATAAGAACTGTTTAGATGCTATGGGCCGCAGCTAGTTAAGATGTACTCATAGCGGACCCAGTGAAATTAATCACTGTGACTAACTTAAGCCCATTGATTTCAAATGTTTGTACCATGAATATGTGGCCAGTGTTGTGTAGCGGTTAGAGTGCCATACTGGGACCTGGAAGAGACCAGGGTTCAAATCCCCATTTGGCCATGAAGCCCACTGGGTGATTTTGGCCCAGTGGCTGCCTCTCTCAGCCTGTATGGCCAGCAGCCAGGGCTGATGGGATTTGTAGTCCATCAATACCCAGAGGGCCACAGTTCCCGCACCCACCCTAGGGGTTAGCAGGACCAGTACATGCTCATTAGGAATAGCCAGAACACACCACGGAACAGGAAAGCTTCCTTTAAAAAAAAGAGAGAGAGCCTGCTTCTGGTAAGACCAGTTTTTCTATGCATCTCTTATTGGGTAAATTGAGGCTCAGGCTGATTGCTGTACATGGTTTCAGTGGGCGTCAAGGCAGCTAACATGCGTAAGACACCTTGGGGGCCTCGACTCCCACAGCGGCGCTCTAAAATTAGCCCTGTTGATTAGGTTATCATTTCTTCTGTTTCAGACAACCTGTGGTGGAAGGGAAAGGAGGGGGGATGGACGGACGGACGGACAAAAGTCAATCTCCTTCTAAAACCCAGCTTCCTTCTCTAAGGGAAGGCCCTCAAAAAAAGCACACCTTTGTGCCACTGCAACAGAAGAGCTGGCAGGAAGGCAAGCAGTTGGGAACACACGGCTAAGCTATGCTGTTCTGGGAACTGCGCTCTTTGGTTAGGTTGCATGTGTGACTGACAATGACCCAACCAGTGTAGGGATGGCATTTTAGATGCCACCCTCTATGGCTGGGCCATGCCTCCCTGCTGGGCTTTTCTTTCTCATTGGGACACAGAGGTGCAAAGGGACTGCATGGAGAGTGATAGAAAGTGTTGAATGCAGCTGGGTAGATAAATACTACTTCTGGAGCATAGCTGGGGACCAGGAGAAGGGGAAAGCACGGGGAAAGCTGTTCCCTTTGCACCCTACTTGTATCCTTCCAAGAGAAATGCAACTGGCCACCGCCAGAAACATGAAGGCCTTCAAGCAGTGCATTGTTAAACTATGGAACTCTCTCCCACAGGAAGCAGTGATGGCCACCAACTGGGAAGGCTTTAAAAGAGGACTGGTCAAATTCTTGGAGGAGAAGGTTACCAATGGCTATAAGCCATGATGGCTATTGCTCTGCCTCCACAATGGGGGGCAGGAATGCTTCCGAATACCAGTTGCTGGAAACCCACTGGGATGGAGAGTGCTCTTGTGCCCTGCTTGCAGGCTTCCCACTGAGGCATCTGGTTGGCCACTGTGAGAAAAGGATGCTGGAATAGATGGACCACTGGCCTGATCCAGCAGGCTCTTAGGAAGCTAGATTTGTGTGCTTCAATGCTGACTCATGGAGGGCCACAAAAGCCTTGCTTCTGTATTGCATTTACACCCCACATGTTTCTCCAAGCAAGTCAGGACTGCACACATGAACAACAACAACAACTTCTTCTTCATTTATACCCTACCCATCTAAGTCACTCTGGGCATCTTACAGCATATCTAAAAACATAATAAAAACATCAAGCATTAAAAACCTCCTGATACAGGGCTGCCTTCAGATGTCTTCTAAAAATTGTTCTTCCCCATCCCAATTAATTCCCACCACAGCCCTGTGAGGTGGGTTACACTCCGAGGGCACCCAGTGGGCTTCATGGCCGATTGGGAATAGGAACTCTGGTCTCTCCCAGGTGTTAGTCTGACACTCCAACCCTGGTTCTTCTAAGATGAAGGTGAGAAGGGTTCTAGTTTCAGTCAAGATATTAAGACCTGCCAGAACTGTGGCATGCAAGACCTGAGTGAGACTGCACTCTCACCAATGATGGTTCACAGAAACTGCTTTTCAGAGGCATGATGCTTCCAGGAGTGGCTAGCACCAATATCGTTTACTCTGCTTTTCAGAAAAGAACTGGTCTTATGATGACCATATCTAATCTTGATTTTATGTCCCCTACCCCAAAAAGAGGGGGGGGGGGAGCAAAACCACAGTGGATGCTGCTTGGGGTGGTGTCAGATTAGAGCCCTCCAAAAAAGCTTGCAAAATGTCTGGATCTCACAGAGGGAAAGCAGTGGCTGAACTGCCGTGTGGCTTGGCTGCTTCCAGAAATGGTCTTTTCAGATATCAGCAGCTCTCCAGCTAGACCGAATCTGCGCAAACATCTGCCTCCCTGGGGTCCTCAAAATGTCACGAGCCTCTCTGCCAAAGATACCTGAACGAGGCCTCGCACCAGCTGCAATCTGAAGCCACATTTCAAAAGGGGGGGGGGTTGCAAAAATTAAGACCTTTGAAGGGGCACAGTCAATACCGACTTAGCTATTAGTGGGAGGCAATCAATTCTCAACATTTCATCCTGAAAAAGAAAGAAAAAGAAAAGCGGAGGAAAGAACTACTCCCCGAATTTAGTTCAAGCTGCCTTCGCCACTCAAAGAATCTGGCATTAATGGAGCAGGAGATATATATTTATTTTATACAGACAATTGACTCTAATCCTACTCTACAAAAATGTATCATTAAAACGAAGCGTTGCTGTAAAATACCATACATTGATTTATGGCAGGGCTGAGCCAATTTCACAGTTCGTATGACATCACCACTTCTACTGAGCACCCGCTTGGTGGCTTCTGAAAGACTGGGAGGGTGGAAAGCGGGGGGGGGGGCGTGCTGGGAGGGGGGGAGGAGAGAGAGGGGGTGGGAGAGGGAGAGAGGGACTCTACCTGATCTATATACTCCAGTCTAGGTCAAGGTAAGATTACTGATTAACCTGGGACAATCATTCTCAAAGCCACCCCCCCTTTTAAACCGTAGGATCAGAATTAATAAGGCTCAGGGCATTAAAAGACCTTCGTTAATAAACCTTTTCAACTCTGCATTGCAGATAAAGCAATTGTGGTGATAAATAGAAACGATGTGCCGTTGTGGGAGTGGACAAATCTCTCTCGGGTGGTTCAGAAAATGCAGCCCAGGGGAGACATTCAGCACTCCAGTACAAACCCCGTTCCAAGGCATGAAGAAAGGGTATCAAGCAGAGTTTAGCTTTTAACTACTGTCATTGCCTCTCTCCCCCCCCCCCCCAGCATTTCAGCTAAAAGCCACAATAATAAGTTTTATCTCTGTTAAATAACAGATTCAGTTTATGGTTTGGGGATACATCAGTCAGGCTCTTAATCCAAAGACGAGCCGAGGCTCTTGGCAGGGGGGGGCGGGGCGGGTAAAAAAAGAAAATTTCAAATTCCACTGAGCTAAATGACTTCACCTCCCCACCACCCCCTTGAGCAGCCAGTTCTGGAAAAAAAGAAGTGTTTTGAGAGGTTTCAAATTTCTAAGCCCCCTTTTAGGCAAATAAGTGACTAAGCCCCAAGTAAGTAACATCAGCAACAGACACTGTTTTACAGAGACCATCTTCAATTAAAAAACAAACAAACACACACACACACACACACACACAATCCGTGGATCAATCAATGCTTTCAGCTCTAGCATACTTAGTTACTTAGACAGTAACTTTCTCAAGCACAGATTCAGGCTCCTATTTCCCTTTCGGTTACCTCTGCTGTCCTGTCAACTTCCATCTCATAAGGACCAGTGTTCAGCTCACTTAACAGTTCCAGCTGCAGCCCAGCTCATGACTTCTTCATGAAGAGCAGTGCTAAAACTCTGGAACTCGCTCCCACAGGAGAGGCAGCAATTGCCACCAACTTGGATGGCTTTAAAAGAGGACTGGACTAATTCGTGGAAGATAAGGGTATTGATGGCTGGAAGCCACAAGAGCTATACTTTGCCTCCACTGTAACTAATGCTTCTGAATTCCAGCTGGTGGAAACCATAGGGGCATGGGGTAATAGTGCTTATGTGCTCAGGTCCTGGGTAGCCACTCTGAAAAGAGGATAGTGGATTTCATGTCTTAACCTAACAGGACAAAACTGGCTTGCTCTCTTCTTAGCCAAGCTGTGTGTTTGGTGACCCATCATGCAAATACCTAACATGCCCGAGTTTGATTTCCCCCTCTTGCCTTCTTTCCCCTTATGTCATTTTTAGGGTTTCTTTAAAACCATAAACCTGAGACTGGAGACTGCCTATTATTATTTTTAACTGATAGTATTTATGCCACTCTGGGAGCTGAAGCATGGTGCACAAATGCTCTAAATAAAACAAACAAACAGGCAGGCAGGCAGGCAGGCAGACAAGGAAGCTTCAGGGTTTCTACTGGAATCCCCAAGTTTAACAGAGAAACCTCTTAAGTGATTCATCTCCTTGAAATGCCAGTATCCATAATCACATGCTGTGGATATTAGGACCTGCGTAGATACTTAACCATTTGTTTTTCAGCGCAGATCCCATGAGCTGCTTAGATATGCCAGTGTCAATGTATGGAACATTTTCCTGAAGCCAATACCAAGGTTTTGAAATCAGCTGGCACACACACAAATATCTGGATTTTCGGAATTTATTTTGAATGTATTATATCAGGGGTCAGCAACCTTTTTCAGCCGTGGGCCAGTCCACCATCCCTCAGAACTTGTGGGGGGCCTGACTATATTTTGAAATAGAAAATGAACAAATTCCTATGCCCCACAAATAACCCAGAGATGGATTTTAAATAAAAGGACACATTCTACTCATGCAAAAAAACCAGCCAGGTCCCACAAATAACCCAGAGATGCATTTTAAATAAAAGGACACATTCTACTCATGTAAAAACACGCTGATTCCCGGACCGTCCACAGGCCAGGTTTAGAAGGCGACTGGGACGGATCCAGCCCCCAGGCCTTAGTTTGCCTACCCATGTATTACATCTTGGAATTTTCAGAGGCGTAGTCATGTTAGCCCATTACGGCAAACAAGGAAAATCTTACAAGAAAACAAACCAGATAATTTTTTTGGCTGCCACTTCTAAGAAATGTAGCAAATCGACAGTAGAAGACATGTGATATCTTTGTGTTGATAGCAAATTATCTGAATTATGGATACTATTCTGGTTAAGTTTGTAAGATCTTTGTAATTGACCAGAAAAACCGGATGCAAACACACACAGAGCAAAAAATGATTGATTGTGATAGCAGGTTGAGCCCGGAAGATGGCTACTTTGTAGGGCTGTGTTTGAAAGAGAGAGTTTATAAAACTTTATAGTCTTAAAGCAAGGATGGGAAACCTGTAGTCCTCCAGATATTTGGTCTACAACTCCCATCAGCCCCAAGTGTTAGGGATGATGAGAAGCATAATTAGTCTGGCAACACCAGGAGGTCACTATGGGCTGTATCCAACATTCTCTGTTGAACCTGCTGTACTCCTTTGGCCTGACATGCAACTGTGCCTGAAAAAAATCACCTCCCCCGAGAACCTCAATTAGGCTGTCAATTCAATTCTTCTAGGCAACACTCAACATTCTCGGACCCTTAGCACAAGAACCTTTGTCCAGCGGATGGCAGAATTTAAAGGCTGGCCAACAAAGGAATCTACACAACAGCTGTTTTGGCATAAGCTTGTTGAGCAACAGCTGATTCTTGCAGCCCAACAATCTCTGAATACGCATGCACATTTTCCCTTGTGCAACAACCTTCCGCCTGCGCAATAAGGATACAGCTAAGCAACTTTAACTCACAGCTACATTGGATACAGCCCATTGCACTGGCCACGCAACATCCAGCGAGGCTGCCGGTGGGAGGATAAGTGTTCAGTCCACAAAACAGAACTCTCAGGATGCCAACTACCACATACTTACCCGGCAATGACCACCCCGTCGCAAGAATGCACGTCGCACAGAACTTTCCCAAGTTCGTACTGCAGCTGGCTCACGGCGCCAATGCGGTTCTGCAGAGGAAGACAAGGGAGCGGCATTGGCCCTAATTAGCCACGTAGCAATCCCAACCCTTCTGTTTTCCCATCACCAGAAGGGTCATAGCTCTGTGCATGCAGGAGGCCCCCACGTTCAATCTCAAACATCTCCAGGTAAGGCTAGGAAAGGCTCCTGGTCTGAAACCACGGAGAGCTGCTGCCAGTCAGAGCCAGCAACACTAAGGTAGATGGTTCGAGGGTCTGACTTGATAGAAAGCAGCTTCCTGCGTTCCTGTATGCAGGGGAAGGCTCAATAGCAGGGCACATGCTTTGTGCCCAAAAGATGCCAGGCTTGCCTCCCCCCCCCCCCGGTGCTTCCAGACAGGGCTATGAAAGTTCTCTGTCTGAAATCATTGAGAGTTGATACCCATCATATGCTTCTGCCTAGGTCACCCACCCTCCTGAGCCGTACCTCTCACCAGCCCTGATTTGTACTGCCCTGGTGTGGTTTTGCCTGGCAATAATGCATCCTTGAATTCTGATTATGCCTCTTGCTTGCCTGGATGGAAAGGGATGTATGAGCCTGTGTGTGTGTGTGTGTGTGTGTGTGTGTGTGTGTGTGTGTGTGTGTAGGAACTAGCTTACCATACAAGGTTAAAATTTACATTCATCACTCTGCTGACTTTTGCCCCTGGCCCAGCCTGTCACAAGCATGCAACCCTCAGGCTAAAACAGGTCCCCCACCCCTGCCTAATAGAGTCATAATGGATTCCAAAAGAAGAATCCCCCGCAGAGTTTACCTTCCAGTTGGTTCTTAAAACCTGCTCCTTCTCCCGGCATTCCCGGAGGGTCCTTTTCCAGAAAGGAGAATCAGATATTTGACTGTTGGGCAGGTAACCTTCTTTTTGGCACAACCGGAACCAAAGGAGCTGGTCTTCTGCAAGGACCTTCCAGGGCTTGCTGACCTAAAAGCAGCAAGGCAGGTATCAGCTCCAGGCAGTACGTTTGTTGGAGGCTGGCAGCATCTTCATGCAAGGAGTTAAAGTGAAGTTTGGCTGTGCTGTGTTATAATGGTCTCTCTTCCCCACCTGAGAGGGGAGAGTTGCTGTCACGGTCAGATCCTGCCTACAAGTTTCCTACGGGCATCTGGTTCGCCACTGTGAGAACAGGATGCTGGACTAGGAGGGCCGCTGGCCTGATCCAGCAGGCTCTTCTTATGTTCTTAGAAAGCAGACTCAAGGATTGTTACAAATAAGTCATACACTATTCCACAGTCAATTGGAAGAATGGAAGAGACAGGTAAATACAAACTGGTTTACTGGCAGTTTCAAATTAATAAGCAGCTTCCTTACAGGTTCTGGGCTGACTTGTTGCTCCCTCCCAAACCAATTTTTTTTTACTGAAACTACAAATGAGAATATGCTGCAGGCGAGGGATAGTCAGGTGCACTTAACTCCTGCATACTCAGTAAAACAAGGGGATACAGCTGCAAACACATCCAGCAAGTGTCACTCCTTGTGTGAGCTTGTCTAATAAAGCAATGCACCACAATCTTTTGGTACCAATGTGCAAGGTCAATTATTGGAAATCCTTCCAAATCTTTATTGATCAATGACGAGAATTAAAGAAGCAAAATAAGAAGTGTACGGAACATGTTGTCCAGATGGGTCTAGTAGCGTTGAAAACAATAAATAAAAGTAGCACAGAGTAACAAGGGCACCAACATCTTAAAAGTTGTAGTCATGTCACAGACTCCAAAGAGGAAAATTACGAAGTGTCTGGGGTCAGTTCTTGGTGGGTTTTGCTTGGCAACACTGAGAGTGATAGATGCACCTGATCGTCCTGGCAGATTTAATAAAAGTGGTTCAATAAAGATTTTGTGCAGATCTTGACCCTTCCAGCGCCTATTCATTGCAGCTCTTGATGCTACTGGAAAACAAACTTGCTCTCCTTTCCCTCCACTTCCGATTCCTTTTCTACCCTGACCATCAGACCTCAGCCAGTGGGGGAGAGACCCTCCAGTGGGGCAGAGCAGCAACATTACTGCAATAGAACTATACGGTGTAAAATTATTCCCAAATGCATGTTTGGGCTAAAGGTGGTTCACCGGTCTGAAAAGGTTAAGGACTCTTGACTTAAAAGTACAATTAGAGCACAAAGATTATGACAGCGCAAAAAAGGGGGGGAAAGGGAGGGGACGCACAAAACCCAATCTAAAATAATTCATTGGCTCCTCAAAATGTGGGTGAAGAGATGCAACCTGCCCAATGGAAATAAGTAAAATGATGGTGCCAGAGACACCTCCAAAGGGAGAGAGTTCAATAAACAGGATACCAACACAGAGAAGGCCCTGCTATGTGTCACCTAAGAACAGTGCCCCACCCCCACCTTAACATTCAGGCAGGTCTATACAGAAGGCAGCATAAGGTCCCTTTGTTCCTCTCTGCTGTTATTCCCCCAGAATAAACCTTCACATGGGCTTATGGGCCACTTTAGTTAAATTGCAGCTCAGTGCCTGCTCTCTATCTCTCTGTGAGTCATGCCATATGCTGTAGAGCAGGGGTCAGGAAACTTTTTCAGCAGGGGGCCGGTCCACTGTCCCTCAGACCTTGTGGGGGGGGCCAGACTATAGGGGGGGGGAATGAACGAATTCCTATGCCCCACAAATAACCCAGAGATGCATTTTACATAAAAGCACACATTCTACTCCTGTAAAAACACGCTGATTCCTGGACCATCTGCGGGCTGGATTTAGAAGGTGATTGGGCCAGATCTGGCCCCCGGGCCTTAGTTTGCCTACTCATGCTGTAGAGATATGAAAAACACAAACGCTCTGCTGAATCAGACCAGGGGGGCATTTAATCTAGGGACAGCTGGCGTGTCGCACTCCAGGTCTTTCTGTACCACAGTTCCCATCAGCCTCAGCCAACACGGCCAAGGGTCAGAGGTCATGGGAGCTGCACTCCGGAAATATCTGGATGGTGGCTACCCCAGGTTTAAGGAACATGATGCACACCTGAGGGGAAGCAGAGAATAACTTCTCACTGGCTGCTCCTGTGCTTTGGAGTTCCTTTTCTGAGACAAGGCCTCGTCTAACCCTCTCTGGAAACCTTCCAAAGAACAAGTAAATGTCTTTTTTAAAAAAACAGATATGATTCAGACAGGCCTTTTCCTGACAGGCTGATTTGTCTTATGGTTTTTCCACCACGTGTGTGTTTTTTCTGTTTTAAATCGCCCACAGTTTTACTGCCATGTTTCTGCCCACTCTGGTTTTCAGGATGATAGAAAATTGCCTTATACTTAAGATTCAGACGATGGGTCCATCTAGCTCAGCACTGTCAACACAGGCAGGCAGGAGCTTTCCAGGGTTTCAGACGAGGCTCCCTCCCAGCCCCACCTTGGAGATACTGGGGACTGAGCCTGGGGTCTTCTACATTCAAAGCAGATGTTCTGTCACTGAGATATGGCCCTTCTCCATCAGCAGGAGAGATTAACGTGGGCTTGTTCCTGTTGCTCTGAGCCCAAAAAAATGCAAAAGGCAACAAGAAATCTCACCGCAGAGAAGACTCGCTATCATGCTGCTACCCTCTGGACCTCTCGTAGAGGGAGCACATGAGTAACGGCCTCAAATGATGATTGCAGGGTTCGGGTCGATTCGTATGGGGCCCTTGAGGTATTCATGTTCTGAGCCATTTCAGGCTCCGTTCATAACACTAATCATAAAACTAAGTAAAGGGGGGGAAGCACTCCCAAAATCATGATGCAATCTCTCATGGAGAAGGCCAGATGTTGCAGGCCAGGCGGTCCCAAACCGTGGTCCATGAACTTCATTTTGGTGGGCTGTGCCATGTCTGCATTAAATACACTGGTTTTTAATTACATTTTTAAAATTACGGCTTATATTCAAATATATTTCTTACATTGCATTTTACTGTTTGACAATCTGAATTCTGCAAAAGGCAAATTCTAACGCAATAAAATACAACAGAAAATATAAAAACAGCAAGAAAAGTTAATTAAAAATCGCACGGCAACTAGCACAGCGCCTTACAATTGCTTCGACATGCAGAAAAATCACGAAGTGGGGCAAGCCAAGGAAATCAGCAATTTTCAGGTCTCCCACTGGGAGCAGGGATTTTTGGGAACCACTGTTTTAAGCCAAGCTCAGATTCCTTTGCGCACCCAGAGGACATCTTAAGGCAGTGGTTGTGGAACCTGAAACTCCCCTTCTCAACCCTGACCTTTGGCCATGCTGGATTGAGCTGGTGGGTGTTGGAATGTCACAGAAGAAGAGAAGAGTTTGGATTTGATATCCCGCTTTATCACTACCCTACGGAGTCTCAAAGTGGCTAACAATCTCCTTTCCCTTCCTCCCCCACAACAAACACTCTGTGAGGTGAGTGGGGCTGAGAGACTTCAGAGAAGTGTGACTAGCCCAAGGTCACCCAGCAGCTGCATGTGGAGGAGCGGAGATGCGAACCCGGTTCCCCAGATTACGAGTCAACCGCTCTTAACCACTACACCACACTGGCTCCGTTAGCGACCCCTGTCCTGGGTTGCTACTAGCTTTCAAGTGTGAGGGATGTATGCTTGTTGAGGTCACACTTGCCTTCTAGCTTGGGAAGGCCCAACTTTTCTGCACTTCCACTGTGCTGACTTACACTGTTTTGCTAGCCAGCTGACCTATGTCATTCTATCGCTTGCTTTGCTTTGCTTGTTTAATTGTACTTTATTGTATACTTTGCTTTAAGGTTTCACCACTTTTGGGGGCCTTGTGGGGGCCAAAAAGCAGCCGATGAATAAATCCTCATCATCCAAGGTGGATAAATGGACGTTGTGCCCATTCCGTGTGCTTTTATGAGGTCACAGGATACATGGCAAGTGACGGCAGGGGCGCAGAACACTGGGAAGAAGACAGGAAGGAATGGTGGGCCACGTGAGCTTCACTCCTCTAATTCAGTCTCAAAGGGGTGACGACTCAAGGAATTCCCAGTCCCAAGTCCTATCAGGTAAGGTTCCATTAGGCAGTATCACAGAGAGTTAGTTCCTTCCTCAACGGAGTTTCAACATGTGCATCGCGGTTCTCCCAGAAGCACCCTCTGATTAGCGGTGGTGATCATCTCCTTCTTTCCAGGACGGCCTGCCGCTCATCTGGGTGATACAAATGGCCATTCGGTCTCCACTACCCTCAATGCAACTGCAGTCGACGCAGCATCCAGGACGACTGGGAATATCACGGACGCAACCCCCTGGCGGCGACACTTTGTGGTGTATCGCTGAGTTAGAAGGGTTGATAGAAGCCATGTGGATCGTGTAGCATAGCCAGCTGCTGCTGATTGCTGAGGGCCGCCTCCACCCGCTGCTGCTCCCTCTCCACCCACCTCTCCGTGTCCTGGCGCGCAACGTCGAGGCTGTGGCGCAGCCGGCGCTGCTCGTGCTCCATCCGCCGATCTGCGCGCAGGTTGGCATTGTCCTGATGGTCCTGCAACGAGTGGCGATACAGCTCTTGCGCGGCGAACAGGCGGGAGTCCTTGGCCTCCAAGTGGTCCCAGTGCTGCGCCACCAGCTGCAACTGCCGCTGGCGTATCGCTTCCTCCTGAGAGGGGTCGCTCCGCCGGGAGCTCAGCCTCCGGCGGAATTCCTGCTGCCGCGCCAGCTCCTGCTGCCGCTGCTCCTCTTCCTGCACCAGGCTTTGCTGCTGTTGCAACGCCAGCTGCTGCTGCAACGCCCGCTGCTGCGACACCCGCCGCTGCTGCTCCAGCAGCCGCTGCTGCTCCCGCTCCAGCTCCAGCCGCTGCCACTCCCGCTCTGCCCGCTCCACTTGCCGCCACTCCCGCAGCCGCTCCTCTTCCTGTTCCCGCAGTTCCACAGCTTCCTCCTCCTCTGCCGCTTCTCCTGTGATGTAACTGCGCAACTGGGTGATGTAATTGCCAACAAGGGTGATGAAATTGCCCATCGTTACATGCAAGAAGCACACAGTCTTCTCTTTGCAGAGTCGATTGTCCTAGTAGGTTTCCCTGCGCCCATCCATGGAGACCGATATCTAGCTGTAGCCTTCCCCTGGCAGGTTGAGCTTCAAGGCCCACAGAGATGGTAAGGATAACTAACATGACTCAACAATAGGCCCATTGATCACTGGGACTTTGCCCACCATGTGCCTGGGCTGGACTGCTTCAAGCTTCAGCGGCTCACAGGAACCTGTTGGTCCAGCTAGTTCAGCATGGCCAACGATGACTGGCAGCGGTTCTGAAGGGTTGCAGAAAGGGGACATTCCTAGTCCTTACTGGAGGTGATGAGGATTCAACCTGGGATCTTTAGCACCCAAAGCAGGTGCTCAAACCAATGGGTTATGACCCTTTATTGAATGACTGAATAGTCTTCAGAAAAAAGGGAAAGGGGAGAGTTATCTCTTCAGGGAAAACTTAAGAAATAGGAAAATTTATACCATGAATTCCTTTTCTCTGTGTGCCATAAGAAACCCCAAAACATCACAGTGGTCCTATGGCACCCCATAGCATAAATACCGAGAGACCAAAAAACCCCCAAACCACACTCTCCCAATGCTGCTCTCTGGACTAGGTCATGTAAGTAACAGGGCCCCCAAATCCCATCCCACGTAGTTGGTCCAGAAGGATATGGCAGTCAACAATATTAAATAGCCACAGAAAGCTTGAGAAGGACCAAGATCAGCCCTGCTTGTCCCATTAATAGAGGCCATTTCGGGCAGGGTGACCAAGACCAACTCGGTCCCATGGCCCAGACTAAAGTCAGACTTAAATGGCTCTAGATATTCCATATCATCCAAAAATGCCTACAGTTGTCCCAGTCTTCTCCACACGTTGGAGTTGGTGACAATGATTCCCCCCCCCCCCCCGCTTTCTTGTTCTCTTTAAAATCAATGTCTGCTCACTGGCTCTCAGTCAAACCTACCTCACAGGGTTGTTTGGGGGACTGAATGAGGAGGTGGAAAGCCATGTACACCACCTTGAGTTCCTTGGAGAAAAATGTGGGATATAAATGCAATATTTCTTTATTTTTATTATTATGAAGAGGAGGAGGAGGAGGAGGAAGGAGAAGAGGAAGAAAAAATAATAATAAGAAGAATAATCCTGACATTGGCATACATGCAAAGACAGCTGCCAGGAGGAGTTAATGCTCTAGCAAAGGGAAAGAAAACTACCATAGTTGATTGCTTCTTTATCAAATGTTGAGATTTTGCAGTTCCGTGCATGTTATAATTCTGGGAGTAGATGGAAATAGCTCTATGCCCCCCAGGGAGAAAGAGCCTTCTCTACTAGGGATCTGGGCTCCTCTCAGGTGAGAGATGGGAGGAGTAAAAGATTGTCCAGAGTCCAGTACTGCTTCAGATATCAGGAATGCATCTTATGAGTGTACACATGGCTGTAAACCTTTGCCTGCGGGTTGTAATATTCTTGAATATGAGCGGTTCACGTATGAGCGGCAAACAGAGGTGACGTTTGAGGTAACAAATGGCTGCAGTGGTTGTGTGAAATGGATGGTGAGTGAGACTGGATGAACGATTTTATGTTGTGTTGTTTGGAACTATATAATTATACTGCCTTGTACTTTTCTCCAATTTTATTTGTTTTGTGTTATGGATTGGATATGGTATGAGTATTTTGCTATGCAAATCACTTGACTTTAAAAAAATAAAAATACTCATAGTGTGCGTAAACCACTCTGAGGTCTTTCAGGCAGTAAAGCAGTCTATAAATGGAAGTAGCAATAAATCATATTAAACTCTTCTCTGCTCTCCATTTTAGCTAAAGGAAGCGTCTGCTGACATTGGTGAGGCTTCCGAACAAGAGAGAGAAGTAAACACAATGAAGCTTTGCCAGCCTCAAAGTGAGGATGGGGTGGGGAAGGAAGGAAGGAAGGAAGCAAGGAAGGAAGACAGGTAAGGAAGAGAGGGGTGGGAAAACAAAAGCCAAGGCTTGCCAACGTAGAAAGCATTTGTAGCACCACTGCCAAATCTAAGTTAAAACATTGCTTTAGAAAGCACAGACGCTCCTAAGTGGATTCTCGGGTTCCAAGAGGTCCTTTTAACACTCATGGAGGGGGGAAAGCATAACAAAAATATTATCCCACTGTGATTTTAATCAGATTACTTGTAGCCCCACTAGGCTTATAAACCTGGGTTTTTCCAAGGAGGGGCCCTGCGACCAGGCACCCCCATTAATGCACCAGGAACTGGCACTGCCAAGCCTAGTAAAAGCTTCGCTGAGCGAGGCACAGCTGCAAGAAACCGCTAATAAAAAGCATCTCGAGCCTCCTGCTTTACAAGCGCTGCTCCCATTTAAAGCCCAGGCAAACACACACAGCATTTGGCTCCAGCTCAAACTTCCTAGCTCAGCTTGAGTTAAGGGTACAGGTGAGCAACTGGATGCCAAAAGATTTTTTAAAAAGAAAAAGGAAAAAAGACTTCCCCCCACTACCTAAAAGAGACAGGAAGAGAGAAAGAAATTTCGCCCTTCATTTTATTGATACGGAGGCCTGTCTGCCGAAAGCTAAGCTGAGCCACTCAAAAGCATCTTATTAATATAAAAATAAATAAATCTGTGAGCAGTGTTAGAAACTGATATATGAAAGCTAGGAGCTAAATGGCAGCTGAAACCTAGGTTATGGGCGCAACAAGGGAATGTCTAGTTGCACTTTTTTATAACAAGAAAACAAAGCTGAAAATGAATGAACTGCAGCTAAAATCTTGTGTTCATTTTTCACATGGTCTAGTCCTTCCCCTGCCCACCTCCCTAATATTCTGAAGAGGGTCTCTTCTCCAGACTTCAGAGAGGAGCTGAAAGTGGGGGGCAGAAAAAGGTCCTCCTTTCCTTCCACTCTGCAGTTTTAATCTGAAATCTTAGGTGCAGTACTGTGCCTAGAGCTCATAAACTGCTCGCGCAAATGAAATTCCCTGTCGCAAAATGTGCCTACAACAATGGGAGTTTCAAACGCTGTCAGTGAGTTATTTCCCAGGTTTCCACCGAATCTTACCAGCAGAATATCCAAGAGCTAAATACACATATGCAAGAAATTTGTGTTCTATAATCTCACATATATAGCTATTTTAGTGACTGACTGAATCCTAAAAGGGAACCAGAGAAAGTTTGAGTGGAGTGCCATTTACAGTGGTGCCCGCAAGACGAACGCCTCGCAAGACGGAAAACCCGCTAGACGAAAGGGTTTTCCGTTTTGGAGGCGCTTCGCAAAACGAATTTCCCTATGGGGTTGCTCCGCAAGACGAAAAAATCTTGCGAGTCCCCGCGGGTTTTTCCCGCTCCCCCCCCTTTCCTAAGCCGCTAAGCCGCTTATCAGCTGTTCTGCTGATAAGCCGCTTATCAGCTGTTCTGCTGATAAGCCGCTTGATAGCTGTAGCGCTAATCCGCTAAGCTGTCAATGGGCTTGCTTCGCAAGACGAAAAAACCGCTAGACGAAGAGAATCGCGGAACGGATTCTTTTCGTCTAACGAGGCATCACTGTAATGCTTTTATACTTTCATGAGGAAGAGCTACAGCTCAGTGACAGAGCATCTCCTTCACATGCAGGAGGTCCCAGGTTCAATCCTCAGCATCTGAGACAGTCGCTGCCAGTCAGTGTAGACAATACTGAGCTAGATAGAACAATAACCTAAACCATTTAGACAGTCTAACCCAGTGGACAAATTCTCTGTGACCAAGTTGTATACAATAGTTTCCTTCTGATCACTGAAAATGATTCATTGGGTCAAAACATGTCTGGTCCTTGACATATTTCATTATCATCTGCTGGTCATATTAGGACTTTGACCTGAGTAGACAAATCAATTTGTTGCCATAGTTTAGTCATTTTGTCAACATTCTAATCTTTTAACTTTAAAGTTAAATTAATTAAATTTAAATTTCCTTTTCCTATTTTATTTAGAAGGATCCAGGTCTTTTATTCTTACCCAACTTAAAACACTTTTTTTCGAGTTCTCATCGCTCATGACGCCAGTCCACACTAGCCAATGCAACTTCACTGACTCTCAAACTGCTCTGCCGCCCATAAGAATCACAATAATGGTAATAACAGTAATAACAAACGCTAACAGAACAACAGCTGTGAAAAGCAGCATGGCATTCCATTTAACAGAAGAGGTCTTCCATCATCCAGCCAAAAAAAATAAAATCAAAAGCACCGGGAGGAAAATGAAAACGGTCTTTATTTTTTATGGCTTTGCTTTTTACTTGATCGCTTTAGAAGCTGACTAAAAGCTTTGGCCATCCATCTTGTTCCAAAAGCCTTGTAAAGCGCACAGAACTCAGCTGCTCAGCTGCCTCCTAAATATCCTGGGACTGCTTCTCAAGAATGGCTTCAGAAGCCCACCATTTGCTTAATGTCAAGAAGAGAGCATAATAAAAGCAGCTCCTAATATATATTCTTTTAAGTGGGAGAAAAGAGTCAAGGCCAGTTTACTGCACCAAGCAACTGGCCTGGACAACTTTGGGGTACAATTTCGGTGTAAAATCTCCATCGCAGGAGTTGCAACAGAGTGATTTGAAAGAAAGGAATGACCCGGCGCAACAAAACCCTTACACTATAAACTTCTATTGTCTGCTTAGAAGTCCCCAATGCGAACTGCTCAATCCTTTCCATTTCTTCCGCTCGGGAGTTTCTTTGCAGTGAAAGCATACCACTCGGAGTTAAAAACGGGTGAAAATCTTCCAATAAAAAACCCAGGTGATTTCCTGGTCTGAAGAGGCTGTTAATGCAAGCCAGGGTGAGGGAGCTTTTTCAGCACTCCCTCGTTGGCAACCCTTCGGGGAAACATGACAGAGGTGGGGAGGGCCAGAAGCAAAAATGGCTGGAGCGGCAGATGGGACTTTTACCTCTGTACATTGGGCTACATTTCAGCTGTGCAGAAGTCAGAGGTTTCTATACCGCCCACATACACTGACCCCCTTGATGAGCTTATAAAGTAGTCATCGATCCCAACCCAAATTCTTAAAAAATGTCAAAGTCAAGGAATACCTGTATACAATCTTTTTTTAAACAATAAAGCAGCAAGGTTTGAGAACATTGTTGTATTGCGGAAACTTCTGACTAAGTATAAAGTAAGGCTGGGCGATATCTGGCTTTCAACAGCACAATAGATCACCAGCTAAACATTGCAACATACCGATATATCACAATGTCTGAAATAAAGATGGAACTATGTAGAGGCGAGGTTCCGAACTTTTTGAAAAACTATGCATTGTAAAACTTATTTCCCACTCCTAAGCCTTCCAAGTATGTTTCCGAGCACAATTCCAAGTGTTGGTGCTGACTTTTAAATCCCAGTATATCTGAAGGAGAATTTCCACCCCAATCACATAGCCCAGACACCGAGGTCTTCTGCTGATTCCCTCACTGCGAGAAGCGAAGTTACAGGGAACCAGGCAGAGGGCCTTCTGGGTAGTCGTGCTCGCCTTGTGGAACACCCTCCCATCAGATGTCATGGAGATAAAGAATTACACAACTTTTAGAAGACATCTGAAGGCAGCCCTGTATCAGGAGGTTTTTAATGCTTGATGGAAACCCAGCCAGATGGGAAGGGCATAAATAATAAAACTATTATTATTATTATTATTATTATTGACACACACAACCAGCCAGGTCTTTATTCATCCCCAGCAGAGACCCATCACTCCTAGGGAGTCAATATTGACCGCTTTGGAGAACCTGTTAAATGTTTTATGTCAATATTTTATCACTTTCTAAAGAGTGTTCCTGAAATTTCTTCTCTCTAGCCTCTCAATTCTTTTTGTAACCTAGCACCTCTTTCCATCAATATCTGGTTCACTTTGGTCTCAAAAGTTTCTTCCCCCCA
Organism: Podarcis siculus; assembly: GCA_034642415.1. Lineage (NCBI taxonomy): Eukaryota > Metazoa > Chordata > Lepidosauria > Squamata > Lacertidae > Podarcis > Podarcis siculus. The sequence continues at coordinate 16,978,750 of JAXCMG010000019.1, read as the reverse complement.
CCCCGTAGCCAATCCTGGGAGCTGCATGTAGCTAGCTCGGGAAGTGGTCAAGAAGCAGTCAAGGTGTCAGTGGCTGGGAGATGGGGGCTGTCAAAGTGTTAATTACTGCCAGAGTGCTCCAGCTTCCCTGCAAGACAGAGAGATGCGGCCGCTCTCTGCTCAGACATGATGGAGGACTAGATTTGAAATTGCAATAATAAATAAATAATACTACAGAGCATTAATACCACTCAGTTTGGCACAACCCACTGATCCCAATGGAGTTTACTTCCAAGTAGTACATTCAGAAAGGAAGCGAGAAGTACCAGCAAACCTGGCAAAGACTTACTTGAGCACATCTCCCCAGTTCCGTCCTGCTGAGGAACTGAAATATTTTTAACGCCAGTTCATAAGGCAGCTGAACGTCAAAGAAGGGAACTTCGTTTATTTCATTCTGAAAAGTAGTCAGAAGAAGTGGGAGACAGGAGTTAAAATGCTATTTATTCCACATCCTAGAAGAAACAGGAAAGAGACACAAATTGCTGGTCTGCTTTTTTGCATGTACGAGCCCACAGACTTCATTCTGATAAAAAATCTTATAAAGAATTGGTGTAGAATAGGAGCCCTTAACTTTTGGGGACCCAGGGGCTGTGGACACAGTAAAGTACCTGTTTTGCAGAAGGAAAACTGGCAAGGCACAGAGCCCGCAACCATCCCAAACACAGCTACATGCATAGAGTTGTAATCAATGCTAATCAGAGCAGACTTATTGAAAACAACTGGCCTAAGCTAGCCTCGACTAAGGCACACACCAAAACAAAACAGTCAAAAAAAGCAGACAACAGCAACATGAACAAGCACTAATAAAAAACTGTGCAAATTCTCAAACAGTGTCAAAAAAACCTCATAAAAAAGAAAAAATTGGGAGTGGCAAGAAAGCTCAGCAGCCATCAGAAGAGTGTCTAAGAGCATGCGGTGCCCCCAGGTATACAAGCTGCCTTATACCATCTGTACCCAATGCCAGCCCTACTCAGAATGGACCCACTGATGTTAACGGACATGATGATGGTCCATTCATTTCAATGGGTCTACTCTGAGTAGAACTAATTTGGATACAACCCTATATGTCCCCCTAACTCAACAGTGCCAGCTCTGCCTGGAAGCAGCTCTTTTCCACCCCCTGCTACCGATCCTTTTACTTGGAGATTGAACAAGGTTTGACGCCGTCTTGTTCCAACGATGTTAACCATCGTTTCTCAGTTCAGATGGAACCATAAACTACGGCTAACTGACGACTTTGGGGTTTAATGGAGGTAATGCTAAGAAGGCAGAGGTTGCGTTTGTGTGTGAACAAAGTTTGCTCAGCTCCGTATTTAGTCAGCTGACATCTGAGCATCCAGACAAGATCACTCTCCCGGCACAACATTATCGTTCAGCTCCATACATGAAATGGAAAGACAAGTGTGCAGAGAAACAGGCTACCTCTCCTTTGGCCTTTAGACCTGATTCAAAAGGGAGCCCAGGAAGGCAGAAGAAAATGACTACAGTACTCAAAATAACTCATCTTAGGCTGCCTCTACCAAACACACATCCTGCCTCAGAGAAGGCCGTTAGATGAAGCATCCTATTCCTTCAATTTGAGGGAAGAAATCCTTAAAGTAATGCACAATTATTTCTTCACCTTTACAGGCTGTTTTGAGTATGAAATAACCCATCATCAAAAAGCATACAGAGCACATTAAAAGAAAAAGACCCCCTTGCAAAACTAGCTGTAGCTTTTATTAGGAATCCAAAAGACAAACATCGCCATCCGCTCCTTGGAGACACACATTTACACACCAGTGCGCTAATGGAGCTCTGGTTCACTAAATGGATTAATTTACTGCCATCAGAAATTTAATCTGTGCTTTTAAAACAAAAAAACAAAACAAAACAACGTAATTAACCAGAAGGGAGAGGAACAAGCTTCTTCTAACCTTTGTGTTAACTGAAAGTTTTTAAGATTAGCAAGCCAGACAGAGATGCAGGAAGAAGTTTTAAATTTCTTGTTGCATACCGTAGCAATGGACACTGTGCTGAAGGGCTGTATATACGGGTTGCATCCAACAAAATCGTTGTGTGTGTGTGTGTGGCTCAACTTTTGAGTGCAATTGAACTTCTTGTCTCTACACACACACCCATCTCCAAATCTTCTCTGCAGGTATGGGGTGGGGGGGACTCACAAAACACGTTGGAGAGGTCCACTGCACTCATGTAAGTCATTTCACATGCACACTGGTTTAGTTGGAAAGAACCCTAAATCTTTAAGTAACATAAATCCAACCACCACACTGTACTTTACAACATTGTAAAGTCAGCCTAAGGCCAGCTGAGGGGCAGTTAGAAGCAGTGTAAGGGCTACTCCACTACTGGCAACAACACCCCTCGTGTCAATTGAAGTGTGCAGCCACACTATTCCACGGACTGGGCAGAGGATGGTGTGTACACAAATCCACAGGATTCTAAGCAGGGTTCCCTTGCGGACCTAAAACCACAACAGCCCTAGGGCTGGCATAGCATTTACCTGGAGTATTTACACTGGAGTCAATGGCAAGGGATGGGGACAGCAGAAGAGCCACCTCTCCTACCTAGTGCCTCAACTTGCTGCAGAATTTCCCATCACCACAACCACACAATTGTTCTCTTAAGCTAGGTGTGGGGAACCTACGACTCTCCAGGTGTTGTTGAACAACAACTCCCATCAGCCCTAGCAAGCATGGCCAATGGTCAGGGGTTATGGGAGTTGTACTTCAGAGGCATCTGGAGGGCCACAGGTTCCCCACCCCTATCTTATGCAGTGTACTTGTTTTCGTTTCTTCTTCCACCTCCAGTAAGAGAAAAGCCTCTACAGGCTAAGACAAGACTGTGCAGGGAAGGGACCTTTTGCATGCAATGCACATGCTCTACCACTGAGCTATGATGCTTCCCCACAAGACTCATAGACTCATAGAACTGTGAAGTTGAAAGGTACCCTGAGGATCATCTAGTCCAACCCCCTGCAATGCAGGAATCTCAATACACAGACCCCATCCAATTTGAAACCATACCAGACCCTGCTTAGCTTTGCAAATGTGCTGGCAGTTTTATTGCTGCACCCCTGCCTCTTAGAGGCTTCTATTTATCCAGACCATTGGTCTACCCATTGGCTCTTTCTGGGGCTGATGGAGTCCAAAACTTCTAGAGGGCACCACATTGGGGAAGGCAACTCCATGTTGACAGGCAGCAGCAGGACAGAGACCTTCCCAGCATCACGTCCGAGGCCCCTTGCATACTAGGTATGGGCTCTGTCACCCTGTTTTGGTGACTAATAGGAATATAGGATGCTACCTTATCCCATGCCAGACCACTGATTCCCCCCCCCCCCAAGCTCAGTAATGTCTACATTGGCAGCTGCTCCGCAGGATTTCAGAGGAGGACTCTTTCCCAGCCCTACCTGGGGATGCTGGGGGCTGAACAGAGGACTTTCTGCCTGAGAGGCAGATGCTCTACCACCGATCTACAGCCATTCACCATACCAGGTTGGTACGTTGCATCCATCTAGCCCAGTATTGCCAATATTGGCTGCTATTGCCAACATTGGCTGGCAGCCGCTCTCTAGCATATCAGACGGGGTGGGGGGCATTCTAAGATCTTCCTGCAGATGCCCGGGGGTTGGTTAGAAAGTGGTACTGTTAAAGTTGCAGGTTTGATCCCTGTATGGGACAGCTGCAAGGGGTTGGACTAGATCAGTGGTGCCCAACCTTTTTTTGGCCATGCCCCACCTAAGCATCTCTAAAAACCTGTGACATATAATTCTTATTATTCAAAAAGAGAACTATTTACCTGGAGGAAGCCTAAAGGGTCATTCACTGTTATTTAAACCCGTATTTTAACCCATATTTTAATTAACTGTTTTTTCTTTTTCTTTTACGTTTTATTGCAATTTTAATGGTGTTAGCTGCCCTAAGCCCGGTTCTGGGCAGGGTATAATTTTTTTTAAAAAAAATTTATTTATTAATAACTCATTCTCAAATTGTCACCCTTAAAAATAAAACTGCCCCATGTTGGGAACCACGGGACTAGATGGTCCTCAGAATCCCTTCCAAACCCTATGATTCTATGACCCTCTGCATGCAAAACCTTCTGGTGGTTCCCTCCCTGCGAGAAGCGAAGTTACAGGGAACCAGGCAGAGGGCCTTCTCGGTAGTGGCGCCCGCCCTGTGGAACGCCCTCCCACCAGATGTCAAAGAAATAAACAACGATCTGACTTTTAGAAGACACCTGAAGGCAGCCCTGTTTAGGGAAGCTTTTAATATTTGATGAATTGTTGTATAGTGGTACCTCGGGTTAAGTACTTAATTTGTTCCGGAGGTCCTTTCTTAACCTGAAACTGTTCTTAACCTGAAGCACCACTTTAGCTAATGGGGCCTCCTGCTGCCGCTGCGCTGCCGGAGCACGATTTCTGTTCTCATCCTGAAGGAAAGTTCTTAACCTGAAGCACTATTTCTAGGTTAGCGGAGTGTGTAACCTGAAGCGTATGTAACCTGAAGCGAATGTAACCCAAGGTACCACTGTATTTTAATATTTTGCTGGAAGCCGCCCAGAGTGGCTGTGGAAACCCAGCCAGATGGGCGGGGTATAAATAATATATTACTGTATTATTATTACTATTATTATATTAAACTGAAGCATAACGCTTCCCCCTGACCTGTAGCCACTAGTGGTAAAAAACCAAACAAACTCAATACTGCTCTTAATCCTACTCCTCGTTCCTCCCCGTACCAAGTCCAGGATGAGCTGCTCCAAAAGGTCCTCCTTTCCTCCTCCTCGAGCCTCGGCGGCAGCTCCCAAATCACAGTCCGGCGCGGTGGGGCTGCGGGGCGGCCTCCGAAGCGGTGGCGGTGGCGGAGGCGGCGGCTGCTGCTCCTCCGGCTCCCACCGAGCGACGCCTCCGCAGCAGCCCCAGCCCCGCACGGGCTCCGGAGCCCCGCCATCCCCGCCGCGCTGCCTTTTCCGGCCACCTCTGCCCGCCGGCCCTCGGCTGCTCTTCCTGCGGCCCTCCGGAGTCAGCTCGGCCCGCCAGCGGCGGCGGAAAAGCTCCAGCTCGGCCGCTCCGTCGTCCATAGCAACCCGAACAGAGACACCGGGCTCTGCCGGGGCTGACACCGGACCCGGCCGCTTCCGGTTTCTAGGTCCGCTGGCGATAGCAGCCCGGGCGGAAACTGAGGCTGCCGCTCCGGGGTTCCGCCGCGTCGTCGGGGAGCAGCGCGCTCAGCCAATCAGCGAAGGCAGCGCCGGCGGAGAGGGCGGGAGCAGCTCCGAGTTCCACGGAGAGCCGGTTCGGAGAGATTCCTCTGCAAACCGCGCTCTGTTGCGGCATCTTCTCCCCGCGCAGAAACGTATAGATAATAAAGCAGCAGCATCGATGTATTTCATGCCACCCCGGCAGCCGAAACGCCGCTTCAAATTTCTTATTCGAGATTCTGCTTTATTTTGAATTGTTGCTTGTGCCATATAATTAAAGCGTTGCACTGCAATACTATGCGTTGTTGTTGTTGACGTTGCGGTTGCCGTTGCCGTTGCCATTATAATGGGTATATCTTGCAAGTCAGGTGCGCCACACCTCTCATTTCTTATGATTGCACTCTCCGCTTACCCGTCTCCTCGCAAATATCTGGATAACCAGTCTTATCCTTTCTTCTTGTGGACATAACACCCCATGCCAGCCTTGGTTTGGTTCCGTTTACAGTGGTACCTCGGGTTACATACGCTTCAGGTTGCATATGCTTCAGGTTACAGACTCCGCTAACCCAGAAATAGTACCTCGGGTTAAGAACTTTGCTTCAGGATGAGAACAGAAATTGTGCTGCGGCGGCGCAGTAGCAGCGGGAGGCCCCATTAGCTAAAGTGGTGCTTCAGGTTAAGAACAGTTTCAGGTTAAGAACGGACCTCCGGAACGAATTAAGTACTTAACCCGAGGTACCACTGTAGTTACTTAGTTATGAAGGCAGCCCTGTTTAGGGAAGTTTTTAATGTTTGATGTTTTATTCTGTTTTTAATCTGTTGGGAGCCGCCCAGAGTGGCTGGGGAAACCCAGCTGGATGGGCGGAGTATAAATATATTATTATTATTATTATTATTATTATTATTATTATTATTATTATTA
>JAXCMG010000019.1:16924287-16972577 GCA_034642415.1 Podarcis siculus | reverse complement strand
TATTATTATTATTATTATTATTATTATTATTATTATTATTATTATTATTATTATTATTATCTCATGAAGTTCCGCTTTGTTATTTGGGTTACATTCATGGCTTTTTTTTCTAGCCAGGACTCAACGGAACTGAGTTCCCACTCCTCTCAGGTGGGCATCCTTGCCATTATAGGAGAACAAGGGAGACGTTCATGATGAGTCCCAGCACCTCAATTTCTAGAAAAATAACACTGGTTACACGAATAAAATTAAATAACAATATTCCCCACCCCACCCACCCAAAATTATTATTATTATTATTATCATCTATTACCTTACTAAAAGTAGGCCCACTGAAATTAATCAGACTAAGATAGCCATGCCCATTAACTTTGGTGGGGCTACTCTTAGCAGAACCTAAATGGATATAATCCTATTAAGTCAATTGTTTTGAAGTGTGATGCGTAATTGGTAAATGCTATTATTGTTCCTATTGGAGGATTTAATTGTGAGGCAGAGTTTTAATTGGTAAGACTGAGAGGTATTGTGAGAGCTATTGTGGCTCTTGGGTGCTACTGCTCCAGGGAATGAAAATAAAACTTTACCGACGGTAGCTTTTTATTCTTATCATGTGGTAACTTTTTCTTACCAAATTATACATTATTATTTACTGCTGATTATATTTATGGCCTATTGCAACTCAGCCTGATCTGGTGCAACTGACACAGCCATAAACATTTTTATCTCATTTCCCTTTTCCTTCCTCTTCCTTTGTTATTTTCCTTGTTGGGTATATACTCTGGAAACTGTACATTAAGGACCAGATGAACATTATGCAATACGCACCCATTTTTTCTGAGTTGTGTGGACAACACTATACACACAGGTTTAATTTCCTTTGGAGGAAAGAGACACCTGCAGTGTCTTACTATTTTCTTTCATTTTATGATTCAGAAAGCCTAAGTCAGACCATGGTCCCTCTAGCTCAGTTTAGCAATGGTTGTGCAGAGTGTCAAGCAGGGAATCTTTCCCAGCCCTGCCTGGAGATAATATGGATTGAATCTGGGACCTTCTACTTGCAAGGAGGAGGCTCTACCACTGCAATTGTAGAGTTGGAAGGGACCCTGAGCGTCATCTAGTCCTGCAATGCAGGAATCTCAACTGAAGCATCCATGACAAATGGCCGTCCAGCCTCTGCTTAAGAACTTCCATATAGAATCTGACAACCATGTCTATGATGCAAACACCATAACATATTATATGAAAATGCTTGCTCCGAGTACAGATGGTGATGGTGAACCTCTAGCCCTCGAGATGTTGCTGGTCTTCTATTATCCCTGATTATGGGACACAGGTGACGCTGTGGGTTAAACCACAGAGCCTAGGACTTGCCTATCAGAAGGTCAGCGGTTCAAATCGGCATGACGGGGTGAGCTCCCGTTGCTCGGTCCCTACTCCTGCCAACCTAGCAGTTCGAAAGCACGTCAAAGTGCAAGTAGATAAATAGGTACCGCTCTGGCAGGAAGGTAAAAGGCGTTTCCCTGCACTGCTCTGGTTTGCCAGAAGCGGCTTAGTCATGCTGGCCACATGAACCGGAAGCTGTACGCCGGCTCCCTCGGCCAATAAAGCAAGATGAGAGCCGCAACCCCAGAGTCGGCCATGACTGGACCTAATGGTCAGGGGCCCCTTTACCCTTTACCTATGGGCCATGTTGACTGTGGCTGATGGGATGGGGCCTGGAGTTCATCACTCTCTAGAGCAGGAGGGGTCAGCAACCTTTTTCAACTTCAGACCATGTGATGGGCCGGACTATATATTTGGGGGGGGGGGTATGAACGAATTCCTATGCCCCACAAATATCCCAGATATGCATTTTAAATAAAAGCAATGTTGGCGGTTTGAATCCCCGCCACGGGGTGAGCTCCCGTTGCTCGGTCCCTGCTGCTGCCAACCTAGCAGTTTGAAAGCACGTCAAAATGCAAGTAGATAAACAGTTACCGCTCCTGCAGGAAGGTAAATGGCGTTTCTGTGTGCTGCTCTGGTTCGCCAGAAGCGGCTTAATCATGCTGGCCACATGACCCAGAAGCTGTACGCAGGCTCCCTCAGCCAATAAAGCGAGATGAGCGCCACAACCCCAGAGTCGGTCACAACTGGTCAGGGGTCCCTTTACCTTTACCTTTACACATTCTACTCATGTAAAAACACGCTGATTCCCGGACCATCCGTGGGCTGGATTGAGAAGGCGATTGGGCCGCATCTGGCCCACAGGCCTTGGGTTGCCTACCCCTGCTCTAGAGGGCTATAGGTTAGCTATCCATAACCTATGGCTATTCCACATCAGATCCCAAGAGATAATGAATCCTTGCCCTCTAATGTATTTCACCTTTTAAACCAACTCACAGCTCTCTCCCCTGGGCTTTCTGCCCTTTTCTTCCTTTCTTCTCTCTCTCTTTCTCCCCCCCCCCCCCAATTGCAAAAGTCATCCCCCCACACACACATAATCTGCCAAGTTCTCACCTCTCTCTCACCCCAGCAGGTGAATTGCCCATTCAGGGAGACCATCCACAGCTATTAAAGGAACATTAACATTCACTTGTCAAATCTCTTTTCTCTAATTGGGCAACACTTTCAAGGCCAAACCATAGTGATAAGCCCATCAGGAGCAACCAGAACAGCAACCTCAGGTTCAGTATTAAATGGAGGGTTTGCAGGAAGAGGGTTCATTTCACACATCACAGGAAATGAAGGGCAACACAAAAAAATCATGGTGTAGGCGTGTGTTTTGTTAAATCTGAACAGGAGCCAAATAAGCAGGAGACACTGGGCCAGGAACCCAGGCTCCCAGATAACATGTTCCCCATACAATTCATCCCATAGGAGCATAGGAAGCTGCCTTATACTGAATCAGACTATTGGTCTGTCTAGCTCAGTACTGTTTACACTGACTGGCAGTGCCTCTCCAGCATGCAGGTAGAGGACACTCTAGTCTGGAACCCTGAAGTTCTGAAACGTTTTCGTGCAGTATTCCTTGCTCCGTGGGGAGCTCTCCGTGGTACTGAACTTCATCAGCCTGATTTCTGCTTCGCACTGGAACAGAGGGAGCTGCCTCATTCTAAGGCAGACCAAGGACACATTCAGTTTAATATTGTCTGTGCTGACTGGCAGCGGCTCACCAGGATCTCAAAGGCTCTCTGCCAGCCCTACCTGAAGATGCCAGGGATATGTTGTAAACTGCCCTGTGATCTTCGGATGAAGGGTGATATACAAATTTAATAAATTAAATGAATTAAAAATAGTAGCTTCTGCCTCTAATAACTGAGGTTCATAAGGGGCATGAACTTCATCTGCAAGGCAACAGGATCCACCTGTATTACAATCCACATTGATTGGCTGATTGGGAGATTCATCCATGTAGCTCACTACTGTGTACACCATGAGTGGTTAATCATCTATGAAGGTCTCTGCCCCAAGGCATTTACTATCGTGAACTCAACACAGAGTTGAGAAGAAGTGTGAATGCACACAAAAGCATATACCCAGAACAAACTTAGTTGGTTTCTAAGGTGTTACTGTACAATTTTTTAATTTTTTAATTTATTTCAACACAGAGGAGACATAAAAGAAAGGAATTTAAGGAAGCAGAATAAACAAAGGATGAATGTGTTTTTATTTTTCAGTTAACATGAAGTTAAGCTTAGGAATGGGCAAAATGGTTTTGTGTGTGTGTGTGTGAGAGAGAGAGAGAGAGAGAAGGAAGGAAGGAAGGAAGGAAGAAATAAGGAAAGTAGATAAGCGAAAGAAAGGAGAGGGGAAAGTGAAATTAGGAAAAGTTAGAGGAAGAAAGCAAAGCAAAGGAAGACAGAGGAAAACAGGGGTGCAAGCTTGAAGAAAATATTGGGGTGCCCAGGTATGTCCCTCCCCACATAATCAATCACAGGATGGGGAGCACCCACACCGTTTGAATGGCAATGCAAATCAACTTTTTGGGGGGGCGCCCCTTAAATATTTTAGTGACGGGGCGAAGGGACTTCAGCCCCCAGAAGTTAGCTCCTATGGAGGAAGATATGAGAGGAGCAACACAGACGTCCGTGAGAGGGAAAGAAAAACAAGGAAGGTGGAAAGAAGGTGTAAGAGCAGGAGGACAGGTAAGAGAAAACAAAAAAAAAATTTCCTTCCAGTAGCACCTTAAAGACCAACTAAGTTAGTTCTTGGTATGAGCTTTCGTGTGCATGCACACTTCTTCAGATACACAGTGTAAAATTTTTTGTTTTGACTATGGCAGACCAACACGGCTACCTATCTGTAACAGGTAAGAGAAAGAAAAGGAAGGGGGAAGGAGATAGTTGAGAGAGAGACAGAGTAGGAAGAAAGAAAAAAAGAAGGATGGCTGAGAGAGAGAGAGGGAGAGAGAGAGAGAGAGAGAGAGAAGAGGAGGCGGCTGCCCCGAAAGAGTTAAGCCTCCCTCGCTCGCTCCCTCCCTCCTCGGCCGCGTCTCTCCCTCGCCGCCGTCTTGCGGCCGCCCCGTCGGGGAGGATGATCTCAGCCAGCATGTGACGCCCGAGCGCGCCACGCTCCGCGCCAGACTGACAGCCGCGGCGGCAGCAGCCTCAACAGCAGCAGCGGGAAGAGCAGCAGCAGCAGCAGCAGCAGCCTCGGCGGCGGCGGCGGCGGCGCATCGGCTGGCGTGGCGGCGCGTCTCGGGGCTGGCGAGCGGCGCTGGGCTGGGCGGCGAGGGCGGCGGGGGCGAGGGCGGCGGGGCGCCGGGCCTGGCCACCATGTGCCCGTCGTGCGCCTCCTCGCTGCCCGGCCGCCCTCCGGCCGCCGCCTGCTTCTGCGCGCAGAGCAGCCCGGGCCGGGCGCGCGTCTCCGGGGCGCAGCTCACGGCGGCGCGCCTGCGGGCAATCGGCGATGAGCTGCAAGCGCGGACGGCGGCCAGGAAGGCGGCGCGGGGCCGCCGGGCGTCCGCCGCCGCCGGCACCGGCCTGGCCACGTCCCTGGCGCTGCTGGCCGCCTTGGCCTGGCTGAGCCGCCGGGGGCGCGTGTAGGGCGGCGGAGCGACGGCGCCTCGACGGGCGGCCCGGCGAGTCAGCGGCACCGGCGGTAGGTGAGGGGCCCGGCGAGGCTCGTGGTGGCGGGGACGACTTTGGGATCCAGGCAGCGGGAGGGGCAATCTGGGGAGCTCGGTCCTGTTTCCAAGTGCTAAGCAGCTGCCAGCCCGTGTCGGCAGTACTGAGCTGGAGGGGCCATGGGTAGAAGGCAGCTGCTTCCCCTGTTCCTGTTTCATTCAGCTCATTACCCTTGAAGACTGGAAGCTTGTTTTACTTTTTATGTGGAGAGCAACACAGCCCAGTGGTTAGAGCATCTGCTTAGGCCCCCAAGTTGAATCCCCAGCATCTCCAGGTAGGGTTGGGAGAGACTCCGTGCCTGAAACATCTGCCAGTCAGTGTGGACAATGGTCTAACTTGGTGTAAGGCAACCCCCCATGCCTAATTCAGCCCTTTATCCAGAGCATTGAGGACTAGAAACTTTTATTTTTGCCAAAAGCACCATAGCTCAGTGGTAGCACACCATCTGCTTTGCATGCCAGAGGTTCCAGGTTCAATTCCTGCTAGGAGACAGCCCTGTTGGAAACCCAAGAGAGTTGTTGCCAGTCAATGTAGACAGTTCTGAGCCAGATACAACAGCTTGGCTTAAGGCAACGTCCTATGTTCCTCTAAGTCTAACCTTTCCTGGCATGATTGTAGAATTATTGGAGTTGGGTCCCCCAGCTGGAGCCACTTCCCATGTTATGAAATGAGTGGGGGCGCAAGCACGGGGCAGGAGTCCACATTGGAGAGCCTAGTAGCACCTGGAAGACTCGCAAAGTTCATTGTGACACAAGCTTTCCTGAACGAGAGTCCATGGGGGATTCTAGCCCATGGAAGCTGGCGATGTGAAATGATTCTATGATTCTATGTTTTGTTAGCCTTTGAAGGTGCTACACAGGACTCTTTGTCTCCAAGAAGCTAGCAGGACTCTCCCCCTTTTGAAAACATAGCAATAAACATCTTCTTATGGTGATCTAAAGCCATGTTTCTTTTGCACTGGCTTCACCGGCTCGGCATCCGACAGATGCTGTTGTACTACAACTCCCATCAGCGCTGCCATGGTTGGTTGAAGGGTGCTGTAGCATATCTCATTTGTGGGGTAGTTTCCTGAGCTGCAAATGAGGAAGCTTCCTCAATTGTCTCTGCATCAAACATGTTAGGTGGTTTTCAGTTAGCGTTTCCACCTGGAAATAATGATACTGATCTACCTGGTAGGGTTGTTGTAAAGATTACAGCTAGAAAATGTGTATTAAGCCTTTTGAGCCCTGGAAAGCACTCAACAGGTGTTAAGTCAGATGGTGATGATGAGTTTCATATATAACATGGCATGCTTGCATTGATGTGACCTGATAATAAATTCCTTTCTCCCCCTCCAATATAAAATGCACAAATAGTTTGTGGAAATCCTTGACACGTGGCATGGAGAGGGCAATTGGTTTAAACAGCTTTAAAAAATGTTTACATTAGGAGTATTTGTTGATGGGCGGCTATGCAGATTTAATTAAGAAAGTGAATGGAAAGGGCCTTAGGAAAATATCCACAAAGGAAAATACTTTGATTGGCTGCTGGCCACAGTGCCTAGGTGGAGCCTCCACATTCAGCGGCACTCAACCTGTGAGTGTCAGTTGTTGGGTGGATGGGAAACAGGAGCAGGAGAGTGTGAATGCATTCATGTTTTGCTTGTGGCTTTTACTGTGGCAAAGAGGACCAGCCAGTCTGGCGGTCTGATCCCCTTTTCCATGTTGCATGTGTGCAGTGTCCAAACCTTTCCTGTAAACTTCACCAGAGCTGATGTGGCTTACAGATGAGACATGGGTAGATTGCCTTCAAAGAGAGATGTTGGACACAGAGCATCACCAGTGACAAGATACCTTTTGCGAGATCTGCTTTCTCGCCTTTGCTTCCTGCCCTTAAAGATAACAGGTGGGATCTTTAACACAGAACTGGGGAGGACAGTAGCTCAGTGGGTAGCGGGCATGCTTAGCGTGCCAAAGGTCCCGAGTTCAATTCCCGGCATCTCCACGTAGGGCTGGGAGAGATCCCTCGCCTGAAACCTTGGGAGAGCTGCTGCCGGTCAGTGCAGACCATGCTAAGCTCAATACACCAATGGCCTGATCACATATAGAGTAACTTCCTAAGGTGCCAGTGGCAACTGACCAAGGAGGGTGCGGCGAGGGTGGCAGCTCCAGGATAGAGAAGTGAGGGTTGCTGTCAGTAGCTGGCGTAGCTGGAAGCTTCTGACCCTAAGCCAGGGACCTGTTCCAGCCACCCTGCCTGCCAGCGGCTGCCCCATTTAATGTGCAAATTCCCAGTTGGCTCGGCTGGCCGAGTGGGAGGAAACTTGGGTGAGAGGCGGATGCAGGACCCAAGCTCTCCCAGGCAGGTGTGTCTGTTGGCAGCCAGCGCCAAGCCTTGTGAGCTAAGACGCATGCATGCCTAAGGGAGGGAAAGGGATGCACAATTGTGAAAGTTGAAGAGACAGACACACCGTAGCTTATTGGCAGAGCTCATCATTTGCATGCCGAAGGTCCTGGGTTCAATCCCTGATATCTCCAAGCAGAATTGTAGAGTTGCCAGGGACCCTATCATCTAGTCCAACCCCCCCCGCAACACAGGAATATGCAGCTGTCCCAAGTAGGACAGGGAGAGACTCCTGCCTGAAATCTTGGGGAGCCAGCGCCAGTCTGTATCTGCAATACAGAGCTAGATGGGTCAAATGCCCTGACTCAGTATAAGATATTCCTCTGTTTCTGGGGCTTGATGGAAGGGGCGTAGTTCAGGAACAGTGCTCTGCAGAGGGTCTCTAAATAGTACCTCTATTGAGGATACTTCCAGCTGACCTGCTTACTGAGCACTCATCCTTATTTTTTTATTGATTGGTTCATTAATCACCTTCCACACCCACGTCTCAATGTGATATATAATGAAATGCAGTTAAAAACAGCAGCACAGAAAACAGCTCAGGACCAGGTTAATTGAGAGACCGTCTTCTCCCTTATTTGTCCACTAGGTCACTAAGGTCTGTGGGAGAATGTCTCGTGCAAGCCCCAAAGATCTCAGAAACACCTCCACTTTGCAGTCATTCATAGCAGTGCCTTCTCTGTGGCTGCCCCTTTTCCATAGAGCAGCATCGCAGTCGGGATGTGGCAGATGCTCCTGCTAGCTGCACTTTTCGGAAGCAGTTTGAAGATGTTTCTTGCTCTGGCAGGCTTATTATGTTTGTGGGGTGATCAAATGTCGTCCTTATTCAACAGTCACTCTGATTTGTTTGTGGGAAGGGTAGAGGTTTGTGGCAACAGAGCAAGAGCTATCCAGTGCCTTCCAGTCCATTTCCCCATCACTTTCCTTACTGCAGAAAGTCTGATCTTTTGGGGAAATGGGTTTGTCGCCCCAGGCCCCCCAACAACAGCGCAGCAGGGCTTTACTGGGATGCAACTGAATCTCACATGGAAACAGTCTGGGAAAACCTCCTCAAAGAGGATTGTGGATCAAGTGATAGGAAGGCCCTCTTGCATGAGATCTTAAAAGAGAGTTGGCAAGAAATCTGAGCTGGTGTAAGGCACCTTTTGATGTGCCTAAACACTAATTCCATCAAAACTAGACAAAGCTCTGCTTGAATTGATTGGGGTTCGAATTTCACCCAAAGACTGCCAGCCAGATATTTTCTTTCTTTTTTTTAAGAAAACACAAAACCTTAGAAAAACACAAACCAATAACAGATCAGCATCCTGAGTGTAACAGTTTGAACACCTTATGCTAAACTGGAAGCTCTTGCTGGATGGAGGCAGGGATTTCTCTGGTAAATGCTGAAAGACACAGCCTGTTTACCCTGGGCATTTGACAGGTGAGGTGTTGTGTTTTGCAGGACCTACTTCTTGGGCTGAAGTTCTGCACTCTTCCCTTCCCTTTGAAGCGGTTTTCTTTGTTCTGCAATGGCAATGGTTCGATCTGCTTTTATAACTCTGTGCCGTACTGTTGCCACCTGCCCTGGGACCTTATGGTGAAGGGCGGATAAGAAATCTCATCAATAAAAATAAATAAAACCCTCTTTCTTCTTGATACGAGGGCAGAAACTGATTTAAAGCAGGAAATTGACAATTGGATTTCCCTAGAGGATTTTTTTCCACTTTAAAGTGCCTAGGAAGGGGTTTTTGGTTCCCTTTTTATTAGAGCATCAGCATTAGGAGAGGGTGGGTGTCCACCCCTTTCCTCTCGTATCTCTCCCCCCAATCTAAATCACCCACTCCCCTCTAAGCTATGATTAGTCCTGGTACAGAACGGTGGAGAGGAAAGTATTTTCAGGGTGGAAGAATGCATCTCCTCTTTTTTTTGCTCTGAGGAACTGATACCAATTTAGAGAGTTGGGTGTGTTTTTGTTTGGGGGGGTTAAGTTAGATGGGGGTGGGGAAGGTTAAATACTAACCTCCCTCGCTGCTAGCCATAGCTGTCAACGTTTCCCTTTTTTTAAGGGAAATTCCCTTATTCCGAATACGACTCCTCGCAAGAAAAGGGAAAAGTTGACAGCTATGCTGCCAGCACTGTTGAACTGAGGAAGATCAGAATCCTTTGCAGCTACTTTATAGTAAGAAAAATAAAGGCAGGTCATGGGCATTCTTGAATCAAGCCCGATTTAAGTCTCCAGCGTTGCAATGCCTGTTCCTCTCTGTATGAGCAGGAAGACAACTTTAGTTGTTTTCTAAAAGGGTGCCCACATGGATGTCCTGTTTGAATTGGTGGCAGAGAATTTGCTCACTGGTAGATGTGTTGTGTGAATTTGGTTTTGGCTCCCATCATTTACACTTCCAGAAGGAAAACACTGAATGAAAAGCAGCTGTCCTTTGAAATCCACACCTCTGAATTTGGGGGTGCATGTCTCCAACCCAACAGAGTCCAGAAAAAAAATATGCCTCTGTTATGGGAAAGTGTGCCTGAAAATGCATACATTAGTGAAACTAATATACAAAGATACCGGTACATTGTATTTTGGAGGGAAATTGCTTGCAAAAAGTGTTCCTTTGAATCAGTATTGTACACAAAACATGTGTATATGAGGAGAAATTTGCACCAAAATGCTGATGAGTATTTGTGGGGGAAAAACTGATGTGGGAAATGGGAAAACTGATGTAGAAAAATGGGAGAGGAAAAATTCAGATTGGAAGAATTAGATAAACTGCAATTGACAGATATGCCCATCACCAGTGCATAGACCAAGTGGTTTGCACGCAGAAGGTCCTGACTTCATTCTCTTTCATTTCCAGTTTTAAAAAAGACCTCGGTGTGTTTCAGTAGACCACAAACATTGTTAACCTGATTACCTATCCTGGCCCTGGTTTAGCCCTTCTCTCGATATTTCTGCAAAACACAAGTGGCTTATTGTACAAAGTCCTAATCTTCTGCTTGATAGCTATGGTCCGGTTAGCGGTAGCCGATTGCTATAAGGACTCCACGCAGTTCTCATTGTAAATCTGGTCTCTTGCCTAGCTGAAAAACTGAAAAGCAAATACTAATAAGGTTTGAAAGCAGGAGGGACAAATTTGCAGACAAATGGGATCCTTTTTGCATTACATGGCCCATCACTGAGGTGTAATACAATTTCCGCTTTCCCAAAAAATTGTTTTGGTTAGATTCGTTACTGAGGCATCAACTTCCCTGGCGAAAGCAGTCCCTGATGGTCAAGGCTGAAATGGATGTATTCTGTGTGCTTGCGAATTTTCCCTGCTAGCATGTAGCAGATTGCTGTGTTGTTATGGTTATGCTAACATCCTTTCATGTCATTGTGTACTGTATGACACTGCGATGTCATGGATTGATAAATAAAAATGTGTGAGAAAAGATTTTGGGCAGCAAAACCCTGAAAGAGCTGCTCTGTCTGTCTTGAGATCGAGGAGAGCTGCTGCCTTTCAGAGCTGACAGTTCCAGGCTCAGTGGTCTAAGTGGCCTGACTCAAGGCCAATTCATGTTAGGGATGCGGGTGGCGCTGTGGTCTAAATCACTGAGCCTCTTGGGCTGGCCGATCAGAATATTGGCAGTTCAAATCCGCACAACTGGGTGAGCTTCCGTTGCTCTGTCCCAGCTTCTGCCAACCTAGCAGTTCGAAAGCACGCCAGTGCAAGTAGATAAATAGATACCGCTGTGGTGGGATGGTAAACGGCATTTCCGTGTGGTCTGGTTTCCATCACAGTCTCCCGTTGCACCAGAGGTTTAGTCATGCTGGCCACATGACCCGGAAAGCTGTCTGTGGACAAACGCTGGCTCCCTCGGCC
The DNA here is from genome assembly GCA_034642415.1 of Podarcis siculus. NCBI lineage: Eukaryota > Metazoa > Chordata > Lepidosauria > Squamata > Lacertidae > Podarcis > Podarcis siculus. The sequence goes on along the minus strand of JAXCMG010000019.1, from coordinate 16,961,248 downwards.
TGAAAGCGATATGAACACTGCAACCCCATAGTCACCTTTGACTGGACTTAACCGTCCAGGGATCCTTTACCTTTTAGAAAAGGTTAGTAATAACCCCCAAAGCTATTGAAGGCTAAGCTGCCAGTGCTGTGTGGAAGTGCCTGTGGATATCGCTGGGCAGCAGACATGCCATCCTCTTATCAGATCATTCCTCCTCCTAAATGTCTGCTTGGATGGTGTTTTTGAACCTTTTCCAGCTCTTTCTGCCTCTCTCTTGGATCCGCCTTGATCCAAGCATCTTCCCCTGCTCTCCCTTTTTTGGGGGCATGATGCACGATCAGGAACGGGAAAGTTCTCTGGGGACAAAGGCCACAACACAGGATCTCCATCATGCCTTCCTTGTCAAAAGGCATCATGGCAGCAAAGAATGGACCGCATCTCATTAAGCAGACTTTTCCCAAAGTGCACGCTTCAATTAATTTGCGGCACGTTAAAGGAGTTAACGAGTCTGTTGCTTTTGCCAGGGTGCAGTGCAGGGAATGATAAGCGCACTGCAGTGTCAAGGCAGCAGAATCAGGTTTGTTATGTATTTGCACCTAGTCGTCAAAGATTATCGGAAGCAAAAAGGTTGGCAGTGTGAACATCCTCCGAGGTAACCTCAGGCTGAGTTAGCTCAGGTCCACTTCAGGGGTGGTAGCTCAGTGGAATGGCATTTGCTTTGCATGCAGAAAGTCCTTGGTTCGATCCCCAGCATCTTCAGGTAGGAATGGCAGAGAATCCTATCTGAAACCCTGGAGAGCCGCTGCCAGCTGGGGTAGGCAGTACTGAGCTAGGTGGATTGAGGCTCTGTAGTTGTTGTTGCTTAGTCGTTAAGTCGTGTCCGCCTCTTTGTGACCCCATGGATCAGAGCACACCAGGCACTCCTGTCTTCCACTGCCTCCCGCAGTTTGGTCAGACTCATGTTTGTAGCTTCGAGAACACTGTCCAACCATCTCATCCTCTGTCGTCCGCTTCTCCTTGTGTCCTCCATCTTTCCCAACATCAGGGTCTTTTCCAGGAAGTCTTCTCTTCTCATGAGGTGGCCAAAGTATTGGGTCCTCAGCTTCAGGATCTGTCCTTCCAGTGAGCACTCAGGGCTGATTTCCTTCAGAATGGATAGGTTTGATCTTCTTGCAGTCCATGGGACTCTCAAGAGTCTCCTCCAGCACCATAATTCAAAAGCATCAATTCTTTGGCAATCAGTCTTCTTTATGGTCCAGCTCTCACTTCCATACATCACTACTAGGAAAACCATAGCTTTAACTATACGGACCTTTGTCGGCAAGGTGATGTCTCTGCTTTTTAAGATGCTGTCTGGGTTTGTCATCGCTTTTCTCCCAAGAAGCAGGCGTCTTTTAATTTCGTGACTGCTGTCACCATCTGCAGCGATCATGGAGCCCAAGAAAGTAAAATCTCTCAGTGCCTCCATTTCTTCCCCTTCTATTTTCCAGGAGGTGATGGACCCAGTGGCCATGATCTTAGTTTTTATTTTATGTTGAGCTTCAGACCATATTTTACGCTCTCCTCTTTCACCCTCATTAAGAGGTTCTTGAATTCCTCCTCACTTTCTGCGATCAAATTTGTGTCATCTGAATATCTGAGGTTGCTGATATTTCTTCTGGCAATCTTAATTCCAGTTTGGGATTCATCCAGTCCAGCCTTTCGCATAATGAATGATTAGGCAGCTTCCAATCCACCTACCACATCAGCAAACACCAAACACCCTGATTTTTCTTTGCATCACGCCTCTTTAAAAAGGAATAAACGTTCTCCTCTTAACAAATATTGAAATAAGGTGAAATGAGAGACAAGACGAAATGGATTTACTGACGTCATTTACATAAAATGACGTCAAACCTAAATGAATAAAGGCGTGAAATAAAACTCTGCACCCCCAAATCTTTCCGACAAGGCACAGCAGTCTCTCGTAAGAGTTATCTGCTTTCATCTGGACAGCAGAATTTGGTTGGGGGAGCAGGAGGGAGCCTGTGTGATCCTTTATATTAATAGCCTTCTGTGCCTGCTCAGGGAAGCATTGTTTAAAAAACATGATTTCATTATTATCTTTGAGGCTCTGTCACATGCACAAACCAAATGGGCCCTGCAACAAAATGTTGCTGCTTAGACTTGCTTCCTTGCAGGACGGTCGATGTTCACAGTTCAGTTTGCTAAGGGTGCTGAGAGTTGTGAGAAGACCTCTTTCTGCTCTCAGAGCTACAATTCCCAGAGTGGTTTAACAATTAATTCTTCTTACTGGGGAACTCTGGGAATTGCAGCTCTGGGAGGAGACTAGAGTGTTATCCTAGCACCTCTCAGCAGCACCTTTAACAAACTACAGTGGTACCTCTGGTTACGAACTTAATTCGTTCCGGAGGTCCGTTCTTAATCTGAAACCGTTCTTAACCTGAGGTAACACTTTAGCTAATGGGGCCTCCCGCTGCTGCCGTGCCGCTGGCACACAATTTCTGTTCTCATCCTGAGGTAAAGTTCTTAACCCGAGGTACTACTTCCAGGTTAGCAGAGTCTGTAACCCAAAGTATTTGTAACCTGAGGTGTTTGTAACCCAAGGTACCACTGTACACTTCCTAGATTCCTTTGGGGAAAACCATGATGGTTTAAAGTTGTATTGTACTGCTTTAAGTGCGTAGTGCAGATGCGGCCTTAGAAGAAACGATGCTCACCTGTTTGACCGCTTCAGTCTGCAGAATTAGCCTTTTACAAGTGCCACGTAATATTTCTTCTGCCCTTGCAAGAAATAGCTCCTTCAGTGTGGTGGCACCTGCTCATTGGAACTCCCTGCCCATTGACATTAATACACAGGTGCCTTTGCTTGTATTGTTTTTGGAGCCTGCCAAAACCTTTCTTCTTCCTTTTATCCTAGCGTGTGATTGTAAACGTGCAATTCTTAACGCTCAATTTCATCATGCATAATTGTTTCAAAACGACCAATTTTATTTATGTTTTGGATAACACGTCAACTGGTTTTTAATGCTTTGCTTTCATCTGTATGGTTTAAATGAATGGGGGTTTTTTAATTGTTCATGGTAAGCTTAAGAGGCTGAGTAAGCAGTACATACCTTTTGCTAAGTAAGAAATGAATAAAACAGAATAAATTTGGCTTATATGAGAAAGAATGTAGGAAAAGGCCATTTCCCTCACCCTCCCCACTGTTGAAAACACACACTATAGCTAAGCTAGTCATGGCCGCCTGTACAAAGACAGGCTGGGAAGCAAGGCAGGTAATAATAAGAATGATAATAATTTTATTATTTATACTCCGCCCATCAGAAACTGGTGTAAAAATGAAGAGACACTCTGACAGAGAGACTAGGCTTTATACTGTATTTACTTGAATGTAATGCACACCTTTTTTTGGCAAATAATGTCGTGAAAATTAGAGTGAGTATTAGATTGGATGGCACCAGCAAATACTTTTTTTTAGTTACAAGGTTTTGAAAGTTGAGGTGTGCATTAGATTCAATGGCGCATTAGATTCACGTAAATACGGTAATATAGGACCAGGTGGAACCTCATTGGCCCTTTGTGTCACCTGATCCCTGCTTCGCCAGTAGCTCTGGCGCCTCCTGCTGGTCACCAAAAGCATCAATGTCAATGGGCTGAAAATTTTGGAAGGCATTATTCCAAGATGGTGTTGCTCTTCTTCCTTACATGCTGGTGGTTACGTGGCTGCTTTCTCCTCCTGGAAGTATTCCCCGGGCGCCACGCAGCAGTTACAACTCGGAGTGATAAATACTGTGTGGTGTTTGTCTGCCTGCGCGATCCCTCTAGGATCGAGGAACACAGGTGGCACGCCATCAGTCCTGTAATTACTATATTATTTATTTATCCCTACAGCTAATTAAGTATATTAGACTTAATGTAAGTTCCAGAACCTTGTCCTGAACGCTAGGGGATCAGTCCTGGAACATGCGGAATAATTGCACACGCCGCACGCAGACAAAGCTTTCTTGCACTGAGTCAGAACGCTCCCTTTAGGTGGCCCAAGAAGTATCTGTTCTAAGCTGTCAGCTCAAAAATTAGGGTGGAGGTGATGAACTGTTGGGGGGCTCAAGGGCCACACTCCCTATGCCAGGGGTCCCCAAACTAAGGCCCGCAGGCTGGATAAGGCCCGAGGGACTCGTTTATCCAGCCCGGGGCAACCCCTGCTGCCGCCACCCGTTCTTACCCGCGGCTGCCCACTTCCGGGTTGGAGGAGTACTGGAAATAGCTTGTGCGCATGCGCAAGCGTTATTTGCGCATGCGCACGTGTTATTTCTGGTGCACTTCTGGGTCGGAAGAGGCCCGTGCACATGCGCACAAGCTATTTCCGGTGCTCCTCCAACCCAGAAGTACGCCGGAAATAGCGTGTGCGCACGCATATGGGCACATGCTCCCTGCCCTCTGGCCCACCGTGCGATCGGCGCTGGAGACATCGGCCCAAGGTGCAGTAAGTTTGCTGAACTCTGCCCTATGTTCTGCCTCCACGTTTGGAAGCAGCAATGCTTCTGAATGCCAGTTGCTGGAAACCACAGGAGGGGAGAGAGCTCTTATGCATGGATCCTGCTTGCAGGTTTCAAACGGGCATCTGCTTGGCCACCCTGAAAACAGGATGCAGGATTAGACCATTAGACCAGAGATTTCCAAACTGTGCGTCGCGACACTTTAGTCACACACCTGCAGTGTTTAGGTGTGTCATACGAACGCTCGAAGGAGTTAGTTTAACTTCTGGTTAAATGGAGCTTAAACAGAGCAATGGATAAATTTTTGAAACAACAAATATCAGCTTTGCCCAAGGCATGATGGGTAACAGCAACAACCAGGGGAAAGAAAGACATAACATCTTACAAGGACAGAAAGAAACAACATGGACAGAATAATTGCCACACACAGGGAGAACGAGGATATAGTTTGGGTTCCTCACTTGTGGTTTTATAAATCATTCAATGTGTCAACACGGATAGAAGTTATTAATATTGCAGTTGTTGTATAAGGGAGTATTATTATGACCAGAATGTAATGGAAATTAATAAGATTTTGGAACACAGAAATAAAGCAACTAATCAAGCCATCAATTCTAGCACGTGGGGGGCCACCTTCGCAAAATTATATAATTTGATATTTGTACTATTGGCATTGGGACGCGGGTGGCGCTGTGGGTTAAAGCCTCAGCGCCTAGGGCTTGCCGATCGAAAGGTCGGCGGTTCGAATCCCCGTGGCGGGGTGCGCTCCCGTTGCTCGGTCCCAGCGCCTGCCAACCTAGCAGTTCGAAAGCACCCCCGGGTGCAAGTAGATAAATAGGGACCGCTTACTAGCGGGAAGGTAAACGGCGTTTCCGTGTGCGGCTCTGGCTCGCCAGAGCAGCGATGTCACGCTGGCCACGTGACCCGGAAGTGTCTCCGGACAGCGCTGGCCCCCGGCCTCTTGAGTGAGATGGGCGCACCAACCCCAGAGTCTGTCAAGACTGGCCCGTACGGGCAGGGGTACCTTTACCTTTACCTTTACTATTGGCATTAATAATTGTATTATAATTTGGTATTATTATAATGAGGCTACTATTGAATTACAATTAACTAATAAAAATTATTATCAGAGAGAGAGAAGATTAACCTCCGGCGTACAGCTTCTGGGTCATGTGGCCAGCATGACTAAGCTGCTTCTGGCGAACCAGAGCAGCGCACGGAAACGCCGTTTACCTTCCCGCTGGAGCGGTACCTATTTATCTACTTGCACTTTGACGTGCTTTCGAACTGCTAGGTGGGCAGGAGCAGGGACTGAGCAACGGGAGCTCACCCCGTTGCGGGGATTCGAACTGCCGACCTGCCAACCTTCTGATCGACAAGTCCTAGGCTCTGTGGTTTAACCCACAGCACCACCCGCATCCCACAAATCTGAATTACTGCGTCACAAAATGATGCATGTCTAAAAAAGCGTGTCACCAACATGAAAAGTTTGGAAAGCTCTGCATTAGACTGATCCTGCAGGGTCTTACTATGTTCTTAATATTCAATGACCAGGGATGATGGGAGTTGTAGTCCAAAACACCTGGAGAGCACCAAGTTAGGGAAAGCTGGCATAGATGATGGGCCAGTGGTCTGACTCAAGATGGCAACTTCCTCTCTTCCTAAAACAGGGCCTGAACATTAGAGGCTGATTTCTGGCTTCCAGCTATAACGGTGAAGACATTTCAGGATTTCCAACTGGTTCAGAAATTCAGGAATATTTCTTTCTCCTGAACTTGATTTGGGGAACTGACCAACGAGGTTTTATTGCAATCAAGTGGCGTATAAATTTTGTTAAGTAAAAATAAATTAAAGGGGAAAGTCTTCAGGCAGTACATAATTAACCTAGAAAATTGATTTGCTGCCCGCAGAGCTCTCCAGGTTATTTTTGCTGCAAGCAGGAGTTTGATAGTGTAAAACTTGGATCTGGCCAGGGACTTGGGGCCAGATAATGTGCATTACATGGGAGATTTGTGATTCCTCTGTGAAGGAAGGGGAGGGAACGTAGGGCAAACAGCGTAGTGGGTGGATTTTGACTGAGGAAGAAAAAACAAGTACAGAACAGGTAAACACTCAAGTTCTGTGAACAAAATTTGTTATTTCTTTATTTGCTGCATTTATATCCTAATTTTCCTTCAAGGAGCTCCAAGTAGCATACACAGTTCTCCTCCATCCCGTTTTACACTCACAACAACACTGTGAGGTGGGTTAGGCTGAGAGGCAGCAGCTGACCCGAGGCCACCCAGCAAGCTTCGTGGCTGAGCAGTGATTTGAACCCTGATCTCCCAGTTCCTAGTCCAGAGGTCAGCAAACTTTTTCAGCAGGGGGCCGGTCCACTGTCCCTCAGACTTTGTGGGGGCCGGACTATATTTTTTTTTTGGGGGGGGGAAATGAACGAATTCCTATGCCCCACAAATAACCCAGAGATGCATTTTAAATAAAAGGACGCATTCTACTCATGTAAAAACACGCTGATTCCCGGACTGTCTGCAGGCCGGATTTAGAAGGTGATTGGGCCGGATCTGGCCCCCAGGCCTCCATTTGCCTACTCATGTCCTAGTCCAACACTCGTAACTAATACAGTGGTACCTCAGGTTAAGAACTTAATTTGTTCTGGAGGTCCGTTCTTAACCTGAAACTGTTCTTAACTTGAGTCTGAGTCTGTAACCTTAAATTGAGCCGAGTCTGTAACCTGAAGCGTCTGTAACCTGAAGCATCTGTAACCCGAGGTACCACTGTACACCACCACTGGCAACCTTCAACCGTGATTTCAGCCTTTAAGAGAAGTTGGATTGTCTCATGTGCAGCTTGGCTCACAGATGAGACGAGAGAAGATCACTGAGCCTTCAAGCTCAATGGCACTCTATCTTGGAATACCAGGTGATGGGGGCAGTGGAGCGCTTGAGTTAAGGGGGCTAATGGCTGGCTCCGTTCCCTTTCGTTTTGGACCAGCGGTTCCCAAATGTTCCACTTCCCCCGACCCTCCCCATGGACCATTTGGGAACATCTGTGTTAGACCCCCTTAGCTGCTGTCGTGTGCTATAGCAATGGGAGGGAGCTTAGTTAAGTCAGGTGCTGCCTCTTTGAGTCAGGGAACAATGGCTGTTTTGATTAGGGATAGCCAAGGTTGTAGTCCTTCCGCTGCTGTGGACTACAACTCCCATCATCCCTGATCATTAGCCGTGCTGGCAGGGGCTGATGGGAGTTGTAGTCCACGATTAGCAAGAAGGCACCGAGTAACGAAGAGGGGGATAAAACTACACGGCAGCATTCTCGTTTATTGCAAGGATCTCACCACCTCCATATTGGAGTGAGGCTGTTTTCAGGAACAATTCAGGCCACTTTTGTAGGTGCTGAAGGTGTTTGGGAGGGGGGTCCGAGCCAGAAGAGACTGTGCCGTCTCTTGGCGGCAGTACGGTGAGAGATCGAAGCCATCCAAACTCTTCTGGGTGAAGTTCCAAGGCTGGGGCACAGATGCGAATGAAACCGTATGGTGGGATAATTAACTAGACAGCTCGTGCAGCCCAGAGCCCGCCCGCCCACGCCACCTCACCAGCTGTGTTAATTTATATCATTTCTTCCGCCTCAGACTTATTATTGCATCTTTGCAATCCGTCTCTGTCTCGCTTTGTTTCGGTTGATGGGCAACTCGTGTTCGCTTTGAAGGTCACAGCTAAAACAGCACATGTGGCACCTGTAACAGAGCCAGTTCTGTCAACTGAAGTGGTCAAGAAGGCATAGATCTGGTTAGGCCAGAGCTGTCAAAACTTGGGCCTCTATCTGTTTTTGGACTACAGTTCCCATCATCCCTGACCCCTGGTCCCACTAGCTAGGGATGATGGGAGATGTAGTCCAAAGACAGCTGGAGAGCGAACCTGGGTTAGGCGATCTCGCAGGTATGGCTAGCCACCTCCATGAATTTCAGTGGGTCTACTCTGAGCACGATGCCACGCAGGATGCACCCATCTGTGTCGCTGGGCCTCTTTCATCTCTGATTTTGAAAGGAAGATGGGTGCAGTTGAGGAACCAGGCCTCCGCGGATTGCAGCTGTTAAATATGCAATCTGACATCACCTTGAAAGGCCCAGCCAGCCTGTCTTATGCCAGCCTGGCGCCGGCTGCCTTTTGCTCTACCAGCCTAGACGTGGCACAGCGTGTTAAATTAAAGCCCTGCTTCTCCCTGCCAGCCCCACTGCCAGCTTGGTCCGCCGCCATCAGCGCTGCCAAACCTTTTCCCCGCTGTCAGCTGCTGGGGCCGACGTGGGGCCGCGCAGTCAACGTTTTCAGCAGAGTTAATTATCTGCATTCGGAATTGGACTGATAAGATTTCCGGAGGCATCTCATGCTGGGCAGTGCAGAAGTCCAAAAAAACCACCCAGCCCCAAAACCAGGCAAGGGCTGGAGGCATCGCCTTCGCGATGGGGCTTGGCCAGCTGACTCAGCAGCGAGCAATGTTTTAACATGATAAACAGGAAGCTCGCGGGATTTCTCTCTCGCGCTCCTGCTTTCGGGTCAGCTGCTGGTGCTGCGAAGACAGGTTTGCTCCTTCTGGGTTGCAAGTATTGGGTTAACTGGGAGGGGCCATTGTTGTTGTTGTTGTTAATAATAATACCCCAGCCACCTGGCTGGGTTTCCCCAGCCACTCTGGGCAGCTTCCACCACATATAAAAACATAAAGAGCTGCCTTCAGATGTCTTCTAAAGGTTGTATAGTTCTTTATTTCCTTGGCATCTGGTGGGAGGGTGCCACCACCGAGAAGGCCCTCTGCCTGGTTCCCTGTAACTTCACTTCTTGCAGCAAGGGAATTTCAGTTTCTCTCAGTTTCTCATTTTCCCCCAGTCTTAAGTTCAGTTCTCCAGCTTTCCCCATCAATTTGCAATTCCCTCCTCCCCAAACGTCCTCGTGAAAACCTGCCAGCATTTTAGTACAAATTTCTCCTGACATCCATGCTTTGATGAAGTGAAGGCACAAGACAGGAGTTGATCATCAGGTGAGCTGCGCACAGGTGGGCTGAAGCGAGCTGCTGACCTGTCCTGTGGAGCCTCCTTTTATTGAGACAAATATGCAAACCAAGCAGATACATTTTGGGCTGTGACCTTTACACATCTTGGTTCCGAGATCGTGGGGTGGTATAAAGTTATTTTGGCACCTGTTTCCACCGCGTCATTTTCCCCTTGCACAGTGTATGACGAAGGAGACAGAAGGTCTCAGGGACAAAGGTTACAGACAGGACACCGCCGACTACTGAGACCACAAAAGGTTAGACAGAGGGAATGATGTTCCAACAGCCGTGGCTTGTCTGAGGGGGGGGTGTACCCCGCACCCCAGGGTCACGCATGCAGGCAGGCTGTGGCTGCCTGCTGGTGGGGAGTGTGCTCCCTCTGGACCTCACTGCCCCCTCCGCGATATCCCTACACTTTTGTATGCAACTTTGCCTAATAAACGCATTTTTTGCGGAGCAGTTTCTCCCAACGTAACGCATTTTCCAGTGCGAACTGAATCGGATTCCTCTTCCATCCCTGGAGGAGATACATGGCTTTCAAGAAACCATCAGACTCCCTGGTGCTTTTTTGTACAGGGCATTTAAATCCTGTGCTTTGACCCCCTTGGCAAAACCCCTGCTTAGTGCGTAATCCCAAAATGCAAGTTTCTTCCTGTTTTATTCTGAGAGATGGCAAGGCTTTGGCTGGATGCAGGAGCTGCAAATGGGACCAGAGCTTGGCTGCCAGCATGTCTCATTAGTGAGTCAAATCCTGGCAATGGAGGCTCCAGTTAATGGCGATGCAGAGCCTAAGATCGCCAAATCCGTTTATTAGCATGGAGGGTGTGTGTGTGTGTGTGTGTGTGTGTGGTCATGTTGACCGATGAGGCTGAGGAGAGATTGATACTGTACACTGGGGTCTGCAGGAGCATTCCTGGATGATGTGCAGCTGATCAATAGAATATTATATTGCAAATCGCTTCAGAATCCCTTGTGGGAAGCAATCTGTAAATGACATAATTATGATAAGTAATGATAATAGGAATATAGGCACATAGGGAGCGGCCTTAAACCAAGTCCCACCAACTTGTTCACTTAGCTCAGTATTGTCCACACTCTCTCGCAGTGGCTCTCCAGGGTTTCAGCCAGGATTGAACCTGCAGCCTTCTGCATGATGCAAGGAAGATGCTCTGCCATTGAGATGCCACCCTTAACTGGGTCTGAGCTAAATTGCATAGTTATATATTTTTATATTGATGGGCGGCCCTGGAGCTCACTGGGTGGCCTCAGTGGCGTAGCGTGGGGGGTGCAAGGGGGGCCGGCCGCACCGGGCGCAACATTGGGGTTAGGGCAAATCCACGGGTTAGGGGGCGCAAATCCACGGGTTAGGGGGCGCAAATTACTTGCCTTGCCCCGGGTGCTGACAACCCACGCTACTCCACTGGGTGGCCTTGGGCTAGTCATTGTCTTTCAGCCCAGCCTACCTCACAAGGTTGTTGTGAGGATCCACCGGAAGGGGAGGGGGGAAAAGACTATGTGTTTCATAAGTTGACTTCCCACCCTCACCTCCACAGTGTCTTACTCAAACCTTTTCTCCTGCATTATATCTTTATCCATATTACAATGATTTTGCCATTTTTCTTCCACTGCTTTTATCTCGAATCCTGCCCGCAACTTCATTTGACTGTAATATATTTTTTTAATAGGCCTCCATTCTTCTATAAAAAGTTTATCATTTTGATCTCTTAATTTCGCTGTCAGCTTTGCCATTTCTGCATAGTCCACCACTTTCTAATGCTACTCCTCTTTTGTTGGAGCCTCCTCTTCTTCCCATTCAGTGCATGTAATATTCTACCTGGAACATCCGTCCCTATAATGCCTGTAAGAAAAGCTTCTCGTCTTTGGGGGGTAGCCCATTGCAACATTTTCTTCATTTCATTGTATATCAGTTCCCAAAAGCCTTTAGCTTTTTTTGTTGCATGTCCACCACATGTGGAGGAATGTCCCATCCAAAGTAACAATCCATTCCAAGCAAAGCTTTCCCTCCTCTTTTACACGTGTCTCTCTTTCTCTGTCCCTCTCCCCCGATCCTTTCGTAGGCTATGAAGGAAGATCTGGGTGCTTGGGAAGTTCCCCCATTCCTGCAGGATTGCAGTCCTTGAGCAGCGGATGCAGAAAGCGAGGCGGAAGAGGAAAGCTGCTGTGCGGTCCGGCGGCGAAACCGGCAGGCGTGCGCGTGAAACGCACTTTTGTACAGAAGATGAAGAAGATGAAGATGATGATGAGGAAGAAGAATGTAACCCTTCCGTGTGCAGACACGGGCAGCCCCTACATGCCTTGTACAGCTGAGGTCGGAGTGGCGTGTGAGTCGCCCGCTTTAGCGACCCCCATCCCCTTGTGGGCCACTTTCGGCTACGGGATGTGGCTGTCCGTTTTCCAGCGGCAGAGTGGCACCGCCCTGAGTTTGGCATAACCGGAAGCCACTCTGGCCTGCTGCTGCTGGGCACCGGCCCGTCGATAGGGATGTGGGTCTTTTTAGCAGCCCCTGCCGAGATGCAGCCTGCGTGGGTGTATATCTATCTCTATATCTCTCTACATATGGGTGGGGGGGTGTACATACCTCTGTCTACAAGGTCTAGGCAGGAGGGGCAAAATAAGACTTCTCTGTACCTTTAGTTTGCTGGTGCTAACAATTAAGGTTTTCCTGGAGGGGAGCTGCCTCCATGGTGCTATGTTGTGGTTGTTTTTCAAGCGAGCAAACGATCGTATCGTGTGGAACCAGGCGATGTGTATTTTTTTTTAAGGTTGTTCATATTTATAGGAAAGGAAGGAGGGGGTGCTCTGTTTATTACGTCCGTCCTTCCAGACCAGTTTGATAGCTTTAATCGAGCCTGTCCGCTGTGCTCAGTACAGATTTTCAAAGGTGCTGTTTGAAGATGACATCGTTACCCACTTCATATTCTGTTGAACTACCAGGCCCATCCCAGCCCTGCGGACGTCCTTTTTGTGCACTGGAATCACAGCGGTTATATGCGATTCTACTTTTAATACAGTTTGCTTCCGCAAAAGTTTTGGGTCGGACACACTGCTCCATTTCCAATCAGTGCACGTCCCATAACTTCCTGCTGAAATCATGTCACCTTGTTTATACCACAAATGATCTCCGGTTAGTTTTATTTTTGGTCCCGGTTTTGTTGCACTGTAGGGCAAGAGGGCCCCCTCCAGATGGCAATAATGCAGTAACGTTGGGGGGACATCGCAAAACAACTGGTAAAATGGACTGAAAAGCCCAGTATAGATCCATGACTAATGCACTATTAGTGCGCCAGTGGCATGTTGCAGAATACACCTGAGCAAAGACCCACAATTTTGGAGGGCGGGGTTTTTTAGGTAGTATTTGCAGCGAAACAATGTACACAAACACACAGCATTCTCTTGTTCATTGCATGCTTACCGAGAAGGGAGGGCCTCCACTTTTGTAACCGACAGAATGGACAGAGATGAATCACGTCCACAATGTGCATTTAAAGTGCTCCTGTATCACTTTAACAGTCATGGGCTCCCCCCCCCCAAGAATCATGGGAGCCGTAGTTTGTTAAGGGTGCTGGGAATTGTAGCTCCATGGGGAGTCTCTTAACAATCAGTGCTCTTAGCAAACTACAGTTCCCAGGGTTCTTTGAATGGGGGGTTAGAAGTGGCATAAGAGTGATTTAAAATGTATGGGGTGGACTTTTGGATGCAAAAGAAAAGGGGGAAGGGTATGGCAGGGTTTTGGTTCACCCAGAGAATGCGGCTTGCTTTCCCCTTGAGTCAGAATGACCTATGTGGGGGTTGGGGGGAAATCACCATAAATAAATCACAGCAATAATATGCAAGGATCTGGCAAAGGGCGGGGAAGGTACTGTTTAACCAAGGTAATAGTTATTTTGAGAAGGGGGGGGGCACAGTCAGACCATACATTTAAAGCACTATGATACTACTTTAAACAAGTGTGGCTTCCCCCAAAGAATCTTGGGAGCTGTAGTTAGGGGGGCTGAGAGTTGTTAGGGGACCCCCCCCCTTCTGGTCCCTTCCCAGGACTACAATTCCCAGATTGTGGTTTCACAATCAATCCCTTTTCCCGGGGGATTCTGGGAATTGTAACTTTGGGAGAGGAATGGGGGAGGGGACGGTCTCCTAACAACTCTCAGCACCCTTAACTAACTACAGTCCCCAGGATCCTTTGGGGGAAGCCATGACTGTTGAAAGTGGCACCACAGCACTTTGAATAGATGTAGCCAGAGAGAGACTGCTGCAACGGTTTTCTGTGCAAAAGGCTTGCTCTTTTCCTTCCCTTAGACTTCATTTTCTAAGGGATGAAGCTGTTGAGAAATGCCAGAAATTAGAAGTGATACCCAAGGATGCTAAAAGAAGCCTCCAGACCTCCAGGTGTTGCTGCTGCTGCTGCTGGAAGACAGAGTCCAGCGACAGCTGGAGAGTCACACTAAACTCATCCTCGCGTTAAAAGGTACAATGGGTCATTTCAGCACTACCCCACCCTTTATCCTCTATTTATTTGGAATTTCATAGTCAAGCGCTGCTTTTCCAATTACAGGAAAGCAGCATGCAGATGACATGAATCCCCAGTTTACGGTCACTCTTAAGGATGGAGTTGATTACGGTCTCAGCTTCGGGATCTGTGTTTGGTGCAGCAGAGCTTTGAAGTATTGTGTCAGGAGTGCCTCTGAGTATATACAGAGTGCCTTTCCTCCTCTGCTGCCAACTCCTCGCAGCCACAGCCAGCCTCTATATTACTGGAGTGGGGAAGTCCAGGCATGGTTGAATCTTTATGCCTCTGTGTTGTGTTGTACAGTGGGCAGGGGGGTTAAAGAATTAACTTCCAAAATAATAACACAGAGAAAATTGGGGAGATGGGTGTGGTGTGGCCCCATTTCCTTTTGCTCTCACTTTTTAGAGTAATAAAGGTGAAGGGGAGGATCTGTGAAAGAAAAAGGAGGGGAGATACTGATTAGCCAGAATGCTACTCTTTTAGGCACTAGGAAACAGCTGTTTTTATCAGCTCTGTAGGGGGAAAAAGCCCCCTTTATGAAGTATAACAACGATAGGTTATTTGTATTAGAAATCTGAATAAGGACCATGGAAGCCTAGCCATTGCTTGTATTGTATGGGCAGCAAGTCCAAACCATAAGTGCTTTCATTGTCAACATTATAGCATTAAGCTCCTGCACAGTCTATAGGTTGAATTGTAAACCTGCCTTTGGGTTCAGTCACTGGGTTGGCAAACATGCACCGTCTGATGGACCATTTGTGTGCGGGGTGTGTGTGTGATGGGCTTTCAGAGAGGCTGCCTGCCTCCCTGTGCAAAACTTTGGGGTGAGGTGCTGAAGGAGGGATGGGGAGCCCATGGCCCTCCGAGAGGAGCCAAGGAAGCAGTTCAGTTTCCCTTTGCAAATACATCATTTGCAGATAGATGGCTTTTCGTTTTGCAGCAAACTGTCTCTCTTTAGATCCCGCTCCTCTCCTCTCCTCTCCCTGCCCCCACCCCGGCTATTTCCTGATCAGGTGAAAAGAGAACCCTTGCTCGTGAACAGACTTTGCATAAGTGTGTGTGTTTGTGTACATGCGTGCCTAATGCGTTGCCATGGAAATCGAGCATGGTTACAAAGGCTGAGGGATGATGTCAAACACAAGTCTCCATTGTGCGGAAGGAGCTGTAGATAAAAAGGAGGTCGCCGCGATACAAAACAGCACCCGAGGATTGATCCCGTGGCCTGAGAATTCTTTGGCAAAATATCCCCCACCCCCACTTTTCATGGAAGAAGTTGTATTCTCATCAGACGAGGTGCAGAAGGGTGCAGTTCAGATGGGGAGTGGTGTTGTGTGCAGTGGAGAGACTAGAAATTTGAGCCAGACCCCTGTGGTCCACCTAGCGCAGTATTGCCTGCACCAACGGGCAGCAGCTCGGGTAGCTCAGTTGGTTTGAAGGTGGTGCTGAAAATGCCCAGGTTGCAGGTTCAATTCCCATAAGGGTCAGCTGCATTGCAAGGGGTTGGACTAGATCAGGAGTCGGCAACCTGCAGCCCATGGGCCACAAGTGGCCCATGGGGATCGTTTAAACGGCCCTTGAGCCGCCCCCAAACTGAGCCACCCACTTGGCGAGTCCCTGCTCTGTGCTGTGCTAAACCGGTGCAGTGCAGAGTGGGGACTCGCTTCCGCAGCACCAGAAATCGCGTCTGTGCAGATGCCAAAAATCATACCTGTGCAGATGCAATCCGGCCCACAGAGCGATCTCCGTGGGAATGAACTGTCCCAGGTGAAGTAAACCTTGCCAATACCTGGACTAGATGATGCTCAGAGTCCCTTCCAACTGTGTGATTCTCTCCGGGATTTCAGGCAATTCCTAGCCATACCTGGAGGTGCTAGAGGTCAAACCAGTGACTTTCTGCATGCAAAGCAGGTATCCCATCACTGAGCTACAGTTCAGAAAAATCAACATAAGAAGACAGATCCTTGGCTCATCTAGCTCTGCAGGTAGGGGGCATTCCCAGCCATCTCTGAGGATGTTGGGCATCCTTCTGCAATCAAAACAGACACTCTGCCCCAAGCTACAGCCTTTGCCCCAGTTTGCTAGACTACAAGTTCCATCACCCCTGGCCATTAGCCACTAGCTGGCCAGGGCTGGTGGGGTCTGGATTCCAACAACTTCTGGAGGGCGACAGGCTCCCCTGGTTAAAATAAACCTCTGCCCACCCCCTGCAAGGGAATCACAAGTTTGAAACAAATTTCCTCCGTGGATGAGTTTGGTGCACAGTGTAGGTTGTAGAGAGATGACATGAAGTAACCACTGATTTAGGATTTATAATGTATTATTATAATGCCATCAGTGCATGTGGGCTTTACAGAGGACACAGTGACAAGCTCCCTTCCCTGAGGAGCTTAAGCCAGCCAAAGTTTGACAGGTCAGGCCTGAATTCATGGATAGGCTGCCAAATAAATAGCTCATATTTTGCGGAAAACGTGCTCAGTGATTATTTTCCCTCCTGATCCAGAGCTTTTGATGATTTTTGGCTAGGCGTGAGAGAGGGGCATTTGAATCGGAAGACTTAAGTCAAGAAGGCACACCCCCACCCTCAAGACAGGTAGCCATAATAATAATAATAATAATATCTAGAGAGATTCTCTAGAATCTGGATTTTCTTGAGTGCCATTTCTAGAATGCAGATTTCCAGCAATTCTCAGTGTCGTTTCTACAGTGCAGTTCTCCAGATTTCCTAGAATGCAAGTTCTGCGGGAATTGACCAATACAGGTGCATGTGTAGAATTGCAGGAACGCAACAGACGATGAAGGCGGAATGTGAGAATAGCAGGGAGCAGGGAACATTCTTTTTTTATTGGAGCACACCGCTTTGTAGGTGTGAAATGGCTTTATGCCTCGCTTGTGGCCTTCCAGGCAGCGTCTGTCCGCCTGCAAACAGAATACTGGGTTAGATCAGAGTTTCTCAAGCATGGGTTTCCAGCTGTTTTTGAACCACAACTCCCACCATCCCAAGCTAGCAGGACCAGTGGTCAGGGATGATGAGAACTGTAGTCTGAAAACAACTGGAGACCCAAGTTTGGGAAGCCCTGGGACAGAGAGACCTTGGGCCTGATCCTGCAAGCGTCACCTTCCAGGGTTCTACATGTCAGGCGTGAGGCAGGACCAGAGGCAAAAGTGGGTGTAGCAGTAAATGCAAACCCTTATCTCTGTATTGTAAGCTAGTTTCTGCACACACAACCATCTCCATCACACATCCATCCATCCATCCATCCAACCAACCAACCAACCAACCAAGAGACATGATCAGAATTCTAGGACACGTTCCAGCCAGGCCAAAGCACTGAAGGAGGATGTGAAGCAGAGTCAGTGAGGGGGTGTGGCCTGGGGAGAAGGGGTGTGGCCTGGAAAGGCTCCTTAGCACCAGACAGAGAGGCTTGCAGGAAGGGGCTTATTTGGCCCCAGATCTGAGGCACCCCACTCATGGCATAGAACATGCCATTACATATTTCCCAGGTGGACTTTGGTTACGCTGCCAGCCTGCCACGGAATTTATTGCCGGTCCACACCTGCAAAAATGCACACCTTTCTCTTGATTTAACAGCAACATATCGCCTTGCGACTCGTATCTGAACAAGCGGAGCTGCTCCTGCATTAAAAATAATTATCATCTGGCCGGGACAGTTTCTCCCATCAGCTCATCCCTTGGGCCCATAACAGCTGGCTCACCTGAGCCATCACTGTCATTTCACATGCGCTAGGATGTCAGCGGATGTTTCAGTTGCTGTGTGTGTGTTAATGAACCGTTAACACACAAAAGCAAGTGTACGCTTCATCTCTTTATTCTGAAACTAAGTCCACATTTAGGAAACTGGAGGATTCACCAGATACTCCGTTGTCGGAACAGAATGATAGAAGCCATTCCTTCATGCCAGGACCCCTTTGGTTAAGGAAGGGAAGGGGGTGTAGCACAGCTGGGAGTGTCCTCTGCCCAAAGCCCTGCCACACTGCTGCCAGTCAGTGCAAACAGTAGTGAGCTAGATGGATCAATGCTCAGCCTCAGTATAAGGCAGTTTTCTATGTTCCTAAGCACGAAGGTGGGTGCTTGTGTGTTTAACCCAACATCTCTCTCCCACCCCACGCAACAGGTTAATTTGTTTAAAAGCATAGAACTGTAGAGTTGGAAGGGACCCTGAGGATCATCTAGTCCAACCCCCTGCACAATGCACGATTTGTCCCATACAGGGATCGAACCTGCAACCTTGGCATTCTCAGGCACCATGCTCTAACCAACAGAGCTATCCGAGCTGTTGCCAGTTAGCAGAAGACAATACCGAGCTAAGTATAAGCTGCCTTGGGAGCGTTTCTGGCCTTGAACAGCAAGGCACATATTTAATTTTGATCTTGGAGTCCAGTTTTGACTGCAGGGGATGTAAAGTCAAGAATAAGGTGAGGGTCAGTTTCTGGGAATCGCAAGTGTGTGTGTGCGGAGGGGGAGAGAATTGCTGTTGCGTTCAGGTCCTACTTGTGTGTTTCCTAGAGGCATCAGGCTGGCCATTGTGAGACCAGGATGCTCCAGATACAGGACAATTCTTATGTTCTTAATCAGTAGGTATGGAAGGGCGGAAAACCTCTTCTGGCCCACCAACTGTCCTCTGAAAATAATTCCACACCCCCTCCATTTGCATGACATGGCAACATGTAGCTGCTCCCAGTGCCCCAAATTTAAAATGTTTAATAAATAGAGCTCAGAGAACAAAGAGTTCAGGGTGCTGGAATGGTGTCAGTTTTACAGCACACTGTTTTGCCTAGAGCAGAAGAGAAGAGATTTTCACAGGCACTGGTAAATTTCCCGCTTCCGAGACAGTCAAGACGCTTTTTGTCATTGCAAAACTTAGAGAAGAACAGTCCACGTTTGCTGTATATAAATGTTGCGGTTTGCCCACGGATGTATAGTTGTTGATGCCTTACATTTTTTAGGGCAGTCAATTTTCATGGGCTGCTCCGTTTTTTAGGAAGGAGGGAGCGCTTTTTTAACAAAAACAAACCGACACCAGCTACTTTTCGGCCGGTATTTGCAACAGGGTTCCTCTTGTATTTTCTGTCCGCCCTCTTTTGAGGTGGGCGGGTCAGTTTTTGTACCGAACCGCACAAGCCCCCCCCCCCCCCAGTAACACCCTTCCCCACCTGCAAGCAGGCGAGATGAGAGATGAGGGGCAGGTTTTGCAATGACTGGGAGATGTTCTCTAACCGAAGGGGAGAGAGACACCTTCTAGCGAGTGGCCGCTGGTGCAGGCACCAGGCGCTAAGGCGTCCGGAGAAGATTATGAGATCATAGTCTGCCCACAGCGTTGCATAATGCGCTCTGGAAGGAACATGATATTAATTTTTAAAGCAGCGTTTGAAGGCGCATGCATTGCACTCACACCTCCCAAGTAGCAGCGGCATAAGGTTTTAGAGAAGCTGGTCCCCAACAGCTCTGGTTATGATGTCATTCTACAGACTCCGGCCTGGTGCTTTTCTGTTTCTGTTTCCCAAGGCTGATAGCAGACCTCTCTCTTCTCAGAATGATCCCAGCCTCCCCCTTTACTTCTGTTACTAGCTAGACTTCTGCGAGCACTGAGAAATCTAGGGTCAACGTTGCAGAGGTTAGTTAGTTTCCTTTGAATGAGAGGCAGCACCGGAGACTTAACAGCGTGAGATTTGCAGAGCGGAGGCAGGATGCATTCCTGCAGCAGACAGCTCAGCTACTAATCCTGCATCACATTCCCTCCCAAAGAGGGCAAATGCTCTTCAAAGGATTGTTTGATCTTCAGCCCCCTGTCAGATTATTATTGTTTTATTTACTATTAATTAAATTTGTATACCACCCTGTGCCCAGAGGTCTCAGGGGGGCTGCAACATAAAATCACAATATGAAAACACAAAATGCGTAATAAAAACAAAAACAACCCAATAACACCCCCCCCACTTCCCCAACACATTTTAAAAGGGCATTGGATGTCAGTCAGCCCAAGGCCTGGTTAAAGAGGAATGTTTTCACCTGGCGCTTTAAGGCGTATAATGAAGGCGCCAGGTGAACTTCCCTGGGGAGAGCATTCCACAGACATGGAGCCACTGCAGAGAAGGCCCCGTTCTCGTGTTGCCACCCTCCAGACATCTCAAGGAGGCGGCACACGAAGGAGGGCCTCAGAAGATGATCTCAGGGTCCGGGTAGGTTCATATGGAAAGAGGCAGTCCTTGGGGTATTGCTGTCCTGAGCTATTAAGATCTCCCTGATCATTTCTCCATTAAGACTGGCTCCAGGCTTCCACCACGCAGCTGGAGGGACATCATTGCCCCAAACTCCACATTGGAAGGACTGTAGCTCAGTGACAGAGCACATGCCTTTTGTATGCGGAAGGTCCCAGGTCAGACTGCAACTCCCATCATCCCTGACCATCAACCATGCTGGCTGGCATAGATGGGAGTTGATATCCCGTGACATTGAGAGCGCACCATGTAGTTTGCTCCTGGTCGAGTGTCGTGGGGAGCTGCTGCAAAGTCAGCGGAGATAATAATGAACTACAAGGACCAGTGACCTGACTTGCGATAAGGCAGCTTCCTGTGTTCCTAACTTCTTGATGGGTATGGCATTCCAAAGGCTAGAGTGAGGCTCCCAGCCATCAAGGAACATACGGCTTCAGGAAACGTGTTGAGAGCTGTGTTTCCAAAGTCACAAACTCCAGAAGGATGGCTTTGTCAGTCTGTTATGGCAAACTCGCCTGGCAAACGCAGCCCTCGTTGCCGGCTGATGACGCATTCAACAGAAGCTTCTACCATATTGAATCCAATAATTTTTGATGGTGCTACAAGACACTTTTCTGTCCCCATGTGTAGATTTCCAGAGCAAGAAAATGCAGCTCGCGTATATTTTCTTCCCTCTTTTTCTTCAAACATTAATGTAACAGTAGATGGGAGCTGGGGTGTCAACCGTGATCAATATTGATTGCCCCCTCCCCCAAATTCAAGGGCTCAGATGCTAATTCTCAGAGGGCCTTGCTCAGATATTAGCTTATTAGTTCATTTTCTGAATAATATCTTCCATCTTCATTCAAGGACCTTGAGGCAATATGCTGGAGGCTCCTTCCAATACCTCCATTTTAACTTCACCACAACCCTGTGAGGTAGCTTGGGCAGAGAGATCATTTATGAGTGGGAATGGGGATTTGAACCCCAGACTTCCAACCCCTGTTCCACATGGGCTCTAGCTATGCCTGCTCCCTACACGGGCCTGCTCCCTACTTCCTGTCAGGTCTCATTTCCACAGGTCCTATCTGCTGTAGTCCCTACTTTGCCTGCAGTTATAATGGGCTGCAATATTAGCGGATGGCATTACTCAGGACGCCAGAGTTGACCCCGACCCACCAATTGCTAGCTTGCAAGCTGCTCCGCATACCGCATTTCTCAAAAGACCAGTTGAGTCCCAGAGTTTTTATTACTTGCAACATGCCCAATGCCCGCCTGTAAATGACCTCTCCCGCTTGCCGTACCTGCAGATTTCTTTGTGTCCGTTTTGTGCTCTCGTGCAACGTACGCCAATCCTCCCACCACCCGTGCGTTAAAACAGGCCTTGCATCATTTACCACTTTTGTACGTGAGCTGAATACCCTCTGCCACAAGCAGAGCCTTGACAGCTGTGGCCCCAAAGCTCTAGAACAAACTCCCCCCGGCACAGTGGAATCGTCTCTCTTTTGCTTGGCAGGGCTGTGAAAAATGGGAAAAGGCTCTTGATTTGTGTGCTGGAGTTTGCAGGTTCAATTCCTTTGTTTCTCTCTGAGCAGGCGATGGGATAGGCTCCTCTGAAACCCAGGAGAGCGACTGCCAGTCAGAACAGACAACACAAGGATAGAGAGACAAATCCTCTGACTTGTGATACGGCCATTTCGCTCTGCTCCTTATTCAGTGGGCCTTGGGGATCTTGCCCTAGAGCAGGGAGGAGGAAGTTTTGACCCTCTGGGAGCTGGAGTCCCAACAAATTCTGGGGGGCAAAAGGAACTGACTGCTTGGCTTCTTTCTAGTTATTTATCCATCCGTTTCATCTTGTTTTTATTGATTTCATATTGTTGTTATTTGGAGTGCTTCCCCTCTGTCGTTTCACACCAGGGTGGGGAACCTTTTATGCCCGAGGGCCGCATTTCCTTCTTGGTAAGCTCCCGAGGGCCACATGGTAGTGGTGGGTGTGGCCAAATGTGGTGGGAGGAGCAATGAATGTAAATTTCACCTTTGTACAGTGGGCTGGGGTTGTGGGGTTTTTTTTACACACACACCTCTCTTTCCTCCATTGGGAAAACGAGGCCTTATCAAAGTTCAAGGGCTCATTCCAGCCAGGCAAAAACTTGGGGCAAGGGGCATGGCCTGGGGAAGGTTCCAAGGGCCAGATAGAGAGAACTGGAGGGCCGCATCTGCCCCATAGGACAAAGGTTCCCCAGCCCTGTTGTATGTAAGCTGTTTTGAATACTTGCAAAATAAATAAAAAAGCAAGATACAAATATTTCAAGTAAATGTGGAAGGAGTCATGGGTAATTGTAGTTTTTGGGTACTTGTAACAGGGAAGACTGCAATTTTCTAATGTGATCTGAACATGAGTTTTGTGTCATTTTGTACATGGAGGTGAATTCCATGAAACAAATCAGAAATTTAAGAGTTGATACCTAAGCTGTTGTCAAAAAGAAGCCACGGCACTCAACTCTCCTAGGGGAAAAGTTGAGGTCAGGAAATTGCCACGCCATCGCCCAAAGATATCCAGTGGTTCTTTGGGTCGAAAATGCAGGCGCGAAACATTGTCCTCGCAGCTTTTTTCAGTTCCACACCCAGTCATGCGCTGCTGCCTTGCAAGACGCCTGTCTGGGCACGTTGCAGATTTTATTTTATTTTGTATTTAGATAAATTTATAAACCACTTAATAAATAAAAAAGACTCCAAGCAATGTACATAAGATGGTATAAAACAATTATCAACGGCTCGCAGAGGAAATCAGCAGAAAATCAAAGAATAAGAAGTATATGTAATGAAATCATATATGCCTGGGAAGGCTTGCTGGAATAAAGAAGTTTTTAACAGGGGTTTGAAACAGTATATCGCGAGGGTGCCTGCCGAATGTCAAATCAGCAGGGAATTCCGCTGAAAGATCGACTCCTCGCAGACGCGGAACGAACATTTATAAGTCACTTTGTAACTTTCATTTGCGGCTCGAGGTGGCTTTTTCTTGCCCTTTTGTAAAAGGAATTTCCTATGCTGGAGACTTTGTACATATTTATATTGACTTTATTAAAAAAGGAAAGAGAAAGCGATTCAAGTTGTGTGTCCATTGTCCTGTCTTCAAAATATTCCAAGATCGGTCACTGTAAATGTTTTCCTTCCAACAGATTGTGCAGCTGAGGGAAATGTGGGTGGAAGTCCAATGCACACCAGGAGTGCATGTTGCCTGTTTGCTGTGCATTACTGCTAGTGGTGCTAAGCAAGGAATCCTGACATCCTGCACCAACAGACAACTTTCTTCTGAGCTCTGGGCTTCCAAGGCTGACACACCAGCTTGCCTGGGCATTCCGTCAGCTGACCACCAAGGCCAATCCCTGCCCACCATTAAAGCCCAAACTTCAATACTGTGGAATATGCATTATGTGACATTTCAGTGAGTGCAAGTTCCACAGATCAGAGTAGTCAGATACACAGAGAGGGCAAGGCAGTCCCTTAGGGCAGCCTTTCTCAACCTGTGGGTCCCCAGATGTTGTTGAACTACAACTTCCATCATCCCTAGCTAGCATGGCCAGAGCTCAGGGATGATGGGAGTTGTAGTCAAACAACATCTGGGGACCCACGGGTTGAGAACCGCTGCCTTAGGGTCACAGGTGCCGAACCTGTGGCCCTTCAGATGTTTCCGGACTCCACGTCCCATCAGCCCTAGGCAGCGTGGCCAACAGCCAGGGATGATGGGAGTTGTAGTCAAGCAATATCTGGAGTGCCACAACCTAGCCTGACCTTAGACCAAGGTTTCCCAAACGCTGTTTTGGGACTACAATTCCCATCATCCCTAGCTAGCAGGACCAGTGGTCAGGGATGATGGGAACTGTAGTCCAAAAACAGCTGGAGGCCAAAGTTTGGAAAACCTTGCCTTAGACTGACCACCTGTTCCATCAATCCCAAGCCATCTGGAGACCTGTCCTTGTTGAGGTGTGGCAATTACTTCCAGTGGGGTGGAGGGTACATTTTAGTGCACACACACACCGAGACTTGGACAAACATGGAGGCACAACACACAAACTTATTTTCCAGTGTACCTAGAGCTAAATCAGGGTAGTAGGGCCCAGAAACCATGTGTGACACTACCATGATCACAGAACCAAGCAGAACTGCCCAATGCAAATGCGCTTCCAATACAGGTTCGTATGTCAAATGTCACCAGTGTGATTCATTCTAAACGCAATATTTTAAGTTTTTACAGAACTGCATTTTGAGGGATTAGGATGGAGGGGTTTCTGGCGGTTCCCTTACTGCAAGAAGCCAAGTTACAGGAAACCAGGCAGAGCGCCTTCTCGGTAGTGGCACCCGCCCTGTGGAACGCCCTCCCACCAGATGTCAAAGAGAACAACCACCACCAGACTTTTAGAAGACATCTGAAAGCAGCCCTGTTAAGGGAAGCTTTTAATGTTTGATGCATTACTGTATTTTAATATTTTGTTGGAAGCCACCCAGAGTGGCTGGGGAAGCCCAGCCAAATGGGTGGGGTATAAATAATAAATTATTATTATTATTATTATTATTATTATTATTATTATTATTATTATTATTAGCTGTGAGCTATGGAGTTTTTCCTTAAAAAGAAGACGCTAGTCCTCATGATTCCAAATGAAGATTGGAATTAAGCAGGAGGCTGCCTTCTACCAAGTGCGGCCATTGGCCAATCCAGCTTAGTACAGCCAACACAGTGACGTTCTGGCTTTCCCACCTCTACATGAGCCCTTCTGAATGCAAAGCAGATGTTCTGCCACTAAGCGATGGCTCTTCCCCTCAAAAAAGAGAGTGTGTGTGTAAGATTCTAGTCCTCGTGTATCCAAATCAAGGACGGAAGTAAACAGAAGGCTGACCCATATCCTTGGGTCCACCTAGCTCAATACTGCCTACACTGATTGGCAGCAACCCTCCAGGGTTTCAAACAGAGGGGATCTTTCCCAGCTCCCTCCTGGGAGAGATGCTGGGATTGAACCAGAGACCTTCTGCATTCAAAGCAGATGCTCTCCCTCCCTTCCCTTAAGAGCCTAGTTTGCTCTGAGCAGAAGAGGCCAACACAAATATCAAATGTATGCAAGGAGGGCGTTCTTCACAGCTCCTGGCAGGTCCTGAGAGAAGATGCGAGGCTTCAGAAAGATGGGAGGGGAGCAGGGTTACAATGACTTCAGGTAAGCATGCAGGCAAACACTCCTTTTTTCCACCACCAAAGAAGGAGAAAGAGAAAAAGAAAGAGAAAGAGAAAGAGAAAGAGAAAGGAGGAGAGAGACGCCATTCTATTCATTCTGTTTAATACACCTGGAAATGAGCCGAAGTGGTACCGTCTTTCCAACACCGCAAGGTCTCCACGGCCACAGAGCGGCACAGCGGGCAGGTCTTCTCCCGGTCAAACCAGAGGCAGAGACACTCTTCGCAAAAGACGTGCTTTATAGGCAAAAGGAGCAAAGGTTATTGTCATTATTATGGAACCCAGGACCTTCTACAGAGGCGAACGGAACTAAAAATGCAGGATGGTGTATAATGAGCAGGAAGCAGCGTGCATTTAGCAATGGAAAGGACCGCCAGGAGGGGCGTCAGAGTATTTGAATGAGTGCCCCTCTGTGGCACTGTGCGGAAATTCATTTTTTTAAAATAAAAAAATGTTGACTAATAACTTGCTGCTCGGGAGCCACAAAGACACGAGGGTTGGTGGGTGCTGGCAGGTGCCCGAGGCTGCTTGTTGCTGGCGCCGGGCCCGATTCTAAGGAGGCTGAAATCTTTACCCTATCCCCAATTCTTTTTTCCTTACATTTTTTTTAATGAATTTCAAAGTGTTTATATATGCAAAAGGGGGGGGGGGGGGAATGACTAGCTTCCCAAGCATTCAAAAACTAAAGTACAGTGGTACCTTGGGTTACATAGGCTTCAGGTTACATACGCTTCCGGTTACAGACTCCGCTAACCCAGAAATAGTGCTTCAGGTTAACAACTTTGCTTCAGGATGAGAACAGAAATCGTGCTCCGGCGGCGCGGCAGCAGCGGGAGGCCCCATTAGCTAAAGTGGTGCTTCAGGTTAAGAACAGTTTCAGGTTAAGAACGGACCTCCGGAACGAATTAAGTACTTAACCCGAGGTACCACTGTAAATAAAAGTAATTACGATCTAAGCTTGTCCAACGCCCCACCCCCCACCGGCTGCTGCAAGACAATAAGCCCTCTTTTCAGTATTAGGAACTAACAGTGTACTCTTCCCAGACAAATCAAGAGCATGACACTCTTAAACTTAGGGTTGTGCGTTTGAGCCCTATGTTGAGCAAGATTTCATGGAAAGTGCCATTGTGCGTGTCTGTGTGCCGCTGTGACACCTGCAATTTGTGTGATCATTCCCCACCCCACACCCCAGTTTGGCAAACTAAGCCCAGAGGCGACTTAGCAACCCGGGTGAGGACAGCGCCACTTTGCCCAGGCTGCCCTGCACCCAACCAGTCCGCATTACCTGGCATAAGAGGATCAGGGGTTCCCGGAACTCAGCCTGGCAGATGGCACAGATGTCGCCAGCCTCAGTGCACTGCTGGCTGGTGGCACGGACCCCGTAGGTCTGGGAAAAGGAGGAAGAAGCACGCAGTCAAAACGAAAGGATGTCACCGTTCAGTTTTACATTTCGATCCCGCATTCTCCTCTGTCTTTTATACCCACAACAACCCTGTGAGGTAGGTCAGGCAGCGACACACTGCCTGGGTCACAAGGCCACCCCGTGTCGGGTGTCATGGAATCCGATCCTCCCCCCCCCCCCCCCGTAGGCTGCCAGGAACAAATAAACAAGGAGAGTTCTTACCAAGGTCTTTAATTCAATATTCACAGAGAAAAGCAGCCTCTTGGAGTAACCGCATTGTTCCGAGTAATCTCCACTCCACCTCTCTCCTCAATCGTCAACAGCACCACCCCCATTACAGTGGTCACTTAGGTCCACTTGTCTCTAATCCCTTTGCTCTCCTACTTTCAATGCTTGCCGGGTTCTGGGAGAAGGGGGGTCTGGGATGTTTTCTAGTGATAAGGTGTCAGCCAGCTGCTCCACCTCTGCTTCCCCCTCCTCTTCCTCCATTATTTCCCAGCTTCTCTCCTCCTCTGCCTCTGAGCTATGGCCTCCCGCAAACCACTGTTGTATATCTATACAGTGGTACCTTGGGTTACAGATGCTTCAGGTTATACAGTGGTACCTTGGGTTAAGTACTTAATTCATTCTGGAGGTCCGTACTCAAACTGAAACTGTTCTTAACCTGAAGCACTTCTTTAGCTAATGGGGCCTCCTGCTGCTGCCACGCCGCCGGAGCACAATTTCTGTTCTCATCCTGAAGCAAAGTTCTTAATCCGAGGTACTATTTCTGGGTTAGCGGAGTCTGTAACCTGAAGCGTATGTAACCCGAGGTACCACTGTATATGCATAAGAACAGTTTCAGGTTAACAACAAACCTCCAGAATGAATTAAGTTCTTAACCCAAGGTACCACTGTACTGCCTTCCTCTTCTCTGGAAGGCTCAAGTTGGGGAGGCGGTCTCCACGATTCCTCCTCTGTCCAGTCCCTGATACCCTGCAGGCTTCGTGGCTGAGGGAGATTCGAACCCCGGTCTCCCAGGTCCTAGCTTGGGCCTCTTCACTGCTATACCACACCGCCTCTCAAATGTGAGACATAGGGCCAGTTGCCTGCATGAAAGTGACTCCAATGCAAAACATCCCTACAACACCCCAAGGGCCACACTCCCTTCTGGGCAACTTTCTGAGGGCCAGGGACAATGGTGGGTGGTACAACAAATATAATTTTTTACCTTTGTGCAGTGGGATGGCTTCCCCACACACCCTCCTTGGTCCTCCCATCCAGAGAGGCAAGAACAGGCGTAGGCAAACTCGGCCCCCCAGATGTTTTGGGGCTACAACTCCCATCATCCCCAGCTAACAGTACCAGTAGTCAGGGATGATGGGAGTTGTAGTCCCAAAACATCTGGAGGGCCGAGTTTGCCTATGCCTAGGCAAGAGGCATGGCCAGAGTTCAAGGCCATATATCCAGCCAGGCAGAAACACTTGGCTGTCAATCAGGGCTGGTGAGGGGTGTGGCTGGGGATTGGAGGTGTGGCCTAGGGAGAGTTCTGAGGGCCAGGTAGAGAGGGCTGGTGGGCCACATTTGAGCCTGTCTGCCCGCCTTTGTCTATACATTTAAGCACTGGCTGCCATTGCTTCTTCATTGCTTGCTTTGGGTTGAATACAGCCGAGAATAATTCCCTGCAATTTCCAGGGATGTGCTAACTTAGCTGGACTCCTCAAATCTTTCCTAACCGGCGCAACGCTAGCAATTCCCCACACTCCCTGCAGAGAAGCTCGTCAGTCACTTGCCGCTCCGATGGATGCTCTTCCTTGCCATTGTTGAAGCATCCAATTATCTTAATTATAGGAAAGCAAAGCAGCTGCCTACTTACCTGGGGGGTGCAAAGGACCTTCAGTGCTTTCCTCACACTTCCCACGCGACCGCAGATGTCAAAAGACTGGAACAAAAAGAGGTAGAAATTCACCGTAGGATGAAGGGGCGGGGGGGGGAGGTGCTATTTCTGTCTTTCAAGGAAAGCGACAGCATTTTCTCTGAAGCGAGATCAAAGCTTCGCCTGTTGAATGGCAGCCTGCTGGGAGGCTGATAAAACCAACACTGGCAACTAAACCTGCACTCTAGCGCAGTGTGATGGGCGCTGACGACCTCGCAAAGGAACACAGAATGCTGCTTTATCCCAGATCAGGCTACTTGTCTTATCTAGACCAATGTTTCCTACTCTGGCTGGCAGCAGCTTTCCACGGTCTCGAGAAGAAAATGGTTTTTCTCATGACTTGATGGGATTTTTTAAAAAATAAAATAAAAAATATAATACTACATTTATATCCCACTTTTCCTGCAAGGAGCTCAAAGTGGAGCAGCTGGTTCTCCTTCCTCCTCATTTAATCCCCACCACAACCCTGTAAGGTAGGTTAGACTGTAAGTGGCCTAAAGCTTTCCCCACCCCTGACCCTCAGGCCGGCCACTTACTTTGCAGAGGCTGTACAAGATCAGGAGAATCCCCCCGAGGAAATAGCTGCTGGACGGGTCGTCCCCCATGATGTATTTATACCACAGCTGGATGGGGACCAGGGAGCGAAACAGCTGGCTCAGCTCCTCAATGACCAGGTAGAACTTGCCCTGTAGGAGAGAGGGAAACTCAGGTAAGGCTACTTCCAGGCTATCACCTGGAACCATAGAACTAGCAAATCCAGGTTGCCCAGTTCATTTATTCCTTTATTACACCCAGCTGTTCACATACACCCCTCTGCAGTAACCTGGACTGAATCTATAAACAGGTTTGCCACTTCATCTGAGGTTTCAAAGGACCATGTTTAAAGCATATCATATTAAGGAAGGAAAGAGCTTTTGAACGGGTGTTTGCTGTATGTAGAACTTGCTAGGAGTTAATCTGAGGTTCTGTTTTTGTTTATTTAAAGCAGGCTTCCCCAAACTTGTCTCTCCAGCTGTTTGGGGACTACAACTCCTATCATCCCTAGCTAGCACAACCAGTGGGAATTGTAGTTCAAAAACAGCTGGAGACCCAAGTTTGGGAAACCCTGATTTAAAGTATTTGTGCCCTGCTCTTCAGCCCCAAAGGCTCCCCCGGTGGCTTACATATGATCTGTTACAACCAGACAGTCCCTGCCCCTGCAGTCTTACAATCTAAAAGAAAAACATGACACACAAGGAAAGAGGAACAAGGAGGGAAGAGGAAAACACCAATCAAAACTCAGGCACCCATTTCTAAAACTGTTGTTCCTGTATTGACCATCTAGCACATTTCAGGCTGGGGGGGCTGGATGAAGCCTGTCTTTCGGCAAAGCTAACAAACTGCACCTTCTGCTTCTCCGTCCCCCTCCCCTCCCGGGCCACTCATTTTGTTTTCTGTGCCAGACACTCTACAATACGACATACATTTATCAGTAATTCCATGGCTACGGTTTTCTATTTTCTTTTGATCGGGATTGTTTCCTATATTCGTATGAAGTTTCTTTCTGAGCATCGGTCCCTGAGTGTTGTAATAAAGAGAGTGAACGACGGACTGCTTTGCTCGGCTCTCAGGCATAGCTGTCAACTTTTCCCTTTTCTTGCGAGGAATCCTATTCGGAATAAGGGAATTTCCCTTTAAAAAGGGAAACATTGACAGCTATGCTCCCAGGCCCCCTCACCCACTCGCAGGAGCTCAGCAGCCTGGCAGGCGGCACTCGGGCCCTTTTGAAAACCCAGGACCAGGATCTTTTCCCGCGCATCTGTCCCGACGCGCTTGGCTTTAACAGAGCAAACCGCTGCGGGACCTGCAAAGCAATTTAGATCAGTGTTTACCTCCTGGCTGGCTGCCCTCCTGGGAAGAGGAAGGCGGCTCAAAAATACAGTCGTCATATCTTCCAGTCCCAGGGGGTGCTGTGCCTCTCGCCTTTGTCCCAGCCTTCTCCTACCTCTACGGCCCTCCAGATGTTTGAGGAGAGGGCGCCCAGTCTGCTCAAGTTGTGGGTAGGGCTCAAATCAACTATAATGTCCAGGGCAGCCGTTTACCAGCTCCATCTGGTACACAGGCTGAGATCCTACCTGCCTGCGGACTGCCTCGCCAGAGTGGTGCATGCTCTAGTTATCTCTCGCTTGGATTACTGCAATGCGCTCTATGTGGGGCTACCTTTGAAGGGGACCCGGAAACTACAACTAATCCAGAATGCGGCAGCTAGACTGGTGACTGGGAACGGCCGCCGAGACCACGTAACACTGGTCTTGAAACATCTACATTGGCTCCCAGTACGTTTCCAAGCACAATTCAAAGTGTTGCTGCTGACCTTTAAAGCCCTAAATGGCCTCGGTCCAGTATACATGAAGGAGCGTCTCCACCCCCATCGTTCTGCCCGGACACTGAGGTCCAATGCCAAGGACCTTCTGGCAGTTCCCTCACTGTGGGAAGCCAAGTTACAGGCAACCAGGCAGAGGGCCTTCTCGGTAGCGGCACCCACCCTGTGGAACCACCTCCCACCAGATGTCAAAGAGAAGAACAACTACCAGACTTTTAAAGACATCTGAAGGCAGCCCTCTTTAGGGAAGCTTTTAATGTTTAACAGACCACTGTATTTTAATACTTTGTTGGAAGCTGCCCAGGGTGGCTGGGGAGACCCAGCCAGATGGGCAGGGTATAAATAAATTATTATTATTATTATTATTATTATTATTATTATTATTATTATTATTTCCCACCGGGCAGCTGTCAAAAGCTCAGGAGGAAGCTACCTTATACTGAGTCAGGCCACCTGCATCTCAGCGACACTGCCTGGCTGCGGTTCTCTCTCCCAGACCTACTTGGGGATGGCAGGGATCGAACCTGGGACCTTCTGCATGCAAAGCAGATGCCCTAACCCCTGAGCTACAACCCTTCTCTTAAGAACGTCAGAATGTGCCTTATCAGGTCACTGGTCCATCGAGTTCAGTCTTCTCCATACTGGCTGCTAGCTAAATTTCCGGGGGTTTCCAGGCAGATCCTGGGACCTTCTGTGATGGATATTATTCAGAACCATGAGGACTAGAACATTTATTGAGGGGGGCACATCTGAGCACTACAGCATCCGCTTTGCATGGGGAAAGTCCCAGGTTCAACCCCCAAGACAGGGCTGGAAAAAGATCCTGTCTGAAATCCTGCGGAGCTGCTGCCAGTCAGAGTTGGCAGCACCAAGAAAGATAGACCCATGGCCTGACCAGTGAGCTCCCTATGTCATCATTGTAGACTTTATTGCAGAGGCCATGGCATCATCGGAAAACATTGACAATCACTACATGGACAATAAAACCACCGTCAAATCTGCTAAAATTACATAGGGTAAGAGGCAATTCTCATACAGAATACACAAAGTAAATCTCCCAAGTCCCCCTGTGCGTCCCAGAAGAGGGGGCTTCACACACACCCCCAGCAGAGGAGAAGCTTGAATTTATATAGTGGGGGAGTTATTCGCACTGCTGCTTTTGTAGACTTGAGAAACATTTAAAAGAAAAGAGGTAACTCGTGTTTACACGGCCAATTTCCAACCGTTCTCCAATACTGGCTCCTTGCTGCCAGTGAAAACCAGGGGGATTAAGCCCATTAGGGTCCTGGAGGAGAACAGCAGGCTCGGCCCCCTCCCTCCCTCCCCCCCGGGGTCCCCCAGGATGAGATCACCCGGCAAAGCTGTCCTCCTCGCTCTCTCCCTCTCTCGCTGAGCAAATCGAAGGGCTTTGGAGAGCTTCGGCATTTCGGATGATCTCATATCCCCCGGGAAAGCGGGTGAGGTCACGCCAGCCGCTTACTCAAGGACCCGGCCGCCCCCCCGCCTCCGCCTCCCGAGGGGCCCATCGCGCGGAGCAAATCTGTAATGGCAACAGCCTGAGATCCCAAGCGCAGGCCATTTAGTAGATTAGAAGGGAGGCTCTGGAGCAAAGCGTGCGGCTCCTCGCAGGGGGTAGCCGCTTGCTAATGAGGAGGCTGTCAGCGGCGTTTGGCAAGGCAGGCGGCCTGCACAAAGTCCTCTCGGCTCCCTTCCCTTCTGCTGTAGGTGCAAAGTGAGGAAGGACTCGCAGGTCTTTTGGGGTTACTTTTGCCTTTAGGCCTAGTCCGGCCAGCTCACCAGGTAAAGGGACCCCTGACCATTAGGTCCAATCGTGGCCGACTCTGGGGTTGCGGCGCTCATCTCACTTTACTGGCCAAGGGAGCCGACGTACAGCTTCTGGGTCATGGGGCCAGCATGACTAAGCCGCTTGTGGCGAACCAGAGCAGCGCACGGAAACGCCATTTACCTTCCCGCTGGAGCAGTACCTATTTATCTACTTGCACTTTGACGTGCTTTCAAACTGCTAAGTTGGCAGTAGCAGAGACCAAGCAACGGGAGCTCACCCCGTCGCGGGGATTCAAACCACTGACTTTTGGATCGGCAAGTCCTAGGCTCTGTGGTTTAATCCACAGTGCCACAGAATGACTTCTGTAAATCCGGGACTGTCCCTGGAAAATAGGGGCACTTGGAGGGTCTGTAATGGTACAGACTCCCGTCCAGGGGGACCCACTCACAAGGCAAGTTAAGGCGACTGCATCAGGCAGAAAGATATGAAGGGGCAGCCAATCCCAATGTAGATCTTTATTCCCCCCCTTGTTCCTGATGTAGCTCTTCACTCATTCCCCTTCTTCCCTGGTGGGGAGGGGAGCCATTTTGTGGTTTGCCTCAGGTGCCCAAATATCTTGGGACAGCCCTGCCTCCCCACCCCAGACAGTGAAATGCTGCCCAGAGGACACAGGTGTACAAACTGGATTTGGAAAGCTTGGGTCCTAATCCTGAGGTAACCGTAGACTGACATAGGCCATCTGTTTGAAAAACTGGTATAGAAACACAGGAAACTGCCTTACGAGTCTTCAGTCCATTTAGAGCAGTATTGTCTACACTGACTGGCAGCAGCTCTCTAGAGTTTCAGGAGCACAATACTTCCAGCCCTATCAAGAGGCGCGGGGAAGAGAACCCAGGACATTCCACACGCCAGGCAGATGCTTTGCCACTGAGTTACAACCCTTTGCCAATGTTCTGTATGATCCAAAGGAAATTCAAGTCTACAGCAATGCCATCTGCAGCATGTGAAAATCCTAAGAACAGGCTTGCTAACTCTACAAAATAGGCATTTTTGTGAACATGCGTATAAGACAGAGATCCACAGGCAGGTGTGTGAGTAAATCAATCAACGACAGGCTCGCCCCCTCTCCATTAAATCTTCTGCCTGAACAGGTTTTTCAGGTGAGAAAATATTCCATCCTTTATTACTGGAACATATTTATAGGATCACACACACCCACCCCCGGGCTTGGGAGATGATGGATCTGTATCGGTTGAGAAGTACGCACAATCCTGCCGATCAATTCACATTTTCTACCAGTGTTTGCAAACAAAGCATACAGGCCAGGCATTTTTCCAAACCAGAGTGGCACCATCAAGGCAGGACTCTGGAGGCAGCTATCGGGGGTCGGCACTCAGCACAATGAGCAGTAGGGTCTCAAAATCTAAGGTGACTGCCTTTCCTTCACACGCTACTGTCTGAAGAGAGGGCCCCAATAACATAATTAGGTCTAGAGGTGTGGGACTCCAGGCCTGGAGTATGAATGTGGCCCCTTAGGCCTCTCTACCTGGCCCTCAGGGCTTTCCCTAGGCCACACCCCTTCTCATCAGCCCTGCTTCACACTCTCCCTGACTCTTTGAGCTCTTCCCAGCCCCTTTGGAT
Source organism: Podarcis siculus (assembly GCA_034642415.1). Classification (NCBI taxonomy): domain Eukaryota; kingdom Metazoa; phylum Chordata; class Lepidosauria; order Squamata; family Lacertidae; genus Podarcis; species Podarcis siculus. The sequence goes on along the minus strand of JAXCMG010000019.1, from coordinate 16,926,656 downwards.
CGAGAGGGGTGCGCAAGCGTGTGTGGAACTGCTGCCCAAAGGTCAAAATTCACAAGCGGTGCTCCGCCCACTCTGGCCTCTGGCTCCGCCCACCAATGGGATAGGGTTGCCCCAAAGGAACGGCAGTTCACTCCCACTAGAGTCTTAGAAAGCACAACCAGTGAAGCCCACGGCACAATGGATGTAACATCATCATCATCATCATCATCATTTCAATTTATATACATGTACTGCTCTTTATCAGAAGGTCCCAGGGCGGTATACAACATTAAGAAACACATTACATAGGGTTGCCATATTTCAAAAAGTGAAAATCCAGATACAAGGGGGGTTTTTTGGGGTGGGGGCAAAGTTGTTGACCTTTTTCTTTTCTTTTTTTAAGGGTGGGGGCAAAATCTCCCCCCAAAATGAAGATTTTCAGCTATTTTTAAGGAAATTCACTTTAAAAACCCCAACACTTCTGACATGGGTTGTCACATGCCCAGGTTTCCCCAGACATTGTTTGCCGATTTTCTTATATTCCACCCGGACGCTATTTCCAATGGACAAAGCCCAGATACGCCCAGGAAATCCCAGACATATGGCAGCCATACATTACAGAACATCAATGATAAAAACATAACAAAAGGCATACTGACAGCCTAATAATAAAATATCATAATAACAGTCCTCTTCCCCACACTATCACAAGCCGTAGATTATTTAATAGCCATAGGCGTCAGTAAAGAGGAATTGTTTTTGCCTGGTGCCTAAAGTCATGCAATGATGGCGCCAGGCGAGCCTCTCTGGGGAGAGCATTCCACAATCAGGGAGCCACCACAAAAAAGGCCTGTTCCCTTGTTGCCACCTGTCAGGGAGAGGCAAACGGGAAAAGATGAAAGGACAGAAACCAGCAGTTATAGAGAGCCTAAAGAGATTATCAGCAGCTTGTCGTCTGACAGTCAGTCTGACGTAGAGGGGGAGGAGGATGAGCCTGGGACAAGTCATGCTGTACACAGAGGAAGTAAGGGGAGGAGTTTTCGCAGACTTGCATGCTGGGTACGGAAAAGGAGGAAGGGGAAGGAGGTTAATGGAAACGCTGGAGATGTACGTTTGAACTTTGTCAAATAAATCAATTGTTTGGAACTGGTTGGGAGCCCGGAGTCTTATCTATGGCCAGCTGGACAGCACTAAGCCTCTGACACCACCATCCGAAGCAATCTGGGATTGGGGAAAGAGAGAAGGGCCTCTGATGATAAGCACAGGGTCTGGGTCGGTGCGTATGGGGAGAGGCGATCCTTAAGCTACTGAGGGTCACAGTCTCCGCTGAGTGGTGACATGCAAAGGAACTTTGCCTGAGAACAACTGTTCCCTCCCTACCTCCCCAGCACACCTTTCAGAAACCGCCGTTATCCCTAACCTGAAAAGCCCAACGGATACCAGAGACACAGCGCTGGAGCGCTTTGAAACAGCTGCGGCCCTCTCTTCCCTCAAGAGGGCCTTGGCTACACCTCTCCCGAACGCCCTCCATGAAAAACAACACAACAAGCAGATACCATTTGGGTTCAATAGAAAACGAATTAAAGTAAATTAAAACGGCCAGAGCCATGTGGCTCCTCGAGGCGCCTATTGTTGTCCGGGCGGCAAATGGCAGGTTCTCATTTACACCGCTAAGGAGCGACAGCTTGAGGGGTGTGGGTGATTATTATTTTTTAAGGCAAGCAACAGAAATACTCGTGATGGAAATTTGGGGAATGCCAGACGCATTTGTGACGGGGGGAAAACAGATAGAGAAGAAGTTTTCCTCCCTCTCTCCCAGCGCTAGAACTTCTGGATGTCCAACGAAGCTGAATTTTGGGAGATCTGGGACAGGTAAAATGGAAGCACTTCTTTGTGCAGCAGTACAGAGTTAAACTACAGAACTCGGCAGTGATGGCCACCATTTTGGAGTTTTTTTTTTAAAGATTAGGCAAATTTTGGAAGTGCATGAGGTCATCAATGGCTACCAGCAGTGGCAAACCTACATTTTTGGGGACCCTGAAGCCTGAACAGTTATGGGGCCCCCTTCACAACCAGCAAGGAGGCCTGGGTAGCCACTGTCATCTTCTTCAATGGGGTTGTTCCACAACAGATCACCACATACATACAAAAATACAATCAGATTTTTACTAAAGATGCTGTACTGGATTATCTCACATGTCAAAGTCACTGGCAGAAATAAAAAATCCCTATGCCTTTTTCAACTGTGGGCCACCATCCCTCACACCATGTGGGGGGCCAGACTGTATTTTGAAAAAAAATATGAACGAATTCCTATGCCCCACAAATACCCCAGAGATGCGTTTTAAATAAAAGCACAGATTCTACTGATGTAAAAGCACCAGGCAGGC
>JAXCMG010000019.1:16865050-16919287 GCA_034642415.1 Podarcis siculus | reverse complement strand
TCTCTTTACCTTTGATTTCACGGCAAGTACGATTTTCGGCAACGCGACAACCAGACACTTCAAACCGATGGTGAGGTATTTGAGTACAAAGTCTGTGATCCCCACAATCCACATCAGATCGAAGAAATCCAGCTTCTCCAAGTTGGGTCTCAGGAAAATGAGGCTGAAACGGGCAGGACAGGAAGAGGCGAGTCTTTTATTTATTTATTTGAACACTTTACACACCAATTCACTTAAACAGTCCACTAAGCGGTTTACAAAGATACAGCTTCCTAAACCCTGGTTTGAAATTGGCTCGTTTCAGGAAAAGCAGAGTTAAGATTAACTGCAGTTTGCTCAGTTCAGATAACCCAAGAACATCAAAGCTTCTAAATTCTTTCCAGATGTCGTGGAAACAGAAGGGGGAATGCATGAGACTGCTGGGCAGAAGGGTCCCGGGAGGAATCTAGGTTTGTTCCCATCATGCTAAAACATGGGTAGGCAAACTAAGGCCTGGGGGCCGGATCTGGCCCAATCACCTTCCAAATCAGGCCCTTGGATGGTCTAGGAATCAGCATGTTTTTACATGAGTAGAATGTGGTCTTTTATTAAAAAATGTATCTCGGGTTATTTGTGGGGCATAGGAATTCGTTCATTTTTTTCCTTCAAAATATAGTCCGGCCCCCCCACAAGGTCTGAAGGACAGTGGACCGGCCCCCTGCTGAAAAAGTTTGCTGACCCCTGTGCTAAAACATAGCTTTATCATGACATTCAAGCAAAGTCATTGTAAAAGGCAATAGAAAGCAAAGCAGGAACTAACATATTTATCGCACAATTCTTGAGAAACGAGATTTTTCCAATAGGCAGTGGAAAAATGAAATAGCAGCCTGAAATCAATATAGACGGCACACTATAGAAGAGGAAATAAATGCAAAAAGACCTTATGCTTGCAATCCTAGATAAATCTATCTAGACTCAAGCCCTGTTGAACTTGATGGGACTTACTTCTGAGTATACATGTGTCTGATTGGTATGGCAGGAGTTGATCAGTAAGTTTTTTGATTCAAAGGAAAAGAATAAAAGGGGTGGACATGGATGGAAAAATTCATATTTTTCTAGAGAAAGTTGTTGATAATGTCTTTATCACTTACAACTATAGCAACGGCTATTTGTATTTTTAAGCATGCAGTACTTTTGTTGTAATATAGTTGTGAATTTGTCTTTTTTTAAAAAAAAAAGGAATCAAGGAACATTATTCTCAATGGAAAAGGCAGCGACTGAAATCTAGCAACAGGTTTTTTTTAATGAAGTTTTTCTTTGTTTACAAAAGTACAAGCATTGTCCCTTTTGTTGTGTTGTAACACCTTTTCTATATATCAGCTACATACGATATGAGACATTAGCGTTGCTTTGAGAGTCTATTGTTCTGCAGAGTGTGGTCTGTGAATCTAGCTAGAGGGGGGAATTCTCCCAGTTGTAATCGCACAGAAAGAGAGATTTGTAGAGTAAGAAAATAGCAAAATTGTTTCTTGCAGGAAGAACATAATTTGGATAGAAAATTTTAAAAGTCCAACAGCCTATATTCCCACGCTTTACTTTGCTGCATATTTGGGGGTTTTAAATCTCTGCTGGGCTTCTCACACTAAAGAGTACAGTGGTACCTCAGGCTAAGTACTTAATTCATTCCGGAGGTCCGTTCTTAACCTGAAACTGTTCTTAACCTGAAGCACCACTTTAGCTAATGGGGCCTCCTGCTGCCGCCGCGCCGCCGGAGCACGATTTCTGTTCTCATCCTGAAGCAAAGTTCTTAACCTGAAGCACTATTTCTGGGTTTGCGGAGTCTGTAACCTGAAGCGTATGTAACCTGAGGTACTACTGTACTTGCTCCAAAACTGGACCTTGGCATCCAGTAAATTCTCATTTGATACCTTTTTTCTCCCTTGCCAACACACAATCTGGAGGTCCTTTGCTCTAGTTCATTTAACCCCAGGCAAACCCCTTTCTGCAAGCAGAGTTGCACCCACACTTCTGAAAGCAACCGAACAATCTGAAGCCTCATTCCCATCACATTCCCAGGACGGTTAAGCACTGGCGTTGCTTCCTAATTAGGCAGTGACTGCGGGATATGGTTTCATGCTGGGTGGGAGCATCAACAGGCTTCTTTGCGAAGTAAATAAACGAATGGATGGGGATAAACAGAAATCAAAATACTCACAATATGGGCACATCACAATGGAAATTAAACCCTAAAAACAAAAAACAATCGAAAATGAGAGACCTCCCAAAATGAAAACCCAGCAACACAGAGATGGGAATGAAAGAAATTGATTTTAAAAAAGCAAACAGGCAGACACACACAACTGAATCCACAAATAAATTAGATCGGGGAAACGGAAAGAAAAACAAAAACAAAATAGCAAATCTGAGCAAAGAGAAAGTCAACCAAAGATCCAGGCTGATGTCTGTGCTTTCTAAGTTTATGAGGTGAAGATAAACCACCCTCCCTACCCAAAAGGCAACACACACACACCGGTTTCCATTTGATGCCAAATATCACTCAGCTTTGCGAAACATACCTGCGGATTGTCATCCAGGGCCCAGAATATCCAGATTAAGAGATGGCCTTATTTTAGATCGCACAGCCCAGTGCTATGATTTGCACGTTGTGACCCATCCACACCAGCAGCCTCACACCGCTTTAAACAGCCATCGCTTCCCTCCAAAGAATCATGGGAACTGTAGTTTGTTTGGGGTGCTGAGTTGTTAGGAAGACACCCCCCCCCAAATCTCTTCAAAGAGCTACAATTCCAGGAGTGGTTTAATAGTCAGTCCCCTTTCCCAGAGAACTCTGGGAATTGTAGCTCTGTGAGGAATATGGCGGTGGGGGTGAGGCGTCTCCTAGCAACTCTCAGCTCCCTAAACAAACTTCCTTGGGAAGAAGGATTGGTTGTTAAAGCACCCCGGGAATTGTAGTTCTATGAAGGGAGACCAACTCTCAGCAACCTGAACAACTATAGTCACTGTGGACAATGCTGAGCTGAGATGCAGGCCTTTTTTGTGGCCTCTTGTTTTGTCGCTCATGGCAGCCATTTTGTGCTGGCTCCCACATTTTCATCAATATATGAGCATGGGGACACCTTTTATTTTTTACCAAAAAAGGAAGGAAGGAAGGAAGGAAGGAAGGAAAGAAAAAAGAAAAAGGAAGGAAGGAAACACTGGCTAGATGAATCAGTGGTCTGACTCGGTGCAAGGCAGCTTTCAATGTTTCAGATGCTGGAGAACTCCAACTCCCATCAGCACCAGCTAGCATGGCCAATGGTCACAGATAATGGGAGTTGTAGTCCAGCAGCTCCTGGAGGGATGCAGGTTCTCACACCCTTGTTTATCTGGCTGTGAGCTTTCTCCAAGTCCCTTCCAGTCACACACAAGCAAAAAATAATAATGTTTCTCCCCCTTTCATTCAATCCCTCCTTGCTCTTCTGATGAGCGGCTGGCTACCTGTTTTTATCAAGGGTCCAAGCCGTTTCGCTTACCTGTTGTACAACTGCTGGGAGCTGAAAGTATACAGCAAGTACAGAGTGTTCCCTGTGAGGAAGGCCAGGATCCAGAACACCACCAGCACAGACCGCTTTTCCTGAGGAGGAGAACAACAACAAAAAGCCCAATATGTAATCCCAGAAATTCCAAAGATAGTTCTCTGCCACCATTAAGACTAGCAACTTGCTGTATGAAAAAAAGAACTCCAAGACTGCTGAACCTACTTGTCCCTGTCTCTGCTTTCATTGCCCGTGGTGAATTTTAGACTGTAGACTCCCTGGGGCAGGGATGGGTCCTCTCCAGTTCTAAGGAAGTTCATAATGTAAAACAAAACAAAACCCCACACTTTTTTGTTACGTACTCACAGAAAAATAAGCAGCAAAATTCAGCTGATCTTGACATTGCTTGTTCCCAGTGCCGTTCTATGGAGGATGTTCCTATTGGTTTGAAACCTATCTTAGGAAAGGAACTCCTCTTAGCCCTTGGGCTTCATTATGCCAGGAGTACAGAGATCTCCCTTCAGACCCTTCCACCCCACTGCCAACCACCAACCACTGTCCAGAGGCACCCTTTGGGCATCCCTGTTCCGCAACTCACCTTCAGGGACACCTGTTCTCGGAGAGTCGAGTTTGCATATGCGAACGTGCTTGCCATGCCGATGCACAGAGCAATTCCTACAGAGAGAAAGAGAAACATGGCCTGTACATCTACCACAGGGGTCACCAACCTAAGGTCCATGGGCTGGAAGCAGCCCGCAGAGGCAATTTGATCAGCCCATGAGCTGCCCCAAACCGAGGCACCTGCTGCTAAACTGGTGCGGCGACTCGCTTCCACGGCACCTGAAACCGCATCTGCGCAGACGCCAAAAATCGCGGGAGCATGCGCGATCTGGCCCACGAAGGGATCTCTGTGGGACTGATCCGGCCCAGGCAAGATAAACCTTGCTGACCCCTGATCTAGCACAACAAACAGCAGCCATGTCATCCTGTGCTCCTACACAGGGGAAGCAACAAACCCCATCCAAATCCTCGGTCACCATTCTGAGAGCAGGAGTGTGGATGGGAATCAGAACCGTAGCTACAGCGGGGGGTGGGGGCTAGCCAGGGTTTTTTTTTGCCCCAGGTGAAGCCTCCAGAGAGACGCCATTGAGGCTCCCAGCCTGTGTGTGTGTGTGTGTTTGTGTAAATACATAGGAGGTTGGGGTGTGTGCCCAACTGGGTCTTTGACCTGGGTGAAATAAAGCCTAGTTTTGCCCCTGGATGGAATATTTCTTCTGATGCGTTCAGTGGTACAGTGGTCCGGGATTGCAGGGGGTCAAAGACACCATTACTATTTCTCCAGTAGGGTCCTTGTCCCCAGGGGCCTACAGCTGTCCAATCAGCATAAAAGAAGCTTTTAATCCACTGAAATTAAGTCTTTTCACCCTTTGTGCAGAATGGGGCCAATCGGAGTGAAAGGAGGTGAGTCAGCCACACAGGATCGGCTCCTAGGGTACCCCTGGAGAAGGTGTGTGGAAAGAACCCCCAAAATGAGTTGTTCTATACACCCCAAAGCTAAGATTTAGGAACACTGAAAGCACCAGGTGCTTCAGTTTCAAGGGGATGGTGTGCAAGTTCTGTTACATATATAATGGACCTTCAAAGAAAACACAACTGAGGTCACTTCGAAAGAAGGTATCAGAGCACTCCAAACCACTTGCCCGTGTGCATGCACAGGAAATATCAGACCTCGCTGAAAGGTCTTAAGATCTGCATTGATTGTCACAATGCATCCCCAATTACTATTATTGCATGATTCTAAGATTATTGTATTTTGATTATGAATATTCTATTGGGAGGGGAATCAATTAGAAATAAAGTAAGACCAAAATGGGGGGGGGGAATGAGGAGGAAAAAAGAACAAAGATATGTATAAGAAAGTGTGTGTGGGGGTATACATACAAAAATGCAATGTAATATACTCCCATACATTCTTATATAAATTGATATACAGTCGTGCCTTGGAAGTCGTGCCTAGTTCTCGAACGTTTTGGCTCCCAAATGATCAAAACCCGGAAGTAACTGTTCCAGTTTTCAAATGTTCTTTTGGAAGCCAAATGTTCGACGGGGCTTCCACGGCTTCTGATTGGCTGCAGGAGCTGCCAATCAGAAGCCGTGCTTTTTTTCAAATGTTTTGGAAGTCGAACGGACTTCCGGAATGGATTCCGTTCTACTTCCAAGGTACGACTGTAGTGTTATTATCCTAATACATATGTAGATGTCAATAGCCTCCTTCATTTTGTATAAACTCATTTCAAATCTTGTCATATTTATCCTAACAAAAGCAGCGAGTGTCATCCTACGGTTGGTCCATTGATTAAAGTGTATCCTATTTTTATACAGTTGTTCCTTGAAATCTGCTCCAGAAGTCCATTCAACTTCCAAAACGTTTGGAAACCAAGACGTGGCTTCCTATTGGCTGCAGGAGCTTCCTGCAGCCAATCAGAAGCCGCAGAACCTGTGTCAGAAGTTTGGGTTCCAAAGAACGTTCACAAACTGGAGCACTCACTTCCGGGTTTGCGGCGCTTGGGAGCCAAAACGTTCGAGTTGCAAGGCGTTGCCTTCCGAGGTACGACTGTATTGTAAGATTATTGTATGATCTTGGAAGGTTGTATAATCACAGAGGTGTGTGTGTGTGTGGTTGTGACTACCATGAAGGGCCCCGAACTCCTGGATTTGCTGCTACACTACAGTGGTACCTCAGGTTAAGTACTTAATTCGTTCCGGAGGTCCGTTCTTAACCTGAAACTGTTCTTAACCTGAAGCACCACTTTAGCTAACGGGGCCTCCTGCTGCCGCCGCACAATTTCTGTTCTCATCCTGAAGCAAAGTTCTTAACCTGAAGCACTATTTCTGGGTTAGCGGAGTCTGTAACCTGAAGCATATGTAACCTGAAGCGTATGTAACCCGAGGTACCACTGTACTGGATTCACCAAGTTCTTACATTTGCTCCAAGCGTCGAACGAGAGGGGCTTACCAAGCTTATGCTGGAAACAGACTTTGGCCAAGAGGATCATGATGAAGGGGAGTCCCTTCTGCAACCAGGAGACGACCGCTTTCAGCTCCGAAAGAGCAGGGGCTGGCGTCCCGGGCTGATCCTCAGGCCCCTCCTCCGTGTGTCCGTGGCGGTCGCCGCCGGCCATGTGGAGCAGGGAGGAACCGCGCTGGTGGCTGTGGTGGTAGTGGTGGGGCTGCTGCCGGTGGTGGAAGGGACCTCCCTCTGGCCGGCTGGGCCCCTCCTCCCGCGAGGAAGGCATCTGGATGAACACCTCCCCGCCTCCGGCCGAGGACCCCAGGACCAAGCTGGATTGGAAAGGGGTGGCTGCGATGGTGCCCGAAGGGATGCCCCCCAGTCCGGAGAAAAGCTGCTGCGGCGAGGGAGCTTCCGTCTTGAGACCTTCAAAAATGCCGCCTTCATCCACGCTCGTCTCAGAGGAGATGGTTTGACTCCGGCTTCTGGTATAAACACACAAACATACATCCAAGTAATAATACAGTGGTACCTTGGTTCTCAAACACCTTGGTTCTCAAACGCCTTGGTTCCCAAACACCGAAAACCCGGAAGTAAGTGTTCTGGTTTTCGAATGTTTTTCAGAAGCCGAACGTCCGATGTGGCTGTCAGCTATTGTTTTTGGGGTCCTCACCAATTAGAAGCTGCGCCTTGGTTTTTGAACATTTCGGAAGTCAAACGGACTTCCGGAACGAATTAAGTTTGGCGCATTTTTTTTAGCTATTTATTTTGCGTTTTCGTTTTTGAGGCTTTTTCGGGTAATTTGTTTTTGTGACTGTGTGGAACCCAGTTCAGCTACTGATTGATAGCGTGAATGTGGAAATGGATAAAAGCCCCCCATCCATACAATGACTATCATCAGTGCAAATAAGAAAAAAAAAGAATTTTAATTTTTATCATCTACAATACTGTCTTATTTATTTTATAGTACAGTACATTGATTATTGCTTTCATTTTATGGATCAATGGTCTCGTAAGATAGTAAAATTCGTGTTAAATTGCTGTTATAGGGGTTGATTTTAAAAGTTGGAACGGATTAATCCATTTTGCATTACTTTCTATGGGAAAGCGCTCCTTGGTTTAGGAGCGCTTTGGTTTTGGAACAGTTTTCCGGAATGGATGAAGTTTGAGAACCAAGGTACCACTGTAATAATAATAATAGCAACAGGGAAAGAATGAATCAGATTAAACTAAAATTTGTTTAATCAGGTGCTAGCTTGAATGCAAGGAAAAAACATTCTCCTTATATACCCGGTAGATCGCAGCAGTCTGTGGGAAAGTCTCTCTTGCCAGCTCCAGAGACCTCAGAAGCCCCTTGCTCTGAAGTGACTCCAAGAAGGGATTTTATTTCATTTTTTAAAATAATTTTCATTGGTTTTACAAATACAAAGTACTAATAAACACAAACTAACAAGAACATATCTGTATGAGGAGATTCTCGGAATCCTGAGACTTCCCTCCATCCCCTCCATGGAGTCTTATTTTAAGCATGTACAACTGCATATTCATCTGTACTCCAATTTTTATATCAAGCCATATTGTCCTTAATATTCTTTCCACTACAAGCAGGTCAAAATCCTGCTTACAGTGGTCTCCTAAATAACTTTAAAATTTTCCCCATTCTTTTATAACAACAGCCGCCCAGATGTTATTAGCCCAAAGTTGAAAAGAAGACAAAGACCCGACCAGAGAAGAATGGCAAACCAAGCAGATGGAATATGCTGAGGTGGCAAAGCTGGCTGGAAAACGCAGAAACCAAGAGGACAAAAACTTTATCCAAGAAGGGATTTTAGAGTGTCTACCCCTGCTCTGCAGGGACGCGGGCAGCGCTGTGGGTTATCACAGAGCCTACGGCATGCCGATCAGAAGGTCAGCAGTTTGAATCCCCGAGATGAGGTGAGCTCCCGTTGCTCGGTCCCTGCTCCTGCCCACCTAGCAGTTCGAAAGCACGCCAGTGCAAGTAGATAAATAGGTACTGCTCCAGTGGGAAGGTAAATGGCATTTCTGTGCGCTGCTCTGGTTTGCCAGAAGCCGCTTAGTCATGCTGGCCACATGACTCGGAAGCTGTACTCCGGCTCCCTCGGCCAATAAAGCGAGATGAGCGCCGCAACCCCAGAGTCGGTCACGACTAGACCTAATGGTCAGGGGTCCCTTTACCTTTACCTTTTACCCCTGCTCTGTGAAACAGCATCCCTGTCAAAATACAACAGGCGCCCACATATATGCACCTTCAGGAAACAACAGAATTTGGTTCCGATACGCTTTCCCAGCTGGATAAATGGGTCTGTACCACTTGTTAGGGTTTCAGTTTTGCTTTTAGATCACAGCATCATAGAAATTTAGCATTGGATGGGACCCAAGTGCCATCTAGCCCAACCCGCTGCAACAAAGGAATCGCAGCTAAATGCATTTGTGGGTTTTGTGGCTTTAATTATCTCACGGGTAAATCATCTTGGGACTGTGGTTTAGAGGGGGATTGAGAAAGTAATTGGAAGAAGGAGGTAGAGGAGGAGAAAGATATTTCAAAACACAACTTGTTAAAAGAAGAAGATGATCAGCAAAAGTCTGAAGCCACAAAGAGACACATGGGAGCTATGAAATCTCTCTGGGTTGTGGATCCATCCCCTGCGCCCCAACTCCTCCAAGTTTAGAAACTGTGTGTGCAGCCAGGCAGGCCCCCTATGGAGTTCACCAGCCTCACTGGACCTCTTTATCGACTCCAAGCATCTCCCAAGTCACACAAAGCCACTGCTTCTCAGATATTTTTATAGCTACTCCTCAAAGGCTAGGTTCACACACAAGACACACAGGGAAATAAAACAGTTAGCAAGATACTTTGTCATGTGGCTTTATGCCCCCACCTCTAAATTAACGGGGCAACGTTCCTAATCGGATCTCCCAGGGCCCAGGAATTAAAAAATAAATCACAAACACCGACATCTCCACGCTCTTCCCTAGGAACAGGTGAACCACGTACACAGCATCTCAATTGCCTGGTGAGGTCGCAACAGCCCGATCCAATACTATGGGGGTCCTCTAGGGTAACACTCCCATAGGAGGCACCCAAGAAAGGCTTGGCAGAAAGACTTCTATCTTTAAGTGGGAGGTGGGAGCAGTTGTGCATTTATGGTTCCTTTTAACCTGACACGGCTGACTTTGCTTTGTGACATGGATTTTTTTAATTTTGCCGCCACGGCCACTTCAATAACACCTCTGAAATCTGCCAGCAACCAATCAAAAACAGCCCTGAAAAGTCTAAAAGAAAACATTTAAACCAAAAACCCACAATTAAAAGTAATGCAACAAAACCTCTTGGAGGCTTTTGTGATTAAGCAGTGTATACAAAACTCTGTGAAATAATTAACGACAACAGGGAAAGCAACACGAGCAGATGCCGAGTCCCGAGTCCAAAAAGGCTTCTGTTTTTACCAGTTTGCTCAATGAGGGAATTGAGGGGGGCAGCGAGGCCTCCACTGGCACCAGGTTCCATAGGTACGGAGCCACCACCGAGAAGGATCTGCAGCAACGTTCTTGCGGCATTTGGATACATAAAGAGTCACCTTCTCTTTTATAACCCTATGTGTTGTTTAAGGCAGCACTGAGAGCCAGTGTGGTGTAATGGTGAGAGAGCTCAGCTAAAATCTGGGAGACCAGGGTTCAAATCCCCACTCAGCCACAAAGAACATTGGGTGACTCTGGGCCGGAGTCTTTTGTCTCTTAGCCAGTGTTAGAAACTCAGTTACATAAGTTAGACACCAAATGGCTCTGTAAACCAAGGTTACAGTCACCAAAACGGAATGTCCAGTTGCCATTTGGGGGCAAGATGGCTCTAAAGTCTTATTTTTCAAAGGATGGACTGACTGAGATTGATTCTCAGTTAAACATCTGGCTAGTTCAGATGACAACATTGAGCTAAGTTTGGAACTTTGAGAACTTAAAAGAATCATAGAATCATAGAGTTGGAAGAGACCACAAGGGCCATCGAGTCCAACCCCCTGCCAAGCAGGAAACACCATCAGAGCACTCCTGACATATGGTTGTCAAGCCTCTGCTTAAAGACCTCCAAAGAAGGAGACTCCACCACACTCCTTGGCAGCAAATTCCACTGTCGAACAGCTCTTACTGTCAGGAAGTTCTTCCTAATGTTTAGGTGGAATCTTCTTTCCTGCAGTTTGGATCCATTGCTCCGTGTCTGCTTCTCTGGAGCAGCAGAAAACAACCTTTCTCCCTCCTCTATGTGACATCAAGAAGAAAACTTGATCCAGGAACAGTCCACATATCGATCGACTGATTCCAACCTCTTTTTCTTAATGGACCATTCATAACATTAGAATATTCTTCGCAACTGTGAGCAGGGCAGTGGGGTGAAGACAAGCTACAACAATTATCTATCACGTTGTTCACTGCTCCCGCTCAAGCTGCACACAAAAAACCATTTTGGTTCCTGAAATTCTGATTGCGCAAGTAAAATAGAACAGACAGAATTCTACAGGATGGGGTATTAAGTGTGTGAAAATAGGCAAGATCCGATGATCCCCAGGCATGCACCTCCAGATGGTGGAGACTTTGGGCGTCATCTTGGCACCCAGGCATCTTCACTTGGTCGCAAATGGCCAATAACCAGGTGCAAAATGTGCCTGGCGCCTGCCTAACTGTGAACAATCCTCTTAGCCTAACCTAGAGTTGTTGTGGGAATAAAATGGAGATCAGGGGAACCGCATATGCACCTTGAGCAACTTGGAAGTGTTTACAAATCGAGTAAATAAACTGTGGCCTTTCAGATGTTGCTGCAGGACTCCAATTCCCATCAGCCCCAGCCAGCATGGCCAACACTCAAGAATGATGGGAGTCCAACAATATCTGGAAGGTCTCCACCTGCATCCCTAGTGAGTTGTTAAGATAGAAGGATGCTGTACGTTTAAAACAGAACTAACCTTTCAGGAGGCAGGCTGTCCGTGATGCTGCTGTGCCGTCTCTGCATCTTCCTTAAGACTTTAAAACACAACACACTCAACATTAACGTGGCAGATCAATGGTGGCAGCGAGGAAGTAGTGGCGAGGACTGGAGAGATGGCTGGAGCACAGACGGGGGCCCCATTCACTCAGTGGCAGGGAGCGCAAAACTCTTACTGGGAAGGCTGGACAAAGACTGTACCACAAGGCAACGGGCGCAGAGCAAATCTCAGAAGCTCCAGGATGAACGCCCAGGAGAAACAGATCTCTGCGGGGAAGTCAGGTCCTATCCTTTGGGTCAGTAACTGCATCAAAAGTTGACTGCCCCAAGTTTGTGATGCAAGGAAGGGAAGCGGTCCTTGGGGAAAGCGATGGCGAAGTGGTGGCTGGATTGGAGCGTCAACTGCGTGGTTCTCCAGATGTTGCGACCCTGAGAGATTTTGCAAAGGAAAAAGAAATGAGGCAGGAAAAATAGGAAGGAGGGGAGTCAGAAGACAAAGGGCTTCTCCCAGCACAGCACCTTCCTAGGCCACAATCATACCATAAAGTGATTTGATACCACTTTAAATGGTTATAAAAAGGTAAAGGTAAAGGACCCCTGACAATTAAGTCCAGTCACAGATGACTCTGGGGTTGCGGCGCTCATCTCGCTTTACTGGCCAAAGGAGCCGATGTTTGTCCGCAGACAGTTTTTCTGGGTCATGTGGCCAGCATGACTAAGCCGCTTCTGGTGAAACCAGAGCAGCACACGGAAACACTGTTTACCTTCCCGCCGGAGTGGTACCTATTTATCTACTTGCACTTTGATGTGCTTTCGAATTGCTAGGTTGGCAGGAGCTGGGACCAAGCAACGGGAGCTCACCTTGTCATGGGAATTTGAACCGCCGACCTTCTGATCAGCAAAGCCCTAAGCTCAGAGGTTTAGACCACCACGCCACCCGCATCCCCTTAAATGCTTATGGCTCTCTGCAAAGAATTATGGGAGATGTAGTTTATTAAGGGGGCTGGGAGTTGTCAGGAGGCTCCTATTCCCCTCCAAGGGCTTCAATTCCCAGAGTTCCTTGGGAAGAGGGGCTGACTGTTAGGCCACCCTGGCCAAATGAGCATCCCCTCTCCCCAGAGAACCCTGAGAATGTAGTCCCGAGATGAGGAACACAGATAGGAGTTCAGAGCATCCTCAGCAAACTACACATCCCAGGATTCTTTGGGGGAAGCACACTTTTGCTTCCATTCTAACTGAAAGCCAGCTCCCCACCACCTCTCTGCCTTGACTGTGACTGAGGTTTTCAACTATACTATCTATTTATAGTACTTGTCCCCAAGACGTATCCAAACACAGGCTTTTATATCTTAGGCACCGCTGCTTTCTGCGCTGATGCTTTTAGCATCTGCTGGTGCTTTTAACCTGGTTCTCTTCTAGTGCTGTTTTAATTTGTTTGCAATTTCATGACCCCTGTGTATTCTTCTTTTATTTTCTTTTTACATTTTATGGCTTTGCTTTGAAAACACTGTGCACCATCCAATGAACTTAGAGGTTAACAAATGGCAGAAGAATGTGTTACAAATAAATAGAGAATTTTAAAAAGCAATTCACAAATACTTTCAAGGAAAGCACAGACAGCAAAATACAGTTACTGATGCAAAAGTACAAAGCTATAATCATGGAGTGACCTGCAGTAGGCCAGACTGGATTTCAGTTGCACCTGAAAACCTAAGACAAGATGCATCTTCTCCAGATAGGGTCACAACTGGTATGTTGGTTAAAAAAACAAATACCAGCCCTGCCCATCACTGTTACCTGAGCTTCCCAGTTAATGTCAAGTCTTGAATTCTTTCCCCTCATTCTACATATGGTTCTTAGCTGTAGTTTTTCACTGGAGGTGAGTGGAATTAACTTGATAACTGCAGCACCCTTCATCATACTTAGGCTGTGAGCACATCATATAGTCCCCCTGCACCATAATTCTGGGAGCTGTAGTTTAAGGGTGCTGGGAATTGTAGATCTGAGAGGGATAGACTAGAGTTTCCAGTATTGTTTGGTGATGGAGAGTGTGTGCTTTTAATATACCACCTGGCCCTATTCCAAGACAGACCTGTGGCCTGTCTAGCCCAGTTTGTAAACACTGACTGGCAGCAGCTCTCTGGAAAATCTCTCCCAGTCCTACCGACATTGGGGACATGAACCTGGGACCTTTTGCATGAAAAGCATGTGCTTGACTGCTGAGCCACGAATCTTTCCCCTTGAATGCTCCCCTAAACATACAAACAAAATTTATCTCTGCACATGCAAGAACAAGCAGGTCAGGATTCTGGGTTGAGACTCCTACCCGATGGGCTGGCTGTTTACATGCAGGTCTATAGGTACAAAACTTGGTAGGGAGGAATATACCCTAATGCCAGCGGCTAAAACAGCAGCCTGAAGTGGTCCAGGCTTTCAACCTCAGTGAGAACTAGGCCCTTGATCAAAGCATTGGATGTTCCTCTATATTTAGAGCGAGAGATAAACCTGGCATTCAACACTGGGATGTCTTGCTGCTTGGCCAGGGGCATGAGATGGGGGAGCAAATGATGGGGGGGCAACCTTAACCCCCCCATCCTTAACCCCCCCCATCCTTAACCCCCGCCCATCCTTCTTTACTCCTGGCTTATTTTTATTCTCCAACCAGGAAAGGAGACGATCGTCTTGGAACTCCCAGCCACCCATAAAGCAAGAAAGCGATCAGAAATGAATGGAGGAATAAAAACATACACCATCCCCATCCCTCCGCGCCTGATGGAACATTATATTACCTGGTCCCCGGGCTGCGAGGCGGATCGGCCCCTCCCTCTTTGCTCCTCCCTCCCCCGCGCTCCCCCCTCACGCACGTGACTTCCGTCTCCACCCCTCCCTCCGGAGCATTTTCAATTGGACACAAAGTAACCCTCTCGCTTCCGGGGGGAGGGAGGAGAGAGACGGAGGAAGGCAGCCGGGCGTTCCTGCGATCGCTGCACAAAGGCAGGCGAAGACTCCCCCCCCCCGCAACTCCCCGGGCTTGCTTTCCGTGCCATCTCCTTAATTCGGATCGCCGCTCCCTTAATTCGGATCCAGGCCCTTAATTCGGATCGCCGCTCCCTTAAATCGGATCCTCGATTCGGATCAACTGGGAAGCGGGGTTTTTTGTTTTCGTTTTTTGTTTTGGTGGGAGAGCAAGGAAAGGGGCTCCTTGGCTGCTCAGAAAGTTCACCCTCTCTGAAGCGGCTCCCGGTCTCCCCGTGTCTGCCTCCCCTTCACATGCCCCCCACGATCGCCCCCGGACGCCTGCCCGGGGATGAGGCGGGGGTCTCCCGGGCTCCCCCTCGCGCCCCAGACCCCCGGGTGGGCTAGCCAAGCCAAGGAAGAGCCCGATCCGCCGCCGCCCCCCGTTCTCTTTCCGGGTCGCCGCTTGACCCCCGCTTAGTCCTTCTCCATGGTGCAGATTCTGGCCCTGGTGTGGCGGAGGCTGCTTCGGAAGCGCTGGGTCCTGGGGGTCGTCTTCGGGCTGTCCCTCATCTATTTCCTCAGCAGCACCTTCAAGCAGGTCAGTCGAGACCCCCCACCCGCCCCAACACCTTTTTTCCTCTCTCTCTCTGGTTTCGTTTTCCGGCATCTGTTATTTGTATCGATCGCGTTTACGGTATATATCGAAGTGGCCGACGGGGTTCTCCCCTGCCCCCCAAATTATCCTTCACACAACAACCCTATGAAGTAGGTTAGGCTGAGAGGCAGCAGTCCGCCCAAGACTGAACCCTGGGCTCCCAGGTCCTAGTCTGAAACTCTAACCACTGTGCCAGCGCTGCCTCTCACCATTGGAGGCAGCAGTGCTTCTGAATCCCAGTTGCTGGAAACCTTGTGTTTGTGTCCTGCTTGCTGGTTGTGTGGCCGCTGTGAGAACAGGATGCTGGACTTGGTAGGCCCTTGGATCTATTACTATAAACATTGATATTGTTGTTGTTTAGTCGTGTCCGACTCTTCGTGACCCATGGACCAGAGCACGCCAGGCACTCCTGTCTTCCACTGCCTCCCGTAGTTTGGTCAAACTAATGTTCATAGCTTCGAGAACACTGTCCAACCATCTTGTCCTCTGTCGTCCCCTTCTCCTTGTGCCATCCATCTTTCCCAACATCAGGGTCTTTTCCAGGGAGTCTTCTCTTCTCATGAGGTGGCCAAAGTATTGGAGCCTCAGCTTCACGATTTGTCCTTCCAGTGAGCACTCAGGGCTGATTTCCTTCAGAATGAAACAAAAAAATTCCTTCCAGTAGCACACAAAAGCTCATACCAATAACAAACTTAGTTGGTCTCTAAGGTGCTACTGGAAGGATTTTTAAAATTTTATTCCGACTATGGCAGACCAACACGGCTACCTACCTGTTCCTTCAGAATGGATAGGTTTGATCTTCTTGCAGTCCATGGGACTCTCAAGAGTCTCCTCCAGCACCATAATTCAAAAGCATCAATTCTTTGGTGATCAGCCTTCTTTATGGTCCAGCTCTCACTTCCATACATCACTACTGGGAAAGCCATAGCTTTAAACATTATGTTTAAACTGTAAACATTAGCATTTATATAAAGCACAGCACAGCCAATGGTCCGGGAAGGTGAGAGCTGCGGTCCGTCACATCTAGAGGGCACCCCCTTGGCTATCCCTGCAATAGAGCTCTCAGGGGTTCAGTGTGCTTTTCACATTCCACCTTTGTTGAACTCTTTACACAACAGCCCTGAAAGGTCGGTCAACGTGGTCACCATCTTGCAGATGTGAGGGAAGGGGCCTGAGGGCCTTGCTTAAGGCGACAGAGTGAACCCAGAGCAGGGGCGAGATTCAAAGGGAAATTTGGCATTACGGATGACCAGCCTCTTTAGGTGCTGGGCTGTCTCAGTTCCATACTTTGAGCCCATTGTTTAGCTCAGTAATATAGTTTGAAACGAAGGAGCTACAAAGTCAATCGTCCCAATTTTTTTGCAGAGGCTGCTTCATGATACATTTCCCAGAGTGGTTTAACCATCACTCCCTCTTCATAGGAAACTGCAAAGTGTAGGTCTATGAGGGGAACATGGGGGATACCTCCTAATAACTCTCAGCACCCTTAACAAGCTGCAGCTTCCAGGGTTCTTTCGGGGAAGACATGACTGTTTGCTTTAAATTTATGGTTGTGATGTAAATTTTTTTATGTATGCCACAACGGCAGCAAGGATACTTTTGGCCCAGAAATGGAAACAGCAGGAACTTCCCACATTGGACAAATGGCAGACCAAGATGATAGAATACATAGAATTGGCAAAGTTGACGGGGAAGATCCAAAATCAATGCGACAAACTGTTTCAAAAGGACTGGAGCAAATTTATATTGTACCGTATATGAAAGAACATTGAAAACGTTTGTAGGTTTGAGTTGAAATATTTTGTAATGCGAACACAGGGAACTGATTTACATTTAATGAGGTGAAGTTTATCAAGAAGAAAAGAAGGTAAATAAGTGGATATAGAAATGCTAAGATGTAAGTGACTATTTATGAAAGCCAGAATGCGGGACGGGGGGAGGTCAATGCTCAGTGTGAGCAATGCTTTTGGTTATGGAATTACGTAATGGAATGTGAATTTGGTAAAATGTAAATTCAATAAAAATAAATAAATTTATGTTGTGATGGTGGCTATAGTTCAGGCGGGTTGTTGTGTGTTTTTTTAAAGGGCTGGATTCAAATCAAAACATAGGAGCAGTCTGGCTGAAAGGGCAGCTTGCAAAATAGTCTCTGTGTGCTCTTTAAATTCACAGATGTAGCAGCTTGTGAGACCCATGCATCTCGGGGTTTTTTGAAATGAGGCATGGGCAACCCACTCCCCAACGGAAAAATACATTGCACAAAATGACCTTTTGAAATCTTCTCCCCTGCTGCAGCTTCAGGCAGCATCGGGAGGACAGGACTGTAGCTTGCTTCCCATGCTCCTCTGTTTTCCATTTCAGGAAGAGCGAGCCGTAAGAGATCGGAATCTCCTCCAGGTGCAGGACGAGGATCACCCGATCGCGTGGAAAGTGCAGTTCAACTCCGGGAACGGCAGCCAGCCCGGTAACCAGTGTCGGAACTCTGTCCAGGGGAAGTTGCTGATCACCGATGAACTGGGTGTGACTCCCTCTTCCAAGGGTGGTGTGGTGTAGTGGTTAGTGCTGGAGTAGGACTGGTGAAACAGGAGAGCTGTGTTCCATCTCCCCTGACGGAGGCTGCATGCCTTTGGGTACCAGTTCCTGGGAGTTGGGAGTCACAAGCAGAGAGAGAGTCTTGTTCCATCTGGTTGGCCACTGTGCGAAAAGAATGCTCTAATTTCCTCGTTGTGTCTGAGCTTTTACACAACATACTAAACCACTTCCAGTATTACAGGGGATAGAGTTGGGTGAGATATCAATAAACCAGTTTTAAATCCATACGGTGGTACCTCGGGTTAAGTACTTAATTCGTTCCGGAGGTCTGTTCTTAACGTGAAACTGTTCTTAACCTGAAGCACCTCTTTAGCTAATGGTGCCTCCTGCTGCCACTGTGCCGCCAGAGCACGATTTCTGTTCTCATCCTGAAGCAAAGTTCTTAACCTAAGGTACTATTTCTGGGTTAGCGGAGTCTGTAACCTGAAGCGTATGTAACCCGAGGTACCACTGTATATGATACTGGATTCATAATTTTTGACCTGGTAATCATGATGTGTGTTGGGGGGGGGCGATATATCGTCCAAAGCCGGTTTCAAGTCCATATCATAATTTTCAAAATTTTCATAATTTTAGACCTGGCAATATATTGCAAATCACGATATGTGAGTGTGTGCTGTGCAAAATATCACCATGTGGGGAAAACCATGAAGCCAGCCAATTGCCTCTACCTAGCTCCATCCTTCTTTCAAACCTTGTGATATATCAGTATGTCACAATGTTCAGCTTTAACTAAGTTGAAAACCAGATCTCTCCCAGCCCTAATAGTGGAATGTAGCACAACTTTAGCTCTTCGTTTCCGTGTTATTTGCAACCGGGTTTTTCCTGGAAGCAGATTTCAAGGAAACAAGTGCTAAACTTGCACAGCATTTCCCTGGAAGTGGCATTTACGTCATGCGGAAGCTCAAGTGCTTGGTAGGAATTGGCAGGGGAAAGCGCAATATACTGCTGTGTAAATGCAGCCATAAGCACCACGCCACTGTAGCGCACTGGAAGAACATTTGATTTGCATGCAAAAGGTTCCTGGTTCAATCCCTGGTAGGGCTAGGGAAAGCTCCCTGCTGAATCCCTGGGGAGTTGCTGCCAGTCAGTGTAGACAGTTCTGAGCTAGAGGGGCCAATGACAGCACTCTATGCCCAAGGCAGCACTCTATGTTCTATGGCTTTCCCTAATATAGTACAGTGATACCTTGGTTCTTAAACACCTTGGTTCTCATATGCCGAAAACCTGGAATTAAGTGTTCCGTTTTTCGAACATTTTTCAAAAGCCGAACATCCGATGCAGCTGTCGGCTATTATTTCTGGGGCACCTGCCCCTATCAGAAGCTGCACTTTGGTTTTCGAACATTTCGGAAATCAAACGGACTTCCATAACGGATTAAGTTTGGCGCTTTTGTATTTTGCGGTTTTGTCTTCGAGGCTTTTTCAGTTAATTTGTTTTTGTGACTCTGTGGAACCTAGTTCAGCTACTGATTGATAGTGTGACTGGAAATATATAAAAGCCCCCCATCCAAACAATGACTATCATCAGTGCAGGTAAGGGGGGGGGAACGAATTTTAATTTTTATCATCTACAATACAGTCTTATTTATTTTATAGTACAGTCCATTGACTATTGCTTTCATTTTATGGATCAATAGTCTTGTTAGGTAGTAAAATTCATGTTAAATTGCTGTTTTAGGGGTTTTTAAAAGTCTGGAATGGATTAATCCCTTTTGCATTACTTTCTTTGGGAAAGCGCGCCTTGGTTTTGGAGCGCTTCAGTTTTGGAACGGACTTGCAGAACGGATTAAGTTTGAGAACCAAGGAATTAATCCATTCCAGACTGTCTTTTTACTCTGATTTCAAACAATCTAGAATGTCAAGTGCTGTCTCCTTCCTCAATATCTCTTCTGGTGTGTGTGTTTTTTTTTGGGGGGGGGATAGGTTACATCTGCGAAAGGAAGGACTTGCTGATGAACGGCTGCTGCGACATCAAAGCCCCCAGTGCAAAACTCTACAGCTGCGAGAGCTGCTTGCCCAACGGATGCTGCAGCATCTACGAAGCCTGCGTTTCCTGCTGCTTGCAGCCCAACAAGGTACGGTGGGTTTTGGTATGAACCCTGGGCACCTGCAGCAAAATGTTGCAGCGCAGCATTGCCGCCTCCTCCACCACAGGAGTGCTTCCCTTCAGGTTGCCAACCAGCCATGCCCTCTGTTGGAATACACTTACAGGGCTCAAGCAGGCCATCCGATTTCCTTTGCCGTCTGTTTTTTCAACACACACACACACCTATGTACATACCGTATTTTTTGCTCCATAAGACACACTTTTTTCCTCCTAAAAAGTAAGGAGCTTCCTGCAGCCAATTGGAAGCCGCATCAGAGGTTGGGGTTCCAAAGAACGTTCGCTCCTTCTCCTCCACTGTGCCATTGCTGCCTTCATAACTCTTCTGTTGTCACCTAACTTCCTACTTTCTTTCTTTTTTTTAACCCCCAGCAACGGCTCCTGGAGCACTTTCTAAACCGAGCTGCGGTTGCCTTCCGGAACCTCTTCATGGCTGTGGAAGATCACTTTGAGTTGTGCTTGGCCAAGTGCAGGACCTCCTCGCAGGTATGGGGATAGGTCTGCGGACTGACTGAGCAGCAGGTGATGATCTCCTCTGCTCCCATCCTGCTCCTGGTGGGTTAAGTTCAACAGATGAGCAAGACAACCCACCTGTCAGTCAGGCAGAGGGGATCAATAGCAACCATTTTGGGAAACCCTGTTCTAAACTGGGGTGCCTGGGATTTCTATTATTATTATTATTATTATTATTATTATTTTATTAATTTATTTATATCCCACCCATCTGGCTGGGTTTTCCCAGTCACTCTGGGTGGTTTACAGCATATATGAAAACCTCAAACATTAAAAAGCAGAATATCTTATACAGACTATAAATAAACCAATAAATCAATAGAAATAATAATAGCTATAACAATCCATTTACAGTTATACCCAAATTAAAATAACTTCCGACCCTAGCTAACCATTTAACCAACCCCAAACAACCCAACAAAAAAAAAAAAGAGGAACCAAAATTAAAACCTTTAAAAACATTTTAGCCAGTTGCCCCAACCAAAGAGTTGTTCTAGCAATGTCCCTCCGGTCTCCCAGGAGCCTCTTTTAGCTGTTCCAGATGAGTCTGTGCCCCGCCCCCTAGGCCAGGTGGAAATGGGCCTTGCGGCAGGGAGCAGGTCTTTCTTCCAGCACTGATGGCAGCAGCAATTTCATGCATGAAAAGCATACAATCGTAGAATTGGAAGGGACCCCAGTGGTCATCTAGTCCAACCCCCTGCAATGCAGGAATCTTGGCCACAGCATCCACGACAGATGTGCGCTCCGTCATTCAACTGGTGGCCATGCTCCGTTGCTGCCTGGCAAATCTGCGTTCCTGCATGTGCTCTGTCTTCTTCCCCCACCCTAACAAATATCTCTCTCCCCCCCCCTTCTCCCCTTGCCCAGAGCGTGCAGCACGAGAACACCTACCGCAACCCCATTGCGAAATACTGCTACGGGGAGTACCCTCCGGACCTCCTGCCAGTGTGATAGCGGCAAGGGGACTGTGGCAGCAAGGAGAGAGAGACTGGAGGCGTTAGCCATTGTGGAACGGTGACATTGTGAGGACACTTGGACACCTGCCTTTGTGCATCGGCACCCGACTTAGCCTTACAGGAAAGAGCCTCTTTCATCCACCTGTTGCTGCCTCCCTGCAGTTCCAAAATGGGATGAGGGCAGTGAGAGACCCTCCGTCGGCTGTCGCCAAAGGACTGCGTTCAGACGCTGCATCGTGGCTACAGGCAGTCCTGCCCCCATTTTGAGATACGAACATAATAGAAGTTGTGTCTCTCTCCCCGTAGCCTGCGGGCCCTCTCTCTCTCTCTCTCTCTGGCCTGGCCAACAAACACAGTGAATGACAAAAGGTCCCTTTAGATGAGAGCAATGCTTGCTTCCTTGCAGGCGAGAAACGTCCTTTATCCTCAAACCATGCCGTGTAAATACAAATTATTTATTGGGATGACGCTACTGCTCCAAACATATCGCAGGGTGTTCTAGAAGCTGGTTACAGGATCGTGTTGGTCCAAGATGGGACAGGGAAAGCACTTCGCTTTATATTTTCCTCCAGGCTTTGTCATTAATCTTGTTCCTCATGGTCTGAGCTTTGAATTGATTTGGCTGTTGCTTGCCAGCAGGGGGCGGTAGCAAATAGCACCCTTTCCTGGCTTTGGAGCTAAACAGAGCTGAGGTTTCTCTGCATATCCGGGGTGGAAGTCCCTGGTCTGCGGGCCTATCTGGACCCACCAGGCTTCCCCATTGGGACCAGGGAGCGGTTTTACCCTAGCACCACCCACGTGGTGTCGCCTGAAGAGGTGGCTGTCGCAAAAAAATGGGATTTACAAGCACCGCTGGTCAGTTGATCAGAGCTGTTCCCACAGGGCTTCACAAGCACCGATGATCAGCCTCGCCCTCCACATCGCCATGATGTTTGGTGATCGTCATGTGGGCAGCCCCCACCCACCTGTCAAATTCAGCCAGCAGGGATTAGTGGGTTGTGGTACTGTGATTAGATGACTGTGGGTTGGGGGAAAGTAAACCAAAAAACCCCTATAAATGCAGTAGGTTGGGCACAGATGCTTGAGGTTCTGAATCTCTGCTACTGCCGTGCCAACCCAATGAGCGAAGCAGTGAATGACCCAAGTAGTGGGGTAGAAGAGGTGAAAATAATGCCAAGGTATTTGACATCTGGCAACCAATGCGCCCCTTTGGTTTCAAGTAGTACATAGGTAGACGAGTCTTAAAAAGCCCGGGACACAAATTCTCACAGCCTTCTAGCAGCTATGGGGACTCATTTACCAGAAGTCATGTATTTAGCACAGGCCTGGGCAAACTCAGCCCTCCAGATGTTTTGAGACTACAGTCCCCATCATCCCTGACCACTGGTCCTGTTAGCTAGGGATGATGGGAGTTGTAGTCCCAAAACATCTGGAGGGCTGAGTTTGCCTATGCCTGATTTAGCGTGAACTCTGGAAGTGTCCACTCAATTCTGACCAGGTCAGTCTCCTGGTATGTGTTGTGCTCTAGGAAGCTTAGTTTGGTCAGAATCGAGAAAACACTTAAATACATTACTTCTGGTAAATGAGTCACCATATCTGGGCTTTTAAGACGTGTACTACCCATGTACAGTGGTACCTCTGGTTGTGAACAGGATCCGTTCCGGAGCCTCATTCGCAACATGAGCAGAACGCAACCTGCGTGTGTGCGGGTCGCGATTCGTCGCTTCTGCGCATGCGCGTGACGTCATTTTGAGCATCTGCGCATGCGCGAGCGGCGAAACCTGGAAGTAACCCTTTCTTGTATTTCTGGGTTGCCGCGGGACGCAACCTGAAAAGATTTAACCTGAAGCAAACGTAACGAGGTATGACTGTACTATCTGAAAACAAAGGGGTGCAGTGGTTGCCAGATGTGGTCTTTTTCCTGCTCTCCTACCCCACTAAAGATGCTTTTCTGCTCCATGTGTCATCTGGAGATTGGGAGGCAATCCATGTTTCGTGATGCAGCTGTTTTCCTCTCCTGTGACGTCGTCAGGTAGCCTTGGAATGAGCCACCCAGGTGTAGAGCAAGCGTGGGGAACCTCTGACCCTCCAGATGTTACTGAACTACAACTCCCACCATCCCTGAATGTGGACCATGCTTGCTGGGGCCTAATGGGAACTGTGATTCAGCGGCATCTCGAGGCCCAGAGGGTTCCCCACACGTGGTGTGGCATCCTGCCCAAGGGTCCTAAACTCAGCTGATGAGTTCTCTCTGACCACAGAAAGCTTTAATCTTCTACTGATCATGGAATACTCTTTGTCGCCTCTAATTTTCCCACTTCCAGTGCGAAACAAATGTCTAAATACACTCCATCAGAAACTAAACTTGTTCTCCTCCTGTTTATTGAATGGTGAAATATTCCTCACAGACATGGTGGCTGGCAGGAGACCCCAGCGGTGGACTTTCTGAATAAGGAGTCATTCCTTGTTTGCCCTAGGAAGGCAGCAGTAGCCAACATGGTGCCCTCCAGATATTCTGGATGCTAGATACCATCAGCACAAGCCAATAAGTCTGGGATCTTAAACCTTAAACATCTTAAAAATCTTAAACAACCGATGTTGTTTGGACTACAGCTCCCATCATCCTTGACCACTGATAGTGATGGTTGGGGCTGATGGCAGCACGAGTCCAGTAAATGGCTAGAGCAGTGTGTTCTTCAACCTTCGGTCCCCAGATGTAGGTGGACTACTACAATACCCATCATCCACAGCCAGCTTAGCCTAACAATCAAGGATGCTGTGTGTTGTAGTCCCCACACATTTGGGGACCTAAGGTTAAAAGAACAGCGTTCTTGAGCAGGGTTTCCGAAACTTGGGTCTCCAGCTGTTTTTGGACTACAATTCTCATCATCCCTGACACTTGCTCCTGCTAGCTAGGGATGATGGGAGTTGTAGTCCGACAACAGTTGGAGACCCAAGTTTGGGGAACACTGTTCTAGAGGGTCACAGATTTCCAGGCATGCAAAATGTTTCACTTGCAAGGGCTACACAAGTGAGAGAGCGCTGCTTCAGTGCTAAGCATTTAGGAACCCTGAAAAGATAATGGACTTCGGTTTCAAGAGAATGATGTGCTAGTTCTGTTAATGTACAATGGAATGTCAAGCCACTCCAAAAGAAGTTGCTGGATTGCTCCATTGGTCCAGGTCCATGCGCAGAAAATATATATACCTGAAAGGCAACACAGGACAATCTGCATGCATGGCATTGCATCCCTAACTATACAACCTTCTAATATTGCAGGATTATTGCAAAATTTTAGGAGGTCGTATAATCTTAGAACAGTGTGTGGCTGTGGCTATCGCAAAGGGATCCTGCACTTCTGAAACTGCCACAACACTAAAGTAAAAGGTAAAGGTCAAGGACCCCTGGACAGTTAAGTCCTGTCAAAGGCAACTATGGGGTTGTGGCACTCATCTCACTTTCAGGCCGAGGGAGCCAGCGTTTGTTCACAGACAGCTTTCCGGGTCATGTGGTTAGCATGACTAAACCGCTTCTGGCACATGGAGGACCATGACGAGTGCCAGAGTGCACGAAAACACCGTTTCTCTTCCAGCCAGCATTTGTACACAGACAGCTTTCTGGGTCATGTGGCCAGCATGACTAAACCGCTTCTGGCGCAACGGAACACCGTGATGGAAACCAGAGCGCACAGAAATGCAATTTCTTCCCGCCACAGCTGTACCTATTTATCTACTTGCACTGGTATGCTTTCAAACTGCTAGGTTGGCAGAAGCTGGGACAGAGCAACTCCGTCACGGGGATTCAATCCGCCGACCTTCTGATCGGCAAGCCCAAGAGGCTCAGTGGTTTAGCCCACAGCACCACCGACTTCCCTTCACTGAATAGTAATGATGTGGCAGAGGTGAGTGGCAGAGGTATCTTAAAGCCTTCTCTCATAATACTATAACTCTGAGCTGTCCCAGGAAGCTGAACTGCTGGAAGCTACTGCGAGGTGCTTCTATGACTGCAGAAGAAATGAAGATCTTTTACTCTCAAAGAGAGGACTGGAAGATGCTCCGGGTAGTTGCTACGCTGCCCTGTTTTCTTGCCCTCTGACCCACCAAGGTGAGAGTCGTCTGGCAGCCACTTAATCAAATGGAGATGTTGATTTTTCTGTTAACCCAGCTGGGACGACATCTTCTGCAGGCCGTCATCGTGCCAGATAACAAATGGCTTTCCAGAATCCCATTATTCTCCCACTGGCAGGATCTGCTCCAGGAAAGGGAGATGGGAATGGATGTGTCATTTCGGGACAAAAGGGGACGTCAATCCCGGTTATCGCTGCTCTGGAGAACTGAGCAGCTGTGGGTTTATTATGCAAAAACTCCAAATGTGGTATCGGATGGATTTCTGGTCACACAGATTTCCCCACCTTAGTTTGTTTAATTATAATATTTATATACTGCTCTGCAACAATAAAGGTTATGTCCAATATTAGATCTATTCAGAGGAGACTCATTGATTATATTTTATTTTATATTAGATGAGTCTCTTTCTCTCCTGGCACACCTTCCCTACTGAAAGTGTGGTGCTCCACACTTTACATTGTTTTACTTTATACACACTGGGGACCGGAACATAACCCCCACATAAATGGCAGGACACCTGTATCCCAAATGCTGCTTCCTTATGCTCTGCCTCCACAGATGGAAGCAGCAGTGCTTCTGAACACTGGAGGAGAGAGTTACTCTTGCACTCCAGTCCTGTGTGCTGGACCCGGGGGGGGGGGTTACCGAGAGGCATGGTCAGAGTCCGGTCAAGGGTCTGGAGACTGTCCACCAAGGACGAAGCGGGGTCCAAAGCAAGAAGCCGGGCGTGGTCGGGAACTCCGAAATAACAGGTCTGGGTGCTGGCAGGAACAGGTTTCCAACAATGTTGCTCCCGCAACCTGGGACTGGGCTGACTGGCCTTTACCTCCTCTGAGGCCAGGGGTGGTCCCGGCCCACAGGTGACCCGCCTCTCCTGGCCTGGAGGCGAGCACTCCTCCTGAGAGAACTTAGTTCCCTCCGCCTCTCTGCCCTGAGCCTCTGCAGCTCAGGAGAGGCTGGAGGGTTACTGGACCCAGGGGCAGCTTCACCTTCCCCTGATAGGGCTGGGAGAGGCACACCTACAGGCAATGGGTCCTCAATCACCTCCGGAGCCAGAGTGGATACATCTGGAGTCTGCTCCTGAGGATCCGGCACAGGTGCAGGCCCTTCAGATTCAAGCCCCTGCCCCGGCTCAGCCGGCCCTGGAGGCGGGGACTCCTGTGCAGGCTGGGACTCCTCAGGTTCAGCTTCTGAATCAGATTACCAGGCCATCACATCCTGCTTGCAGGCTTTCTGTTGGGGCTTCTGGTTGGCTACTGTTAGAACAGGACTGACCCAGCAGTTTCTCCTTATGTTCTTATGCAACCTTTCCTCATAAGGGAGTTGCAACTGGGATCTCAGCTGAGACATTGGGGACTATCCCATTACCGGCTCTGGCAGTTAACAATGAAAACGACGGGTGTGCATCCTTTTTGTGTGTGTGCAATTTATGCCAGGGATTTGAAATGAGAAGGTAAGCCACGAGAGCTACCAGGCAGACTGTAAAACATTTATAGGGAAGCCTCTGCGGTGCCCTGTTTTACCAAGTGAAAACGCAATGGAAATTAAATGTGAGTTGGGGATGTTATGAGGATGAATGTCTCCATTGATTAAATGAGCCGCTGATAGACAGGGAGCAGCAGCTTGGCTGCCGAGTTTTCCGTCGCACATTATTCATGCGGTATTTAAGTAGCAAGTGATGGACGTGCCAGAATTTCCCCCTAATTGTTGGCGCGAGGAATGGGATTCTGCCTGAATGGTCTGCTCACAAACTGCTGTGGTGGGGAAATGGTTTTATCCAAGGATATATTCCAAAGGTTGGGGTTTATAGCATGTTGCTAAGTGTAGGGTGTTGGGTGGGGGGAAAGGAAAGTGCAACTTACAGTATATCTGCCAAATACATAAAAATGTAAGGCTGTCGTCATGCTGCAGTTTGCACGGCCACCAGTAGGCGGCCACTCCAACTCCAATGTAAGAACAGAATGGGAGACAGGCAGATGAGTGAGGAAGCAAGCAGTGTGGGAGGCAGACGGCCCAAGCAAGCTGTTTAACAGAGAGGGGTGGCAAGCTTGCCAAACCATTCATAAAGCATGGGTAGGGAAACTAGGGCCTGGAGGCCGGATTTGGCCCAATCGCCTTCTAAATCTGGCCCGCCGACGGTCCGGGTATCAGCATGTTTTTACATGAGTAGAATGTGTCCTTTTATTTAAAAGGCATCTCTGGGTGATTTGTGGGGCATAGGAATTCATTCTTTTTTTTCAAAATATAGTCCGGCCCTCCACAGGGTCTGAGGGACAGTGGACCAGCCCCCTGCTGAAAATGTTTGCTGACCCCTGCTCTAAAGTATCTCCCACGTTCCTTTTAAGGGGGTTGGAATGAGCTGTGAGGGGATAGGCAATGGGTGTGTGAATGAGGCATAAAGGGAGGGGTGTTTGGTCAGGTGTAAAAAGAAGACTGGGTGTCCAGTTGTGGGGCAAGTGGGTCAGCAAAGGGGTTGGCAAGCGGATCATGGAGGGGCAGCAACCCCCTTTAGTATATTACAGGAGTGCTTTCCAATACAGGTATGTAGATCCAGAGGTCTCAGTGAGTTCCAGCTCAGCAGAACCCAGAAGATGTTTTAAATCTGTCATTCAGTTCTGTTCCCATTTCTGTTTATAGTTGATTAGATCTGAATCATTGATGTTTAGCTCCTGCATGCTAAGTGGATGAGTCCAACAACAAGACGCTGGAGGCATGCAGATGTGAAGCCACATAAGGGAAGGCATGAGATGTTTCCTGTGAACGTCTAATGCAGGCATAGGCAAACTCCGGCCCTCCAGATGTTCGGGACTACAATTCCCATCATCCCTGACCACTGGTCCTGTTAGCTAGGGATGGTGGGAATTGTAGTCCCAAACATCCGGGGGGGTGGAGTTTGCCTATGCCTGGTCTAATGCAGCCTTCTCTAGCCTGGTGGTCAGCAGATGTTTTGGCGGATAATCTCCATCATCCCTACTCATTGGCCATGCTAGCTGGGACTGGAAGGAATTGTAATTCTTTAGAGCCAAAGAATCTCGCTTTATAATCTGGATAGTTACAGAGCCCGTATGGGGCCCCTAAAGCCATCCAGATGTTGGACTGCATTTCCCATCATCCCTGACCACTGGCCATGCTGGCTGATGGGAAATGTTGCCCGGCGGCATTCAGTTTCGCCATGTTGTTATGACACACTGGCAAAATAGGATGGAGTTCAGGCACATTTCACGTTGTCATTAAGCTTGAAGCACCGTTATAAAACTACCGGAGTTACGAATAAATTCCACATGTGATCCATCTGCAGCAGTGACAATAACTGTTAAGTTTCACACACCAGCAATACAGGGTTGCCTGGCTCTGGTTTGCAAGGTACAACTTTTTGCAGTTGTGGGTTCTAGTAGTTGCACGTTCCCGTTCTTTCCCCGAAAGAAGCCAGCTGCTGAATCACATTATTTAAGTGGTAAATGACTTATTCTGGTTCCCAGAGTGAGGATCAACATAGCTCATAGAAATAGGGTGTGGAACAAGATTCTACTTGTCTTAGTAAGCAACACTGTCGATGTGGGGCATGTCACAACATTAAAACACAATTTAAAAAACTGTTTAAAAAGACTTGCAATCACAAACATGAGGTGTCCTAAGAACATACAAGTTAAATGTCCAAAGCCAGGGCAAAGAGGTGAGTCTTCAGCATTTTCCAGAAGCGGTACAATGAAGGTGCAGGGTGCACTTCTGTGGGGAGGGAGTTTCACAACTTAGGGGCCACCACAGAGAAGACCCTCTCCCTGACTGCCACCCCTTAAGCTAGGGGTCAGCAACCTTTTTCAGTAGGGGGCCAGTCCACTGTCCCTCAGACCTTGGGGGGGCGGACTATATTTTTTGAGGGGGGAATGAACGAATTCCTATGCCCCACAAATAAGCCAGAGATGCATTTTAAATAAAAGCACACATTCTACTCATGTAAAAACACACCAATTCCCGGACTGTCCGCGGGCCAGATTTAGAAAGCGATTGGGCCTTAGTTTACCTACCATGCCTTAAGCCTCTAAGGCTGGAAGAACTAACCAGATGGAATCCTTGGCCAATGTTAGCACCTGAGAGGGTCTCTAGGGAAGGATGCAGTCTTTCATATACTTGGGGCCTGAGTTGTTTTGGGCTTTAAACACCAACCATGTCTAAATCCCTGGGAATCTGTGGCCTATACCCCAAAGGACTACAGTATTGCTTGCTCCACACAGGTACAGCTAGGAAAAGCAGATCTCTGGTTCTTGTATTTAAATGCAAAAGAATCCACACCTTTAAGATGGTTTGCACCCCTCTGCTGCAATCCCATCATGACATACCGCATTGGCCTGAATATAAGCCGCACTCGCAAATAAGCTGTACCTTTAAAATTCAAGGCTTATTTGTGGATGGGCCTGCCTCCTGGCACTACCTCCCCAGCCAGTGCCAAGGGAGGCTTGGGAGTGGCAGGCGGGCTGTGCGCCATTGCCCCGCGCTCCTGGGCTGCTTCCTGCGGGGCGAGCTGCGCCGCTTTGCCAGAGGCCTCCCCCCCCTTCCCCCTTCCTTGCAGTGGCTCAGGGGAGGCTTGGGAGACACGGTCAGGATGGGCGACATTGTCCCACACCCCCAACAGCCCTCGTGGGTAGCTGTTTCAGCAGCGATACCGTAAGGTCGCAAATATAAGCCACACTTAAAACTTTTCACAATCTTAATTTGGAAAAAAGTGTGGCTTATCTTCAGGCCAATACAGTACATTTCCCAGGTCTTCAGACCAGGCTGGTGACTGGTCTGTTTTCCAGAACACTTAGAAAAAAACATTTAGAAAACAGGAGCCGCAATATTTTACACTTTTTCCTGGGTCTATGCCCCGCTGAGCACAATTGTGTTTCCTATTAAATATGTGTAGGATTACATTGTGAGCCCGTCTGTCTCTCTGTCTCTCTAGATGTCTTTCTGCACCAGCCATTCAAATATAACAAATCAATACAGTATAAAATGATGAAAAAAGAAGTTTAAAAGGCTGTATCACCATAAACAAAATGAGGATAAAGGCAGGCATTGACAGAAGCCAGATATTTTATTAACAGGGCTGCAAAGGGCAGGCCAAGCTGCTGTTTTGGGAGGGCAGAAAACCTGAAACTTCTCCAAAGAGTGGAGAGGCCGCAGATAAAAATTGCACCTTTTAGTAGGTCATTTGAGCAGTCTCTGCAGGTGGCCTAATA
Organism: Podarcis siculus; assembly: GCA_034642415.1. Taxonomy (NCBI): domain Eukaryota; kingdom Metazoa; phylum Chordata; class Lepidosauria; order Squamata; family Lacertidae; genus Podarcis; species Podarcis siculus. Next base: position 16,888,643 of record JAXCMG010000019.1, on the reverse strand, counting down.
AACACAGCAGAGGTGAATACATCATCCTGGGGTGCTAAAAGCATGTCCTTATTTTCACCTGAGAAATGTTCTGAGAGTGTGGCAGAATATGCTTTTGCAGAAGGAAATGAATACAGAGGACAGCAGGTGGAGAAAAAAACTTCTTGTAAAGTGCAAGAATGGAGGGGCCTTAGGTTGTGATCCTTGGTGAGACTCGACAGGGAGTGTTATGAGGCCACATGAGCTTTGCTATTTTCCTCTGTGAAATGGGCAAGACTGGTGGTATGCTTACTATGGGTCAGTTGTTGTTGTTTAGTCATTTAGTCGTGTCCGACTCTTCGTGAGCCCATGGACCAGAGCATGCCAGGCACTTCTGTCTTCCACTCAGTGGCGTAGCGTGGGTTGTCAGCACCCGGGGCAAGGCAAGTAATTTGCGCACCCTAACCTGTGGTAGGCTACTCTGCTAGGTAGGGGCAGAGAGCTGCGAGTGTGAGCGCCCCCCCCAGATGTTGCACCCGGCCCCCCCTGCACCCCCACACTACGCCACTGCTTCCACTGCCTCCCACAGTTTGGTCAAACTCATGCTGGTAGCTTTGAGAACACTGTCCAACCATCTCGTCCTGTCGTCCCCTTCTCCTTGTGCCCTCCATCTTTCCCAACATCAGGGTCTTTTCCAGGGAGTCTGCTCTTCTCATGAGGTGGCCAAATATTGGGGTCTCAGCTTCAGGATCTGTCCTTCCAGTGAGCACTCAGGGCTGATTTCCTTAAGAATGGATAGGTTTGATCTTCTTGCAGCTCATGGGACTTTCAAGAGTTTCCTCCGGCACCATCATTCAAAAGCATCAATTCTGCCAACAAAGTTGTGTCATCTGCATATCTGAGGTTGTTGATATTTCTTCCGGCAATCTTAATTCCTGTTTGGGATTCATCCAGTCCAGCCTTTCACATGATCAGTTATTGGGGTGCAATTAAGCCTTACGGTCAGCAGGTGCCGCTATTGATGTGGCTTACAAACTGTTACGTGAGAGAGCCAGAAAGAGAAAACTGCACAGTCCAATAGAGAGGGGTGGAAAACACGCAAGGCAGAACAATTTGTTCCAAAACATTTTGCTCTGCAATGGGGTCATCTATAAATTCTGGGATTTCCTGTTTTCTGAACAGCCAGCCTCAGACAGCAACCAGGGTCTCTCTCTCTCTCTCTCACTTGTCTCAGACACCCTCCTTTATCCAAGAGCTGCAGTTTGCTCTCAGAAATCAAACAAGCCACAAACTCCTGCCTCCTGCGGGCTTTGCAGGAGATCTTGTAACACAACACACCGCACTCCTGCTTGTCTCAGTGCCAGGCTTTCATTTCCTCTAGGTTGTGTCATGAAATCATGGGATTTCTGTGGCTTTCCACAACTGCTGTGTAGAAGAAATGTGGAAAAGAAGAAAAAAGGCTTGAATATACATTCCTAGCGTCACTAGGAAGTTCAACGGGTCTAATGGGAGCTTGAAGTTGATTTCGGGCCAGTGTGCCAAAGGGCTGATCCCTTCTATATATTTTTGTTTAATGTATTTAAATTCTGTCTTCTCCCCAAACTGGGATTCAAGGCAGATCCCAGCTTTTAAAATGCATCATTATAAAACACACTGTGGTAAAAACAAACTAGATTTAAAAAAGTTAAAATGAATAAAAAACCAGCAGTTAAAACACAGTTTGCCCTGACAGCAGTCCAGTGGTCAGTCCAAAGGCTTGTGTGAACAGGAATGTCTTAGCCTGCTGCTGGAAGGATAGCAAAGGGGGAGCCAGTCTAGCCTCTCTTGGGAGGTAATCCAACAATGGGTTAGCAGCCATAGAGAAGTTTCACCACCAACTGTGCCTCTGATGTTGATGGGAAGGTGCTCACCTGAGGATTTCAGCACCCAGGCAGGTTCATGTAGGGAGATACAATCTTGCAGGGAATCTGGGTCCAAGCCACAGAGGGCTTTATCGATCATAACCAGCACTTTGAATTGAAACAGACCAGCAGCCAGTGAAGTAAAATGCTCCCTGTAACCTGCCCCCGTCAGCAATCTGGCTGCAGCATTCTGGACCAGCTGAAGCTTCTGAACACTTTTCAAGGCAGACCTACCTCTACCTCAACTGCCACTGAAAGGGTTCCCAGAAGACAAGGTGGCTACTGTTCACGATTGCCTGCAGTCTATACCCTAGGATGATTGTACTAGTACTTTCAACTGTTCTTGGACTCAGTGCTTCCCATATGTAAAACGATGATTCTATGATTTATCAGATACTGTATTTGCATGACTTGGTTCACCCCACACCCCCTTTTTAGGTATCTGTTCTTACATGCATGGGAGCCAAGTGATGGGTGACTCTGTCAATGGGTGACTCTGTTAATTCTGGCTGCTCATCTTCCCTATATTAAGTTTAGTTCTATCTATTTCCACATCAGTTTGAAATTCTTTTTCAAAAAGTCCTCATGAAAACTCATAAGCAATTTAGTGTGGATTTAACCTAATATACACATTCTTCCCCAATTACACACTTTGCAAGCAAAATTCCCTAGTATAATGCTATTTTTGTATATTGTTTTCATCAACCTATGCATTTTATAACCATTTTTACCCTAATACATATTATTTTCTTTTGGTTATGATAAACATGACTTGGCTAGAGAACTGCATTTCATAACTCAGGGAAGTGTGGCTTTTGAATAATAGCTGCATTTTGGTTTGTAGAATTTGAAGTGCGAGCTAAGCAAATTCCCCTTTAATGGTGATCTGAAGGGAATTTCTCCTCTATTCCTTGAGCCAATCTTGACTGGAGTGTGTAAATATTATAAATAAATAAATAGAGATCCTGCATTCTGATTATGCTGCTGTATTTAGATTGAAGAATGCTCATCTGTGGAAAGGCTGCTTTGCACTCATGGGATCTGCTGCTACAAGTTGAGCGTGATATATATACACACACAAAAATGTTTTATTTTTGTTCTTTAAATAAATCCATGTACTTTTTGCCACAGACCCCACCTTTACAGCTCAAAAAATGGCAATACTTTTGCTGATTAAAGACAAAATGAAAATTCAATGGCGATGATTGTAAGGTACAAACTTTGCAAATATTTTAATAAATAAGGAGTTTTAGTATAAGAATAGGAAATGTATTCAAAGGTAGCTCCCAAATCCGTCGTCAATATGGCTTCGATCCGAATAGCAGCATCACTCTTTCCTCAATCCAGTAGCTATAGCCTAAATTACACAAAAGCACAATTAAGAACTTTGTAGAGTAACAGGCGTACAAGAGTAAAGTGAAAACATAAAATGGTTCTGCTACTTCAAACACATAAATGAAGAAGGAAAATACAAATAAGATGGAATGCAAAGCGAAGCAAATCCTAGAAGTAACTTTCATTGGTTGGCATCAACAACTGTTCTAAAATTAAGAGCTAGACTTAAGTATAAATCCATGCAAATGTCTCATTAATTTAATATATTGTCATTACTATTTCTAAAAGCTTCTGGGGCGCAAGGCCTTAACTCAAAGCTCTTAGGGTAGGTGATCAACATCACCAAGCACCAACAAACACCTACGCTGAAAAGCTAGCATTAACTTGAAGAGTAACAAGTCAATTTTCTTCAAACACATGTGCAAGTTGAACATTCCAATCTGAACTTAGAAAGCTTGAACGCAAGAACAAAATGCTTTAGTATTAAAGTACGAGCAACTTTGCAACTGCATTCTATATAGCAAGAGTTGGTTTTGGCTAGGAACACAGGTGCCATCTCACGCTGAAGATTGTGGGTGCCCGCAATGAAGGGCTTCAACTTTGCTCATTGACTTTGTGGGGACCCAGTCCCACAAATATATAATTGTGGATGCTGAAGCACCCATGCCCCCCTGAAATCTGCTCAAGTGGCTAGGAAAAAACCTCAAGTCAGAAGCAAGAGGAAGTTTGCAAGAAAACAAACATTTATTCCAGAGTTGCTTCTGCTCTTTTCCTCATCATCACTCAACTCAAGTCTGCTATTGGTACATGCATGCAGCTCCTGGGCACACCCACAAAAAGACTCACTTGATCACCGACATGGTATTTGTTCCAGTTGTGAACTAAAACAAATTATGTGCTTAAGCGTCAGGAATCAAGGAGCTGTTGCTTGGGGGAAATTTCCCATGTGGGGTATGGACACATCTTCAGTGAGTCACTTATTGGAGTAAAATTTGCCATCAATCAATATTCAGGTGAAGCATTTGTTTTACGATTGCAGCTCAAACGCTGACTCTGCTCAGTGCAATGTAAAGTAGTTGGAATTCTACAAAACGCAGACATCTTACAGAATGTTATTACAGAAGTTCTACTGAAGTCAATAAGCCTGACTCCTGGGTCTATGCCACAGTGAATACGGAAAGACTTGCTTTCACATAAACACGTTTAGAATTATACTGTAAGTTTGCTTACTAGGGAGGTATTGATACTGTCCATTCTGTAATAACAGAGATGCTGTCGACTTGGAACTACATCCACCCCAAATACAGTGGTACCTCGGGTTACATACACTTCAGGTTACATATACTTCAGGTTACAGACTCCGCTAACCCAGAAATAGTACCTCAGGATAAAAACTTTGCTTCAGGATGAGAACAAAAATTGGGTGGCAGCAGCGCGGTGGCAGCAGGAGACCCCATTAGCTAAAGTGGTGCTTCAGGTTAAGCACAGTTTCAGGATAAGAACGGACCTCCGGAACGAATTAAGTACGTAACCAGAGGTACCACTGTACTTCTTGGCCAAGAATCTTTGACACTGAAAATATTGTTGTTCTCTTGCTATACAGTTCTAAACACTTTTTATGTCTATTGCTCATCTTCTAGGGCAGGGGTGTCAAACTCAAATTCATCGGGGGCCACACCAGCAGTTTGGTCACCCTCAAAGGGCCGGTTGTATCTATAGGACTCAATATGCGCTCAATATAAAAACAAGTGGAGGTTTCCTGAATGCATGTAAAGTGGAGGTTTCCTGTGTAGAACGGCCGGCGCTGCTAGAGGGCAGACGTTCTCTGGCTTGTAGGCTGCCGCGCATGCGCTGAAGAGGCGGCTTTCTTGTGTCAAAAAAAAGAAGAAGCGAGAATAAAAGGTGAAGGCTGGCGGCCGGCGGCGGCTACACGGGCCACATGGCGAGGTCTGGCGGGCCGAATTCGGTCCGCGGGCCTTGTGTTTGACACTCGTGTTCTAGGGTTTTCAAAAGGCTAACAAGTCTGATTCTTTTTGTTCCAAGGGAACAGCTTCCAGACATCTATGGTGCCTTTTTATCAAGTCTCTTCCCTATCTGTGTGCAAAAGTATAGCATTCTCTATTCTAAAAAAAGGTAAAGGACCCCTGACAGTTAAGTCCAGTCGCAAACAACTATGGGGTTATGGTGCTCATCTCGCTTTACAGGCCGAGGGAGCCGGCGTTTGTCTGCAGTTTTTCCGCGTCATGTGGCCAGCATGACTAAGCCGCCTCGGGCGAAACCAGAGCAGCGCATGGAAACACCGTTTACCTTCCCGCCAGAGCGATACCTATTTATCTACTTGCATTTTTGGCAACTGCTAGGTTGGCAGGAGCTGGGACCGAGCAACAGAAACTTGCCCCGTCACAGGGATTCGAACCACCGACCTTCTGATCGGCAAGCCCAAGAGGCTCAGTGGTTTAGACCACAGCACCACCCTATTCTCCATTTTATATGGCAGCTAATTTTTCACCCACATTCAGCAAGACTTTTCTTGGGTGCTTAGGATACTATAGTCCCAAAGCCTTAGGTGGTAGGTATTTAGTTTTATTATCCTACTGCCAAGATTTGGGGTCAGATCTGTTGATTCTTATGCTGTCTAGAGCCACTAACCTCCTCATAAGCTTTCATCTTTACTGTAACTTGACTTTAATAGATGTTCTTTCACTTCCTTACTCTCAATGTACATTTCAGATACCAAATTGCAGGGAATATACCCTTTCTTTCCTTCACATTCACCTCGGTAAAAGCCATCAGCATCTTGGTGACCAATCACTTTCAGAATCTGTCCCTCTTTAAAAGATAGCTCCTCCTCAGCTGCGTCAGAATTAGGTGACATAGTTATGGGATCGTAGTCAAAAAGTGCTACAAAAAGCCTTGTTGGGTCATCATTAACCCTTTCTCCTGAAACAAAGCTGCTCTGAGGGCCTGAATTAGGCACTGTTTGGTCAGTTCTGGGGCTCATGGCTATAATTTTATCTTTTGCCAGTTCTGCAAGGGACACTGGCGTCTCCTGTGGTTTAGGATCTTCTTGTCCAGAAATGTTAATCCTATACAACTGGTTTTCCTCTTCCTCAATATCTGAAAGATCTGAAATATGGTTATGGTCACCAAGAGGAGTCTTCCAGCTTTTAGTTCTTGATATTTGCTCTTCCTTCATTTCAGCATCAGACACGCTCAAGTTGGAGAGTTCCTTGCATAACTGCTTAACATTCTTTCTGTGGTTCTTTTCAGAAAGATGACTTGGCTCTTCCTGAAGACAGAAGTTGCGCATTCCTGCACCTCTGCAATTGCCCTTCTCCAGTTCAAACTCTGTGGAGGAAACAGTGGTTGCACCCATAATGTCAATATGGCATTGAAAAGATGGATCATTGGCATTGGTATGTTGGGCCATTGTATACACCTTGATCTTGCTGTTTTCTGGCTGATTCTTACCTACAGTTGTTTTAGTCAGAGGATGATCTTCTGAAATTTCTCTTCCAGTGTCTCCAGAAAATACGGGCAGTGCGGAGCTGGCTGGTCCTTCGTACTTTGACGTAGGAAAAACATGTTCTGAGGAGTGCTTTCTAACAGACGTGTGTAGAATAGAATCACCCTTGTCTTTATTTCTTGTATCGTGTGAAGTTGTCAGTGCAGAAGAGGTCATATGATTCTGAGAAACATTTACTGGCACAGAAACTGCTTCTTCTTTGTAATCAGACATGAAGTGAATGGTGAAATCGGTGTCTGCACCAGCCAGGCACATGTGGGAGAAGACAGATGAGGACATACTGGTTGTGGCAGAGATGTGCCCATCTTCAAACTCTAAGAATTCTTTGAAAGTCATCTCAGAGGCTTGACTGGGGGAAAAGAACTTTGACATTAAAGAATTAGGGATTTCCAAATGAGCGGATGGAATTAAAGCTGGCACAGAATCCTCAGATTCCCCAAAGGGGGACACAGTTCTCACAGAGACCTTCCAAGACCCTTGGAACATATTTAGCTGAGACATTGCTAATGATATACTTCCAGCTGTCGGTGATGCAACTTCTGTGACTTTCTGTCCATTGATATAAATTGCATAGCCAGTGACTTTTACTCCATTGGATGATCCTGCTTCATCAATTGTTACTGGCAACCAGCTAACAATTAGGAACTCTGCAGAAGAACTAGGTTGTACTTGGACATCGAGGGGAGCATGAGGTGGTCCTGCTGGGGGAGTAGTGAACATAATTGCTGCTGATTTCTGCTCCGGATCCCCTTGAGGAAACATCAACACTTCTTTAGGAGGCAGTGTTTCCACTTTTACAGTGTACTGAGTGCTGGGGCTAAGATTCTGGAAAGTATACCAATATACCCCTGCCTTTGTGACATCATACTCCATCTCATTAAGGTACACTGCATGAGTGTAATTACTGTTGCTTGGCAACCAAGTAATTTTTGCTGACGTTGCAGTGATGCTCCAAAGCTCCAGGAGTGCCGGTGCAATATGGAAACTGTTTCCTACAAGGAAAGTGCATTGCATCTTATCGGAATTTCCTTTGTCTGTCACACTTTGAACTGAGATGCGATAAGAACGCAGCTCTAAATCTAGGTTCTCAATCACTGCTTTCATCTGACTGCCATACTTCACACTGTGACATAGATCTGTATTGACATAAATGTTATAGCTGTACACTTTGCCCTGGCTATCTAGCATGTGTGGTGGGTCCCAGCCTATAAGGATGGACCTAGCAAACTGTTTGATAAGAGTCAGGTTCTGGGGACAAAGCACTGCTGCCTGGTCATCACACAGCTCCCCTCCCAGTCTGTTAGACAGCAGATTAACACACATGTCTTCATCAAGGCTGTCGCTTTTGTCTTCACTACTAGCACTTTGGAAGGGGAAACTTGTTTCACGGTATGAATGATAAGAAACATCATTTGGCTCTGAAGGGGCAAAACTTATTAGATCATTACCTGAAACTTCTTCAACCAAGTTTGAGGGGATCAGTCCCCTCCTACCATCCATCAATTCCCCTTCATAGAAACCATCCTCATCCATTTCTCCATAAATATAAACATATTCCCCAGCTGTCAGTGGAAGTTCTGCTTCAGGGTTCTTATTAGGGCCGTGAAAAGGGTCATAGCTAAACCGTGCCAAAAAGACAGAAAGTTTTGAAGGACCTTGATTTTCTAGCTGGTGGCTTATAGAAACTTTATCTGTCTCTAGGTCTTCTGTTTCACCTGCTGTATCTTCTTCAGGATTTAGGCAAGATTTAGAGCTGTTCTGTATGGATTCGGATGCAGATGAGTTTGACTGGGATTCTAATGCTTTAGGTTTTTTGGGCAAGCCAGAAGAACCCACAGATGCAGAGTCTTCATCACTGATGCTTTTATTGCAATGGCGACTGTGGCCAGTACATTGCTCCCATTTTCCTGGGCAAATTATTGCTTGGGAATTGCAAGTTGGATGGGATAATTCTGATTCTAAGAGCCCAGATGTCTTAACTTGCTCAAGTTCTTCAGTCAGGAGATTAAAGTGTTTGGTCTGACTGTGATACTGGTTTTCCAGCTCTTTCACTTGAGCTTCAAGCAGCTGTACTGCCTCCTCATGTTCTCTTTTTATCTCTGTCTGCATCTGATGCAGTTGTTGTATTTCTCCCTCTTTCTTTTGCAGCACCAGTAAAGTTTTCTCATGTTCAGATTCCAACTGTTGCCATCCTTCTGCAGTCTCTTTCATGTTCTTAATGACTTGCTCCAAACTCTCCACTTTAATTTCCAGTCCGTTAGACAACTGCACGGCAGAATTGTAGTCATCAGTTGCCTGCATGAGCTTCACTTTTATCTCAGTATTTTCGCTCTGGATCTTTTCCATCTGTTTGTTCTTCTCATGTAGCTGAGAGTTCTCCTCTGCAAACTTTGCCTTTTCACTCAATGCTGCATTGATCTGCAGTTCCAAATAATCACATCTCTTTTGTTTCGCCTCAACTTCACATTGAAGGTTTTCACACTCCTGAGCTTTTTCAGCCAGCTCCCTTTTCAAAGTCTGCAAGGAATGCTCAGCATCCGAACCCAATGTTAAAGTGCTGCTTTCATCATTCTTAGCACCGTTCCCCAAAGCTGGTGGTTCTGATTGCACATCTTTCACCAATGTGTCCAATGTTTCTGGCATCTCCTTTGGCAAAGGCAAGCCCTTTAAGCATGTGCCCACAGCTGATGCTTCTGGGATGATAACTGGTGAAGAAGGAGCACTGGAGGCCATTTTGGAGAGCTGAAAAGATTCCCTGATGTTCCTGAGCATGATCTGTCTTTGCAACCTCAGCACTTCTCTCTGAGACTCTCGCAGCAAGCGATCAAACTCACAGATGTTGAGAAAACAGGCATTCTCTGTGCCTGAAGACAGTTTGGCCTGCAGCTCCCAGCACTCCTTCTGCAAGGCTTCCAGCTGCTGATCCTTTGCCAGCAGAACACTGGCTTGTTCGCTCAGGTCCTTCACCCGCTGCCGAGCAAAGCTGCTCTTGTACAGGTCTGTGTCGGGGCAAGCCAAGGCTAAGGCGATTGGGGCGCCGCCAACCTTGAGGCCGGATTCCTGGAGCTTCTTGGCCCGCTCTTCCAGGCGCTTGGCGATGGCCGCCAGCTCCGTGTTCTTCCTCTTCAGCCGCTTCACTTTGTCCTGCATCTCCGGGAAGCTGCTCTTCCTCAGCAGGGCGTTCTCCTCCTTCAGGTGGGTGCACCGCTGCTCGAGGGCCCCCAGGGCATCCAAGAGGTCCGTGTTCTGCTTCACCAGCTGGTCATAGCCGCCTCCGGACAGCCAGTCTTGCTGCTGGCTTTGCAGGCCTGCTGGAGGCGGTGCGCCTTCTCCCGCAGACCCTGAGCCGCACGTTTTCCCTTCCGGGGGCGCGTCCGCAGACCCCTCTTCCTTGGCCCCTTCCTCCAGAGGGGCCTTATCTTTCCCCAAGGAAGCAGCAGTGGCCGCAGCCTTCTGGGCCTCCGGCTGTGGGGCGCAGCCTCCACCGGCTTGGCCCCCTCCTTCCAGCAGAGCATGGTGGGGGTGGGGGTGAGGCTCGCATCGGCTCAGGTTGCTGTGCAGGGAGCGGGACTTGGAGGCTGTCCCGCTGTCGGGGGCGCAGGAGGCGACCACGAGGCTCTCCAAGGAGCGGGGCCTGCTCTTGCCCAGCCTGTGGCTGGTCAGTGTCGCAGGCGGCGGCCTGACTTTGTGCGAGGACGCCAGCGGCGAATGCTCTCCCTCGAAGCGCTCCAGGATATACTTGAGGAAGAGGCTCCTCTCCAGCTCCAGCTCGGCCTTGAGGTGGCGGATGCGCGCGGCCTGGTCGCCGTCGACCTCCCAGCGGAGCTTGCCCAGCACTTCTTGCAGCTTGGCGCGGCACTCGCCGTTCAGACCCGCGCTGCTTCCACCTCCTCCGCCAGCTCGGCTGCTTCGGCTGACCAGCTCCTCGGCCAGCTGGCGCTGCAGGTCGCGGGCCTGTCGCATGGCGGCGTCTCGCTCCCGCTGCAGCAGCTCCTGGGCCTCTCGCAGCTCCGCCTCCTTCCAGCGCAGCAGCTGCCGGATCTCGGTCTCTCGCTGCCGGGCGCCGGCCTCGCGGAGCTGGTGCAGCTCGCGCGCCCGCTGCTGCTCCCACTTGGAGCGGAGCTGGTCGGCCAGCAGCTGCCGCTCCCGCTCGGCCGCTTCGCGCAGCTCGCGCGACTCCAGCGCGAAGCGGCGCCGGCACTCCTGAGAGCGCAGCCGCTCCGCCTCCAGCTCCGCCCGAAGCGACTCCAGCTCTCGGCGGTGGTCCTCGTGGAAGGCCGGCGGAGGCCCCGCAGGAGGAGGAGGAGGAGGGAAGGGCGGGGGAGGGGGAGGAGGACCGAGAGGCGCCCCGCTGGAGACGCCGCAGCCGCCGCCGCCGCCCAGGGCGGCCGGAGGAGCGCCGCCGAAGGCTTGGGACGCGGCCTTGCGCGGGGAATGGCGCGCAGACAGAGCGGGGCCTCCGCCGCCCCCTGAGGGGCTGTCTTTAGTCATGGCGCGACCGAGGCCGGCAGGTGCGGCCCGCCGTGTGAGGCGAAGGCGCGGGAGGGGAAGTTCAAACCGTCGCCAACCGCCGCGCGTGGAACGTTCCAGGCGTCTCCCCCTCCCCCGCCCCCTCGTTCCCGCGGGCGCGCTATTGTCCCCGGTCCTGCCCGCGCGGTGAGTTCCACAGGCTTTTCCCATGCAGCCCAGGAAGGGCTGGCGTTCCACAGGCTTTTCCCATGCAGCCCTGGAGTCCTCTTAGGCCCCTGGATGAGATGGGAAGTTGTTGGCATCCCTAGGAGCCAAGGTCCCTTTTGGGGGGGGGCCAAGAAAATATTTGAGGGGGGCTGCCCTCCCTCCCAGCTGATGGGCGCTGCCATTCAAATGGTGTATGTGCACCGTGCCGCGTGATCGATTCAAGCTGGCATCGCCTGTTGGCACTCTTCTGCCTCAAGAGACAATGGAGTGCACCACTAGGGGTGAAGTCAAAACAGTTGCATTAGCAACTAGTGTGAATGAGGGTCCTGGGCTGCCCAGATGGCAGGAGCCCCCTCTCGTTCATTGAGATCCAAAAGAAAGCAGAGCAATACATTTGGCATCGATGTGGCTGCAGGAATCATGTGAAAGAAGCATACAAGGCACCATCCAATCATCTTAGAGACTCCGCTCCGGATTTACTCCTTAGCCTTTTCTTCTCCCTAAGATATCCCACAAAGCAGAAGGAACCACCTTGCAGAATAAGACCAGCCTGGAACTGGGCAAGGAAGCAGTAAGTCTCCTGAACCAAGTAGGCAGTGGAGTTCTAAGGAGGCAGGGATTGCATGTCAGGAAGGTGCATTGTCACGTAGTTTCCCTTATAGCTGCCAGGTGCTTGACTCACCTGCAAATTCTCCACATATCTCCCTCTCTGGTATATGTTCATTTATGGAAGCATCTGTAATTTGTAGACCCTTGACCCAATAAGAGCCCAATAAGGAAAAACTAGGACAAAAATCAATGTACAGTCATACATTGGTTGTCGAACGCCTTGGTACTCATACGTTTTGGCTCCCGAATGATCGAAACCCGGAAGTGAGCTGGTTTTTGAACTTTTTTTGGAATGTCCCATGTGGCTTCCATGCACCTTTGCAGTCGGAAGCCAATCGGAAGCTGCACCTTGGTTTCCAAACATTTCGGAAGTCGAACGTACCTCCGGAACGCATTCTGTTCGAAAACCAAGGTACGACTGTGCTGATATTAGTATCAATTATATATCAAAAAGGGAGTACTACTTCTCGAAGCACATAGTTAAACTATGGAACTTGCTGCCATGGAGAACAGTTCTGACCAACTTAGATGGCTTTAAAGAGTGGACAAATTTTTGGAGCAGAGGGATATCAATGGTTACTAGCCACAATGGCTATGCTCTGCTTCCACAGCTGGAGATAGTTTTGCTTCTGAATACCAGTTCCTGGAAGCCACAAGAGGAGAGGGGGCTCCTGTGCTGGCATCCTGTTTGAGAATTTCCCACAGGCCTCTGGTTGGCCAATGTGAGAACAGGATGCTGGACAAGATGGGCCACTGGCCTGACCCAGCAGGCCCTTCTTACGTTCTTAATGAAACAGTAACAACAAAGAGCGTTCATAGAACCAGTAAACCACAGCACACCCAAGTCCATTCACTACAAATGTAAGAGCCATAAAAAGGAGTAGGCAGCATTCAGGTCCCCTGGTCCCAAACTGTTCAGGTCCTTGTAGGTAGCAACCAGCACTTTGAATCGCCACCCAAGCCAACCTGTTCACAAGTAGTTTACTTTGCACACGAGTGGAATGTTTTGGGCCGGTGATCCAGCACCCTGTGCCAGATCTACGTATGGTGATTGATAGTGTCTCCAGCAGTGGCAGCAGGAACATCTAGGGAGGTATCTGAAGAACTCTTCCCCTTCTCATGATAGGCAGTATCACATGCCTAGATACCTAGATAGATGGTGCTGACCTTTAAAGCCCTAAATGGCCTTGGTCCAGTATATCTGAAAGAGCGTCTCCACCCCCATCGTTCTACCCGGAAACTGAGGTCCAGCACCAAGGGCCTTCTGGCAGTTTCGTCACTGCGAGAAGCCAAGTTACAGGGAACCAGGCAGAGGGCCTTCTCGGTAGTGGCACCTTCCCTGTGGAACACCCTCCCACCAGATGTCGAAGAGAACAGCAACTACCAGACTTTTAGAAGACATCTGAAGGCAGCCCTGTTTAGGGAAGCTTTTAATGTTTGATGTATTATAGTATTTTAATATTTTTTGGGAAGCCGCCCAGAGTGGCTGGGGAAGCCCAGCCAGATGGGCGGGGTATAAATATTATTATTATTATTATCTGTGTTGTTAGCTGAACTGCTTTGAGGGTGGCTATAGTTGAAAAAACAGCATACAAACAAACAAGTGAATAAAAATGGACTGATTCCAACCATTGTTTGTCCCATCAGCCAGTACCCTAACATTGCATGACCCTAGCATTCCATGTGATGGGATGCACATGTAACATGTACCTGTTTATCAGGCCTTATACATGCACACACATCTTTTTAATTACTCGTCTCCCACCCCCACCAGTTGGCCAGGTCTGAAAAGCCTGTTTAGTAACTACAAAATGAGAGATGGGTAGTCTCTACCAGGACACTCACACTGATTTGGAAAACCCACCACCACCAACCCACATGCTCATGCCACACTCTTCTTTAAATATTTTTGTTTTCATTGTATTTAACCAGATTTATATACCACTTAATTAAAACAAACAAACAACCCTAAGCAGTTTCCACGAAACAGTAGAAAATGCTACATTAAAGAATACAAATAAAATCAAACACTTAAAAAGCAGGCATAATAATATTTATCAAAATATGAAGAAAAACCAGATGTACATAATAAATTACAAATGAAAATTTAATGTCTGGGTAGGCTTGCCTAAGCAATCCCATGTTTCATATAAGTTTCATATTCTCTGCCTTAATACTCATTGAAAGAGAGGCAACTGCAAAGAAAGGAACACATTGTAGAGCCTTCATCTAACCTACAACTTCATTTGCCCCTTCCCCTTCCACTACCTGATAGCCTCGTGTTGATTGGCATGGCTTGGGGAAAACTATATGAGCCCCTCTGAGTCGCTTGGGATTTCCCCAGTTAATAGTTAATAGCTGGATAAATAAGTGCAAGTCCAGCTGTGAGCAGATGTGTTTAATTATTTCCTTCCATGCCCCCAACAAATCAGTCCAAAAGGTTGCATATGGTGAAACGTCTTAAGAACTTTCAGCCATCTTTTAGACAACATGCCAAGGCCTGAACTTGGCGTGAAGACCAATGCATGGTTCTCAAAGGGTGTGGCAGGAAGATTCAAGGACAAAGAAACATTTAAGCAATTCAGTGTAGTATAGTATAGTATAATTTTTATTTATTTATTTTCAGAATATTGATAGATATCTTCAGAATCAAGGACCGCTAGAAGTTATTTTTGTTTTTCAATGTATCAATATATTTTTTTTCCAACTTATCAGTAAAAAAAAGTGGCATTAGCAATTTTTTTATTCTGAGAAAGTGGCCTGGAGGAAAAAGGTTTGAGAACCATTGCCCTAATGGGTGGTGGCAGGGGGGATGGTTGGCTTTTGATGTCTTCCTATGTCAAGTGTTGGGAAAGGGAACCTCTGCCTTTCTCTTTCCTGCAGAGAGTCTTGGACCCAGCAAGCGTGAGTGGCGGCATGTGGGTAGGAAAGCATCCTGCCAAAAATATACCTCCTGCTCCTTCGTCTCCCTGTTCTTCTTTAAGACTATTAAGTTATCTGGGAAAAAAGCTAGGAAGCTTTTTTCTTTTCTTTTCTTAAAAGTCCCAAAGGGAAGCGTTTTGGCCTCCTTTGAACCGAGAGTTGCTGTTTAAATAGAATTATAACTGTATGTCTGCACAGAGGAGAAGGTGCTCTGCAGGGCAAGTCCATTTGCCAGAGCTTTGATAAAATATATATGTATAATTGATGCAGCTGTTCGGTTAATCACACCCTGTACTTAAGACCGATTAAAGCCCATCACATTAATTTAATTGAATGGGGGGGGGACTCTGGGAATTGTACTAGATTTCCCCCATTAAATTAAAATTACTGCCCTCGATTAGATGTCCTAGGTGTCCATTGTTGTTAGCAGATAATGGAATTATTATGCAAATTGGTATCTGCCCTTAATTGATCTGGTCACTGATGCCTTCCTAGTTCCTCCCGGTCTCACACATTCCTTTTCTCCTAAGCTTAATTGTAATTACATTCCCACCCCACCCCTAGGCTGATTGATGTAGGCAGGAACCCAAAAAGAGACTTTGACACACCCAACAGCTTCTATCTATTGCTAGGATTTCTGATTCCTTTCCCCTTTGAACAGCAGGACCTCCTGCCACCCCTCCAGACTGGTGCATATGTGGAGGGCTTTTGGGGTGGGGTGGGGGCTGTGTTTATAGCTTGCGACATGCCATTGATGCAATAATAGTGCATTAGTGTTAGATTTATACCGTCCACACATCATGCAGAATTGTAAAATGTTCAGAAACGGGCAACCAAAATGATCAGGCTGGTGGAGCAACTCCCCTGTGAGGAACGGTTGCAGTGTGGAACTCGCTTCCACAAGAGGCAGCGATGGCCACCAACTTGAAAGCCTTTAAAAGAGGATTAGACAAATTCATGGGTGACAAGGCTATCAGTGGCACTTAGCCACAGTAGCTCGGTGCTGCTATTGGCGTGGCTTTTACTCCTGTTGAATGGGTTTTAAAATGTAGATGCAGCCATGCTTCTGAATACCGGTTGCTGGTAACCGCAGGAAGGAAGAGTGCTGTTGTGCTCGGGTCCTGCTTGTTGGCAACAGGATGCAGGACTAGATGGGCCATTGTCCTGAACCAGCAGGCTCCTCTCATGTCCTTAGGCAAAAAGCTCTTCCCTTCCATCTCCTGCATACCGTTTCATTTTGACCTCAGCTTAGAAGCTTCTCAGCAGACCTACTTTGTCAGTTTGGTGCTCACAGAAGCCCAGCAGTGGCCACCTCTCCCACACCCTGTGCAGCCTGCATCTGGTTGGCCGCTGTGATAACATGATCCTGGACTACATGGCCACTGGACTGATTCAGCCAGGCTCTTCTGATGCTCTTCTGTACTTGCAAGCTCCCCAAAGGCATGACAGAAAGCCAGGCTATGAAAACGGGTTCTAAGCGAGACTTGAACTTGCAGCCTCCAGGAATGTAATCACTTGGTCCCAGTCCCTCAGCAGCAGCGTTAAATTGTGTTTGCTCAGAAAAGAATCTGCACCCTTTGGGGATATATTCCTTACACGCGTTATTAACAGCTCCCTAAAGTCAGCCCTCCGTGGAAGATTAAAGACCGCTGCTGCAAAGTCTGCAAGACAGAAAGTATTCTGGTCTCTCTTTCAGGTTTTGCTAAGAAGCTTAATAGTAACTGTTCTGGATTTGTTCCCTCTCCCCCCCCCTTTCCCTTTGTAATCATTATTTCCTCTGGCAATGTTTCTAACTGCAGGTTTAGATTTGTTTGGCTTCGTATTTATTCAGAAAGAGTATCAGTGACCTTTATAGAGGAAGGAGGTTGTCAGCCGACTGGTTTCTCAAAGGCAAGGCATGTTGTGAGATGAAAATGCAATTTGTGTGTGATTGTTTTTCTTCTTTGCAAAGAAAGTCCTGCTAAACATTCACCTCTGCCATGGACTTCTTGGGTGGCCTCAGATAAATTACTGTCCTTTAGTTTCCCATCTGCATAACTGCAGTGACCAAGGCAAATTCATTTCAGATCTTACATTTTGCTCATGTCGCGTCAGACCACTGGCCTGTTGAGTATTGTCTACAGCAGGTATTGGGAACCTGTGGCCCTCCAGATGTTGCGGAACTACAACTCCCATCACCCCTGGCCTTGCTTGCTGGGCTGATGGAAGTTCAACAACATATGGAGGGCCAAAAGTCATTGCTGGCCCATTCACGAGGCAAGGTGAGGTGCCACCTGCTTGGCAGCTCCCCTCCCCCCATGCCATCTCTACAGTGGCCTCTTGATGAAAAGGAGGCACTTCTGGTCTCCCACCCCTAGGGAATGTCTGTCTCTGGGTTTTCCTGGGCTCTGGACCTCCCTGACATGATTCAGAGTGCCCCCCCCACTCCACAACAGCCTTTGATTCCCACTTCAATCATTGAGTAAGTTTGATTTGATTCTCCCCCTCATTCCCAATGTAGATCTTCACTCACCCCTTTTTCTCTGGTGGTGGTGGCACCATTTTGTGGTTCACTGCAGGTGCCAGAGTTTATTGGACTGGCCCTGCCAAAGTTTCTGCATACCTGGTGTAGTGACCAGCAGTGGCTCTCCAGGATGTCATACTGGGTCTCTCCCAGCCCTGCCTGACAGGGGCGCCGACTTACAAAAAATATTGGGGGGGCCCATACCGACTTATCAAAAATATTGGGGGGGCCCAAGACCTCCAAACTGCTGCTGCTGGGGGAACGAAAGGGGCGAGCCCCGGGCTGCCCCGACCTTAAGTGAACCTGCCGCCATGGGCGGTGAATATTAATGAGCTAGGGGGAATCCCCGCTTCTCGTGGGGCTGACGCCAGCCCCGCAAGATTGTTGATGGGTCGAGAGCCCATAACCCCACCCCCTCTCTAGATAAGCATAATATAATAATTTTCTTAAATTATTGGGGGGGCAGAGCCCCCCCAAACGAATTTTTGAGGGGGCTCGGGCCCCCTCAGGCCCCATGGAGTCGGCGCCTATGCTGCCTGATGATGCCATGGGTTGAACTTGGGGTTTTTGGAGGTGCCAGGATTGAACCTGAGACCACCTGCATTCAAAGCAGATGCTCTACCACTGAGGTACAGGGAAGGGGAATACCCCACAGGCAGTAATTGCGCACATGGAACATACTGCTTTTATATTTTGATTTTGTTCTGTGAACTTCCCTGAGTATAGGGTGGTATATAAATTCAGTAAATAATAATAATCAAATGATTTCACCTGGATCCCTCCTACCTGGATCTAGGTCTATTTGCATTGGATTTTATACACATTTGCCCTACTTTAATGTTGTGGAGATGTAGGGGAGGGAACTTCTGTTTCCTCGATAGGAAACAATCAATAAAATTTCTCTTCTAAAATCAACTAATGCTTGAAATGCTAGAGGTCAGCCTCCTAATACAACAGAGCTCTTTTGTCTTTAAAAATGGAATTGTCTAGAAAGCAGAAACTTTTTGCAGACACTAGCAACCATAGATTATGAAAAAAACTGGAACTGCAGGAAAGGAAGGAATGCCACTTCCAAGCTTACTATTACTTACTATTACTTACTATTACTATGTTACTATTTTGTGGGTGCTATTGTATCACATATCAGCCACTTCAGATGGCGCAATTAAAGTGGGTTTAACATGTGCAACAAGATGGTTTAAAACACCAGGAGGGTGTTTCCCCTCTTCATCTATTGTCCTATACCTCACTTTCCACTCTGTACTTGGTTTTCCATGAAGCCATTCCTGGTGACTTTTTGTTACTTTTTCAGTACGTTTACTGTACTGAACTTAGATTAGTGTGGTTGTCTTTCTCAAGTTTTAATAATAGAAGGTATTTAGGCGTAGGCTATCTGAAAGACCATATTCTTCCATACAAACTTGGCCGGGCTCTGAGATCTTCTGGGGAGGCCCTTCTCTCAGTCCTGCCACCTTCACAGACATGCTTGGTGGAGAAGCAGGAGGGGGCCTTCTCAGAGGATGCTCCCAGACTTTGGAACGTCCTTGCTAGTGAGGCTAGACTGGCTCTCTTCTTGTTGTCTTTCCACTGGCAGGTGAATACTGTTTTATTCCGGCAGGTCTTTGGGAACTGACTGTGCTGTTTTTATTATCTATATTTTAATAGATTTTTAACATATTATTTTAAATTCTATTAGAATTTAATTACTTTTTAACTATTATATTTTAACTATTACTAGCTTTCTGTATTTTATCTGTGTTGATTACATTTGTGTAAGCCTCCTCGAGTCCCAGTCTGGGGAAAAGGCAGGATATTGTTGTTGTTAATACTACTACTAATAATAAGAATAATTGGGGGGGGGGCTCCCTACCCCAAAAGGATGTAACATTTGAATGAATTGAAGGGAGTAGCGTACTTGAAAGAGAGAGGAGCATTTTTCTTTTTTCCCCTCTCAAAGACACTGTCAGGCTTTGGCAGAAGTGCAGGTAAGGTTCACAGCAGGAGAAACTGCCGAGTGGCACAGCTTGGTGCAGCTGGCACAAGCAGCTTTGTTTTGGCCCAGGGCTGCTCTGGGAAGAGAGACTGAGCCCGTACCCTTGGAATCTACCCTCGCTCTCCAAGATTCTCAGCCACTTGGCTCCAAGTGGCAGCCCACACGCAGGCATCCAACTCCCTAAGCCGAGGTTTGCGTAAAAAGAGGCATGTTTGCGATTTGGCAAGTTACTCCTCCCCTGCACCACCCGCGCCATGACAGAAGGCTCCTCATTGACCCGTTTCTTGAGCATTCCTCCCGATTCATTGTGCACAAAGCAAAGGATCATAAGTTGGCATGTGTGGTTCTCTGCTCCCCTCCTAAGAACATAAGAAGAGCCTGCTGGATTAGGCCCATGGCCCATCTCGTCCAGCATCCTGTTCCCAGATTCCTGTGGGAAATTTGCAAGCAGGACCCAAGCACAAGAGCACCCTCCCCTCCTGTGGTTTCTAGCAACTGGTCTTCAGGAGCATTGCTGCCTCCAGTTTTGGGGGTAGAAGATTGCTTTTGTGGGTAGCAGCTCTCTCCTCCATGAATTAGTTCAGTCCTCTTTTTACTGCCACCCAAGTTGGTGGCCATCACTGCTACCTGTGGGAGTGAGTTCCATAGTTTAACTAGGCACTGTGTGAAGAAGAACTTTATTTTATCCTGTGGGAGTCAGTCCATTTATCCACTGCAGTTGGGGGTATGCTGGATGATGGAGGGGCCTAATCAACATTGCATCTCCCACCCCACCCCAAAATCTGGTGTTTGGCCTTAGTGTTCCTCTTGAATGAGCAATATATGGGCAAACGTACAGGTTCTCTCATCTACCTTAGTTTCTCTCCCTGTGGCCTGTTGGTTTTTGAAAAGATCAAACCTGAAATTGTTTTGTTTATGAATATTGTGTCAGTGTGACTTGAGGGCGTTTTATATTTGTTCAGAAAAACAGACTGAGCACAAACTGGCTCCCCCCCCCCCCATTAAAGGTCAAGAGAGAGAGAGAATTTGGTGTGTGTGTGCTAAAGCAGCAGAAAGATTTCCAGTTGGCAGTTCAGCCTGATTTGTAATAAAACATTTCTTGGGGAGAAAGCCATCCGCTTGACAGATGGCTCAGTCGGGACCAGCAAGCGGGCGAAAGAGACTGTATTTTCTCAAAAGTGTTGGGCTGCAGATAGCATGATTGTTTCCAACCATTTGTTGGATGGATTTAAATATACTACACAGCAGACAGCGCTTATAACAGCAACGGATCCAACCTGCCTTACTTGATCTTTTCCTGAGAGATAACAGTTTTCTAGAGAGCAGGGCCGTCCCTACCATTTGGCAGAGGGCACCTCCATAAGAACCTAAGAAGGGCCTTCTGGGTCAGGCCAGTGGCCCATCTCATCCAGCATCCTGTTCTCACAGTGGCCAACCAGCTGCCTGAAAGGGAAGCCCACAAGCAGAATCCGAGCGCAAGAGCACTTTGCCCTCCTATGGTTTTCAGCAACCGGAATTCAGAAGCATTGCTGCCTCCAGCTACTCCTGCCATTTGGGAGCAGCCATTTGCCCTCCTCTGCATATCAGCCCTTCCAGTAATTGAAGACTGTTGCCATGCCCACCACCCAGTCTTACTTTCAAATATAAGCTAGCTTACAAGAGGCTTTTAAATATACAAATATGGGTGATATGAGGATACAGCATAGCATCCTCAGAGACATATGCCCTGAGTTCCTGCAGAAGGATGGGATGCTTTGATTAGCAAGCACAGCCGTGATGAACTGGTGTTCTACTGGAATTTCCTCCAGCAAAGGCACACAGCATGCATATCACCAATAGTGTGGTGGAAAATTCAGAAGTGTAGCATCCCTTCATGATAGTCACAGCCATGCTCCTAAGATTATACAACCTTCTAAGATTATACAGAATTCTTATAATTAGGGATGCATTGCAACAATCAATTCAAATCTCCATGTGTTGCCTCCCAGCTAGATCTACTATTTTCTCTGCACATACATGGGGAAATGTATTGGGATGTTCCAGTATCATCTTTCAGAGTGACTTCAGTAAGGTTTCCCTTAAAGTTCCATTGTACATTATTATTATTATTATTATTATTATTATTATTATTATTATTATACCTTTTATAGTGATTTTATGTTGTGACCTGCCTGAAATCTACAATTATAGGGTGGGATACCAATTTAATTAAGTTAATAATATTAATAATACAACAACAACAACAACAATAATAATTTAAAAGGCCATAGACTATTAATCACCCAAAAGCTGAGTTGAAAACAAATGTTATATTATGCATCCTAAAGATACATCCTAAAGATGTATAATGAAGGCGCTGGACAACCTCCCTGAAGGTTCAACAAACAGGGAGCCACCATTGTCTTGAAAGTGAAGCACCTGGTTTTTCCAGTGTTCCTAAATCTTAGCTTTGGAGTGTACGGAACAACTCCTTGGTGTTCTTTACGTGTGCCTTCTCCAGAGTGACCTGAGGAGCTGGTTCTCCATTGCTGACTCCAACCAGCACAAAGGGTGATAATACTTCTCAGTGTCTAAAAGGCTCCCCTTTCATCCTGATTGGGTGGTTCTAGGATGCTGGAGACAGGGACCCTGGGGCAGAAATGGTAACAGATCTTTCGCACACACACCCATGGATGTAGCCAATGGGGGGTGGAGGGCAGCTTCCTCCAAGCAAATAAATAAAAATACTTAACTAACTGACCAATCTTGTCACAGACGACTCAGTTCTGACCCCCCCCCCCAATTGATCCTGCTCACCTAATATAAATCCTGGCTACACCCATGATACACACCCCAAAAATCCAGACCACCACACCTCTGGACATAATACAGGAGTGCATGCACATCTCTGAATGTACAGGTAGAGCACACAGATTCTTGCCTGGGATCTCTGGCCCAGCCAAGATGAATGAACATCACTGTAGGCCTCTTTGTAATAGCCACATGTAACAGTGTAACACTGGTGTTTTCATGCAAGTAAACGTAACGTGGAGGTGCTCCTAGAAAGAAAGCAGATGGTGGGGGTTATTATTATCCTCCTCACTTGATGAAGTCCCATCTCGTTTGGCCCTTGCTCCTTCAGCCACCACACCCTGGGGTGTGTATTTTTGGATGCTAGCTTGCATGCCTTCCCCAGCCAGCTGTTGCCTGAACATTCCTGTGGACAGCAGTATTTCCAGCAGGAAAATATTAGAGTGGATGAGGTTTACCAGAGAGCTGCAAGCATCTAGGCTGGTGCTGAGCTCAAGTTAACTCCAGGGTGAGGAAAACACACTGTGCCAAAATCAAGGATAGAAGTACCTGGCAGTTTCAAAACTTCCATTTCTCTTTTCCTGGCCCCAGTCTTACATTCAGTTTCCCATATTTGCAGCAATTTGCAAATCCTTATATATATATATGGGTACAGGAATGCAGGTTTTGGTGTCCTCGGGTGTCTTCCCGTGTAAAAGTTGGGGTGTCTAGGCGACGTTTCGACGAGGTCTCACTCGTCATCTTCAGGCTGGTGCTTTTGGCTTCTTGTTACTGGAACAGAGCAGGATCTCAGTGTTTGAGTTCCTATAAATACTGTTGAGGAGGTGTGGTGTATAGCCTCCAATGTTCTGGGCAGAGAGGAAGTTCCCAGGCTAGTGTGCCTTTTCTTCTTTTGTTCCTTAATTGCTTGAGGGATATCTTGAGTGATTTCTTGAGTGATATCCTGAGTACCACTTAGGTGGGTCATTAGGTGTGGATTAGTTGCTAAAGCCTTTGTGTCTTGACCTCTTGAACTTTGTGAAGAGTTTTTCTGAGAAGATGGCTGTACTGCTTTGTTGTGCTCTGGCTTGGCTTCGTGTATAGGGGCGAGCTGTGGTTTTGTGGCTTGTGCCAGCCAGATCTGTGTAGGGATTGCAGGGGGGTGCAGCATCCGGAGGTGCCATCGTGGTTTGGCTACTGGATGGTGTCTGTAATTTATCTGTGGAGAGGGTCTGGGTTTGGGTCTGGTGTGGTTGATTGGTGATGGCGTTCTGTGTGCCTCTGGATCTGGTGTCAGTTTTTGTGGGGAGGGCTAATTTCCAGATGTCTGGCAAGCGGGATGTGTCGTCACGCTTGTTCATGTTGTGAGGGTGTTTCTCTATCTCGATGGCTTCCATGAT
>JAXCMG010000019.1:16817205-16856888 GCA_034642415.1 Podarcis siculus | reverse complement strand
TCTCTCTCTCTCTCTCTCTCTCTCTCTCTCTCTCTCTCTCTCTCCTTTCCCAGGCCCTGCTTGCAATATGGAGTCACAAGTGAGTCCTGCAACTAAATATTGCAGTGCGGCTGTTTATTACACACACTGACAATTCCGGACTTACAGATATCGGTGATAACATCACAAATTGGCTTAGCGTGATTGCAAATGGTGTTTTCCTGCAGACCCGAGCAAAAGAGCAGTCTCTCATCCTGCTGCTCCCAGAAACTGGTATTCAGAGACATTGCTGCCTTCAACTATAGAGTCAGAGATCAGCCATCATGGCTGGCGATCATTGATAGCCTTCTTCTCCACAAATTTGTCCAGTCCTCATTTAAAGCCATTCAAGTTTTTGGCCATCATCAGATCAAGATCCAAAGTTTAGCCATTTCCCCAGACGTATCTAACTACCATCCCTATTAAAAAACATAGGTCTGAGTAAATGAGAATATTGCAGTTTATGCTTTATGTGACACGATCCAAGTGTGAAACAGAGGTAGGGCCCTTAGGCCTGTGGGGCTGAATATAGCCCTCCAAGCCTCTCTGCCTGACCCTCCAAACTTTCCTCAGACCACATCACCCCTCTTCAGTCCACATCCCTCCCTGGTCCTACTATGTTTTTGCCTGGTTGGAGTGTGCCCGTGAGCCCTGAGATTGCCTCTTGCTTGCCTGGATAGAGGGTTGTATGAGTGGGCGTGGAAACTAATCTACACTACAACAATGAAATTTACATTCATTGCTCCACCCACTTTTGCCTGTGGCCCCGCCCACCAACATCCCCTGGGATGGTTGTCTAGAAAGGAATGCAGACCTCAACTCGAATAAGGTTCCCTATTCCTATCCTAAGCATGGCTTGCGGCTTTAGCATGGCACCAGACCCTCGGACGAAGTCGCGTTACGTCCCTCGTCAAAAAGACTTCCGTTTGTTACTTAACTGGCACTTTTCAATTGCTGGGACATGCAGTCCCTCCTGACCCTTTTCACAGATTAACTGTGGCTTTGCGAGTAGATTAAGGCAATTCAGACAAGGGGCAGAACTAGGCGCACTCCAAAAAGCCACCCTTAATTAATCTAGTAAGATTATCCAGCAAGGCTTTTAAACAGTGGTCAGCTAACCCTTATCGGCGACAATATAGGCTAGTTAAACATGCGAAAAAGGCTTCAATTGCACTGGATTAATTCAAGAGTAAATTCAGTGGAATTCGCCAAGCTACTTTGGAGACGCATAAAGGGAGATTGGAGTTTGTTTCTAGTATCTGCGACGGTATCCAAAGTCTCTGTTTCGTTTCATGGCTGCTGGGGAAAAAAAGCATTTCCAACAGATTAGGCTGCCATCAGCTTTTCCCCAGAGCATCGTACAACCAAATTCTGCTCAAGAAGCTTGGCAGCGGCTGCTAACATTTCTTTTTGCAAGTGGTACTCCTGCCTGCTGGATCCTTTCCAGATGAATGGGGTTGAGGCACTTAAATTCTGTTAAGAACATAAGAAGAGCCTGCTGGACCAGGCCAATGGCCCATTTAGTCCAGCATCTTCTTTCATGATGTCAAACCAGATGCCCGTGGGAAATTTGAAAGCAGGACCTGAGCGCAAGAGCACTTTCCTTTCCTGAGGTTCCCCGCAACTGAAATTCGGAAACATTGCTATCTCCAACCATGGAGGCCGAGTGTAGCCACCACGGTTAGTCGCCATTGATAGCTGTCTCTTCCATGAATTTGTCTAATCTTATTTCAAAGGTGTCCACTTTAACAATCATGGCTTCTCCCAAAGAATTTTAGGAACTCTGGTTTACCTCCCCAGAGCTACAGTTCCCAGCACCCTTAACAAACTGGTCCCCAGGATTCTTTGGAGGGAAGCGATTTGCTTTAAATGCCTTTTAAATATATGGTGTGGGTGTGAGCTCAGTCACCCCCAGTCATTGTGTGTTGTATTGAGCATCTTATATCAAAAGATATAAGTAAGTAAGGTTACAGTAACTTCCGTCACAGAGCTTCAGTATGCTGGTGACAACGTAGTGTGTGCGCACTCAGAAGACGACCTCCAAACCATCCTAAATATCTTTGCAGAAGCTTATGAAAAGCTTGGCCTATTGCTCAACATCCAAAAAACCAAAGTGCTGCACCAACAAGCACAAAACAACCTCTCTGCAGCACCACTAATCTAACTCAATGGTGTTTCTCCCGATTGAAGTGCAGAGTGTTTGAGGACCGGGACATTCGCAGGGAAACCAAAATGCTTGTTTACAAAGCTATTGTACTACCAACCTTACTGTATGCTTACGAAACATAGACCACTTACAAACATTATCTCCAACTCCTTGAAAGATTCCATCAACAATTTCTCTGAAAATTTTTTACACATCACTAGGGAAGACAGACGAACTAATGCCAGCGTACTGAAAGAAGTAAAGATCACCAGTGTTGAAGCAACGATTCTTCAACATCAACTTCGTTGGACTGGTCATGTTGTTTGGTTGCCTGATTATTGTCTTCCAAAGCAACTACTCTATTCCAAACTTTAAAACGGAAAGTGTAATGCTGGTGGTCAACAAAAGAGGTTCGAAGACTCTCTCAAGGCAAATCTAAAAAAATGTAGTATAAACACCAACAACTGGGAAACACTGGCCTGCAAGCTCTCCAATTGGAGAACAGCCCTTACCAAAGGTGTCGTGGACTTTGAAGACACTCGAACTCAGGATGCAAGGGAGAAAGGAGTTAACAGGAAGGCAGATTTGGCAAACCCTCACCGTGATCAATTCCCACTTGGAAACCTATGTCCCCACTATGGAAGGACATGTGAATCCAGAATTGGCCTCTACAGGCACTTACAGACCCACTGTTAAGACCATGTTCATGAAAGACAATCTTACTCGGTTACAAGTGATTGCCAAAGAAGAAGAGATCAAAAGAAGGTGGCATCAGTGGCAGATGTGATTTGAGGTGGTGGCAGGGAGGAGAATAATTCAAATGAGACCGGAAGGAAAATGACCTCCCTCGGTTCTACATGTGTAGTCCCATGGCAAAGCTGACCCAGAATTATAATGAAAATGTTGTAGTTCTTTCAGGCTACCTTAAGAATGAATGAAACACCCTGCATTACTCATAGGGAATACACACTGCTGTCTCTCCTTTAATTTCCTTTTGATTAAAAAAGAAAAATCAAACTGTCTAAAATGCATATGGCATCTTTCCTGTGTGCTGCAGTACCAGAGGAATCGAAGAGAACAAAAAAGGCAAGTGAACCTGTCAAAGGCAGACTCAGAAGAGACTTCTTCTTTTGCAAGGTAACATACAGTCTGGAAATTGACTGGGAAGCTTAAACAGGTGTTTGTTGTCATCCCCTGTGCCAGCCTTCCCCAACCTGCTGCCCTCCAGATGTTTTGGAGTACAACTCCCAACAGCCCCAGCTGATAATGGTGGGTGTTTTATCTTTCCAGTCTTGCAGCGCAAGTCCCTTTGCAACCAACACACTGAAGGGCCTTGAATGACTGGGACTATAAAGGCAAATGTCGCACTCAGTGTTCCACCCACACTTACCTCTGGCCCTGCCCACTTCTGCCTCTCAACACCTCCACCAGAGGCACACGGCCCCCAGCAGGTCGCCCACGAGGGAATGTGGCCCTCAGACGGGAAGAAAAATGTTCCACACTCTCACTCTTGTGGCTTCAGTACAAGTGTTGCTTACAACCTTGGCGAAGACTCTTGGAAACGTATTTGGCTGGCAATCCAAAACGTTCTGTATAAAATATTATTGGGGAGCTTTCAGATGGCTATTTAAAGAAGCAGTATCATAATAAGAAGACACTGAGTACTCAGGCTTATCAAATGCACATGTGGAGATGACCTTAGAGACCAGCAGGGAGGGGACCTTGTCACAGTGGGAGAGAGAGACTCCATGAATTCTTCAGCAGTCCCCACATCTGCTTCAGCCTCTGAGTCTGAACTGCTCCCTGTCACAGGCTCGCCCTGCTCACTAAACCCTGTGGTTTATGGCACCTTCTCCCAATCTTTTCCCTCTGACCTCTCCCCAGTGTCCCACCACCAATCCCCAAACTCTGAGCCTTCCATCTCTGGGGTTTCTCTTGGGGGTTCCCCAGCTGGTGCCTCCCACCACTCCCCATTCATTCGTCCCTGACAGTGACTGTCCCAAGGTCGCCCACGGCAAGCTTCACGGCCGAGTTGGGGATTTGATCTCTCGTCTTTCCCAGGTCCTACATTCTAACCCAGAGCTTTCCAAACTTCTCGTGTTGGTGACGCACTTTTTAGACATGCATCATTTTGCGACATAGTAATTCAGTTTTACTAGCAAGCTGGAGGTTAAATTAACCCCTTTCCAGCCCCAGGAGAATTGTGGGGAGCGTTTGCCCGACACACCTACACACTGCAGCTGACATATTAACGTGTCGCGACACACAGTTTGGAAAGCTCTGTTCTAACTGCTATACCACACTGGCTCTGTGACACACACACACACCCCTGACATATTCCGTGGACTTGACTGTGCCCCAAGTCTTGAGACCACTTTCAGCACCAGTGGGCTGAAGTGAGAAGAGAAACCTTCCATCAGATTCCCTCCCATCTATTATTACTCTTCCCCCACCCCACCCTTAGCCTTGTCCTCGTCCCCCTCCCCATTTTGAAATGCATCGGTTACTATAGAAACATGCTGCAGTTGGCATGGATAGAATCTTCCTGGACCTCTGGCAGTACTTGGATCAAGTCACGTTATATAATGGCTGGGAATTTATACCACAGTCTTGTAAACATTCGCGTTTTCTGCGGTGGTTACCATGACCACATATATGGCATACTTTATATTTATAGTATTCTTAGGTCATCGCTGGTAATTATCCATTAAGGATGGCGAGTAACACCCTTGTGAAATACTAATCCCAAAGCAGAGTAATTTGGAGTAGGTAAACGAGCGATTCATGGGACCAGTTTCCGCCCACTGCAGGCGGGCACTGAAACATGACCCTCTCGCCGTCCCTGCATCCCAGCTAAATGCCGCGGCTATTCATCTTCATTCATCATTGTTTAGTCATTTAGGAGGCATGACTAAACGGCACATTTTGGCTAGTCTTTCTTGGGTGCAGCTGCCCTTCACTACAACCCTGTAAGGTTGGTAGGGAAAATTCAATTCAGCTCACATTTAAAGTGAGGGGGGCTGCCTAACGAAGAGCCAGTGGTGGTATAGCAGTTTGAGTAGGACCTGGGAGAGACCAGGGTTCAAATCACCCTACTCAGCCATGAAAGTAGAGGCCAGTCACTGTCTCTCAGCCTAACCTACCTCACAGGGTTGTTGTGGAGATTAAATGAGGAGAGAGGAGAACCGTGTAGGCCAGCTTTAACTCCTTGGAAGAAAAGGTGGAATATAAATTTAATAATGATAATAATAATAATAATAATAATAATTTATTTGTACCCTGCCCTCCCTGGCAGGAGCCAGGCTCAGAGTAGCTAACATCATATAAATAACACAGTATACATAAAAACAGGCATCAATTAATAAAAATTAATTCAGACAAATTAAAATCTGGACAAATGGCAGTTATCAGGTTAATACTTGCCAGGACCATCTGTTTTCACCGATCATATAAGGACCTGTGAACAGACTGGGAGGCCTCCTTCATGCTTGTTCTTATACAAAGGAAAATAGGTCAGACTGCCCCCTGGCCAAAGGCCTGGAGGAACAGCTCCGTCTTGCAGGTGCTGTGGAAAGATGTCAAATCTCTCTTGTAGGAGAGCGTTTCACCAGGTCAGGGCCATGACCGAAAAGGCCCTGGCTCTGTTCGAGGCCAGTCTAGTTTCCTTGGGATCTTCAGAGTGTTGTTGTTTGCAGACCATAAGGTCCTCCATGGGGCATACCAGAGGAGGCAGTCCCATAGGTACAAGGGTCCTAGGCCGTATAGGGCTTTGAAGGTTAAAACCAGCACCTTAAACCTGATCCTGTATTCCACCGGGAGCCAGTGCAGCTGGTATAGCACTGGGTGAATGTGATCCCGCAGCAAGGACCCAGTAAGGAGTCTTGCCGCAGCATTCTGCACCCGTTGGAGTTTCTGGGTCAGTTTCAAGGGCAGCCCCACGTAGAGTGAGTTACAAGAGTCAAGCCTGGAGGTGACTGTCGCATGGATCACAGTGGCGAGGTCAGGGCGAGAGAGGTAAGGACATACAGCCCATACCTAGCTTGCACTTTTGAAACTCACACGCCTCCAAACTTTGCATTGCCGTTATCAAGCCAAGTGATGTGTTGTTGTTTTTTAAAAATGTGGAAATGCATCACATTTGGGGAAATTGCTTATTATTTTACAATGTCTTATTGCTATTTCACATTTTATTTTCCGGTTAAATTTCTTTGCAGCTCAGTGGGTAGGACACATTCCTTGCCTGCAGAAGAACAATCCCTGGCATCTCCAGGCAGAGCTGGGGGGGGGGGAACCCCTCTAGGATTCCCTTGAGAGCTGCTGCCAATCACTGACAATAATGAGACAGGTGAGTCAACGGGCCTGAGCACTATGATCCAACTTTATTTTATTTTTCAAGGCTTTTTATTAACTTTTTGTTATAACACATAAACACACACACTAAGATATAATGACAATTAAGAAACAAACTAAAAAGAAAACATAAAACAAATAACAAACCTACAACCATAAATCCGTACGCTCTTGCACAAGGACTTATGTTACCCTACTTTATATTTCCCATTCTTATTCTTTTCTAGTAGACTTCCTTCCTCCTCAAAGTGGGTCTATTTTCCTGTTTGTTAAACTGTTTCTTTCTCATTTCATCATTTCTACCCTTCTCCATCTACTGTACTTTTAGACCATATTGTGGTTTGCCAAAATTACTCAAATCAAGTCCAGGTTTTGATTTGAGGACACTTTTTTAAAGGTAATCTCTATACACTCCACACTCTTTTTGGAACCTTTGGTTAGACTGTCCCCTAATTGCATCCGTCAATTTTGCAATTTCAAAATATTCAAATAGTCTGTCCTGCCACTCTTTTTTCGTTGGTACTCTTTCACTTTTCCCATTTTTAGCTATTAATATTCTTGCTGCTGCTGTTGTGTATAAGAATATTCTCGTATTTTCATTTGGGATATCTGAATCTAATATTCCCAATAGGAAGGCTTCTGGTTTCTTTATAAAAGTTTGTTTAAATACTTTTTTTCAACTCTTCATATACAGTATCCCAAAAGCTCTTAATTTTTTTTACAGCTCCACCACATATGAAATAGTGTCCCTTCTACCTGATTGCACCTCCAGCACATATTATATAGTGGTACCTCCGGTTAAGTACTTAATTCGTTCCGGAGGTCCGTTCTTAACCTGAAACTGTTCTTAACCTTAAGCGCCACTTTAGCTAATGGGGCCTCCTGCTGCTGCCATGCCACGATTTCTGTTCTCATCCTGAAGCAAAGTTCTTAACCCGAGGTACTATTTCTGGGTTAGCGGAGTCTGTAACCTGAAGCGTATGTAACCTGAAGCGTATGTATCCCGAGGCACCACTGTATCTCGTTTTATACATTTTAGATATTTTGCTAGGGGTTATATACCACCTGTAAAACATCTTCCAAAAAAATTCCCTTAGCAAGTAGCAAGCTGTAAATTTCCATTCTGCCACTATTATCCAACTTTAAACCCTCATGGCTTTCCCCAAATAATTATGGGAAGGGCAGTTTATTAGGCTGCTGAGAATTGTTATAAAGGTAAAGGACCCCTGACAGTTAAGTCCAGTTGCGAACGACTCTGGGGTTGCGGCGCTCATCTCGCTTTACTGGCTGAGGGAGCCGGCGTACAGCTTCCGGGTCATGTGGCCAGCATGACTAAGCTGCTTCTGGCAAAACCAGAGAATTTTTAGGAGGCCCCAATTCCCCTCAGAGCTTCAATTCCCAGGGTTTATTTAACAATCAATTCCTCTTTGCAGGGAACTCTGGGAATTGGAGGGGGAGCTGTCCGAAAACTTTGAGTCCAGGTTGAAGAGCAATATCATGATATGTGTTTATGACCTACCTGTGAGTAAAGGGGGTCTACTTGTGCATAAGCAGTCCCTGCTACTCCTTCACTGTGAAATAGCTGTGGTTTAGGAGGCGAGAGCATGTAAGGCTTCCCTCTTGAGCCATCCATTGCTTGTTTCTGCTGCCTGCTCCCCTCTCCTTCCAATATTGATTTTGGACTGTTCCTGCCTGACCTTTGAATAAGTAAATACATGATTTTACATATCATTTTAGCCTGCATAATTTATGCAAGTTAGCAGAGTTTGTTGGTATTTGGTGCTGAAACGTCGGTGCAGATTTATCTCTTTATAATGATGTGGCAAGCGCAGCATTTTTTAAGGTGCGAAATCTCTTATCGCAAGGATGCAGAAAATGGGAGTGAGGAATTTGCGGTCCTCCATGTGTTTCAGGCTTACAGCTCCCATCGTCCCTGGGTAGTGAGTGGCCACACTGGTTGGGGCAGAGGTGGGTGGAGTAAAGCAACATTCGGAGGGGCACAGGTTTCCATCTCCTGCTCTGTGCAGAACTGAGGCTTTGCACACAATATCCATTTAAAGAACAGGGATTTCCTCAAAGAACCCTGGGAACTGTAGTTTGTTAGAGGAGCTAGGAATTGTAGATCTGGGATCAACGGAAGTATAGTGTCCAGATTAAGGGAGTAATTTTAGTACTGTACCGCTCTATTTTACCCTGGTTAGACCCCACTTGGAGTCCTCCATCATGTTCTTGGTACCCCGGTTTAACAAGGATATTGACAAGCTGGAAGGTGTGCTGAGGAGGGTGACTTAGGTAATGAAGGGTCTGGAAACCAAGCCTTGTGAGGAATGGTTGAGGGAGCTGGGAGTGTTTAGCCTGGAGAAGAGAAGACTGAGAGGTGATAGCCATCTTTGAATGAGGTCCAGTGCTGAGGGCCTTCTGGCGGTTCCCTCACTGCAAGAAGCCAAGTTACAGGGAACCAGGCAGAGGGCCTTCTTGATAGTGGCACCTGCCCTGTGGAACGCCCTCCCACCAGATGTCAAAGAGAACAACAACTACCAGACTTTTAGAAGACATCTGAAGGCAGCCCTCTTTAGGGAAGCTTTTAATGTTTAACAGACCACTGTATTTTAATACTTTGTTGGAAGCCGCCCAGAGTGGACGAGGTATAAATAAATTATTATTATTATTATTATTATTATTCTTATTATTATTATTATTATTATTATTATTATTAATGTCTGAAGGGTTGCCACACATGGAAGAGGGGGAAAGCCTGTGTCCTCCTGCTCCAGAGGGGAGGACCTGAACAAATGGATTCAAATGACAAGAAAACAGATTCTGATGAAACATTAGGAGGAACTTTCTGGTGGTAAGAGCTGTTTGACAGTGGGCCCTCCTTCATTGGATGTTTTTAAAGAACTTGGATGGTGCATCTATCAGGGACTCTTTAGCTGTGATTCCTACATTGCAGGAGGTTGAACAAGGTGGCCCTCAGGGTCCCCCCCACCTCTACAATTTTATGATTAGTAAACTACACTTCCTAGCAATCTCTTGAGACTCTTGCGAGTCCCATGAACTGCAAGAAGATCACACCTATCCATTCTTAAGGAAATCAGCCCTGAGTGCTCACTGGAAGGACAGATCCTGAAGCTGAGGCTCCAATACTTTGGCCACCTCATGAGAAGAGAAGACTCCCTGGAAAAGACCCTGATGTTGGGAAAGATGGAGGGCACAAGGAGAAGGGGACGGCAGAGGACAAGATGGTTGGACAGTGTTCACGAAGATACAAACATGAGTCTGACCAAACTGCGGGAGGCAGTGGAAGACAGGAGTGCTTGGCGTGCTCTGGTCCATGGGGTCATGAAGAGTTGGACACGACTAAACAACTAAACAACAATAACAACAAACTACACTTTCTAGCAATCTCTTTATTTAAGGCAGGGTGTACTTTAAAAATGTATGCCGTGCGTACAGCCTGAGGGATTCGATTCCTCCTTAGGCGTACAATCAATGTTTTAGATCTGACCTCTCAATACACAGCTCATAACCTCTCCAGAGCTCTGTCATTTTTCAGGAGCAGTAGAGGGATTTGGAATGCTTTCTTGGGAATAGCGTGGGGAGAAACATGAAACATGCCGTGTTTGCGTTATTGCATTTGCAGCTTCCTGGACTTCCACCAGTAGGAAATTCCTGGGACAATTTTTTTCCATTGTGTGTTAATGGTTCCCCCCTCCTCCTCTCCCTCCTCCCACAGAAGAAAAGAGAGGAGTTGTGGGCGGCGAGGGTGGAGAAGAGAATCGGAAACATAACAGAACAAATATTCCAGTAATGGTCCCAAATGCTTTAAACTTTAAGGGCACATCAAGTTCCACAGCGCACCAGCCCCTGTGGCTGTTTTGTCTTTCTCCCTGGACAATTTATGACCTCACTCTCCTGCTTTCTCTGACATCACGCAGCATTGCCATGGGAACAGCTTTTGTTTCCACCAACAAAGAGGTACCGCAGCAATAATGGAACAAAACACAGACACAAATTTTCCAAAAAGGATAAATTTACTTTATGGGGTTCAAGGGTTTCTTGAAAGTTGATGGGCACAAGTGCTGACATTTCAATGCAGATGGAAACTGAGGATCCTGACCAAATCTCTCTTCTCCGCATAAAAAGTTCCTGTTTGTGCATCTGAAGAATTTGGAAGGGAGTGTGGTTTGCTACCCTGTGTCATAAGGCACATCCCCTTGTTGAAAATGCCACTCCAGAAAAGGGCAGCTTGGTAGAACATATTAGGCATGGTTAAAAGAACATAACCACCAGGCCAATAGCCCATCTAGTCCAGCGTCCTGTTCTTACGGTGGACAACCAGCTGCCTCCATGGGAAGCCTGCAAGCTGAGCAACAGAGCCCTCTCCTCTCCTGCAGTTTCCAGCAACTGGTATTCTGAAGCATTACAGTGGTACCTCGGGTTAAGAACTTAATTCATTCTGGAGGTCCATTCTTAACCTGAACCTGTTCTTAACCTGAAGCACCACTTTAGCTAATGAGGCCTCCTGTTGCCGCTGCGCTGCTGCAGCACGATTTCTGTTCTCATCCTGAAGCAAAGTTCTTAACTCAAGGTACTATTTCTGGGTTAGCGGAGTCTGTAACCTGAAGCGCATGAAACCTGAAGCATCTGTAACCTGAAGTGTCTATAACCTGAAGCCTCTGTAACCTGTACCACTGTACTGCCTCCAACCTTGGAGGCAGAACATAATCATTCAGACTAGTTGCCATTGATAGCCCTCCCCTGAATAAATTTGTCCACTCCTCTTTTAAAGCCATCTAGCTTGGTGAACATCACTGCCTCCTGTGGAAGCCCATTTAAAAGCCTATCAATTGAAATAGCTAAACATTCCTTGAACTTATCCAGATGCACAGTGGCGGAGTTTTGTGCTCCGGCACAGGGGGGCAGAGAGCAGGCGGGGGCGGGGCTGGCACGTGTCCCGGGGGTGTGGTGCGCTTCCTGGGGGCATGGCACGCCGCCTGTGGGGGCGCAGTGCCCAGCATGGGGGGGGGGGCAGCTGCGATGGCACCCCACCAGGATCGCGCTGCCAGGGGTGGTGCGCTCCCCCTGCACCCCTCTCCCTCCGCCAGTGCAGATGCATATTCATCAGAAAAGCCCTGCTGAATCAGTCAACAAACCCATCTAGTCCAGCATCCTGGACCGGCCAGATGCCTGTGAATTCAAGCAGGATTCATGAGCAAGAGCCCCCTCTCTCCCCACTTGCGATCCCCAGCAACTTGCATTCAGAAGCTTTGCCGCCTCTGAGTGTGGAAGTAGAACATAGCCATTGCGGCTAGCAGCCATCAATTGCCGTCTCCTCCACGAATTTGTCCAATCCTCTTTCAAAGCCATCTAAGTTGGTGGCCCTCACTGCCTTCCTGGGGAAGGGAGTTGCACAGTTCAACTTTGCACTGCATGAAGAACTTCCATTTATCAGTCCTGAATCTTACAACACTCAGCTGAATCTTACACACTTACTGGATGTCCACAAGTCCTAGTGTTGCGAGAGAGGGAGAAAAATTTCCCTCCGTTCATTTTCTCCATGCCACACGCATATATATGTATATGAATGAGAGTTCTCTTTCTCGTGCATTTGCAATCATAATACACCTCTGGGAGCAGCTGCGTTAAATCCCACATTGTTAACTGTTTTAAACAATAGACTCATTTCAGTTGACAAGGGGCTTCCTGGCTGCGTCTATGTTTCCCAGTTTTTCGTTTTTAATTTATTTATTTCTGCTGATCCTTTCTTTTGTAACGAGCAATTCCAGGGATGAAGTGAGGCAGGTCTAATTAATTTCTCCTCTTGGATCTGCTTCCCGCTCAATCCATCTTTGCAAATGTCTTCCCCGAAAGCCTAACCAGCTTCAAAGGAGGTCCAAGGGAATATCTGCACATGCTCAGAGTCCTTCCGTGGTAAGGGGGAGAAGGAGGGGGAAGACTCTGCTCACAGCAGACTTGCCATGCTGCCAGATGCGGGGGGGGGGGGTTCTGCCCACACCAGCGAGGGATGCTCGCAGTTGTCAAATCGAAGGGTGGGTGCTAAAGCCACTTTTCCGCAGAATACGGTGGTGGCTTCTGCCCTCCACTACTTCTTTTCTCGTTGCTTTTTCACATTTTTGTTTGTTTGTTTGTTTGTTTATTGCTTCAGATTCATACACCACTTGGTTGTAAAAAAAAGAGAGCAAAAAGTCCTTAAAGCAGTTTTCCAAGAAAGCTAAAGCAAGGAAATTATCTATAAGAAAAATGAACAACAAGGATTTAAGGCTTTCGAGAAATTGAAATAATGACAGACTAAACACAGAATAGCATTCACACCCACATTCTAGACAAATAACAACAACAACAACAACAACAACAACAACAATAATTTTTATTTATACCCTGCCCTCCCCTGCCAGAGCTGGGCTCAGGGTGGCTAACACCAGTAAAATTACAGTAAAAACATAAGGGGGGGAACCAATTTAAAATATAGGTTAAAATGCAATTTAAAATGCAGCCTCATTTTAAAAGTAGCCAAGCTATTACTGAAAGGGTACTGGTGTTGTCATGTGTGGAACTTAAGGTCATCCACGGGGCAAGGCTTACCTTAAACTATTGGTTTTGAGCAGGTTCTGAAAAGAGCACAGTGGAGGTGCTTGCCTTGATGTCAACAGGCGGGGAGTTCCAAAGGGTAGGTGCTGCCATGCTGAAATACCGAGTTCATGCAAATGCCAAACGGGTATTACGTATGTGGCACATGTAACAGTGCTAGGTCAGCTGATCGAAGTGGTCAAGTGTGAGTGTGAGAGAGATAAGGTGATCTCACAGGTAAACATTAGGGCCAGGGATGTCCTTCGATGGAAAGGGGGCTGTAGCTCAGTGGTAGAGCATCTGCCATGCATTCAGAAGGTCCCAGGTTCAATCCCCAAAGGGTCTGGGAGGACTTTTGCCTGAAACCCAATCAAGAATTGCTGCCAGTCAGTGTAGACAATGCTGAGCTTTGCCTTAAACTGCTTCTGCCACCCATTTGCAGCTACACAAAGCTGTTTCATCTGCTTCCTGCTCAGTGAAGGCTAAGAATATTCCGCTATCTGAAATCCTGGAAAGTGTAGACATTGCTGAGCTAGATGGCTCAGTGGCCTTCATCGGTGGAAGGAGAACTTTCTATGTTTCAAATTTTCTTATTTATGTCCCCACCCACTCTTCGGTTCAGTTCCCCACATTTTCACATATGTTTGCAATTTTTTAAAAACCCTCGTGAAAATTCACCAGCGTTTTTGTGCAAATTTCTTCTCATATACACATTTTTGTATGCAGTGTACACTTTACACAAACCAGTTTCCCTTTGTATAATGCATACGCTTCAGGTAACATATGCTTCAGGTTACATACGCTTCAGGTTACAGACTCCGCTAACCCAGAAATAGTGCTTCAGGTTAAGAACTTTGCTTCAGGATGAGAACAGAAATCGTACTCCGGCGGTGCAGCGGCAACAGGAGGCCCCATTAGCTAAAGTGGTGCTTCAGGTTAAGAACAGTTTCAGGTTAAGTACAGACCTCCGGAACGAATTAAGCACCATATTTTTCGCTCTATAAGACGCACCAGACCATAAGACGCACCTAGTTTTTGGAGGAGGAAAACAAGAAAAAAAAAAATCCTGAATCTCAGAAGCCAGAACAGCAAGAGGGATCGCTGCGCAGTGAAAGCAGCTATCCCTCTTGCTGTTCTGGCTTCTGGGATAGCTGCGCAGCCTGCATTCGCTCCATAAGACGCACACACATTTCCCCTTCCTTTTTAGGAGGGAAAAAGTGAGTCTTATAGAGCAAAAAATACGGTACTTAACCTGAGGTACCACTGTATATATATATATATGCATTTTCAAACACATTCTTTGGCTGGAGAACTTTGGAGAAGTGCAGATTTTGAAGGATGACCGTGTGTTGCTTCATGCACTGTTTCAGCAAGTGTGAGGAAGGCTCAGCATTAAAAGGTGAACTGAATCAAATTTCTTCCTGTCCCTATGCCTCCAGAAGTCCTGATGGTTTTGCTTATGATAGGGCAGTTATAGGGCAGTTATACGCAATCCTGCTTTATTACCACGGGGAAGGGCTGTAGCTCACTGGCTAGGGCATCTGCTATGCATTCAGAAGGTCCTAGGTTCAATCCGGGGACGTGGGTGGCGCTGTGGGTTAAACCACAGAGCCTAGGGATTGCCGATCAGAAGGTCGGCAGTCTGAATCCCCGTGATGGGATGAGCTCCTGTTGCTCGGTCCCTGCTCCTGCCAACCCAGCAGTTCGAAAGCACGTCAAAGTGCAAGTAGATAAATAGGTACCGCTCCTGCAGGAAGGTAAACGGCGTTTCCATGCACTGCTCTGGTTCGCCTGAAGAGGCTTAGTCATGCTGGCCACATGACCCGGAAGCTGTACGCCGGCTCCCTCAGCCAATAAAGTGAGATGAGCGCCCGCAACCCCAGAGTCGGTCATGACTGGACCTAATGGTCAGGGGTTCCTTTACCTTTACCTTTAGGTTCAATCCCCGACACAGGGCTGGGAGACAATTGCATCTCATAGTCACCGACCAGGTGCTCCAATGGGAAACTTGCAAGCAGGACCTGAGCACAAGTGCACTTTCCCCTCTTGTGGCTTCGAGCAATTGCTACTCAGAGGCATTGTTGCCTCTGACCGTGAATGCAGAGCATAGCCATCAGGGCAAGTAACCATCCATGGATTTCTCCAATCTTTTGAAGCCACCCAAGTGAATGGTCATCACTGCCTCCTCTGAACTGAAAAACCCACTAGGCCCCTTTGGTGGAAAATGCCAAGTTGTGCCTGTGGAATCGCAAGAGCCGGCAGATGAAAGCACTCTGGAAATGTTTACGGGACCAGATCCTGAACGATTTCCCAGACAACCGTAAGATGCTTCCAGTTTGCGTTACGAATGGGATCCAGGGGCCTGGGATGAGAAAGATGCTGCCCCTTGTATTCAGGCTTCCCTTCTCTGTGTGTGAATGGATTTGAACGTGTGTTCATTGCTTGGGCAAGTTGGGATGGAAAGGCGCTGTTTTGGCAACAACAGGAGGCTCACCGAGCGCCAAGGTAAATAATGACAGAAACGCGGTGCACACATTATTATTCCCATAATTTCCTGCTGCCCTGGGGCTGCAATAACTTACACACCCTGTGCCCCAAATGTTTTTAATTTATTTCTCAAGAACAGAATTATCTCATAGCTTCTTTCTCTCACCCCCCCCTTCCCCTGCCCCATCCTTTTGCCAGGCCCGTTTTAAATATACTCTCCAGATAAGGAAACTCCTTAGCACATGTTGGAGGAAGAGGAGGGGGCTGCTTCTATATTCCAAGCAGCTCCTAGCACACTTCGCCGGCGATAAATCACTCCCCTTAATAGCGGACGCATGTGCTGAGTGCCAACAGCTATGCAGCTAAAATGGGGCCACCGGAGAAACGAGGGAGGTATCAGTAGGTTCGGGAATGTTAAACCACATAAGAAGATTCAGGACAGATAAAGTACTTCTTTGCACAATTCAAAGTTAAACTATGGAACTCACTTCCACAGGAGGCAGGGATGGCCACCAATTTAGAACCGGGGTCAGCAAACTTTTTCAGGAGGGGGCCGGTCCACTGTCCCTCAGACCTTGTGGGGGGCCGGACTATATTGGGGGGGGATGAACAAATTCCTATGCCCCACAAAGAACCCAGAGATGCATTTTAAATAAAAGGACACATTCTACTCATGTAAAAACACGCTGATTCCTGGACCATCCATGGGCCATATTTAGGAGGCCTTAGTTTGTGTTATGTTGTGGGTGAACATATCAGACGACATACCGATTCTTCAAACAGCTCTTCTTTATTCAGATGCCAGAACAGAACTGAACTGAAGGGCTCAGTCAGCCTGCTTATATAGAGTTCCAGAACAAAAGTAACTGTTGCAACTTTCTAAAACTATCCAATCACTGAACGTCACTTTCGATCCTTCATTTGCATAACTATCTACAGTATCCCCCTGCTGGCTCAGGGTGAGAACTTCAGTACATAACAGTTTGCCTACCCGTGGATTAGACAAATTTGTGGAGGAGAGGCCTATCAATGGCTCCTAGCTAGGCTGGCTCTGCTTTGCCTCCACAGTCAGAGGCAGGAATGCTTCTGAATACCAGTCGCTGGAGACCACACGAGGGGAGAGGGTTCCTGTGCTCAAATCCTGCTTGTGAGTTTCCCACTGGCATCTTGGCCACTGTGAGATGCTGGACTAGAGGGGGCATTGGCCTGATCCAGCAGGCTCTTCTTATGTTCTTATGCGAAGTTAAGGGGGCCAAAAAACAAACCCTGAACCAGGCTAATGAGGCATGGTGGCCATGGAACGCTGCTTCTTGGGATGGGGTGTGTGGAAAACCAGTGTGGGTCAGGAAGGAATGGATCACTCGACAATGTCACATTTTTGATACAGTTCCCACTCGTAGGTCACACCATATATTTAAGCTTGGATGTATGAAGCTTCCCTGCACGTTATACCAAAGCACTGCCTCCTAGCCAAGATAGGTATGTCCTGCACAGTGGGGCAGAAACGTAAAGGGCAGGGAACTTTGCACATGGTCAGAGGAACTCTTTATAATTATTTCGTGTATTCGAGATCAGAAAAAGGGTTCTGTTGCATGATATACAGTGGTACCTCAGGTTAAGAACTTAATTCGTTCTGGAGGTGCGTTCTTAACCTGAAACTGTTCTTAACCTGAAGTACCACTTTAGCTAATGGGGCCTCCCGCTGCTGCCATGCCGCTGCTGCGTGATTTCTGTTCTCATCCTGATGCAAAGTTCTTAACCCGAGGTACTATTTCTGGGTTAGCGGAGTCTGTAACCAGAAGCGTCTGTAACCCGAGGTACCACTGTACTCGTGATCCCGGACTCGGCTGAAGCCCAGATTTCTTCCAGGGAATTCACCGTGCCAATTCTGACCTCTGTGCTAACCTCTTGTCAGCACCTCCCACCCCTTTGAAGAGGCTTTCCCTGGGTGGATGGCAGAGCAGGAGCTGTGCTGGCTCCATGCACGGGGCCAGATCAGACCTTTGAAGTATTGTCTGTACTCATAGAATCATAGAACAGTAGAGTTGGAAGGGACCCCAAGAGCTGTCTAGTCCAAGCCCCTGCAGTGTAGGAATAGCAGCTGAAGAATCCCTGCTGCTCCAGTGGTTTCTCTGAAAGGTGGGATAAAAGAGGAATGAATGCTATGGATCTATGTTTCTATGGATATATCTGTGCATAGGTTCCTTCAGGTACACCCTTAACACCCTTAAACAGAGTTTTGACTCTTTTTTTTGTTTGTTTGTTTGGTGCGAGGGTTGCCTGTTTCCAGTGGTGGTGGGGAAAGTGTAGATTAGGAGATAGCGGGTCTGTTTTTATTTGGGTGGGTGTGCATGTGTTTTGCCTCTTTCTGTGGTGGTGGAGTTCTGAGCGTCATCAGTTTTCCTTCTGTGAAATGGGTATTTTGTGGTGCCCACACCAGTCTCCCAGATTTCCAAATGTGCCTGCAGGCCTAAAAAGTTCAGGGACCCCTGTCCTATACCCAAGAAGCAGTAAAAGAATAAACATGATGCTCTGCACATTAAATATAGGATATGTTAGAGTGTGCATGCATTTATTCAGCAGGACTTGGTTTAAGATCTCTCTCTACATTTCCAGCTGAACTCCTTTGCTGTATACTATACCATATGTGTGTGTGTATACATATATATGTGTGTGTGTGGTATTCCATCCACACACACACACACTCACTTATGCCTAGTGGTTTAATTTAGGTTTCTGCCTGCTTCCTCTTTGCTAAATATAGCCCTGATTAATTATTCAGAGCATACCTTTTGTGGCTGAGTACTTTCTCTCATAGCTGTTGAGCCCCGAGACATGTTTTCCCTTTCAATAATTAATTTTTATTTCAGAAGCGCATAGTAAAATACCTTGCAGGGAAAAAGAGGGGAAGGGTGGTCTTTGGGCGAGATGCGCTAAATCCCAAAGGGGCCGATGAGCCTGGGGTTAGGGTGCCGTACAGCATTTCTATGTGTCAAGTCACAGTTATGCCTGGCTTTCAACTCCTAAGCAATGCTGAGAGCTAATTAACCAAGGAAGTGGCAGTAGCTCAGTGGCAGAGCACCTGCCTGGCATACAGAAGGTCCCAGGTTCAATCCCCACCATTCCCAGGTAGGGCTGGAAATATACAGTGGTACCTCGGGTTACATACGCTTCAGGTTACATACGCTTCAGGTTACAGACTCCGCTAACCCAGAAATAGTACCTCAGGTTAAGAACTTTGCTTCAGGATGAGAACAGAAATCATGCTCCGGCGGTGCGGTGGCAGCAGGAGGCCCCATTAGCTAAAGTGGTGCTTCAGGTTAAGAACAGTTTCAGGTTAAGTATGGACCTCTGGAACAAATTAAGTACTTAACCCGAGGTACCACTGTACTGGGAAAGGCTGTGCCGGTCAGTTTTGACAATACTGAGCTAGGTAGAGTAATGCTCTGATTGATATAAGACAGCCTCCTACATTCCTATTTGATTCAGCCCTTTCTTTAGAAACATGAGGACTAGAATCTTTTCTTTTAGGGGAAGGGCTGTATCACAGTGTTAGAGCTTCTGCTTTGCCTGCAGAAGGCCCCCAGCTATAATCGTAGAGTTGGAAGGGACCCCAAGAGTCATCTAGTCCAACCCCCTGCAATTCAGGAATCTCAACAAAAGCATCCATGACAGATGGTCATCCAACCTCTGCTTAAAAACCTCCAAGGAAGGAGAGTCTACCAGCGTGGTGTAGTGGGCCAGTGTGGTGTAGCGGTTAAGAGCGGTAGACTCGTAATCTGGTGAACTGGGTTCGATTCCCCGCTCCTCCACATGCAGCTGCTGGGTGACCTTGGGCCAGTCACACTTCTCTGAGGTCTCTCAGCCCCACTCACCTCACAGAGTGTTTGTTGTGGGGGAGGAAGGGAAAGGAGAATGTTAGCCGCTTTGAGACTCCTTTGGGTAGTGATAAAGCGGGATATCAAATCCAAACTCCTCCTCCTCCTCCTCCTCTTCTTCTTCTTCTTCTTCTTCCACCTCCCATTCCACTGTCTTGTGT
Organism: Podarcis siculus; assembly: GCA_034642415.1. NCBI lineage: Eukaryota > Metazoa > Chordata > Lepidosauria > Squamata > Lacertidae > Podarcis > Podarcis siculus. The sequence continues at coordinate 16,837,257 of JAXCMG010000019.1, read as the reverse complement.
TCTAACGTTTCTATTGCAAAATTTGGAGAAGGGGGGATTTGGAAAGAGAGCTGCATTTTGGTCTGCAGATTGTTTCTCAAAGTGCAAACTGGAGGGAAGTTTCCCCGCGTCCCTACTTGACCCACTGACATTCCTTCAACCCCCCCCCCCACCAACCCCTTCCCAGGTTACAGGGCAGCCTGGAAAGCAACTCCCTAGTCATGTTGGAATGGCTAATTATGGAACGTTCGAGCATTTATCTAAGAAGATGATGCTTCCTAGGAATGAGAGATGGGGTTTTGCAAGGGGAGTAACTGCCTGCCTGCCTGCCTTGGCCCCTCCCTAGCCCTGCGGATTCCATTAAACAGTGTCGCCCGAGAAGAAAAGGAGTGAGGCTGGGTCAGGCTGCCTGCTGGAGTGGGTCAGACGAGGTTAAGCAGGTCAGGTCGTGTTTCTCTGTCTTCCTTGATTCCCGCCCCCCATCCCCCAGCCTCAGGATCAATGCATAGAAATGGTGCCATTTAATCAGCTGCTAGCAATTTGAGGTCTACACTCGAGCTGGTGGAATCAAAGGAGGGAGAAGTCTCCGAACGGAAAAGAGGAATGGATGAGAACAGTTATGTTCAAATAAAGCGAAATCATTTGCTTCTCCTTAAAAGGAATGTGCCATAAGCAGGGCCAGTGTTGGCATTTGGGGCAGTTGCCTGGGCCCCCCAGTCATCGGACGGGGTCCACTGCTAAGGCCTGCCCCTAACATAGGAAGCTGCCTTAAACTGAACAAAACCCTTGGTCTGTTTAGCACAGTACTGTCTACTCTGGCTGGCAGTGGAATTTCAAATAAAGGACATTCCCAGTCCCACCTGGAGATGTTGTTGTTTAGTCGTTTAGTCATGTCCGACTCTTCGTGAACCCATGGACCAGAGCACGCCAGGCACTCCTGTCTTCCACTGCCTTCCGCAGCTTGGTCAAACTCATGCTGGTAGCTTCGAGAACACTGTCCAACCATCTCGTCCTCTGTCGTCCCCTTCTTGTACCCTCCATCTTTCCCAGCATCAGGGTCTTTTCCAGGGAGTCTTCTCTTCTCATGAGGTGGCCAAAGTATTGGAGCCTCAGCTTCAGGATCTGTCCTTCCAGTGAGTACTCAGGGCTGATTTCCTTCAGAATGGATAGGTTTGATCTTCTTGCAGTCCATGGGACTCTCAAGAGTCTCCTCCAGCAACATAATTCAAAAGCATCAATTCTTTGGCGATCAGCCTTCTTCTCACCTGGAGATGCCAGGGATCAAATCCGAGATGGCTGGTATGCATAGCAGACACTCTACCACTCAGCTGCTACCCTTTCATACCTGGCTTTGAATGGACTTGTGATATGGATGGGCCAACTGGTCAACTACCTAGAGTGGGCAGATCAGTCATCTCAGACTCAGAGATGGTCAGATAAATCTGACTTGGTATGAACCAGCTTCTTGGCATCACTTGCTTGGTATAGAACTTTAGAACATCAGAAGTGCCTGTTGGATCAGGCCCATCTAGTCTAGCATCCTGTTCTCCCAGTGGCCAACCAGAGGCCCCAGTGGAAAACAAACTGGCAACCAGTCCTGCTGTTTTAAAACAGGGGGCACATGAGGTCTCAATGGAACCCCGGAAAGAAACCTGGCTGCTGCATTTTGGACCAGCTGAAGCTCCCAAGCCCAGGGGTCAGCAAACTTTTTCAGCAGGGATCCGGTCCATTGTCCCTCAGACCTTGCAGAGGGCCAGACTATATTTTGAAAATAAAATAAACGAATTCCTAAGCGGGTGGCGCTGTGGGTTAAACCACAGAGCCTAGGACTTGCTGATCAGAAGGTTGGCTGTTCGAATCCCCGCAACAGGGTGAGCTCCCGTTGCTCGGTCCCTGCTCCTGCCAACCTAGCAGTTTGAAAGCATGTCAAGGTGCAAGTAGATAAATAGGTACCACTCCGGCAGGAAGGTAAATGGCGTTTCCATGTGCTGCTCTGGTTCGCCAGAAGCGGCTTAGTCCTGCTGGCCACATGACCCGGAAGCTGTACGGTGGGTCCCTCGGCCAATAAAGCGAAATGAGCGCCGCAACCCCAGAGTTGGTCACGACTGGACCTAATGGGCAGGGGTCCCTTTACCTTTACCTTTTATACCCCACAAATAACCCAGAGATGCATTTTAAAGAAAAGGGCACATCCTACTCATGTAAAAACATTTAGAAGACAATTGGGCCCCTTTAGTTTGCCTACCCATGTCCCAAGCTGTCTTCAAGGGAAGCCTCACGTCTCGTGCGTTGCAACAGCTCATCGAGCCGTTGGTTGATCTAGATGAACTTGAGGGTCCCTTGAAACTCTGCAATTCTATTATTCGGACTGTACTTAAATAAATACCCACTACAGGAGCCGGGGGATCATTGGATATAAAATTTTCAGCAGTCGGAGCTGTTAGCCCGTTCCAGAGTTTATCATATCCCCCCCATATTTTGCTTCATCTTATTTACTGTTCTCAGATCCTTCTGTTTTGATTTTATGTTATGCTTGTTGTATCGTTGGAAAATCAATAAAAACTACTTTTTAAAAAAGTGTTTCTGTACCATGGTATCGCTTTATTCCATTGGCCTGAATCACCATGTGTCCGGCATGTGTCCATTTTAATGTCAACCTTCTTTACTGATTTAGTTCTTAAAATTTATACGCTGCTTGAAAGAAACCTCAAAGCAGGTTACAAAAAGAATGAAACTATAAAAAATATCAACAAAACAAGTTAAAAACAACTATTTAAAACTGGGGTCAGCAAACTTTTTCAGCAGGGGGCCGGTCCACTGTCCCTCAGACGTTGTCGGAGGGGTGGACTATATTTTTTGGGGGGAAATGAATGAATTCCTATGCCCCACAAATAACCCAGAAATGCATTTCAAATAAAAGAGCACATTCTACTCATGTAAAAACATGCTGATTCCCGGACCATCCACAGGTCAGATTTAGAAGGCGATTGGGCCGGATCCAGCTCCCGGGCCTTAGTTTGCCTACCCATGATTTAAAACATGAAAAGAAAATCAAAATCAGCAATGAGCTAAAAACCAGGTGAAATCATGTGTCAACATCCTACATAACTAATTAAGCTCTAAAACTAATGTGGAAATCTGGCAAACTGAACTTAAGTTTGGTTAAAGATCTGCCTTGGTAGCTCAGTTGGTGGAGCACGAGACTCTTAATCTCAGGTCTGTGGGTTCAAGCCCCACATTGCGCAAAAGATTCCTGAATTGCAAGAGGTTGGACTAGATGACCCTTGTTGGCCCCTTCCAATCCTATGATTCTATGAAATGCAAAACTGGAAGAAACTGGAATGGAGAGATTTGCCTGTCCCTGCTCACACCATGCCTGCGAAGTAGGACAGTTATTACCATGTTAAAGGTTGGAAACTGAGGGTGAAAGACAGTAAGCTGGCTTGCTCAAGGACTGGTGATGAGTCTGGCACCTGTAACAGTGCCATTTCCACATGGGAAACAAAGGATGGGAAGTTTCTTCCTACCAGCATCTCGGACCTCTTGGCTTTGGACATCAGCAAGCTTTTAAAGGAAGAGGCTTGGATGGCAGTCACCTGCTCCCCTTGCGAGTTTTAAATGTGGGTTTATAGCAGATTCTCCAACTGACTGAAGGCAGGCGGCATTGCTCTGCGGCAGCAAAAAGACCTAGAAAGTAGGTCGTGGATTAATCCTGCTGGTTCCAGCAATTAGAGTATACAATGGGGTCGAAAGTTCATGCTGAGCCTGGGAATTCAGATGGAGACAGAGTTTCTCCCTTTCTTAGCTGCCGCATCGTCCCTGAGCTGCTACTGGGAAGAGATTTGCCATTAATTGGGGAACTGCGTGTTCTTCAAAGCATGTCAGGGCTGGAGATGCAGGGAAAAGGGATGATAGACCCGAAGGGATGTAACGGCCGATCAGTAAATTAATCTACTAAACAAAGAGTTGATTAACTGGTTGTGTTTAATACATGCATGCAGATTTTAATCAGTAGGGGCTTGGGTTGGTGGAGAAATTCGACCCGGTTCTCATTTGAAGCCGATTCCATCAATTTTGCCCTTTCCGAAACAATATGAGAATCGAAACTCAGCCATCCGAAAATTGCATATATTTGAATTTTGCAATGAGTTCTCCAGCCAAACAGTTTACAAGGATGCATATATTGGGGAGGGGGGAGGGAATTGTGCATAGAAGTGATGTGGTAGTGAAAACAATATACCAAAAATGTACTGTATTAGGAGAAATTGGTTGCAAAAATGCGCACATTATTCAAGACTGCATACCAACATGTGTTTATTGGGCGAAATTTGCAGAACACTATGTCTACGTGGAGTGAAGGTGGAATGTGAGAGCAATTGTTACTCCCAGACTAAAAAAGAAAGAAAAAGGGATTAAACATGGCAGCAACTTTTATTGGCAACCACACAGCAGCAGTGGAGGACCTCAGGCTAGGAGGCCAAATGTGGCCCTCCAGGCATCTTTGTCTGAACCTCGGGACACTCTTTTGAAGCTGTTTTCTTTCTGGCATGTGTCATGGGAATTAATCCCACACACTTGTATGTATGAATGTATGTATGTACATATGTATGTATGTATGTATGTACATATGTATGTATGTACTGTATTTTTCTGTGTATAAGACCATATTCCCCCCCCCCCATTTTTAAGTTTAAAATTGGAGGTCATCTTATACACGGAATGTTTAAAATACAGTAGTACCTCGGGTTAAGTACTAAATTTGTTCCGGAGGTCTGTTCTTAACCTGAAACTGTTCTTAACCTGAAGCACCACTTTAGCTAATGGGGCCTCCCGCTGCCGCCCCGCCGCCGGAGCACGATTTCTGTTCTCATCCTGAAGCAAAGTTCTTAACCTGAGGTACTATTTCTGGGTTAGTGGAGTCTGTAACCTGAAGCTTATGTCACCTGAAGTGTACGTATCCTGAAGTACATACATTTCTTAATTTGGGGCTCAAAAAATAGGGGTCGTCTTACACACGAAAAAATACGGTATGTATGTATATAGCACACTCAGTATCTATAGTGCTTACAGAGTACAGGTCCCTGCCACAAGGTGTTTACAATCTAAAATATGAGAGTGGGGAAACTTCAGCTTCTGGACTGGTTGTAAGAGCAAGACAGGTTGACTGAGGGCAGATTGAGATCAGTGGTGCAGCATCCTATTAGCCCCAACAGGCCAGCCTGCGCTGGAGTGTTTCCCAGGCTGCTCCTATGTCCCTTGTTTTCTTTCTAAGGAAGGGTCCTCTCAATGCAGTGTGAAGCGGCAGTCAGGCTGCTCTCCCTTTCGCTTTTCAGGCTGCAATCGTACATATTGTTTCTTGTGCTCCAGAGGAAGCTGGCAATAAAAAGTTGGTGTCTATAAAAAGAAACATGTGGTCGGGGAATGGGTTCCTACTCTGAGTCAAAGCAGAGCAAGTGTGGAGTCAGAAATTCCAACCCAGAAGGGGTCAGGGAGGCTTCCAAGATGACTGACGCATATGGCGTGCTGCTCTGCCTCCCCCTCCCCAACCCCTTGTCCTCCTGGCCTTTGGGATTCCAAGGAAGAATGATACCATATCGCAAGCTCTTCCTGTGAGTGTTGAATACACTCTCCCCACCTCCCTCCATCCTTCCTCAGTTCTGCCCCGGTCTCCCTTTGCCAGCTCAGATACTTCACACTGCATGCAAGATGATGGCTGTGACCCAATGAAATATAGTCTGCTCAGTTAACTCAATTAACTTTATTTCATTAACGTTGGTTGGTTGGTTGGTTGGTTGGTTGGTTGGTTGGTTGGTTGGTTGGTTTGGAACACTGGCTCCCGGAGCAGCTTACCTACAAGCAAAACAAGACAATCCTTGTCCGCAAGCTTACAATCTAAAAAGAAACATAGCACACAAGGAAAAGGAACAAGGAGGGAAGAGGAAAACCAAAACTCAGACACCAATTTCTAAACAGTTGTTCCTATACAGACCAGCTCACCCAGCTCAAGGGCAGGAGGTCCCTGATGGAACTGGTCTCTCACACCAGTTCCAAGGGAGTGAGCTCTGCTGCCCTGCTCTCCCATTGCTGCAGTAGCTGCCCCCAGATCGCAGTTGAGGGGAGAGTTTTAAATGAATGTTGTGGATATGCCTATGATCCATCAGCTGATTATGTGGTTGTTTTCGTTTCTTTGGAAATCTAACCGTAATATTAATCTACTTCGCAGCAATTCACCATACCACACACATGCACGCAGGAAATAATCATATATCACCACAAACTTATGAGCATATTTATTCTGCTGTGCTCACGAAAAAAAACCTCTTCATGAAGAACATGTTCAACTTGTTTGTTTTTTTTCTTTGCAGTGGCGCCTGTGATGTATTGCTTTGTTCTAACCCTGTGAAGGCAGAAACGGCGGCATGCAGGTTTGTGAAATATTCTGTCTGCCCCGTGTTTACTGCGCTTTGCAGATGGCAATATTTCAGCAGCAAACAGCACCACTCCTCCCTGCTACCCTCCCAGTTTTCCAGACAGGGAGACTTCCCTCTCGGTATGCCCCTGACCAAATGCCAGTGCATGACACAAACTCGGGTCAGCTGGGAAAGGGGATTAAAAAAACCTAACCCTATAATTACAGACTGTATGTCAGACAAAATACAATCACTACCCTGCAGAAACACACTGCCAGCCCATTTTTGGTGTACGTGTGTGTGTGCAAATTGCAAAAACAGAGTGTTTCAGAGACTCGGAAGCAAGAGGAATCTGCAACCAAAATGTTGCAGTCAAAATTATTGTTCAGGATTCCAGCCAGCCTTTCTTTTCCCCGGGAGACTACCGTACATTCCGTCCATTCCAGACCTAGTTTTCTTTCTCTTTTTCCAAAAGTCAACCAGCAATCCATACCCACTGAGCATGTCCATTCCTCTTTGGTTCTGCTACTGGCAGGATTTTCCCCCATTTTTATTTTTTTGTACTTCAGCAAATTTTGAGTCCTACCCACCCAACATGTCGTTTTTTCGCTCCTGTTCATAGATGATACTATTTTGGCTACATACAAACTAGCACTCCGATTATGAGTCTGCCAATACTGTATACCAGGTACAGTACGTCCAACTTTGAAGAGACTGCTGGGGAAGGGGATCAAAAAAGAGACTGCGATCTACTCCCACGATAAAAAAAACTGACAGTGATCTAGCCATTGGATTGACCAGAGTTGTTGAGCTTTTTGGGGGGAGGATGAGGGGACTTTGTCAAAAGCCTAACTGAAATAAAGATATACTACATCCACAGCATGCCCATGATCAAGCTTGTTAACTGTATCAGAAACAGAAATGAGATTTGTCTGGAATGACTTGTTTTTGAGAATCCCATGCTGGGTATTAGTAATCACAGCATCCTTTGCAAAGTGCTCACAGGTAAAGGTACCCCGTGACCCTTAGGTTCAGTCACGGACGACTCGGGTTGCGGCGCTCATCTCGCTCTATAGGCCGAGGGAGCTGGCATTTGTCCGCAGACAGCTTCCAGGTCATCTGGCCAGCATGACTAAGTTGCTTCTGGCGAACCAGAGCAGCGCATGGAAATGGCGTTTACCTTCCCTCTGCAGTGGTACCTATTTATCTACTTGCACTTGATGTGCTTTCGAACTGCTAGGTGGGCAGGAACAGGGACCGAGCAACGGGAGCTCACCCCGTCGCGGGGATTCGAACCGCCGACCTTCCGATAGGCAAGCCCTAGGCTCTGTGGTTTAGACCACAGCGCCACCCATGTCCCAGTGCTCACAGAGTGACTGTTTAATTATCTGTTCTAGGACCTTTCCTGGTCAAGCTGACTGGCTGGTAGTTACCTAGGTCTTCTCTCCCCCCCTCCACTTTCTGAAGATGGGGACATCATAATAATAATAGTTTAGAAAGTCTTCCAGAAGATTATTTACTTATTTAGCATACTTTATTTAATTTGTCAGACCCTGCGCAATGCTTTTCTCCCTCTCTCATAACACTAGAACTCATGGACAGCCAATAAAAGTGAGTGTTGGAAGACTCAGGACAGATAAAAGAAAGTACTTCATGCAGGACATAGTTAAACTATGGAACTCACTTCCACAGGAGGCAGTGATGGCCAACAAGTTGGACGACTTTAAAAGAGGATTAGCCAAATTCCTGAAGGTAAAGGTTATCAATGCCTATGGTCTGCCTTCATAGTCAGAGGCAGTGGTGTTTCTGAATACCAGCTGCTGGAGGAGGGGAGAGTGCTCTTGTGCTTGGGTCCTGTTTGCAAGTTTCTTTGGGCATCTAGGTGGCATCTGGTCAGCCACTGTGAGAACAGGATGCTGGATGAAATGGGTCATTGGCCTGATCCTGCAGACTCTTATGTCCTTATGGCTTGCAGCCACATTTCAAAACATAAAAATTGTTTTTAATAATTTTGTATGTTTTGAAACCTGAACCAACCTTTTATGATATCATTCCCAGTAATTTCTATATATCCAGCTAGCTCATTGGATATATGCACTGTCTGACTCTAATTGTATATTATTCAATAAGCCTATGAATTAGGGAATCAAACCAAAGGCACAAAATCCCTTTCCTTTGGATACAGACAAAGTGTGACTGGGCCTGATAACATCGCTGTAGTTATCATTATGTATACGTAAAAATAATCTCAGCAGATGGTCTTGAAAACACACTGCTGTTTGCAACTTAGCCTTGAATATAATCAAGAGTGGGAATCTCAGATCTTGCCAAATTTGACACCCTCTCCAAAAACGTCTCCCCGCACTGACTGAAAATGTGCCCCTGCAGGTGGTGGGTTGACAGCTTGCAGGTCCTTCTGACTGATAAGTTTCTATGTGAATCTGGAGGTGGGGGAACCTCACTCTTTTTTAATTTTAAAGTTGGATGATTTGCTTTTTCACTAAAAAAAAAGTCTCTAGTGCAATTCCTTATGCTGGGAATGGGGGAATTAAGGTTGCATGCGCACAACATTTTGCGCTAGAATCAATGGAGACTGAGTACTTGTTCTTTCTATACTGTCAACACACAGTCTTGATCTACCCCGTCTTATTTGCCCCTGAAAAGTGCTTATTGGGAAACTGGTTTCATTCTGAAAATAGAAACTCATTGAAGATTCATTCTCAGTTACCCTACAGTGTGTCCATTTTAAATGTAGGCGGTCCCAGGGATGGGTCTGTATATATTCACACCTCCCCCATGTTGTGGATATGTGTGTACCAAGTTCACAATCACCACTCCCGTCTTCATTCACCTGGGGAACTTTCAGGGAGAAAGAGGTACGGATAACTGAGGCCCCATCTGCACTATAAAGTAGTGCCATGCTGCTTTCAGCGGTCATGATTTACCCAAAGAATCCTGTAGTTTCTTAAGGGTGCTGTTAAAGGTAAAGGGACCCCTGACCATTAGGTCCAGTCGTGGCCGACTCTGGGGTTGCGGCGCTCATGTCGCTTTATTGGCCGAGGGAGCCGGCGTACAGCTTCCAGGTCATGTGGCCAGCATGACTAAGCCACTTCTGGCGGACCAGAGCAGCACACGGAAACACCGTTTACCTTCCCGCCAGAGCGGTACCTATTTATCTACTTGCACTTTGATGTGCTTTCGAACTGCTAGGTTGGCAGGAGCAGGGACCGAGCAACGGGAGCTCACCCCGTTGCGGGGATTCAAACCGCCGACCTTCTGATAGGCAAGTCCTAGGCTCTGTGGTTTAACCCAGGGTGCCACCCACGTCCCTAAGGGTGCTGTTAGGAATCCCCTATTCCCCTCCCATAGCTATAATTCGCAGAGTTCCCTGGGAAGAAGGATTGATTTCTGGTTTCACTCTGACAACTGTGGCTCTGTAAATGGAATAAGGGTCTCCTAACAACTCTCAGCACCTTTTTGCAAACTGCAGTTCCCAGGAGAAGCCATGCCTGTTTAAAGTGATGATGCTTTAAATGTATAGCGTCCTAAAAGGGCCAGATTTAGGTTTGATGAAGCCCTAAGCTACTGAAGGTAATGGGGCCCTTTATATGTCCAGCTGTCCTTTGACAACAACAAATAGTTGCTGTTTTTTGTGTTGAATATAGCCTAGGGCTGGCAGATCAGAAGGTCGGCGGTTCGAACCCCCGCAACGGGGTGAGCTCCCGTTGCTCAGTCCCTGCTCCTGCCAACCTAGCAGTTCAAAAGCATGAAGTGCAAATAGGTACTACTGCGGCGGGAAGTTAAACGGCGTTTCTGTGCGCTGCTGTGGTTCACCAGAAGCGGCTTAGTCATGCTGGCCACATGATCCAGAAGCTGTACGCCGGCTCCCTCGGCCAGTAAAGCAAGATGAGTGCTGCAACCCCAGAGTTGGCCACGACTGGACCTAATGGTCAGGGGTCCCTTTACCTTTACCTTATGGATCTAATAGGTATCTAAAGCCATTTGCGCATAACAAAATATGTATTTTATCAAAGTAATTGTTGAACTTACGTTATATTTTGGAAATGCACAACCATTTTTTTTCCTTTAAATTTTTTTGGGCCCCCCCAAGAGAGTGGGGCCCTAAGCTGTAGCTTGTTTAGCTTATACATAAATTCGGCACTGGGTCCTAATCAAGGAGGTGGCAAGTCAAATGCATATCAAGTAAGCACAGCCACCTTTGTGGATGGTGGGCTCTAGAATCAATCTAGATTTAAGCAGCACGTGTGGGAGTATGGGGGTGTGCATGAATGATTCTGTATTGAGAAAAGCTGTATTTTGGGGCTACAAACAGGTTACTGTGTATGCAGCCCCAGGGGACTGTAGGAAGCAAGAAGTGTTTGGATTGCCATGTTTTCGGTTCCAAAAATACTGCTCCCTCCCAGTGCAGCTCAAATCTGGAACCAGAGTTTGCAGAGCAGGGGTGGGGAACCTGTGGCCCTCCAGATGTTGTTGGACTCCAAATCCCATCAGCCCCAGGCAGCATGGCCCAATGGTCAGGGGTGATGGGAGCTGGAGTCCAGAGGCATCTGGAGACCACGTTTCTTTGCAAAGGGCAGAATGGACTGCAGTGTTCTGCTCCCCCCAAAATGAAAAAAAATAAATCCTCAAACTAGCGAAAACAAAGATACATGCTGTTTTCCCCATCTCTGCAGGCCAAACCACATGGCATGGTATTCCCGTCTTATTCGAAAAGTGTGCTTAAACTGACCAAATTTACTTTGAAAGAAAAATAACAGTGGTGGCCCAATCTGGACTGGGGCCCTGCACCAGTTTCCTCTACCATCACACCTTCCAGGCTGCTGTTTTTCTTCAGCAACACTGCCAGCAAAAGGGGAAAAAACACAGTGGTGGGAGGAAGAGATTTTTGGTAGGAAAATCCACACGGGGGTGGGGTGGGGTGATGCTGATCTAGATTGGAAGCACATTCCAGATCTGGGCCCTGAAGCTGCTTTGTCTTCAAAATAAAAGCAGCTGGTTTAAGCCCAGCTTTTGAAAAGCATGGCTAGCTTGGTTCTGCATCTGGATATGGAGGAACAGAGGAAGGTGCTTTATACTGAGTCAAATTGGTGGCCTGTCTAATGCAGCATTGTCTATAACAGGCAAAGGCAAACTCGGCCCTCCAGGTGTTTTGAGACTACAGTTCCCACCATCCTTGACCACTGGTCCTGTTAGCTAGGGATGATGGGAGTTGTAGTCCCAAAACATCTGGAGGGCCGGGTTTGTCTATGCCTGGTCTACAAGGAGTGGGAAATAATAATAATAATAATAATAATAATAATAATAATAATAATAATAATAGGACATCCCTATTATGCCATGGGATGGTGTACACTAGCGGGACTTGCCACCAGGTACCTTGTGGTTCAGGACACAGTATATGATCCAATCACTAAATAACACATTAAACCTAGGTTACGGTCACCACAACAGAATGTCTAGGTGCCATTTTTTTGCCCAATGAGATTTATTTTAATAAATATTATTACTGTTATTCATTTCATTTCTATCCTGCTTTATATTTTATAGAGAGAGAAGAAACTCTCAAAGCAGTTTAAAAGATCCAATAAAACAATCCAGAATAAAAGGAATTCAAGCTCCACTGAAAATATTTCAGATCCTTCTCTAAGTGACATTTGGCTTTCCCCGTATTTGTTTAGATCAGGGTTCAAATCCCCACTCAGTCATGAAGCTCACTGGGTGACCTTGGGCCAGTCACAGCCTCTTCACCTACCTCACAGGGTTGTTGTAGGGTTTAACTGAGGAGTGTGGGGTGAACCATGGACTCCTTGGAGGAAAAGGTGGGACATAAACGCAGTGAATAATCTCTTCTGTTTACCTGCTTAAGAAAGCTGGAGGGGCCAGCCAGATGGAGAGGTCAGTTACCAACCTGGCAACCAGAGATCTTCGTGTGGTCGCAGTTGGACCCGTGCCAGTCAAAAAATGCGCCTGGTGTCTGGGGAATTTCAAACGCTGCTGCAGACCTGCCTCTGTGGTGCATATAAGTAAAGGTAAAGGGACCCCTGACCATTAGGTCCAGTCGTGACCGACTCTGGGGTTGTGGCACTCATCTCACTTTATTGGCCGAGGGAGCCGGCATACAGGTTCCAGGTCATGTGGCCAGCATGACTAAGCCGCTTCTGGAGAACCAGAGCAGTGCACGGAAACACCGTTTAACTTCCCGCCGGAGCAGTACCTATTTATTTACTTGCACTTTGACGTGCTTTCAAACTGCTAGGTTGGCAGGAGCTGGTACTGAGCAACGGGAGCTCACCCTGTCGCGGGGATTCGAACTGCCAACCTTCTGATCAGCAAGTCCTAGGCTCTGTGGTTTAACCCACACCGCCACCTGCGTCCCTTCCCATATAGCTCAGTGGTCCATATAGCTCTGTATTATCTACAATGATTAGCAAAGGCTCTCCAGAGCTTCAGTAAGCGCTCTCTCTCCCAGTCCCAACCAAAGATGCTGGGGATTGACCCTGGGACTGTCTGCATTTGAAGCAGTTGCCCCAACACTGAGATACAGCCCTTCCCAGGAGAAGTGCATGAAGCCGAATGTTTGCAATTGTGCAGAGCAGTGGTTCTCAACCTGTGTATCCCCAGATGTTGTTGGACTACAACTCCCATCATCCCTGAGCTCTGGCCTTGCTAGCTAGGGGTGATGGGAGTTGTAGTCCAACAACATCTGGGGACCCACAGGTTGAGAAAGGCTGGTGTAGAGAGAGAATGCAGCACCTGTTGGATTTCTTCAACTCTTCATTGGGGAAGCTTAATGTTGGAATATTCAGGACAGACAAATATGGGTGTATCCTTTGTAGCCTGGCTCTTGCATCCGGTGAAGTAAGCTGTTGTATATGAAAGACACTGCTACATCTATGCTTAACTGGAGGTGGGGCAGGGAATGGGGGATGGAGGGGGACCTGGCTCGTGGCTCAGCCACCCCTGTCCTCTGACAAAGCTGAGTGCTGGGAGACTCAGGACAGACAAAAGGAAATGCTTCTTCACGCAGTGCATAGTTAAACTATGGAATTCACTCCCACGAGATGGAGCAATGGTCACCAACTTGGAGGGCTTTGAAAGGGGATTAAGCAAATTCATGACGGCTGAGGCTATGCATGGCAACTAGCCATGGTGGCTCTGTGCTGCTGCAGTGTTGGAGGCGGCGTGCCTCTGGATACTAGTTGCTGGAAATCATAACTGGAAAGAGCTGCTATTGCATTCAGGTTCTGCTTGCAGGCTTCCCCAAAGTTATCTTGTTGTCCATTCTGAGAACAGGATCCTGGGCCTTTGGCTTGATCCAGCAGGACTTTTCATATGTTCATAAGCTGCACACGGTACATTTGAAGGGCATCCAATGCACATTTGAAGCACATGGCTTCTCCCAGAGAATCCTAGGACCTGTTGCTTTCCCCTTACAGAGCTTCCCTTTGCAGCACTCTTAACAAACTACAGCTTCCGGGCAGTGGCGTAGCATGGGTTTCCATTGCCCGGGGCAAGGCAAGTATCCTCAGTACCAACCATAGATAGGCTGGAGCAAAGAGGCAATAGCTTGGCAACCTACCTGATTGGCCGCCTCGGCACCCTATGAGCATTGAGCATGGTGGAGAGCGGAATGGACAATTGGTCAGGAGCAGGTATCTTTCTAAAGTCCATGCAGAAGGTGCCCTAGCAACCATCTCTTAAATCTATTCCTCATTATCCTCGCCCACGCGAGAATTGGGAGATTTTCTGTGTGAGGGGGAGGGCATGCTAATATATATATATTTAATTACTATTTTCTTTCTTTTGAAATTTTGCAGCCCTAAGAATTCTGTGCCCAGGGCAACTGCCCCAGTGTCCCCTGCCCTGTTATGCCACTGCTCCCAGGATTCTCTCTGGGGGAGGTCATGCTCTTTAAATGTACATATTTTAAATGCACATTCTTTTCCCGGAGAAACCCCTCACTGGTTGAATTTCTGCCTGCCATGCAGCTGTCGTTGAACACACATAGCCTGCATTGGGGTGGGTGAATGGGTGGGCAGAGAAGAGAGAGGAATCCTTCTCCCTCCGCTCTGGTTGTTTGAATTTGCCCGAATAGCTCGCTCGCTCACTCAACTGGCATGCGAGAGTGCTTTGGCGAGGGCATCCTCTTGTGCGCGCCGTGCCAGTGACTGTCGAGGGGAGACCGAGGGAGCACGTGGAACAGATGGAACGAGGCAGACAGAAAGAAAGAGAAGTCTTTGCATGAGGGGAGTTGGCACGCAGGCCGGAATGTTTCGACGCTGTGCATTGGGAGACGAGGGAGGGGGAAGCAGGAGCGAGCCCGGGGTGAGTCATGTAATAGCGCTTGCAACAATCCTTTCCTTTGAGCAGCGGAGACGAGCAATGTGTTCCGAACCCAGCTGAACACAGTGCATTGAAAGTGCTTGAAACCTGTGTGCCCAGGGAAGGTAGATGTGGAGACAGGAGGGATTGCAGCACCTTTGGGCGGTGTGTGTGGAGAGAGAGAGAGAGAGAGAGAGAGAGAGAGAGAGAGAGATGAAAAGCAACAGGAGATCAGGCTGAAAAGCAAGTCTGGAGAGGAACAATCCAGAACTAGCAGAGGAATGTTTCTCTCCCCCCCCCTCCTTTTTGTCTGGCAGCTTTCCTGTTTGAATTAAACCATTGGCAACTCAGGGCTACTTCAAACATGACAATTTCCTAGGCAGAAAAGCACTCCTGGGCAGGAACAAAAGAGGAGCATGCCTGTCACATGTCGGTTGTCACGGGTGCTGGTCACAAGCGCGTCTGTTCTACTGTACGCACATGTGCCAGTGAGCTGCAGTCAGCTGGTGAGAAGAGAGGCATCTCTGGAGCATGCTTTGCCCTGACAGATCACCAGAAGGTCTCAGCATCTTCTACCTGTTCTGGCTGTTGCTGTTAGCTATTGAAATAGCTGGTGATGATGTACTAGTTGGGGCCTCGGGCCAGGACCTGGGAGACCAGGCTTCGAATTCCCACTCAACTATGAAGCTTACTGGGTGACTATGGGCCAGTCACAGCCTCTCCGCCCAACCTACCTTGAAGGCTTATTGTGGAGTTTAAAGGAAGAGGGGGAGAGCCGTCTACACCACCTTAAGCGCCTTGGCAAAAAGTTGGGATAGAAATGCAATAATATAAATCAATTAGATAACCAGAGCTTTAAAAGTTTTTTTTTTTTTAAGGTTCAAGTTCAAGCTGTCCCCCAAAGGGATCCACTTTGATCCCTTTACAAAATGGACGAGTTTGGTTCAGTTCACAGTTCAATTCAAGTTCATGCAGACAACTTTTGGCGTGCGTGCACAAACAAGTTTTCCTAGTTGGTGGCTATCCTTGTCTCCTGTTATGTACTGAGTTGAATAGGATCCAAAAGGCTGCAGTTTGATTGGTCCTAGAACAATAGGATCCAAAATGCAGCAGTCTGATTGGTCCTAGAACAATGCAGCAGTATGATTGGTCCGCAGGAGCCACCCAATCCAGATCCAGGTGGAAGTGAATCCGCAACCTGATTGGCCCACGGGAGAATCCTGGAATTAGCCAATTATGTGTGGGCCATTGCGTAAATAATGTATATAAAGCAGATATTTTGGGGAAACTTTCATTCCTCACTACTATGAGCTGAATAAAGAGCATGAAATCCACACTTGACTCTGAGTATATTTCATCTCCTGTGGCAGCGAGTTCCACAGTTTAACAAGGCTCTGCATGAAGAAGCCCTTTCTTTTATCTTACCTGGATTCTTCGAACATTCTGCTTCACTGGATGTCAATGAGTTCTAGTAAGGAGAGAGGCGGAAAAATTCAGAGAATTTTAGGGTGAATCGGAAATGAAGAACAACATGTTGCTAAAACGGTGGTGACCAAAAAATAAGCAGCTTTGTTAATGGTTGTTAAAACTGTAAGGTTTATTCATCCCTACCTATTGGATGCTAGTGATGTTGCACCAAGATAATCCACCTTCTGCATTGGTTCTAGCAGTCTTGATGACACTGGAAGGTCATTTATTTAAATATGCAAAGCTGAGTCAGCCATGTTATGTCTCAAGCCAAGAATCATAGGATTTCAGTGTTGGAAGGTACCCCAAGGATCATCTAGTCCAACCCCCTGCAATGCAGGAATCTCCGCTAAAACATCCTTGGCAGATGACCATCCAACCTCTGTTTAGAAACCTCCAAGGAAGGAGAGTCCACCGCCTTCTGAGGGAATCACTTCCACTGTTGAACAGCTCTTGAAAGTTCTTCCTGATATTTAGTCAGAATCTTCTTTCCTATCATTGGAATCTGTTAGTTTGGGTCCTCCCCTCTGGAGCAGCAGGAAACAAGCTTTCTCCAACTTCCATGTGACAGCTCTTCAGATACTTGAAGATGGCTATCATATCTCCTCTCCATCTTCTAAATGTACCCAACTCCCTCAACTGTTCCCGTTCTTTTCTCCCAGGAGTCTGGCTTCCCTGAAATCCAAAGGACGACTGTCAACATAGGATCTGTGCCAACAGATATCTTTTCCATGTTCAAGGTTGCCCTTTTGCAAAGAAAAGAGAAACACCGATAAAAGGGAAGAAATTCAAGTCATTCCTACTTTCTTGGATAATTAAACAGCAAGTATTTCCATTAGTGTAATACTTCACTGGAGTAATATCTGAAATTGTCTGCAGCAGCAAATGGTAATAAAATAGGATTTTCTCCATGATCCTCTAGTTAGTACCACCACAGCACACCGCACAATTGTTTAACACTGAAGCTTGTAAGGTTCTGAAGGCCTGGGAATGGACTTTCCATTTACTGGAAAAGGAAAACAGGGGTTTCAGTCCTGAGAGGTGATGGAAACTTTCCTTCTTCACCCCATTGCTTTCCCCCCATTTCTATCCTGCTTGCTTGCAATCTCAGCAAAAAGCTTTCTGCACCAAGTTTATCAACACTCAAGTGGAAGCATGGGCAGTTTTGCTATCAAAGTGTGTGTGTGTGTGTGTGTGTGTGTGTGTGAGAGAGAGAGAGAGAGAGAGAGAGAGAGCGCTCTGAATTCAGGTTAGCTCTGAGCTCTGGGGGGCAGGTCTTCATCCCTCCTTTATTCTGTTTTCTTGTCATATCCAATCTTGAGATGAAAATAGTGACTTCGTGGTCCGAAATGTCTTGCTCTCAAAATCCTCAGCATATTCTTGCTGAGTTCTGAAAGCTGTTTGCAAGAAATAAGATTTTAGCCAAGGGGTGTGAGGAAGCATAGTCAAGATAGCTTTCTGTGGCTTAACCCTGAAAATAAAATAATTAAGAATGTGTAGCAGGCTTAAAATATGGACTCCTGGTGGATTAAATCAGCATAAACCCCTTTCCCATCTGCTTAGTTTCCAATCAGTGTTCGCCCGTCAGTTCCTGCGAAGATTCTGTAACTTTTTGAACCACACAAATTTTCCAGCGTTTTGCTTTTGTTTTTAAGCTATTTTTTCTTGCCCCTGAGTGCAAGATTTCCTCCCTAGATAGCAACAGTGCAGAAACACTGAGAAAGCACAGCGGAAGAATGAATGCAGAACGAAAAGCCTGATGGAAACAGTAGCTTAAAAGATCCCGAGGCCATGCGGTCAGGGAAGATGGGTGTAATGTACAGATTAACTCTGAAGCGTTTGCTTTAGTTTATTGTATTTATAAAAAGATTTACATTGTGTTTTTATTAGCCCTAAAAAGAGCTCTCGAAGCAGCACACAAAAGAACAGTTAAGATACAGTAATCCCAATTAAGCACCACAAAGCCAAGAGCATAATCAACAGGGGAGACGCAAAGTGGGATGTAGCAGGAGTCAGGATGGTGTAGCGTTTAGAGTGCCAGACTACGACTCAGGAGACCAGGGGTTCAAATCCCTGCTGGGCCATGAATCTCCCCTGGGTGGCCTGAAGTACTGTTTTTGGGGGACAAGGGGCGGGCGGGTGTGGGGGACTCCGTGGTCCTGAATGAGGTAACTGTGCCCCTGAAGCACCAGGTGCGCAGCCTGGGAGTCATTTTGGACTCACAGCTGTCCATGGAGGCACAGGTTAATTCTGTGTCCAGGGCGGCTGTCTACCAGCTCCATCTGGTACGCAGGCTGAGACCCTACCTGCCAGCAGACTGTCTCACCAGAGTGGTGCATGCTCTAGTTATCTCCCGCTTGGACTACTGCAAGGTGCTCTACGTGGGGCTACCTTAGAAGGTGACCCGGAAACTACAACTAATCCAGAAGGCAGCAGGTAGACTGGTGACTGGGTGCGGCCGCCAGGACCACATAACACCGTTCCTGAGAGATCTGCATTGGCTCCCAGTACGTTTCTGAGCACAATTCAAAGTGTTGGTGCTGACCTTTAAAGCCCTAAACGGCCTTGGTCCTGTATACCTGAAGGAGCATCTCCACCCACATTGTTCAGCCCTGACACTGAGGTCCACCTCCGAGGGCCTTCTGGCGGTTCCCTCATTGCGAGAAGTGAGGTTACAGGGAAGCAGACAGAGGGCCTTCTCGGTAGTGGCGCCCACTCTGTGGAATGCCCTCCCTTCAGATGTGAAGGAAATAAGCAGCTATCTTCTTTTTAAAAGACATCTGAAGGCAGCCCTGTTTAGGGAGGTTTTTAATATTTAATGCTGTATTGTTTTTAACACTTGATTGGAAGCCGCCCAGAGTGGCTGGGGAAACTCAGCCAGATGGGTGGGGTATAAATAAATTATTATTATTATTATTATTATTATTATTATTATTATTAGGCCCAGCCTAACCTACCTTGCAAGGTTGTTGTAAAGATAAAATGGGAGAAGAGGAGAAGTGGGTGTGCTCCACCTTGAACTCCTTAAAGGGGAAGGTGGGATAGAAATGTAATAAATACATTTAAATGGCAAAGGAAACAAACCATTGGAAGAGGAGAGGAGAGAATAAACATAAAGCAGAATGTCTAAAATGTGAATATATATTCACAAGATGGCTTGATTGTAACAAAATCTCAAAACGGTTTGCAAATATTACCATCATAGAAGCGACCCTGAGGAGCCTCTAGTCCAATGTTTCCCAACCTTGGGTCTCCAGCTGTTTTGGGACTACAACTCCCATCATCCCTAGCTAGCAAGACCAGTGGTCAGGGATGATGGGAATTGTAGTCCAAAAAAACAGCTGGAGACCCAAGTTTGGGAAACCCTGATCTATTCCAACCCCCTGCAACGCAGGAATAGGCAGCTGTTGCATATGGGATTCGAACCTGCAACCTTGGCGTTATCAGCACCACGCTCTAGTTAACAGAGCTATAGATAAATGCGTTTCTCTGAATAGTTCAACAGTCAATCCCTCATCCAAGGGAACCCTGGACATTATAGCTCTGTGAGGGGAATAGGGCTCTCCTAACAACTCTCAGCACCCAGGGGAAAACCTGGGGTGGGGATGGGGATGGTAACTGTTCATCATAAGAAATTCTCCAGGGTGGAACTTGGAGCCATTCCCCCTCCCCCTGGCCCCGGAGCAAATCACTGCTGCTGCAGTTGACATCTTGCAGGTCTCCATAGCACAGTGAGGGTTTAGAAAAGGGCAAGCTTTTGAAATATCCTATTTATTTATTTATTTATTTATTTATTTATTTATTTAGTTGGTTGGTTGGTTGGTTGGTTGGTTGGTTGGTTGGTTGGTTGGTT
>JAXCMG010000019.1:16754293-16817195 GCA_034642415.1 Podarcis siculus | reverse complement strand
GTTGGTTGGTTGGTTGGTTGGTTGGTTGGTTGGTTGGTTGGTTGGTTGGTAGGTAGGTAGGTATAGATTTAGCTCTATAATCAGATTCCCCACCGGGGCCATGGACTTCCCAAGTTCTCAGCTTTCCAGTTTTACATACAACTGATATGCAGAAACCACATTGTGCTATCTACAGGAGGTGTGGGGAATCTTTGGCTCTCCAGACATTGCTGAACTACAGCTCCCATCAGCCCTAGCAAGCATGGTCAATGACCAGTGATGATGGGAGTTGTAGCTCTGCCAGGGTTCATCACACCTGCTCTATAGAGTTCCTCATTTGTTTTCTAAAAACCCCTAAAGATCTTAGGGAGGTTCACACAAACATCTACCTGAATGTTGAAAGTGGTAGGACTGTATACTTCTCTAAACTATTTATTTTCATGCCTTTATCTCATGCCTTCCTTTGTATGATGGTGGCCTTCAGAGCTTACTGCACAACCAATAATAAACAAATCTTCAGTGCTTAACTTTTTTATTTTTAAAAGGAGGACAAATGAGTCCTTGTGGATCCCCCCCCCGAAACTCATAGTTTTAGATCCGTAAAGTCTGCTTTTTTCCATCTTCCACAAATGCATTTATTTAAACATAATGCCCAACCTGCTCCTAAATCTCAGCAAACGGCAATAAAGTTAGAAAACAAATATAAATTGGAGCCAAGTGAAGACACTGGGCAAATAGTTACACAAGCAACTTTACAAGTTAAGGTTTGTTTGACAAGAGGCAAATAAAGATTGAGAAGATCACTGCGGTGCTTGTGGGAGCAGGGAGCGAATTTTGGAGCGAATGTTGGACGCTGTGGCCAGTTGAGTAGATTGTATGCATCTTCAGATCAACCTGTTATGCACAGTAACAGAAAACCAGTGTGGTGTGGCCAATAATAATAATAATAATATTAATAATAATAATAATACAGTGGTACCTCGGGTTAAGTACTTAATTTGTTCTGGAGGTCCGTACTTAACCTGAAACTGTTCTTAACCTGAAGCACCACTTTAGCTAACGGGGCCTCCTGCTGCGCCGCCAGAGCACAATTTCTGTTCTCATCCTGAAGCAAAGTTCTTAACCTGAAGCACTATTTCTGGGTTAGCAGAGTCTGTAACCTGAAGCGTATGTAACCCGAGGTACCATAATAATAATAATAATAATAATAATAATAATAATAATAATAATTTATTTATTCCCCAGCCACTGTGGGCGGCTTCCAACAAAACACTAAAATACAATAACCTATTAAACATTAAAAGCTTCCCTAAACAGGGCTGCCTTCAGATGTCTTCTAAAAGTTTGGTAGTTATTTTTCTCTTTGACATCTGGTAGGAGGGCGTTCCACAGGGAGGGTGCCACTACTGAGAATGGCAGATGAAGAATGGCGGGTGACTTTCGAGTTGAAGGTTCAAATCCCCACCTGGCCACAGAGATCACCTTGGGACAGTTGGTCTTTCTCAGCCTAGCATACCTCACAGGGCTGTCCGGGCGCTTCCACACAGCAGTTTACTGTGAACTTGTCACTGCTTATGTGTGCAGAATTTGAGCAATGCTTGCACAACATCCTAATCAAAATGTCGTCCTGCTTTATCTTCCCATTTTGTCTGTATATTCCCATTTCTATAAAAAAAAAATCTGCTAAGTAAAGAAAACCTCACAGAGATGGTGAATCTGGATTGAATGGAGGGGAGGGGAGGAAATGGGGTGGCATATTGATCAAGAGGGGATATAAAATAGTGGCTGTGTGCACATTGATGGCTTCAAACACAGCTACTGTAGGTCATTCTATTTCTCGATTTGGTTTGAAGCCAGTTTTGGAGGAAACTCATCAAAACACAGTATTTATTTATTTATGCATTTATATCCCATCATTTTCTGCAGGGAGCTTATGGTGATGCACATGGCTTTTCCCCCTCCACATTTACCACTACCCCCCAACAACAACCCTGTGAGGTAGTTTAGGGCTGAGAGGCAGTGACTGGCCCAGTGAATGTGGGATTCAAAACATAGTCTCCCAGCACTCTAACCACTACACCACACTGACTCTGTTTCGTAAGAAACAAGAGGACAGATATGGATTGTGGCTAACATTGCATGTTAGAAGACATCTGAAGACAGCTCTGTATTGGGAAGTTTTTCATGTTTGACATTTTATTTATTTTGCTGGAAGCTGCACAGAGTGGGTGGGGAAACCCAGCCAGATGGGTATAAATAATAAAAGTATTATTATTATTATTATTATTATTATTATTACACCACTTCCCAAACCAGCAGTGAGAGTACCCTGGATGCAGAGTAAATGGGGGATATACACAGCCTGAATTAGTGCAGAATGATTTCTCGGTGTTGCCTGAACAAACGCCTTTTTGGTTTTTTACATACTGAACTTCACTAGGTTTTATGAACCAAGTCTCTAGTCTTCATGCCAAGAATTGTGTGTTCTGCATACAGCTGTGCATGATGTGTTACCTGATTGGCTGTTTCCAGGGGAATAACACACTTCACCCCCCAGGCTCTCCTTTGTAAGAAAACAAGGAAGCTAGCTTAATGTCCCAAGGTCAGTTTTTACATATGCACTCACCCCCACCCCGCTCCATTCCATAATGTTCAGGGGTTCGCCCTGCTCAACCTGATCACCATCTGGGAACCTATTCTTAATAAATAAGTTCTTGGCAAAGAAGACCTTCCTCATTGCAGGCAAGCTCATAACTGTGTGTTTGACACTGGATAACCATGACTCAACAAGCCCATCTTCTGCCTAGAGGGCTAGTAGAATTATTACTGGTAATTCCATTGGAATTTCAAGGAGGGTTGTGGCTTTCTTCTAGAGATCTAATGGAGCACTGGACCCACATGATCTCTCCCTCCACAGAAAGTAATGTGAGGATGTTGCCATTAGAACGATGTCCCAGTTTTCTCTGGCTACAGTGACCTCGCTTCCCTGGTTCTGCAGTCCTGGCTAGCAAAATTTTAACCATAGAGATCTAGGAGGAAAGGGTCAAGAGACTGAAAGGCCCTACAGCCTGAGCTCCTGGTAAAAATGAAAAATGGCTGTGGTTCTGCATGGGTACAAAGTGGATACCTTTCAGCAATTTGCAGTGGCTGTGAATGTGATTATCCCAGCTTTTGTCGGCTGGGCACCTTTCAGCTGTTTCGGATTGCAACTCAAAGTGCTTGGTTGAACCTACAAAGCCCAGTATCGTGCAGAACGCCTCTCTTGCCCAGATTCTGCTTTCTTTATCGGAAAAGCCTTCTCCAGGTGCCCCTCTGAGAGAGGTTTGGAGGGTGGCAACAAAGGAGAGGGCCTTTTTGGTTGTGGTCCCCTGCCTGCAAAATGCTTTCTCAAGCGAGGCCTGCCCAGTTCCATCACTGACATCCTTTAAGAGGTTTCTCTTCTCCCAGGCTTTGGATGATCATAGGTACTGCTGTTCCTTTATGTGTCCTGTCTGGAGAAGCAGGGGATTGAACTGAGCTATGGCTTGTTCTTTTGGGTGTGGAGTGAGGCCAGGTCATTCTGTGCAAAATGCCCCCTTGTGCAAAGAAATCCTTTCGCCTCTCACTTAAGTAGGTTGGCTAATTATCTGTGCCTTTTAGTGCAAGTTGTTAAAAATGCATGCGGACCCTAGTGTGAGGATGGGTGGTGGTGGTTAACCCTTCCCACTCTGGCTTTGGCTGTACATAGATTTGCAGTCTTAAGCTGAAAGCAAGAAGCTTCCACTGTTATCATAAACACACAACAGAAGGAGTCGTCCTATGCCCAGGTCCTATGTTTCAAAGCTTGCATCCTAATGGCCTTGGAAAAGGTGAACTGTAGAGTTGGGTTGCGGTGAAGATTGCCAGATTTTCAACCATCTCCTGCTCCTGTGCCCTGGTAATAATGTTTAACTAATTGCCCTGAAAAACTTTACCTGCTTTTGGGGGGGTCAGATTGCACATTAAACTGCAAAGGAGTAGGGGAGACTTTTTCCCTGGTTAGTTGGCAACACTAGTGTCAGTTTTTGAACTAGGGAACTGAGGTGAGGTGAGGGACAGGCACCTTTTTTGTTTTTCCATGACAACTGCTCTAGGTTTGCTGGTCTCTCTACGATGATGTGAGATGAGCAAAATGCACTTTTAGACTGGCTTGGATTTATTTAGCAAGCTGAAGAGCCAAGTCAACCAAACCAAATAACTCTTCTTTCTCAACAACATAATATATCTGATCATCTTATTATCTAGTTCTTCTTTGAAGTCCCTTGGATTTCTTGATGTCTTTGTTAAGTTTCACTGTCAAGAGTTTCCACAAATCTGCATACCCGTGCCGTCATAAAATCTATAAGAAAGCCCTCGTTTCTGACTTGAAAGGCATTATCTTCCATTAGGTCTAGACAGTGCTGTTTTAGAAAGTGCAGGAATCCGACAGTTCATTTTCCTGGAAATGACAATCTCAAAGGGAAAATTTCACAGACAAATACATCCCACCTGTAGATGCAGACAGTCTAGCCTCGTCAAGAGCTATCTGCACCAGAAAACCTGAATCTGACAACTGGACTCATCCTGGCTTCCTCCTAGCACAGGGGTCAGCAAACTTTTTTAGCAGAGGGCCGGTCCACTGTCCCTCAGACCTTGGGGGGGCCGGACTATTTTTTTGGGGGGGGGGATGAACGAATTCCTATGCCCCACAAATAAGCCAGAGATGCATTTTAAATAAAAGCACACATTCTACTCATGTAAAAACACGCTGATTCCCGGACCGTCCACGGGCCAGATTTAGAAGGCGATTGGGCTGGATCCGGCCCCCGGGCCTTAGTTTGCCTACCCTTGTCCTAGCACCTTGGTAAGTACAGAGCGAACACAGTACACACTCAGTACACTGAATGAATGGAGAACGTTACCCGTACTTGGTGCCGTGCAGTCAGTTCAGTCCATTTCAGACAGAATGTTAGGCCAACAAGTGCATTCAAGGGTTTGGACATACTGATTCAGTGGGAAAATGCAGGATTTCCTAGAGAAAGTGCTGGGACAAAAAAACCACACACACCAAAAAAACCCCACACACCACTCAGACACAGACCTGAAAAGCCCAGACACAGAGTAAAAAGCCAAAACACAGAGTAAAAGAGAAGTGTAGATGATCCCTGTAGATGTATAGTGGTACCTCAGGTTATATACGCTTCAGGTTACAGACTCTGTTAACCCAGAAATAGTACCTCGGGTTAAGAACTTTGCTTCAGGATGAGAACAGAAATTGCACAGCGGCAAAAGGAGGCCCCATTAGCTAAAGTGGTGCTTCAGGTTAAGAACAGTTTCAGGATAAGGACGGAGCTCCGGAACGAATTAAGTACTTAACCCGAGGTACCACTGTATTGGGGTGAGGGAGCCTTTTCAGAATTCAAAAGGGGTTGGTAACTGAGCATTTGCAGCAATGGTAGCTGTTCATTGATATATCCTTCACTTAGGACGCTGTTGCAACCTTTCGTCTTCTCCCTCCTTATTTTGAAAAGGTAAGCACCACCTGCTGTGGCTTTGTTCAGCCACCCACCAAGCTGCGCAGGCTTAACATGTGCTAAGTTGTTCCGGAATGAAGCAATCTTTCCTCTGATACCAGCTCTTGGCTGTGTTTTGAATCTAATTTTGGAATCTGTCTGGAGAGGCAAGCAACTGGCTCCTTCCCGCAGCACAAGGCAGGCTCCGTCGTATGCCAGGCGATGGGTGCGCTCCTGACACAATTGCGCTTGGTCCCCAGCAGCTGACAGCCTTCTGCCGGCAAGGCTTTTCCGCGTGACACCTGCCTGCATTTCCACCGTTCGCAAAATATCCTTCGCTTTTCTCCTCTGGCTCCACGCCGGGCTGAGATTCCTTTCAAGTGTGTCGGTGTGCTTGGGTTCAAGTAGGGATGGAGGCACCCGTCAATTTCAATTTCCCATCGCGACGCCAACCTTAAATTCAGTTCACGTTTTCTCGTCTGTTTGCAATTTCTGTTTCTTTTAAAAGGCCTGCGTGACAATTTGTATGCGTCTGGGGGGTGCATGCAATGCTGTCCAATACACACGTTCTTGGAAGCATTTTTTAAAATTCAGTTTAATATTTACATCCTGATTTTATAGTGCAATAATACTGGCTTCGTGGAAGAGAGGGATATCAATGGCTACTGGCCATTGCTCTGCCTCCAGCACTGGAGATAGGAATGCTTCTCAATGCCAGTTGCTGGAAACCACAGGAGGAAAGAGCGCTCCTGTGCTCTGGTCCATTTTAGGGACTTCCCAGAGACTCTGAAACCAGGATGCTGAGCTGCCTTTGGCCAAGAGGCCCGTCTTATGTCCTCTGTTCTTTTCTTAATGTAATGACATGACATGAAATTTATTACGGTCAGGATAAATTAACAGGAAGGATTTGAAACCGGCGGGACCAGAAATTCACAGAAGACTGGAGTAAATTTACGGACTATTTGAAAAGTATTTGTGAAGATCAGACAACGTTTGTAAGAAGTTTTGTGAGGAGTATTATTGGACTTTCAGAGACTTTCAGAGACTTCAGTTTGTTAGTTTTGATGTTTTGAATTAATCCATAAAGTTTTTCACATTGTAATTGTTTCTGGCCATCATGTTGCTTTTGATATTGCTGACTCATATTTTACAACACAGGGGTTTGTTTGTTCACATATTGTGGGTCAGGTCAGCCATATCAATTCAAATGCTGTCAGTGGGTTCTTGTTGTTGTCTTGTTGGGTTGCATATGTGATAAAGGGGAGCAGCACTTCTATTCGTCCCTGTACCAGTTTCAGTCTTTTGGTTAATTTTTCTAATAAGGCTGTTTCCAGTATAGCTTGATACCATTGGTCCATGTTTACTCCTGACGGGTCTCTCCAGTGTCTGGTTATGATGTTTCTGGTTGCTGAGAAGAGGTGGATTGTGAGCTCTTTATAGTGCGGCTGGGCATTATTATCTTGGAAGATGTTTAGTAGGGCCCGTTCTGGAGTGTCTTCTAATATCTGAACAAAAAATTTTTTCCCTTCCAGTAGCACCTTAAAGACCAACTAAGTTAGTTCTTGGTATGAGCTTTCGTGTGCATGCACACTTCTTCAGATACACATATTCTAATATCTGTTTAGTTATTTTGCTTATTTCTTGTAGGACTTTTGTCCAGAAGGGCTGGATTTGGGGGTATTCCCACCACATGTGCAGGTATGTGCCTGTGGGGCTGCAGCCTCTCCAGCATTTTGGTGAGGTTCCTGGGCATATCAGCACCAGTTTCCATGGTGTTAAACACCATCTGTAAATAAGTTTCAGAGTGAGTTATTTTCTTTTAGCTGATATGGATTTAAAGGGAGATTTAGACCACATTCTAGTCAATTGGGTGTGGTTCATTTTGTAGCCTATGCCACCCTCCCGTTGTCTTTTGATTGTGTCAAGGGGTTTTGTGGGGTTTTGAAGCAGTATTTTATAGATTGTGGACACCATCCCCTTGCCGTGTCCCTTTGCTGTTAGAAGATTTTCAAAGGTGGTCATTGGTCTAGTGGCTGCTGATTTTACTGCTGGATTATTTAAGAAGGCATGTAGCTGGTGGTGTGTTAGCCAGGGTATTTGAGTGTCCACTAGTTTGTCTTGTATTTCTTGTGTTGGTATGGGTTTGTTATTTTTGTAGAAGTCTTTTAGGCAGCGTAGGCCTTTGGCTTACCAGGTTTTTATCTGGAGGTTTTGTGCTGTGGGGTGGAATAGTGGGTGGTGAGCCAGGGGATGGGGATGGGGACAGTTTGCCTATTTTTCCCTTCCTGTTTAGTGTTGTGGGGATTTTCCTTAGTTTGTTTTGGAGGAGTGGGTATGCTGTGGTGGGGCTGTTTTCGATTATGTCCCTCTCCAAGTGTACCCATTGTTTGGTCTCCAAGATCTACATGCTGTTTTCATTGATACGTTCACTGCTAGGTTTCAGGTTCTTGAATTAATTTACAAGGCTCTGAACAATTTGAGTCCCGGATACCTCCAGGATTGCCCAATCCCTGATATCCTCTTGTTTAATTCTCTTCCAACCAAATCAGAACAATAGCTCAAGAAATAACAGACTTTAGTCTAACCTCCCCATAAGCTTTGCACAAGCAAATCACAATGAATGCTCAATAAGCAGGTCATCTAAGGGATGGCAGTAAGCCTGCACTGTGAATTCCTGAAACTTTTAATGTCTTCCCACTCTCTGGATGACACATTTTAGTTAGAAAGTCTAACTTGATAGCACACGCATGCACACACACAAAAGTGTGGAGAAGCTGTTAAGCTGCAATCCCATTAATTCTTTACTTGAGTGGAAACCTCGTTGAACTCAGAGGGACTTGGTTCTGAGTAAGTATGAATAGGATTGTACTGCCTGAGAGAGTTTGAAAGCGGGGTCAATATGAAGGAATGGTTTAACAATTTGATCTTACACAAACTCCTTATGAGGGCTTATGTGTGGATCAGAGCTTGGTTATCCAGTGGTGACAGGAGGCCTCCCTTGACAAGGAACAATTGGGAGTGCATTGCAATCAGGAGTGCACTGATTATTCACTGACAGCTGTTTCCCTACCTGCCTCCCACACCTGACATCACATATAACATCAGATGGAGGGGCAGATGGGGGTCATTTGGGGGAAACAGCCTCACAGGTCACATAGGGAGCCATGCTTACTCTAATGAGGCCTGTTGGCTAGAGGTTACCAGCCCTGCTTTAAGAGTCTGAGGGTTACATTTCATCCTTGAGTCAGAGTCTCCTAGAGGATGTTACAGCAAACCAAAGTGTTGTCAATTATCTTGCTCGTGTGAAGACGATGCACTGGGGACCGAAAAGCAGGGAGTGCCAGACTGCTCTAAAACAAAGGGGGAGGAAATCCATTTTGCAGGTTAGCAGCAAAAGCTCGCTGTGCACAGCACCAGTTGGCTAGTGCCTGTGATGTCACTGAGACTCCCTCCAAAAATAAAGCACAGGATATAAACACTGGCAGCGTGCAAATATCCACCAAATCCCTCGTGCTCTGACTGTGCCTCTAAAATATCATTTGTGCTTGCACATGTTAGAAGGCAACTTTAGCAAGTCACTGAGAGCCAGTGTGGTGTAGTGGTTAAGAATGGTAGACTCTTAATCTGGTGAACCGGGTTCGCGTCTCCGCTTCTCCACATGCAGCTGCTGGGTGACCTTGGGCCAGTCACACTTCTCTGAAGTCTCTCAGCCCCACTCACCTCACAGAGTGTTTGTTGTGGGGGAGGAAGGGAAAGGAGAATGTTAGCCGCTTTGAGACTCCTTTGGGTAGTGATAAAGAGAGATATCAAATCCAAACTCTTCTTCTTCTTCTAAATTTTAATGAACTTCCTAGTCCTGCGAGTGCAGGATAAAGAGGCACCTCTGCCAGGTGTAGAAAGAAAGACAATTCCAAATACACTATGAATAATTTGAGCCTGAGTTGAGGATGGTAAATGTTCTCTAAAAGAGTATTGCGGCAGGTCGTTCAAGGCTGTGCCTTTTTTTTTTTGCGGTAGAGCAGAAAAGAAAACGAAACCAAGCTGTGCACTGAAGTATGAGTAAACCGTTGCAGTATAATAATCCTAAAAAGGTTTCTTGATCACCTTTTGAAAGTGCTGAGTCGTGGCTCCCCCTTCCCTCTGTTCACAGGCTTCCTGTTTTGAGATCAGATACTATGTGGAGGCATATTTGGCCGCAGCTGTTGTTTTGTCTTAAGATGAACCAATGGAGGTTGGTCTGTTAAGGCAAGCAGGCCATTGTCCCACCAACCTCAATTTGCCTTCAACCTGTCCAGGAGGTGGCTGGGGCTGTCAGCTTCTTCCTCCCCCTCCTATTTAGTCTCAGTGTTGCTTCTCTAGAAGGCAGCAGGGAGTCGGATGGGGACAAAACTAGAATTACTTTTCTCCATCTGCTGTTGGCTGTGGCTTGGCCTGTTGTTGGGCCTTCAGCCTTCAGCACCATGAGTCTCAAGGGGCATCAGCTGCTGGTGAGATGACCATAAATGCAGGGCAGCTCCCGTGGGGAGAGTCTTAACCTGCTTTCTGCTCCTGTGAGCAATCCAGTTGCCAGGCTCCATAGCAGCCAACTCCTAGGGTTCAAGGTCCCTTCACACGCACACACCCCAATAAAATATTTGAGGGCCCCCCAAAATGGATAGGTTGTTGTTGTTGTTTAGTCGTGTCTGACTCTTCGTGACCCCATGGACCAAAGCACGCCAGGCGCTTCTGTCTTCCACTGCCTCCCGCAGCTTGGTCACACTCATGTTGGTAACTTTGAGAACACTGTCCAACCATCTCGTCCTCTGTCGTCCCCTTCTCCTTGTGCCTTTCATCTTTCCCAACATCAGGGTCTTTTCTCTTCTCATGAGGTGGCCAAAGTACTGGAGCCTCAGCTTCAGGATCTGTCCTTCCAGTGAGCACTCAGGGCTGATTTCCTTAAGAATGGAGAGGTTTGATCTTCTTGCAGTCCATGGGACTCTCAAGAGTCTCCTCCAGCACCATAATTCAAAAGCATCAATTCTTCGGCGATCAGCCTTGAGATAGCCTTGAATGGATAGGTATTGCCATTCAAATGGTGTGTGGGTGCTGCATCTTGTGTTCAATTATGTAGGGCAGGGCTTACCTGCCCCCACCCCATCAATATTTTATTCAAGTTGGCGCTCCTGCCAGGCTCAGTGCTTAAGTTGCCAAGCTGTACCTGGGCTGGATAGATCTGATCCCCGGGCAAGGAAAATAACTCCCATCCTACTAAAAAGCCATTCCAAAGCCTTGTAAAACACACGCATATTTATTATGCTTTTGTATCACAAGAAACATGGCACTCTCCCGGACTCACCCATATGGCTGTCAGTTAAGATCCACTGACAGTTCCTGTGCTGCCTTGTCCTTGGGAATAACTATTGAACCTGCCACTGGTTGCTTTTTGCTCCCGAGGTGTGGGGAAATGGCAGGAAAGAGAATGCTCTGCCTCAGTCTCACATCATATCTCCCCTATCCCGCACACCTAAATTCTGCCTGCCCCTGCCCCTCCCCAATTTGCTGGTGGAAAAATTAGAGGGGTTTGTTCATCAAATGCACACGTGAGTAAGAGTGTCGAGTTTGTGGCAAGAATGGCGAGAATGGAAGAAAAGGGCTTAATGCTATTCTAGGCGGCATCAACAGAAGTATAGTGTCCAGATCAAGGGAAGTCATAGTCCCACTCTGTTCTGCCTTGGTCAGACCACACCTGGAATACACTAGAGCCCAAAATTGTGGAGACCTTTTGGAAAAAGTGCATTTCCGAGGTTTGATGGCTCATAGCACCACTTTCTTTTGGAGTAATACCATAAAATTATATATCAAATGAAAGATGACACCTGATTGCCTTTCTAAACCAGGCTTCCTCAATCTCAGCCCTCCATATGTTTTTGGCCTACAACTCCCATGATCCTTAGCTAGCAGGACCAGTGGTCAGGGATGATGGGAATTGTAGTCTCAAAACATCTGGAGGGCCGAGTTTGAGGAAGCCTGTTCTAAAGTCTCCTTTTTCTGGTTATTTGGCTATAACTTTTGATAGAATACAGATAACTGAACAAACTTTGTTGCATTACATTCTTCATTAAATTATCTTTCCATTTCCATTGCAGGGGGTTGGACTAGATGACTAGATGTTTGGGGTTTCCAGAATTGAGTGGAAGGAGTGGTCTGGCGGGTGCAAGGACAGTGAAAGGATTGTTGAATGAGCAGGCGTGATAATTTGGGTTTGGAATTCCTGATTTGCATTATTACATGTGAGGATACTTTTCGCAATATGCATGTGATTTTTAGCTATAGATTGTAATTCACCTTGTATTCTGTTGCTGTGCTTTCATGGCATGTGTGCGCACACAATTTTCAAACTTATGTATATTGCTTGATATATTGTTCATGCCACTTAAAAGGTGGAATTTTATTATTAGCAGCTGGGCGTGTTGGCTGTGCGATTTGTATTCTTTATATAATCTACATTGATTTTTTTTCTCTGTTGAGATGTAAAGCGCTTTTGAGCTTTGTTGAAATACAGAGTGATAGAGAAGTTAAAAATTCATAAAATAATAAATATCCAAGTATCCATAAAATAATAAGTATCCAAGGCAGGGGGAAGCCTGTTTATTGAAGAAAGGGGTTCACCATTCAGAGTGACATGCTCTCCACTTTTGTGTTCTTGGTGCCAAAAGCAGTGTTAAGCTCTCCTGTGCTGGCAGTCCGGCTGCCATTTGCCCCCCGCCCCAGCAGCGGAGCAAGCCGATTGGGCGCCTGGGGTGGCACACATGCCCTGGGCCCGGGGGTGGGGCCAGCTGCCCAAGGGGGCACCGCGGGGCCTCTGGAGTCTGCCTGCCTCCTCCCACTCAGCTGCCCTACAGCTGAGGGGGAGGCAGTGGGCGGACCGTTTGGGACAGTGCAGAGCCTGCGGGCGCCCAAGCCACTGCGTCATTCCCAGGAGAGATGTGTGGCTCGGGTGCTCTGAAGGCCCCGCGTTGAGTGCCGTCCCGGCATTGTCACTCCCCTCAGTGGTGACACCTGGGGCGCCCCCACTCCCACCGCACCCCCTTGCTACTTCCCTGGCCCCTCCGGCAATACCCCAGGAATGGCATTGTTCCAGAGCATTTTGCGAAAGATGGTGGCTGCCTCAAAAATAAATGAATGGGTATTGACTATTTGACAACATAGCCCTCTTTTATGGGGATAGCGACAGAGAGAGGAAGGAACATGTTCATAAAGTTATGCCTGGGGGGAAATTCTCCCGAGAAATTTTGGCTCAGGTGTCTTGAGGCAGGTGGGTGGGTGTGTATTTCAATGGCTGAGGATGTGAAATAGGGGTGAGGGTCTTTGGCCTGATCCAGCAGAGCTCTTCCCATGATCTTAACATGTCTTGGGAATTTTAAAAAATATCTTACTTAAATTAATATCCATAATTTAGTGTTGCTTGGTAAGTAAATGTGAAAGTAAGATTGCACAGACATCACTGAAAATGATTGCCAAGTTCTTGCAGTTATATTATATATTATTATGATGGTGATTATTGTTGTTTATTTTTATTATTTTGTTTACTTTACATTTTCTGAAGGTAACATTAAAATTATTTGGCTTTCTGAAAGCAGTTTATGTGTTTCTTCATCAGAGGTAGATTTACCAAGCTAAATGTTGTCCAGCCACAAAAATAATAGCAGGTTTAGATTCCTCATGCCCAAAGCATACTTTTAAGACCCCTCACTGAAGAAATGTGCAAATATTAGGTTTCATCCCCTAATGTGAGACATCCCAGTGGCATCTGCAGGAAGGGCTGAGAACATTCCCTGCCTGAAACCCTGGGGAGCTGCAGAGCTGGATGGACCAAGAGTCTGGCTCAATGGCAGGCAGCTTCCTACATTGTTATACCCTTTCAATTGTACAGCTTTGCCTTTTGTAGGCTGCCTTCCCTTCGCTTAAAGGCAGCGTTAAAACATTTTAAATAAATGAAAAGAACAAATCATCACCTGATCCCTGGTTACTCGTAAGTGAATTGATTGATTGCAAGAAGGCTTATTTACAAGTGTTCGTGAGATGATCGCTTCTGTGACTGGTGGCAGGGAACATCAAACTGTTTGCAGGATTTTGTATGTTCTAATTTCCTTTATAAACCAGCCGAACTAAGCCCCAATGGGAGAACTATACGTCAGCAGAGAACGTGACTTGTACATTCGAGGGTGCAGGAACTGAGAGGTATACAGGAGACACCTTAACGTTATGGCAAGTTTCCATCCCACCTTATCCCAGCAGTCACCTACTGGGTTTCATAGCCAAGAGTAGATTCGAACCTGGGTCCACTTAGTCCAGTGATGGCCAAACTCGGCCCTCCAGCTGTTTTGGGACTACAATTCCCATCATCCCTGACCACTGGTCCTGTTAGCTAGGGATGATGGGAGTTGTAGTCCCAAAACAGCTGGAGGGCAAAGTTTGGCCATCACTGCCTTAGTCCTAGTCCAACACTAACCATAGCATAGATCTGAAGAAGTCCATGGAAGCTTGTGAATGTGACTCCTCCTGTTGTTGTTTAGTCGTGTCCGACTCTTCGTGACCCCATGGACCAGAGCACACCAGGCACTCCTGCCTTCCACTGCCTCCCGCAGTTTGGTCAGACATGCTGGTAGCTTCGAGAACACTGTCCAGCCATCTCGTCCTCTGTCGTCCCCTTCTCCTTGTGCCCTCCATCTTTCCCAACATCAGGGTCTTTTCCAGGGAGTCTTCTCTTCTCATGAGGTGGCCAAAGTATTGGAGCCTCAGCTCCTCCTGTTATATTTCTCCACACACCCCACCCTGCACAGTATTTTTTCTTCCTGCACAGTATTTATTACATTTTAAACTTGCCCTTCTCTAAAGGAGCCGTGGGGTAGATTAAGACAGTGGTTCCCTAAGTGGATAGGGACGCGGGTGGCACTGTGGGTAAAACCTCAGCGCCTAGGGCTTGCCGATCGCATGGTTGGCGGTTCGAATCCCCGCAGCGGGGTGAGCTCCCGTCTTTCGGTCCCAGCGCCTGCCCACCTAGCAGTTCGAAAGCACCCTTAAGTGCAAGTAGATAAATAGGTACCGCTTTATAGTGGGAAGGTAAACGGCGTTTCCGCGTGCTGTGCTGGTGCTGGCTCGCCAGAGCAGCTTTGTCACGCTGGCCACATGACCCGGAAGTGTCTCCGGACAGCGCTGGCCCCCTGCCTCTTAAGTGAGATGGGCGCACAACCCTAGAGTCGGACACGACTGGCCTGTACGGGCAGGGGTATCTTTACCTTTCCCTTTCCCTAAGTGGATAGTACTGTCCCCTGGGGTGGGGGGAGTGGGATTGCCTAGGCAGGTGCTAAGAGGCAAGGGGCAGACTGTGAAAAGCTGGTATCACAAGAACAAGTGCATCAGTGTTGTTGAATTAATTAAACTAAATTGATTTAATTGGATTCCAAATAAACGTGCAATTCATTGTTGCTGTTTAGAATTTTATTGTGTCATTATCTTCCTTAGTGAATCATGCAACCGACTAATGCTTTAGGGGGCACTGGGGATGAATTTATGGAACCGTGGGGGGGGGGGTGTGTCCTGAAAAAGTTTGGGAATCACTGGTATAAGAAATAATGGAAGGCCCAAGATCATCCAATATGGTTTGTCGCTGTGTGGGGATTTGAATTGGACTCTCCCTGTTCTAAGGTGACACCAGCGCCATATTTAGGGTGGTGCGGGCAGTTTCTCTCCCCTGCCCCTGAGTGCCAAGCTGGTGCAGGACTGAGAAGATCCATAATTGAGAAGATCCATTTTGGGGCACCAAATGTTGGCCTTACATGAGGCACCATATTACGAAAGATTACCAAAGTCCACCCTGGGTGACTTAACCTGGGAGTAAAACCCCCCTGCTGAACATTCAGCAGGACTTACTTGTGTTAAAAGAAGTGGCGAAGAGTGTCAGGATGAGACCTGGGAGGTCCAGATTTATATCCTCGTGAAGCTTGTCATACTGGTTGACTTTCGGCCAGTCACTACAGTGGTACCTTGGGTTAAGTACTTAATTTGTTCTGGAGGTCCGTTCTTAACCCGAAACTGTTCTTAACCTGAAGCACCACTTTAGCTAATGGGGCCTCCTGCTGCCGCCACGCCGCTGCTGCGCGATTTCTGTTCTCATCCTGAAGCAAAGTTCTTAACCCGAGGTACTATTTCTGGGTTAGTGGAGTCTGTAACCTGAAGCGTATGTAACCTGAGGTACCACTGTATCTCTCTCGATCTGGCCTACCTGTCTTGCAAGGTGGCAAATGAGGAAAACACTATATATTTGTCATTTGGGGGGGGGGTTTACTGAAAAATCATTACAGGTGGTTGTGGGGATCCCAGATTCCTCCACTGTCAGTTCACGCTGACAGTACAATAACTATCAATAAATCTGTCTTAGTTTACACATATAGAGTAATATATGCCCACCAAATGTACAAAGAGACAGCCAAGTGAAGTGCAAACGCAGTCTTGTTTTAGCTGCGTGCTGAAAACTTTTCTGTTCCGCCAAGCCTATGCAGACACACAATTTAATTAGCTACCTTTGTTTTTAACAGCAGAGGTTTTATGTCTGTTTGGGTGTGGATTTTAGCCATGCTTTATCTTTATATTTGGAGAACATTTGGGTCAAGCGGTTTATAATTTTTCTCGGCAGATGAAGAGGAGATGTTATATAGATGCGAATGATTCAGTAGGATCCACAGGCTTGATATATGTTGTTCTAAGTGCCCCAGAAGCAGAAAACTTGTGCAATAATAATAATAACAGTTCATTAGTCATCGAGTGTCATGAGTGTGCATCGCACTTGACAGAGGGCTGAGAACTTACAATAAAACTTGACACAGTGGAAAAAACAAGGAAGCAATCTGCAACTGTTTCAGTTATACACCTTCTTAGACTTGGTTACAATTACAAGTTGTTACATACCATAAACTGCTCTTAGGCTTGTATCTCCAGCACTGGTTATATACTACACCACACACCAAGGCTTCTCCACATCCCATCTCAACTCGCTGTGTACATATACATTTAAATTATATTACTGCCCCCTGCAAAAATCCTGGGAATTTTAGTTTATCCCACGCAGAACTGCAACTCCCAGCAGCCACAACAAACTACAGCTCCCAGTATTCTTTTTAATGGGGATAAACTTTAAAATATGGTGTGTACATTCAGGCTTTTCTGTGTCCCGTCTTGACTTGCTGGCTGCGAAAACACCACACATTTAAAGCACCCCACAAATCTTGGGAACTGTAGTCTATCCTTCACAAAACTACAACATAACAAACGACAGTTCACAGGACTCTCCCTTTTTGAGGGGTGCTTTAAGGAGACCCTGTGTGGTATAGTGGTTAGAACATGAAGACTAGGAGCTGGGAGAAGAGGGTTCAAATCCCCACTCAGCCATGAAGCTCACAGGGAGACCTTGGGCCAGTCACTGCCTCTCAGCTTGACCTACCTTGCTGGGATGTTGTGGGGATTAAATGAGGGAGGTAACATGGTATTCCAACTGAGAGGAAAAGGTGGGATGTAAATGAATAAGTTTATGTATGTATACATCCAGAGAGAGCCTACTGACACTTCCGCACATTCTGCTACAGTGTGATGGGAGAAATGGGCATTACTGCTGCCTCTCTTGTCACTACCTTTGTTTATCTCTCACAAACTACAATTTTTAGTACCCTTAACACACTAAAGTTCGCTGGAGTGTTGTTGGGGTTTTTTTTTGGGGGGGGGGAGCCAGGGCCGGATTTAGGTTTGATGAGGCCCTAGGCTACGGAAGGTAATGGGGCCCTTTATATGTCCAGCTGTCCTTTGTCAACAACAAATTGTCACTGCTTTCTGTGCTGAATATATGCTATATGGTAATTTATGGACCTAATAGGGACGCGGGTGGCGCTGTGGGTAAAAGCCTCAGCGCCTAGGACTTGCCGATCGAAAGGTCGGCGGTTTGAATCCCCGCGGCGGGGTGCGCTCCCGTCGCTCGGTCCCAGCGCCTGCCAACCTAGCAGTTCGAAAGCACCCCCGGGTGCAAGTAGATAAATAGGGACCGCTTACTGGCGGGAAGGTAAACAGCGTTTCCGTGTGCTGCTCTGGTGCAGGTTCGCCGGAGCAGCTTCGTCACGCTGGCCACGTGACCCGGAAGTGTCTGCGGACAGCGCTGGCTCCCGGCCTCTAGAGTGAGATGAGCGCAGAACCCTAGAGTCTGTCAAGACTGGCCCGTACAGGCAGGAGTACCTTTACCTTTTAATTTATGGACCTAATAGGTATCTAAGGCCATTTTATTTGTTTTTTATCTTATATTTTGGAAAAGTACATCCAGGTTTTTTTCCCTTTAATTTTTTGGGGGGCCTCCAAGAGAGTGGGTCCTAAGCTATAGTTTGTTTAGCTTCTACATAAATCCAGCACTGGGGGGGGGGGAGCATTATTTTAGTATATGGTGTGTACACAGTCAGAGAGAGAAAGAGTGAAGAGTCCTCTGTAGCTTCTTCACTGTCATCTATACTGAGGTAGGGTGGGTAGTACTACTGCTTCTGCCATCACCGTCATTCATTCACCACTTTTCCCTTCACCAAACTACAACTCCCGGTGCCTGCAACAAACTACAGTTCCCATTTTTTCAGGGTGTGTGTATGCTTTAAATGTATGGTGTGCACTCATCCAGAGAAAAAAAGAACACCCACAGCATCTTCTGCACATTTTACCCCCCACCAAACTACAACTCCCAGCACCTGTTACAAACTACAGCTTCCAAGATGAATGTGTGTTTTTTTTAAACGACGCCCGTGCATTCAGAAGGAGAGAGCCCCCTGCGCCTTCTGCACTACAGCAAGGTCAGTGCATTGGTCCTGCCCCCTTCCTTCTATGGCTAGTTTATTCCTCACCGAACTACACCTCCCTGAACAAACTACACTTCCCATTGTCCCCTTTTCGGGCGGGTGGGAAAACGTGGTTTGTTTGGTGTGTCCCTGTACCCAGGCGCCTGCTGTAACTTCTGCGCATTCCACTACAGCAAGGTAGTGCCGGCCAGGCAGGGGTTACTTACGGCTGCCTCTCCTCTAGTCACTCCAGCTCCGCAGCGCCCCTAGCGGCGGCCGAGGCGAAGGCGAGCGCTTCGTAACAGCGCGCGGGCGCGCCTAAGCCAGAGGAGAGCCGCCGCTCTTCTCATTCCCCCTCCCTCCCTCCTCTTCCCAGCCGGGAGGCCTGTCCCACGTGGGCAGCGCTGGGCCAATGGCGAGGCGCGGTGCTCCTGGCGGCCGCCATTGCTGTCAGAGCCCAGAGCTGAGGCGAGAGGGCTGTATGTGAGCGTGAGTGTGTGTGTGTGTGTACATATCTCTATGTACGTTTGAGGCGGCGCTGAGGGAGGAGGGGGGAAAGCTCCCCGCCGCCGCCGCTGAGGAGAAGAAGAAAAGGAAGAGGAGGAGGAGGAGGGGTGAAAAAAAATAGAGAGGGGGGGGCCGAAAAAGGAGGAGGGAGACTGGTCGGTGGCGCGCACGAGCGAGACCGCGCTTCGACTAATATCCCGGTGACGACTGCGACGACGACGACGACGGCGAGGAGCCGGGGCGTGTGTGAGGGAACGAGAAGGAAGCGGGAGGCCCCGTCCTCCTCCGCCCTCCTCCTCCTCCTCCTCCTCCGCCCGTGAAGAAGGAGGACCCACCCGGCGCCGCCGCCGCCGCCGCCTCCTCCTCACATCTCGTCACACCCTCCTCCACCGCCGCCGCCGCCGCCGCCGCACTCCGCTTGCCGTCGCCGCCCGCGCGGATCTTCCTCGTTTTCTTTTTTTTTTGTGTGCGTGTGTGTTTTGTTTTTCTGCCTGGCGAAGCGGGCGGGCGCCGAGGAGGAGGAAGGCGAGCGAGAGAGCCCGGCCTCGCCCGCGCTGTGTGGCCGGGGTGGGCGAGGCGGCTGAGCGGCGTCTCTCCTCCTTCCTCCGTCTCTCCTCGGAAGAAGCGCGGAGGGAGGGGGGAGGCCTTGAAAAGAGAGCGGCGGCGGCGCCCCCCCCCCCCCCGTCTCCACCAGCCGGCCGGGCCCGCCCACCTCGGCCTTCCTGAGACCCCCCCTCCTCCTCCCTCCCCTCCTCCTCCTTCCTCCTCCTCAGACATGCCCCGCTCTGGAGGCCGGGCTCGCCGAGGAGGATCATGACTGCGGTGGCGAACGGGGCGAGCCTGGAGGACTGTCACTCCAACCTCTTCTCCCTGGTGAGTGGCCTTCCTTATCCTTCTTGTTATTTGTGCCTTCAACAATGCGACCCTAGGACGGGGCTACTCGGGAGCAAGCCCAGGCGCTGCGGGGAGGAAACGCTGGAGGATCCGGCGGTGCTGACTTCCCTGCGCTGCTTGAGGAGCTGGAGCCTGCAGCCCGCTGGGCGCTTGACCACCACTCGCACCCCATCGGGGGTGGGTTGGGTGGGGATGAGGCCCACCCGAGCCAAAGCAAGGGAGAAAAAGGATGATAGGGTTTGTAGCAGAGTTAGGATCGTAAGTAGCCTCATGCTGAAGCCTGCGACCCTGTCCACCTGGGGGTAAGGCCCACGGAGCTCAGGTGGCCAGGCTGAAACAAAGAGAAAACGCCGTTTGTTGTCATTTCCTGCGTGCACACAGGGGTTTTGTTAGGATGGCAGCCGGCTGAGCTTGCAATCCCGTAGGCATTTAACCTCTTGCGGCGGCGGGAAAAGAGAGGTAAAGGCCCACGGAGCTGAGAGGCAGCCGTTCTAGAAGCAGGGAGGAAATGTCGTGGGGCTGATTTTCTGGGGTAAGTAGGGTTGCAGCCAGAGGCCCTTAACCTGGATGCCAAATGTAGAAGCTGCCATGCTAAAACGCGCCTCCTTACTCCCTGGCGAGTGGGGTTAGGGCTTTGCAGTCTTGGGCACTTGGGGGGCAAACCTCTTATATGGGAGGCCGCCATCCTAAAGCACACTTCTTTGGGAGCAAGGCCTGCTTGGATGTAGGCTTTGCTGATGGGTAAACTGCTTCCGTTTGTGCACGTTCACGGGGATGTCAGCTTGCTTCCTGGGTGTGCTTGGACGGCGGCCTTATTGTGCCACCCTGTGCATGCTTTCCTCGGAAGTATGCCGTTGTGCAGCTCCTAAGAGAATCGCAGCTCCATGCTAGGCTAAGCAAGGGTTGTTTTTCCCTCTTCTCTCCGCCTATGGACTAGCGGCCTTGCATTGCAATCCTGTGCTCTGTGTTCAGCCTAGGCCAAGTACAAACGTGCGTATAATAAGCTTTGCCGCCTTTCCGCGGGATTCTAGGCATAGCTGCTCGCAAGCTGGCCTTGCCGTGTTGCTGAGCGGGCATTTCGGCTTTCAGATTCGCAGCGTGACCCTTGCGGTGGTCTGCCAGTGGAGCTTGCTCCCGTGGCAAGCGTGCCTGGGATTGTTGCAAGCCTGAAGGCAGGAAGGGGAGGAGGGTGAGAGTCTGACAAGAGGCAGGGGACGCTGCGAGGCCTGCTTGCTGCTGTTGCTAATGTTTTCCTGCCTCCTGCTGACCCGCTCCCGGCAGCAACTTTCTCGGCCTTTATAGCCTGGGTGTCAAGGCAGTCCTTGGCCCCGACTGCTCTTCCCGCCCCGCTTCCACTCGCCCGCCCCTCTTTCTTGCAAAGGGACTCGCGCAGGGGGAACTGCCGCTTTGCGGCGCCCCCTCCTCTCTCCGTGTTTCCCCTCCGTCTGGTAAGCGGAAAAAGAGTGGAGGTCGGTGGAAGGAAGGCTGACTCTGCCGTCCTGCAATCCAGTTCACGCGCTTGGAGCTGGCTGCGCCTCCTCCCTTTTCTCAGCGCTATGCAAAACAGAGGAGGATTCTCACCCGGGACCCCCGGCAGAAGTCGGCGTGGCTGAGTGAGGAGAGGGGGTGGGAGGAAAACAATGCACCCCCTCCCCTTGCCAGCCAAAACTACAGCTTATGCTTGGCGTAGGTTCCTGTGTGGTGCCCCGTCTTCCCACATTCAACCACCACCACCTCCTCCTCCTGCGGCTGGTAATTGACAACTTTCACTCTGTTACTTGGATTGTGTAACTTGATATGAATGGAGCTGTAAGGGTCAGCTGTTCAGACTGGCAGCTACCTATGGATCTTTTCAGAGAAAGTCAGCTGAACTTGAAAAAGACCAACATTTGTTTCAGGACCAGGTCGTTGATGTTTTCAATCGTTATGCTTTTCTGGCAGGCAGGTGAAAAAGAAGTCTTGGGGTGGGTCTTTTGCCTGGTCAGCTGTCTTCGAGGGAAGTGGGTTTACTTAGGGCATGTGCTTGTTTACATCTGCAATTGTTAATTAGTAGCACAAGTTAAAGTAAGTGGAGTGTGAGAAGAGGGGTGCTGAGCATTGCAAGTAGCTCAGAGCAGTGTATCATCTTAATGTGGACTGGAGTTGCAAAAAAGAATGATTATGTTTATTAGAATCAAGGACCTCTGGGTTGCTTATTTCATGGTTTTAAGCTGTTTGGATTGTACAGCAATCTGTTCTAGCTCCCAACAGCAGCACTATACCCCCCCAATTTTATAATAAATAATAAAAGAAAAAAAGTGGGATTGGTGGAAAGAGTTAAGAACAAAGAGATATGGAGAAATAGTCATTATTCTTTTATTTACCAGATTTGTAGATAGCCCTTCATAGGGTGATCCCAGGGCAATAGCCAACATGTTACAAAATGTGCAATAATGTAAAATGATATATTAATTAAAAGCAATCATTTAAAAAACCCAATCAATAAAAAAATAACAGCACGAGAAAATATAAAGCTTTAACAACTAATTTACCCCCAAATGCCTGGGAGAATAAAAGCATTTCACTTGGCAGAAGAAATGCGTAAGAGTTTCCACCCAACTAAGCCTAGGGGAAGGGAAGTGATTCAGTCCCACATTGCAGGTTGGGGTTAATAGGTGGGTGCCAAACCTAAAAAGGCTGAAGTTCAGTCTATATACCCAACATGTGTATTGGAGTTTTTCTAATGGGCCAAGTCACTAAATGCTCTATATAACTAGTCCCTGCAGTAGTGTGATACCCTTTATTGCTGCTGCCCTTTTATCTCTGCCTGATTGTCCTAGAGATAACTGCTTGTGTCTTTAAATAAATATAACTGGTATGTCTCTCCGCCATGCATTAGGAAATAGAGATCCTTCTGTTGTCTTTTTAAAGTGGTGGGATGATGTAACTAATGTTTGTTGATTGTAGTTTAAATTATGTAAATCAGTTGGGCTTGCTTGATGTTCCTCAAATTTTTGATACAAATTTAGGAGAGTTATATTGTTTAAAATTGCTTTCTTGCTAATATTTTTATAATAATAATAATTTAATAACTATACCCCGCCCATCTGGCTGGGTTTCCCCAGCCACTCTGGGCGGCTGCCAACCAAATATTAAAAACACAATACAGCGTTAAACATTAAAAACTCCCCTAAACAGGGCTGCCTTCAGATGTCTTTTAAAAGTAAGATAGTTGCTTATTGCCTTGACATCTGATGGGAGGGCATTCCACAGGGCGGGCGCCACTACCAAGAACGCCCTCTGCCTGCTTCCCTGTAACCTGACTTCTTGCTTTGAGGGAACCGCCAGAAGGCCCTCGGTGCTGGACCTCAGTGTCCGATCTGAATGATGGGGGTGGAGACTTTCCTTCAGGTCAGCACCAACACTTTGAATTGTGCTCGGAAACATACTGGGAGCCAATGCAGATCTCTCAGGACCGGTGTTACTTTGTATGGGCAGCAGATAGGACTGCTAGTGAGTGAATTGTGTAGATCAGGGTTCAGCATCCTTTTTCAGCCGTGGGCCGGTCCACCATCCCTCAGACCATGTGGCGGGCCAGACTATATTTTGAAAATAAAAATAAAAATGAACCAGTTCCTATATCCCACAAATAACCCAGAGATGCATTTTAAATAAAAGGACACTTTCTACTCATGTAAAAACACGCTGATTCCCAGACTGTGGGCCGGATTGAGAAGGCGATTGGGCTGCATCCGGCCCCTGGGCCCTAGGTTGCCGACCCCTGGTGTAGATCATGCATTCAGTACAGGAATGAAGTCTAGTTCTTT
This sequence comes from Podarcis siculus, assembly GCA_034642415.1. NCBI lineage: Eukaryota > Metazoa > Chordata > Lepidosauria > Squamata > Lacertidae > Podarcis > Podarcis siculus. The sequence continues at coordinate 16,793,660 of JAXCMG010000019.1, read as the reverse complement.
TTCTACTAAATTAGTATGGCTGGGAAGCTAAAGATCATCAGAGTGACTTGGTGTGTACACATGCAGATGTGTATGTGTTCATAGCAGGACATCTGAGTAGAATCAGTTAAGTTTTAAAAGATGATACTCTGGCCCCTCTCTTAAAAAAAAAAAAGTCCACATGAATTCACAGGCACTTCTACATAAAATGTGAAAGTATATCTCATCGTTTGAAAGTTGTCTGTATAGTCATTGGGGCTCAAATCCATGTACAGTAATGGGTTGTCTCTGTGAGAAGAATATACTTCTGCTTGTGCAGTGATACTTGAACTTCCTCTTCCCTCTTCTCCCCTGTGAACCCTTAAAATGTTCTTTGGAGGGACCCTCAGGAGCAAATTTTAGAGTGCAAGAGGGGAAGAAGAAGAAGGTGAAGTCCCATTGCGTTAGAAGAAGCCCACTCGTGCATTTTTTCTGTCTATGCTTAGATCTGGGGTGCCAACATTATTTACAGTATTGAATTTATATCTCATCCTTCTTCCCAATTGGAGTGTATCAATGCCACAGCCTGATTCTATGCATTCTCTTAGGTACTCTTACTGGGTACAATGGGGCCTACCTCCTATTAATCCAGGATTACAGCCTGAAAAAGTGTAGTGTGCATCAGAAAATATTAAAACCTAAACTTAAGACATTCTTCTCCCACATGCTTATTGGTCTTTTAATAATGATGATGATAATAATAATAATAATAATAATAATAATGTTATTATTTGTACCCCACCCAAGTTATTGGGTTGCCCCAGCACAATAAAAATACTTTATAATTTAAAATACTAATGGATTAAAATAAGGTTGCCCAATTTATTTAAAAAGTGGTCTTGCTTTCAACAATGCCTCAAATTGCATTGTACTAGAATTTGTCTTTAAACCCACCTTTGTCATGAATGAATGAATGAATGAATGAATGCAAGTGATGCGATTGCTGCAATGTGACTAATTTGAAAAGGGTTCATCCTCTTACTGATTAAATATATCCCTGTCTCATTCATCTTTACCCAGAAGCAAGTCTCACATATTCTTTGCTAAGTGTGCATTAGATTGCCATTATACGCCTTTTTGTTGTACAAGAATCCTGCCCATATTACACAAAGCAATGTTTGTCTCTTAACCTTGGCGAAGTTTTTTTTTTTAATTGAACAGATATTGAGCATATGGAAACAAAGAACAATCATGCTGCAGTTGCTAAATCTGAGGGGTTTCTGTATAAGCAAGCATATGGTTTCTGCCACCATGGGGTAAACACAGTAATGGACTCTTAACTTGAGCAGAGAACATCAAAACTTGTGTGTTCTTCTAGTTTTTATTGTACTACATTTGTGTGTGAGTGTTTTCATAACAAGGATCTGATGATTCACAATAATGTGTTTCAATACATCACTTATGGTATTGTTGACAAATATGAAATAATAAATAGAAAATACAGTGAAAACTATGAAGTACTTCATAAATGTTAATTTGTTAGGGTTTCTTTTATAATTTAAAAATGAGATCAGAATACTTAATATTTACCCAAAAGCCAAACTTTATAAAGGTTAAAGCTACCCTGGATTGTATAATAAAAAAGATACCCTCAATGCTTGATTGATTTCTAAATAACACAGGTTTATAATAGAGAATGGATTTCTCATTGCTCACAAAGTATTTCCAGAGTGCAGGAGACTCCTTGTGCCTGGGAAATTGTCCCCTCTGGCTCCTTTGGGAGCTATGTGGTTAATTTTACTAAGCACTTTTTAAAACACAATATTTTGTCCTTTTGTTCAAGAGCCAACTTTAAAGGAGTATTATGAAAAGGCAGCCTGTTTCTGTGAAGATGAACAGGAATGATTATGTGATTGGAACATTCAGGACGTGATGTTTTTAATGTAGTGATTTGTGCATAGTTAATAGACTTTCACAGAAAGATACAAACTTGAGGGAAATCCCCCCAGTTAGATTCTTAGAGTAGATCTACACCATGCATTTAAATCACATGACTTCTCCCAGAGTATCCAAGGAACTGCAGTCCTCCCCAGAACTACAATTCCAAGCACCCTTAACAGATTACAGTTCCCACTTGCTTTAAATTACTTGTTTTAAATATGTGTTAGATGAACTTTGGCTGTATGGTGTGGATCTGCTCTCAGTTAGGTTATGCTGGGATTTTTTCTTCCTACTGAAATAGAGTGCCTTTTCAAATGCTGATTTTTTTGTAATCTCAAACCATGTGACTGATATTGTTTGGATGATTTTTTTGGGTTCTGATTTTCACTTCTTGATTCATACCATTATCACCACCAATACATAGTATTTCTTGTTAAATGGGCAGCACCAGCTCTTCCTTCAGTCAACTCAGTGCTTATATGCTTTTTCTGTGAAAACGCAAAAGATTTGTGGGTTATATGATGATCTGATTGTTTCAGATGAAATGCAGATATTTCCATTGATTCCTTATACTTAACTGATATGCTGTGCAAAACATGCTTTTATGTAGCACACTCTTGTTAAAAGCTTGGTATAGTGTCTGATACTTTTACTGTTCTTAGCCGATAACACTTCCAGTCTTTTACTGCAATCCTGATTACAGACAAGTTCTTGCTGATCTGTGGGATTTCACAATCCTAACTCTTCAGCATTGCAGCATATGCCTTCTTTGTTTGGTAGGAAACAGTTTTATGTAGCACTAGACTTGTCAGTTCTGTTCCTTTGATCTCAGCTTGGAAACTACAGGCAATACTTGTTTTGCGTGGGGGTTCCCTTCCAGACCCCTACACGCATCGGTGGAGCACATGTAAGCTCTCTCTGACCCTTTTCATTACATCTTTACGACATTTTGGGGCTACTTCAGGATTTGGTACCATTCGCGTGTGCATGGTCACACGTCATTTTGATGTGCCTAAATCGGTTGCTGCCTGTATTGAGAATGAGTTCAGTTTAAAAATTACATTGAGGATGCATTATTGAGACCATATTTATGTCTTATCAGTGGAACTTGGTGCTGCAGACTTTAGTTGCACGAAAAAAAGACAATAAATTACTGTTTACCTATGTCAAAATGTAAGGTGACATCTTTAAATTTCATTTCTTCGTAGATCTAATGAATATGAAATATCCATAGTAAGAGGTGTTAGGATCCCTTTGCAAGTGACTTAATATTAAGAGCCCTTTGCCTGTATCCTGAGTGGTTCCTGCAATAGAGACTCAGTGGGGAGGGTTTTGTAAAAATGTCTACACACTGGAAATGAGGAAATAATACTTTTATTTTTGCTTTTGGGTGAATCAGTGGTGACTGTTCTGTTGTTCAACTGAAAGCATGGTTCTCATCAAAAATTTGATTGCAGGCTAGGAGCATAGAGCCAAGTGTGAGGTGGACATCTGAAGAATTGACTGGTGGTGCTCAGCCCTTTTCTATAACTCCCCTTCGGTTTTGTGTGTTCCTTTAAGACACCTCTCCAGTGTTCTCTTCTCCAAATGTTTCAAACAACCAACTCCCATCAGCTGCTGGTAGCATGCCCAGCATGCTTCTATCTGCCCTGGCACCATACAGCTGTGCTTCATGGCGCTGATGAGAGTTGTCCAAAACAACTTGGAGGGGCACCATGTTTGTCTCAGCTGCTTTAGGTGTAGAAAAAGCACCTTCCTTATCATAGGTAGTGAAGAATGTTTGAAGTAGGAATTTGGATACAGTCCTTGCCTACTCAACAGAAGGGCTGTAACTCCCTGGGTAGTGCATCTGCTTTGTATGCAGAAGGTCCCAGTTAAATCCCCAATGACATTTCTAGGTGGGCTGGGGGGCTATCCTGGAGAGCTGCTGGCAGTCGGAGCAGACCAAACTGAGCTAGATGAGCTAGCAACTTATTCTGTAAGAATTATGTGTTTACTTTGATATTGTTGCATTCTATTGAGGTTTCTCTTCCCGGCTGTGCGAGGAGAATTTCTAGGGATGTGGGAAAACACTTCTTTTCTCCTTCCTTTTGAGTGGATTATTGGTGGAGCAGAGACAAATATTTATTCCACGTCTTGCTGGGACAAGGAGTGGGGATGCTAGTTTGTTACTTTCTCCTCCCACCCCTGTTGATTTTGACAAGTTTGTTTATTTTTAATAAACAAAATATACCCCTCCCTTCACCAGGTGGATTTCAAAACAACTTGCAACAACGAAATGAAAAATATACAAAGCTTTAAAATGTAAATTAAACCTCCCAAATGTATTTAGTTGTAACTGAACCTCCCAAATGTATTTATTAGGAATTAGAATATACATATTCAGCTTAATTGAAAAATTCCATAAGCGGTGTACATAAAACAATATCAAACAATAAATTTTAATGTACAGATACACCAAGCAACATTTCAAAACAAGTATAACTGAAGTGTATGTGCAGAGATAGTAAAAAGGTAAAGGTAAAGGTACCCCTGCCCGTACAGGCCAGTCTTGCCAGACTCTAGGGTTGTGCGCTCATCTCACTCTATAGGGCGGGAGCCGGCGCTGTCCGCAGACACTTCCGGGTCACGTGGCCAGCATGACAAGCTGCATCTGGCAAGCCAGCGCAGCACACGGAACGCAGTTTACCTTCCCGCTGGTAAGCGGTCCCTATTTATCTACTTGCACCCGGGGGTGCTTTCGAACTGCTAGGTTGGCAGGTGCTGGGACCGAACGACGGGAGCGCACCCCGCCGCGGGGATTCAAACCGCTGACCATGCGATCGGCAAGTCCTAGGCACTGAGGTTTTACCCACAGTGCCACCCGCATCCCATGTGCAGAGATAGGACTGCTGAAATATCTTTTTAGGCAGACACAGGTGTTACCACAGTTTGACAAAAGTTTTTTTAATTTTTTTTACTACGGTGGTTGCCATTGACTTACGAAAATGTATACTTGTGTGATTCATTTTATTAATTACTTGGTTATACATGATGCAGACCTAAAATACCCAGTGAATTTTGATAGCTTAGTTAGCAGGACCATTTTATACCAGGCTCTTGATAAATGTTTTGCTGCCGTGCTTCAGGTTGCTCTTCCTGGTGAGAGTGCAGATGCCCATGTACGAGCTGGCAGGGTTGAGTTCCCTCTTGGACTGTCACAGGTGCCTGGCAATGTTGTTAGAGAAATTGATTCAGGTTTCCCAGGGCAAGGATCAAGAGCTCCTTGGCACAGGGAAAAGTGGGGAATATAGCAGACTCTTCCTCTTTAGTATAGGATCAGCAGAGATCTAGTGGGGAATGGGTTTCAGGAGAGGCCTCCCTGGGAGAATTGGGGCAGGCACCTAGTAAGGTTATCTTTTGTTGCATATCCATCTGCTCCATGACAACTTGAGATACATGATCCAGTAGGTTTTGTTCTAGTTGAGTCTACTGATAACTTGTCTTGATGTTGTGGTAGTTTTATGGAAACTATTCTGAATGAAATTAGACAAGGATTTCCACACTTCTTTCAGTATACTGTGCTGCTGACCAGGATTGTTTTTGCAGGTGGCTTCTGTTCTGTTTCATTCTCTTTCGGAAGGCAATTTATATTAATGTGTGACTTTAAAAACCTGAAGTAGGCGAAGAGAAACAATTTAACAAACTTCTTATCTGCACCTCTCACCTTGTCTTGTTGCCTTGTCCCTCCTGCCACTGTTGAATTCTTTTGGGCACATGAATAAGGAATTCTGAGCCAGGAGGGTTGTAAGCTTATGATACTATCTGTGAGAGCAAGTATCATGTTGCTAGTGTCAAATTTGTTTGGTTCCTGCATTCCTGATCTGTGTTGACCTCTGAAAACACTGCACTGCAACATTTCACTAAGCTGAGTTAATGAGAATTTAGCCATTTCGTCAGGATACCCCAGACAGGGCAGTGTTTTCCAGATGTTTACTTAAGGGTGCATGATGGAAGAAAATCTCATTGGCTGTTTGTTTTTATGACTTAGAGAATTATTTGTGACTGAAGTGTTAGCGTTCAGGGACTCAGTAGCTTTTATCTGAAATCATTTTTGGATTTCAGATTGTGTGCAAGTAGCCTAAGCTTTAATCAGAGCTAAACTAATTTACTCTGTGCATTAAATCTAGCAACATGTGATAGTGTTGTAATGCTGCCACTGACTGATCTTTTGACAGCTTCTTAATAGTCTCCGTAGCTAAAGAATATGATTTTGCTTAATGATGGTGCCTTGTTTTTAAGATATTGGCAATAATTCCATATGTATTTGTGCATCCTACAAACCCATGTACTATATGTGATGCATATATGTATATGGTATATGGCCATTGTCAATTTCCTCTTAATCTTTATCAACTTTCATACTACTTTTTACAAAGGTCATCTGCTGGAATTGCAGTGTGCAAAAATGCTGTCTGCTGGAATTGTTGTGTGCTTACTAGAGGTGTGGACTTTGTGATAGAATTCAAAATTGGAATAGGTTTCTGGAGAACTTTGTAACAAAGCCCGATTGGGGATAATAAATGTAAATGTTGTGATAACGTACATGCAATCCATGTACTAAGATGGGGTTTTTTTATGTGAGGGACTGATACTTTATGGTACAAAAGAGCTTATTACCTCTTTGAGAGGATTTTTAGGGAGAGGGTTATAAGTTGTGATCTTAAAGGATTTTAAAAACCCTACTTGCCTATATGCTTATCTGTATGCTCCTTGGCTTGACATAGTGGAACTCCCCTAGGATGCAGCTTTTGAAAAAAACCTCAGTTCTCTTTTGTCATTCTTTAGACCACAGGACTTCCTGGTCTTCTTTTATCTCTCTCCTCCCTTTATGGTGATAGCTTTGAGCACTTATACTGAATAGAAGAGAGGAGCACTATTCTCTCTCTCTCTCTCTCTCTCTCTGTGTGTGTGTGTGTGTGTATCTATGTGTGGGATGGGCAGAAAGTAGATCAGGATCTGCTGGTATATTTCTGGTAGATTGGCGAGGTTTTCCGGCTCCATATTGCTTAAAAATAGCAATAGCAAAACAACTTTTGCCACCTAAAACTAGACAGAAGAAATGAAGAAAGCTAAGCAGGAGTGTGAGATAGGACTGGGATCTCATTTCAGTGTTCATGCTGAAGACCAAATCCAAGGCTCACAATGCACTCAGGGATGTTACATGGAAAAAATACGAGAGACATTACACATACTTCTGTAAATCAAGAAAATCTTTAATTAAAAAAAATAACAATGCACTCAGGGTACCTTGAAACAACATTAGTGCTAATGACTTTTGCACCTTGTTACGTTGCATTTTTTTTGCATCTGTATTTTGTAAAAAAAAAGTTAAGCCTGATGAATGCTCCCATTATGATGCATATATAATTAGCTCAGGGGGTGTCAACATTTTTGAACAAGTGGGCACGCTTCAAGTGCTATGGGGTCCAGCTCGAAAATGGCTACCGTGGGGGTGTGGCATAACACAAAATGGCTGCCGTGGCATAACACAAAGTCCTGATTGTGGAGATGATGATGATGATGATTACTTATTCAACTTATACACCACCCTATACCCGGAGGTCTCAGGGCAGTTCACAGCAAGACCACAACATATAAAATCAAACCAAAAGCAATAGCCCAGTAACGCGCCCCCCCCCGCCACATTCTGAAAGGGGGTTGGATGTCAATAAGATCAACCAAAGGCCTGGTTAAAAAGGAACATTTTTGTCTGGTGCCTAAAGGTGTATAATGAAGGCGCCAGGCGAACTTCCATGGGAGAGCATTCCATAGACGGGGAGCCACTGAAGAGAAGGTCCATTCTTGTCTTGCCACCCTCCAGACCTCTTGAGGAGGAGATAGAGGTGTTAAAGGCACATGAGCACTGTTCCCCCTCATGCCAGTCCTAAACCCAAGCCTAGGCTGCCATCCTGTGCCCATTAACTCCATTAAACATAAAAAGGCTTCTTTCTGAAGTAGATATATATACAATTTTACTGTAAGTTAGGTATGTAGTGAATTCTTAATGAGTTCCTGGACATCACCTCCTGCACAGCAGGCGACATGGCTCATTGCAGAGTTTTCACATTGTGCACTTGACATTCTTTTTAATATTCACCCACACTTGATTGCTTACTAGTATTTGCAGAAAATAACATCTTGTGTGTACCTGATCTCAGATGAACCACCCCACAGGAAACATGCATCCCGGTCGCTAGGAAAAAAGGAAGAGCAAACTAGGGAGATTCCAAAGACTATTAGAAAATAAAACAGAAGCAGGAAAAGTGCTCTAAAGAGGAGGGGAAAGCAAAAAGCTTTTTAGGAACCCAGGGATTCCTATTGCCTGATGTCCGAATGATTCACTTATCAATCACAGATCTGACTTCACACATGGGGTGAAAACACTGGCAGGTGGGAGCGGCCAGGCTGGCTTATTTCGCAGAAACCGCTTCAAAGGGTACCCACACAGTTTGCTTCATAACCTCTTTTTCTGTAGTGCTAGTGGCTTCCTTTTTATTATTTTTATTTTATTTTTTAAAAAGCAGGCTGTCATGGGTGTTGAGTTGGTGCCCCCCCTGCGAGTTAACATATGGTAGAACAGTTCTCAGGCTCTCTTGTATCAAATTTGGTTGATGTGGAATGTAACTTTGACCTAATTACTATATTACAATAGTATTTTTTTCTGCGTTGAAAAAGAGTTCTAGAAAAAGATGCTGGAATGCTCTGCAATTCTGGTTTTCTTGTGAAAATGCAGTCTTAACTGCATGTCGGACTCCTGGATCATTGCCAATGCAGCAGTTCCCCCCTCCCCCATTACTAAAGGTTATTGAAAGTCTTCTTACTGTAGTTCTGTTGTGTTGATGTCTCTAACATCAGTTCGCTAGATGGATTCCAGTCTCAAAATGCATAATTGGGCACAACCCAGCAGTAGCACATGTTGGGTTTGTCTGTTTGGGATCACTCATGGAAACCTCTGGAATTTAAGTGCATGGTCAAGCACTTAGCTGTTGTTAGATTGATATCCTAGGGACCATAGGCCAGGCAGGCTCTAATGTGTATTCTTGCATTTCTAGTTTTTCTGCTAAAATGGGGACTGAAAACATTCTCTTTTGTGGCACTGCATGATGAGATGACTGCAATTCTTGGAGCTAAGTATTGCTACAGAAAATACAATTTCCTTTCTCCTAAAAGTTGTGTAATAGCTAGCCATCTTGCTACATGCAAATGCCTAAAAATGGCAAGAGAGCAGAGGTGTAGGGAATTATCATGAGATCAAACACTGAGCCACTTGCAGCCCTTCCCTGTGAAGGTGTGGGTGTGGGTGTGGAAGTGGGAGGAAACATTTTTTTAAAAGCTCTTTGAGGACAGCAGATTTAATTGTGTGTTACTCCTGCTAATTTCATGTAGAACCATAACATTTAGGTATACGTAGTTCTGATTTGCAGCACACTCTTTCAGCTGAAACTGGTGACTTTTTTATTGTTATTGTTATTGGTGGTGGTAAACCTGTATAGCAAAATGTCACCCAATATAGAGAACACTTTTAAAATCAGTTACAAGGTTTTAAAATCAGTGTACTATATCTGATTAAGGAACAAATTATTACAGCCCTACTTTTTTCGTTTCCACCCTTCTTAAACTGAAACTGAGGACAAATAATGTTTTCACTGTCTGGAAATCCTGTAGGAGCATAGCGCCTTATACCAGGTTCTTATCACTGTGTTTACAAAGGTAACCTGTGATGCTGGTGATGTGCAATTTGTGTGTACTCTATATACTCGAGTGTAGACCAAGCTCCTGACAGTTTTCTCCCTCACAAAAAGGGTGTGTGCAGAGTTCCTGCGCAAATTGGGCATCTGCATGTATCAACTGTGTGATGCATTGCTTTTTATGTATAGCGGGATATGCACAAATTCCTACCTCTTTCCACTATATATACTAGTGTAAGCTTTAACTTTTTATTGTGCAAAAGGATTTTTTAAAAATGCCATATCAAAGTAGTAACTTTCTCTGCTTCTGGCTATTTGTATGGTTTGGAAACTGTCTTTGTCACCTGGGTGTCCAGGAATCTGAAATACTACTTCAGCTAACGCAGGGCTAGCACCTTAAGCATAGAAATAATTGTCCAGTTCAGTATTCAGTGACTTCATTAAATCCAAGTCAGGTCAAATGGCAAGGCCAGGATGCAGAAATTAGGATTGATCTCGGTAGCCAGCCATTACTTTCTGCTAGCCAGCTGTTAAGTTCAGTTCCATCCTGATAGCAACATTACATGTATTGCCAAAACACATACCAATTTTATCCGATGGAATGAAGTTATGTATAATAATGTGGGTTGATGAGCATTTAATATGAAATTCACTTTACGTGTTTCCTTTCTCCCTTTAAAGGCTGCATATTTATTATATACAGTATTTGTATTTGAAGCTCAAATATTACACCAACATTTTTGGGTATATAACTCAAAATGTGGGGAAAGTGTAGTGTCCGGCCAGCATTGACTGTTTGAGTTTCTTGTCTAAACATTTTATTTCAACACTGAATAAGGAATTCTACCTTTTTCCAGAAGCAGCAGATTGGATCTAGTGATTTACAACCCCCCCTCCAATTCTGATTCTGTCTTAGAGGTGTACCCCTTTTTGTGGCGTGGCTTCATTGGTTATAGTATACTTTTCAGTTGCCATTTTCTAAGCTAGATCATTGAAACTCTGTCCACAGGGGTTGGAAAAGCTGTGATTTTGAGCTGTATTCTTTATTCAGTTTTTCTTCTGAAACCAGATTTTAATGTACTTCATTCAAGTCTCTCAAAATTGCCTCCGTGTGTGTGTGTGTGTGTGTGTGTGTGTGTGTGTGTGTAAAAGTCTGTTCAGAAGAAAAAAAATAATCTGTAAAATTTCTGTCCACAAACTTTGGCAGCTCTACAACTTACTTCTAGGTTTCAGTATTATGCATACTTACCTGGAAGTAAGCATTGCTGCCTGAGTAAGCATGCATATGATCAGGCTGTAAAACGCGCTGAGCATTTGCTTAACGAAACTCTTTTCTGCCAGCTGTAATACTATTTTTCCACTTATAATAACCAGCTAAATGATCTATCAAAGAAGTCCTGCTGTTTCAAAATGCTTGCTTTGTTCATTTTGTTTCATAACCATAACCATAAGAAAATAATACATATAAAATTACTGTAGTAAATATGCTGCTAAGTACATATGATAAACCAAGCAGTAATAAAGTCAGCATGTTGTTGCAGCATAGAAAACATATGGTTGTATCTTATCATTAAAGTTAATATTCCAGAAGTTTATGAACAGATTCAATAAATCTGTTAGTTTTTATATATATATATATATATATAATATATATATATAAGCAACCATTGTCATTTACAGTGTGATCTCCCCTTTTTAATGCTATTCTAAAATTTCAGGGATGGGTGTAATTTTCAGATTCTAAATCTGTAATGTCTACTTTTCCTGCTAAGTACTTTTTATGATATTTCCTTAATTCTCCCTAACACTTCATCTCCAAAGTCTTTGCATATCTGAACAAACCTTAACACTCTATCTCCAACACTTATCTGTCACATTTGTGTATATTTTACTATAGTAACGTGCCATTAATGAATGTTTTTTAATCAAATATACAGTGGTACCTTGCAAGACGAATGCCTCACAAGACGAAAAACTCGCAAGACGAAAGAGTTTTCCGTTTTTTGAGTCGCTTCGCAAGACGAATTTCCCTATGGGCTTGCTGCGCAAGATGAAAACGTCTTGCGAGTTCGTTTCCTTTTTCTTAAAGCTGCTAAGTTAATAGCGAGTTTGTTTCCTTTTTCTTAATTGCGAGTTTGTTTCCTTTTTCTTAAAGCCGGTACGTACTGTTAATAGCCGTGCTTCGCAAGACGAAAAATCTGCAAGACGAAAAATCCGCAAGACGAAAAAACTCGCAGAACGAATTAATTTCGTCTTGCGAGGCACCACTGTATATATATATATTTCAGATTAGCACTAATCAGCCTAATTGACACATTGTTAAATATCCGAATCCACTCTTCTTCAGGTATTTTGTTGTTTAAAAATCTTTACCTCCCCACTCCCGCAGGCCTGAATCCAAAATCATTGTATATATTTTACTCAGTGCTTTTTTCTGGGGGGTACGCATACCCCTAAACATTTTGTGAATCTTAAGTTTGGCCTCATTGAGGGACAGTATTTCAATATGAATAGGAAAATGAGAGTACCCCTAAACATTTTTTTAAAGAAAAAAGGCACTGATTTTACTTATGAGATTAGGACAACAGAACAAGTTCTTCAGCGAATGCTTTAAACTGGTAGGAGTCTTGTTACAAAATAGTGAGAAACAGCCTGCCCTGCACGTTTCTTCACCTTTCTCTGTAGGGTTTGCATATTCAACTATCAAACCCTTCCCCACTGTAGAAACTGCTAGCTTTTGTGGGGTTAAAATGAAGGCTGTACAAAGATAATTGTCACATATTTTGCTCCACCCACTTTTGCCTCTGCCCCTGGCACGTGTCAGCTAGAAGGTTGCCTGTGAGGGAATATAGCCATTGCACTGAAAATGACCCCCCTCCTCTGTTTTCTAGCAAGTACGGGCTGAGGAAATGCTCGCCTGGGGATACCCTCCCTGCTAGGCCCAGTTAGCAAAGCTAACTTGAGCGACCATCCAGTACACCTTGAGAGTGACTTTCCCAGCTTCCTGTTTCCCCACACCTGTAGAATTTATGCTTATGATCCAAGCAGTAGGACCTTGGAAACTTGCCTGAGTTGGGTGGAGCAGTTCCTCTGGTGTCCCGACAAGTTCACTGGTTTGCATTGCACAATAAGCTGTCGTTTCAACTACTGTATTTGCTTTTTTCCTCAGTCCACTCTATCTGGAGCGTGGAACAAATGCATCTAAAGACACTTCAATTCAGAGGGATTAAATGATAAGATTATGATGATGATGATTAAAATTAGAACAGCCCAGAGCCCTTCTTACAGAATTCTAATATTCACATGATTTTGCAGATCTCGTCTCTAAAGTACATAGTAAGCTCATTGTAGTTCTATTTTTAGAAAAAGTGGGTTTTGTTGAAAAGGTCAGTATACACTCCTTACAATGATAATTTTAAAAATATAAAATGGTAATGAAACCTTAAACTCTACTTGCCAGATGATTGGTGAACTCTTAGCTTCAAAATCGTATAATATTTTCTAAGGCAGTTGTTACTGAATGAGTTGGTTGTGCCTATGTGAAATCTGTTTACCTGGTAGGAAGCTTTAGCATCCAGACTCTTTCAAGTAAAGTTTGGAAATAGTTCAGTTCTGTTGGAAGGTTCGTAAAAATGCTTCCAGTAGCAATTGATTAAAGTTTAATGCCCACGGTCCTGCAAAGTTTTGTTTGGCTGTTGTTCCTGGCGAGTAGCCTGCTTCTAGTTTTCATGCCCATTCTTTGTCACCCAGTCAGCCGTTGCTATAAATTTGTTTTGAACTTAAATACACTTACAAGCACTTATAGAGCGCTGACAAATTATTTGTCATTTTGCCAAACGCCTTAACAAATACTTTGTCTTACAAGCAGGCATTTTAGTGTTAACAGGGACATGAACTGCTTTGTCAGGTGTGCCGATACTTTAGCCGATTCTGAAACTGGTTTCTGCTTGCTCTGGGGCTGATGTTTAGTTCCTGAGATGCACTGGCTTGCATCCAAAGAACCATGAGGAGGAGACTGTTTATATTTATTTTTACACACACACACACACACACACACACACACACACACAACCATTGTTCCATAAGTTGGCCCACAAGGACTTCCACAGTGTAGTGGATGTTGCTTTGCATGAGAAACATGAATGAAGAAGCTTTAGGTCGTGGAGTATAAACTCTAGCAGGCCATAAAAAGGTCTGAGAAAAAGAAATGTGGAAAGGGAACAAATTCCTTTTTATTTGGGATCACTTCTCTGATTAAACGTTTGCCTTTCTGGTTAGAAACAGATTTTCTTTGAGGAGAAGAGTATGTATGCTACTTTTCTGGGCAATGTGCTTGAATGTGTAGATAATGTGCAACTATGGGAATTACTGAATGAGATTGAAAATCTGGTCTCGATCCGTTTTAGTTTGATTTCAGGCTTGTGTTTGTCTTGATTGTCCTTTTGGATGACACCTTATGCCCAGTGGAGGACAGGAAAAGTGTGAGTGTGTGTAGAGAGAGAGAGAAAAGAAGAAAGCAATCTTTTTGTAACCTTAAGTGATGCAGCTGAAGTGTGGGCATAGAATCTGAACACTGCACAATGCTGTTTTCCATTCTTCTTTCCTGCACTTAGCCCAGGTCTACCATCACAAAAAATAGGTAATAAGCACAAACGTAAGGGCAGGAATGATTGTTACTGGGTGAACGACAGCAGTGCATATATTTCTCAGGTGAAGAGGAAATACCTTTGTCTGGTAGGTAGTGTGTAAATATTCATGTTTGAGAAATGATCAGATTGGTTTTTTCATTCACATAGTTATATCTTAAATGCAGCCATAGACTTACCTGTTCCCTATTTAACCTATTTATTATAGAAAGGAAAATATCATTTACATTAAAAAAAAATCTATTATAAGAAATCCCCTCCATTTTTATCCATCCTCCTCATACAGTAGACATTGCAGAAGTCTAAATGGGAGATTACCAAAAACTATTGAATAAATTCTACAAAAGAGCAGCTGTTGAAGAGGGATGTTCTTGGGCTGCAGTCCGCAAGAGGCAGTTTTTCCTATATTGCAGTAGCTTTCTTATTCAAAAGCAAGTCATGTTCTTCCACCATCATTTCAGTTATTATACAAAATTGCTTACTGGTCTACATTGCTGAAACTAGTTCTTATTGCAGTGGTAGCAATCAAGTTACTAAGAATTCTTAACAGATTACATTGCTGTAACGAAGCCATGTAAACTTCATTTTTATAGATAATGACTTTTTCTTATATGATAATGGACTTCGTATGTTCCAATTACACAATCTGAATGATGAAAGTAGAATGACAGGACAATCCTGTTTGTGACGACTAAGAAGTAATCCCTATTGAGTTCAATGGGGCTTCATATCGGCTGAGTGTGTTTAGGACTGCTGAATTATGCCAAATATAAGCACGGTGGTTGTAGACATTGTTTTGCAATCATCAGGCTAGTGAAAGTGGGATTCTGGTGTCAGAATGGCAGTTTCTGGGAACATGATAGCTCTCTTTTTTAAATGGGGGCAATCCTCACTCTTTCCTACTTGAGGAGCAAATGGTTAGCGTGTATGTGTTTGGACTTCATGCCCTATGGCATACCACCTGCCTCTTGGAAAAATGCCAGGGTTGCTGCTAAAAGATTAAGACTGGGTGTGGATTATGTATCTTTGTGCTGCTTTGATTATTCTGTAGCTTGCAGTTAAGCACTGGGAGTTGCTGGTTTTGTTACAAATCGCTATTACTGGCCTTTGCTAGAGGCAAGCACAATTATAAACGATGGTTGGCCTACACTGTACCTGGATGCTACCTTGTATTTATGTTTCAGTTCCAGGATTTTGTTTACACTGGTGCTTTTGAAAGTAAATCTGAGCCTTTGTTTTCTTTAGAATATTCAATTTTGAATTATTAATCCTGTAATCTTTGGAATCTGTTTGGTAGGCGCTGGAAGTGGTAAATCTTTTCCAGTCTTAAATCCTATATGGACGTATGTCCTCAATCTCATTCTTATAATTCTGCTTGCTGAGATGGTTGACTGGTGGAGTCTCAGACTGCCGCTACTGTTTCAAGATTAGGGATTATTCATTGGTGTACACTTAAACTGATTGTTTTCTGAAATTCTAATAAAGAAAGGGTGACTAACCTGCAGATTAGATTGATTTAAATCAATGATTTTAAATCGGCAAGAAAAAGACTGATATAAATCCTAAATCATGTTTTCCATTGATACTCCTTCCTATGTTTCCTGAACAATGATGCAAATCTGCCCACAAAAATCATGTATGTTATTTACACTTTTGTTTCATTCTTACAACCAGTCCTTTCCTCTCTTAGTGATACTGTACACATTTTGCATACTTTCCTTTTTTTAAAACCTGTAGAGTGAATAGCTTCCCTATTTAGAGGGAGTGTCTTTCAAATATTTTCATAAAGGATCTTAACAGCCACACCCATGACAGGTTACAAGATTAACAATACAATCCTATTTAATGAGAAGTAAGTTCCCTTGAGTTCAGTGGTGGTTTCTCCCAAGTAAGTGGGTTTAGGGCTACAGCTGAAATATGGAAATATAGAAGTCTGGAATTTTGGGAGGCTTTTTCCATTCAGGAGGGACTACTTGCTTGCAAATTTTGTCCTCTTCTGTCAAGTATTGGGATAGAACAGTGGTTCTCAAAGGATGTAGCAGGAAAGGATGACAAGTTGGGTGGGGAGAGATTCAAGGACAATCAAAGAAACATTTAAAGATTTCAGTATAGTATAGTGTATCAGAAGTTTTCAATCTTTTTGAATTAATGGCCCCCATTGACCAACTCTATTCTTTCTGCGGCACCCCTGTGGGGCTCAGGAGCCCAGTTATATCACCCCTTGCCTGCAGAGCTGGCAGCCTCTCACCCTTTTTCGAACATCCTCCCTTGGGGAGTGTTCTCTCAGCCTTCTCTCCTCTCCTCTCCTTGGGAACCCTCCAGGCAGCCACTGCCCCTAGTCTTTGAGCTGCCCCCCCCCACCCCAAAGAGAGGTGCTTCCTCACACTGCCCCTTGGGGGCCTGGGCCTTATCTGTCCATTCCCAACAGCAAGGGCTGGCAGACTGGCTGGCTGGGCTTCCTCACCCACTTGCTTGCTTACTCTGATGCTGCCTCAGCTCCTGGCAACCAGCACCCCCTGGCCAGCCCCAGTGGCACCATTCGCTTGCAGAGTTTGTAGCCGAGGCTGTTGCAAGCAACAGCTGTGCAAGACTTTGGGAGGCAGAGACGCGAGAGGGCATTAGAGACGGAAGGGAAAGAAAGGGGGCCAGAGGCCATGTTGCCCACAGCACCCCTGACCATCACTCAAGGCACCCCCAGGTGCCACTGTACACTGGTTGAAAACCACTGTAGCACAACACAACACAACACAACACAACACAACACAACACATGTATTTTGGGGTAGCAACATCTACAACTCTCTTCAAGAGCATTTGCTAGTCTACAGTTCTCCACGACATACTGTTGTGAACAGGGATTTTCAACTCTGTCAGATCTGAAAGATCAGAAAAGAGAAAGGCTTCTTTGTTTGAATGAGGAGATGAGAGTTTGCTAGTCTCAAATTAGACCTAATATAAATGAGAAAAAGCAAACTCACACCTCTAATTGAGTTTGTAAGCATACTTAAGGTACATATGTAAGCGTCTCGTTTATAATTATATTTTGGGAACAACTTGTGTTCTTATGTAGCTGCATTGTTTTATTCTTTCTGGGTGTCCCATGATCATATTATAAAGTAGTTGTGTTCTGTGTTATAAATCAAGCACTGCTAGGAGTTGTTCCTTAATCTTTTCCAATGTATTTCTTAGCAATAAAAAAATAGGCGTGGAGCTAGTAAATTTTTGTTCTTGAAGTGTGGTTCAGAGAAAAAAGTTTGAGAACCACTGGGTTAGAAGAACCTGTGCACTTCTCTTTTTATTTTCTTGTGTTCTTCTTTCCAGAGTTGCTACTCTGTGCTTCCCTTGGCAGCCCAAAAGTAGAAAGCAAAAATGAGGTACCCATGGCATGCAGGTTGAAGCAGGCCCAGATTCCTACTGAACAGACATATTTGAGAAATGATTTTCATCTAGAAAAGTCATTTATCTTAACATGCTGGTTAGAAAGCTTTAATTCAGTTTATAGATTAATGTGGGGTTTTAGCTGCTATCATCATCATCATCATCATCATCATCACAAAGCATGATTCATAAACCAAGAACAAATCTTTGTTACAGCACATGGTTAGTCTGGAGATTGCTAAACCATAGTCCTGTGTTCAGATGGCATGTTAAGCCAAACTACAGTTCACCTTTGTGGGGCTCAGGAGCAAAAATACCAGGGAGGAGCACCTGTGTGCTTACATGTTTGTGCCAAATGGTTTTTTTTAGTGTGATATGTGAACCAAATATGCCATGCACATATGCCATGCTGTGATGTCCTGTGGGATACGAGTGTGGCCCGCTGTTGTAGAGGAAATTTTGAAATCAGTGGATAGTAATTGTACAGGGCCACATTAGAATTGCAGAAAACATGAAAGTTAATAAAACATCAAACTCTGCTGAAAGTAAGCTGTACACAAGGAGGTGTAATGAAAACAGCATTCAATCAACTTGGTTATATTTGCTTACAGATGAAAGAGATTTATTGGGTACAGTGTGGTTTTCTGAGTGGTCATACAAGGGCAATTCTTGCACTGAAATAACATTGTTTCCCCTTCAGTGAATGTAAACAGGAAAACAGTTTTCATTTGTGAGTTTTAGCTGAGTAATATATATAGCTTTGGTCATCTATTGGGGTGAAAGATAACTTGCAAGAACTTTGTCACAGAGTACTTCCAGCACAACTGGTAAAATTTGTTATGCTGATGGCTTAAATTGCTTCAAAACACAGAGTGCTTGGAGCTTTGGGCACATAATTCATAGATTGCATGATACAGATAAATGCTTGCTTCAGAAAGTCATTTTGCTGCACATTTCTCAAAATGCATAATTAAAAACCAAAATGAGGACTTATTCTTAATGCGCAAGTGTAGCTTTGCATGCACTATAGCCTGCTCTCTTGCTGTGAAATTTGTGGTACTGAAGTGTATATCTTTTCACAAAATGTGCATTGCCTTTAAAGTGGGTTTGAGTTAGTGTGTGTTCAAAGGATAGGGGGTGGTGGCAAACCAAGATTTTGTGGGGGTAAAAATTGCTTGGAGAAAAAAAAGGCATTACCTTTTGTTAATTTTTTACTCCTGACCTACTTTGGTTTTGTTGAAATAGCGGTTCCAGGTTTTATCTTTCACTTATTATTAGTTCCTTCAGATCATATACATGTCTAATTCAAAGTTAACTGGCAGAAATTCTGCTGCAGTTGAAACAAGTTAAGGGCAGGCAATTCAGAATATACCTGGCCTGATGAGATTACAGCCCAGTAATGCTTCTGGTGACTTGTCTGCATGCCGGTTGTTTTGGGGAGGAAAGTTTTGGTGGGATGGATGCACCTTATGAGCCCCTTCTGGCAGCTTGAATGTATGTGCATCTCTGTGTTGTTGTTGTTTAGTTGTTTAGTCATGTCCGACTCTTCGTGACCCCATGGACCAGAGCACGCCAGGCACTCCTGTCTTCCACTGCCTCCTGCAGGTTGGTCAAACTCATGCTGGTAGCTTCGAGAACACTATCTAACGATCTCATCCTCTACTTGTGCCCATAATCTTTCCCAACATCAGGGTCTTTTCCAGGGAGACTTCTCTTCTCATGAGGTGGCCAAAGTATTGGAGCCTCAGCTTCAGGATCTGTCCTTCCAATGAGCACTCAGGGCTCATTTCCTTAAGAATGGATCGGTTTGATGATGTTTTTCTTTTACAGATTGTGGCAGGGTTATGTGTTGATTCTGTGGACCACTGTATTGATATAGGAAGTTGTAGATTGCTTGTACTGTTCCACATTTTTGTTTGTGTTCATTGGTTTTATTGATGTGTTTATACTGTGAGCTGTCTCATAATCCTATTTTGATGAAGGGGAGTCAAATATTCACATACAGTAAATATAGTCCTGTTTCTGTGAATGTGTGCATGTGACACATGCTGAAAATTGACTTCCTCTCCTGAACGGCCAAAAGCAGTTTAATGGAGGGGAGGAGAAACATAAGAATACCCGATCTGATAGTGGCTCTCAGGTCAGAAGTCCACATTACTGTTACCTTCAAGTTTCTAGCATTTTGTGGATTCTCTTGAAGTGCATAGCATGACAGTGACAATTTCTGAATGTTGCGCTATGGCTGCGTGTGCTTTATCATAATGTGTAAAGTTAGTTTTGGACATGCATATTGGTGTTTGAAACTTGTACAGAAAAATGGGAAGGCAGAAAATTGGGAGGAACCCTACAGGGGAACTTTTGGGCACAACCAACAGGATATTTTGCATCAGAGTTGGAGGTCAAAAGCACAAGATTTTTAAAAATGCGTTGGACTCCATAAATTTACTTCTGTGCCCCTGAAGGCTTCCCCACCTCTTGAAAAAGTTCCCTGAAATGGAGCCCCTTTCTCATAATTCATTTTCAGGAGGCATATTCTCTGTACATTCAGTTTAGAGTTACATTTAGACCATGGAGACAGTACTTGAACATTCTTGGTAAAATAACACCTTCACATTGCAACCCTAAGCATGTTTATTCTGACGTGCATTCAATTTATTTCAATGGGAATCACTACCTATTAAGTGTTGTTAGGATTGCAGCTTTTGCATACCTCAGATGACATGTATCAACCAGCTCATTGCAGCACTCACCAAGCATGTTAGCTTGCTCAGTTTTTCGTTAGAAGCAGGAAGAGCCAGATGGAAGTTAAAATACTGTGCTTTCATGTTTTGAAATTAGTAATGTAGCATTTTACATGAAAGTTATGACACATTCGGTGATGTGACTAGAAAGCTCATCTTTGGTTTAAATTGACAGTAGTACAGTATTCTTGTTTATAGGGTTTGCCAGGGTGGTGTCTGTAGGAATTTGAAAATTTGAAAGGATATTTTCAAATACAAAGCTTTAGAAATAGTCCTGTTATAGTAAGGGCGTTATTTTCACTGTAAGTTAAAGAAAAGCAGCAAAAATGCAACTAGTGATTTGGGGCAGAAAACCTCTTTCTCCCTGTATATCAGATGGTGTATTAAATTCTCTCATTTCTAGAAATAGATTGGGTGGCATACTGTTGAGGACACCTGCCACCCCAGATTTTCACTGATGCAATGGGACATCTCCTTCCTCTCCTCCCCTCTGCACCCCTTTGTGCACCCCCAAATCTGAGCAACTCTGGGAGGCATATGAGGGCGAAGAAGACAGGGAAGTCCATTAATTAGTAACAGAATGGTTGGATACACTATCTGTCAGACTGAATAACTTTTTTGAGGCAACATATCTACTTGCATAGTCTCTATTTCTTTGTGAAGAGAGTGGATTAAAAGCAGAAGTATGCATAATTGAAGCATGCTAAATTAGAACCCAATTGATTTAGGGCGTTGGAAAAATATCTTCAGCTTTTTCTGGAAAATCCACATCACTGGGTAGGGCTCCAGTTTCTTGCTTGAGGAGTAGTATTTTTGGAAATAACAACGTTAATTCTGAGCTTTAGGTTTCAGTATGACTGAGCGGCGGGGGGAGGGTCAACTTTGGAAGCATTTGCTGTATTTTTTTGCAATGGTGTCAGATTTGTCTCTTTTATGCCTGTACTTGGTCGTGTTCAAAATAATCGTGAAAGCAGAATGATAGAATGGAGGGACTGAGGAGGTGCCATAGCTCATAGAAGAGCATATCCTTTGGACTCATATGATCCCACATTCAATCCCTGCCTGTTAAGACAGAAAAATATGAGAGGCTATTGAAACTGCTTATGTAAAACAGATACTGTATAACAGTGTCAGCTGTGGATGGTGGATGTAGATGGAGTGTCTAACTTCATGTTATTCTGAGGTGGGCAACAGTTGTCCTTGACTGAGCACCTGAATGGGAAACCAGATTGGTTTCTTTCTATCTCCCTGTGAGGAGCTGTGTCCATGGTCTCCTAGACTGCCCTGTAGTGATGCCAGTAGCCCTCAGGACTAGCAGTATCACCTGGGAAGGAGTGATGGGAGGAAGGAAGGAGTAAGCAGGGGAGGACTACACAGCAAAATTATTTGGAAGGCTGTACTGCAGTGGTTTCAGAATACAGTGGTATCTTGATTCTCGAACTTAATCTGTTCCAGGAGTCTGTTTGTCTCCCAAAATGGTTTGAAAACCAAGGTGCAGCTTCTGATTGGCTGCAGGAGCTTCCTGCACTCAATCAGAAGCCGCGTCGGACGTTTGGCTTCCAAAAAACTTTCGGAAACCAGAACACACACACTTCTGGGTTTGCGGTGTCCGGGAGCCGATTTGTTTGACAACTAAGCCATTCAGGAACCAAGGTACCACTGTATTAAAATATAGTCCTGTGATTTATGGGACTGGCTGCATAGCCACAGTTAGCAACTATCTTTGCTGAGAAGATGGAATCCCCCAGGATGATCAAGGCAGCTGCCAGCAAGTCCTGTCCTCAGTGTGTTCCCATTTGCTACTGCCAAAGCTTTTGCTTCTTCCTCCTTCACTCCCCCCACACCCAGCCCTGCACCTGAAATTGGTCTCTCTCTCTCTCTCTCTCTCTCTCTCTCTCTCTCTCTCTCTCTCTCTCTCTCTTTCTGTGTGTGTGTGTGTGTGTGACAGCAGGGGTAGGAAGGAGCAGAAACCCTAGACATTTAGCAACATAGTTTATTGCTTCCAGATACTGTTACATGATCTTAGTATTTACCAACGCCTTTGTCTAGCAGTGGCCTCATGTAGATTTTTGCCTTCTTTTGTCCTTTATTAAGAAATACACGCTAGATGGAGGGGTGCGTTTGTGCCCCTCCTTACCATGATTCCCCTCATGCATACAGCATGTGCTCCTTTCTCTCCCCGCCTAGAAGGACAGGAAACCTCCTAGGCACCTGGCTTACTGCAGTGTATACAGATGCGAAACTTCTGCTTAAGAATGCAAACTATTTCCCCCCATATATACTACTAAGAGTGTGGTGGTGCCAAAAATTAGAAAGATGTTCTGAATGCTTCCTCTTTGCTGCTTGAAATGGCTGCTTCTTGAGATGGGAGGAAGAGGTCAGATGACAGGGCTGGGCCAGTTGAGCTATAGCAACCTACTGTTCTCTGTGTTGTGTTGCAGTGCAGGAATTTTGGTCCTGGGTTATAGACAGAAAAGGGATGCTGCTTGTATATTGCCCACACCAGTGCCCAGCAACCTTCCTAAGTGAGCCTGTTCAGGTGATGTTGTAGTCCTGAGGGATGGCTCGGTTGGTAGAGCGTGAGTCTTTTATTTTCAGGGCTGTGGGTTTGAGCACTACACTGAGTGAAAGATTTTTGCACTGCAAGGTATTGGACCAGATTATCCTTGTGATCCCTTTGAACTCTATGATTCTATGAATCCAAGAATGGAGGTTCTTAGGGATTTGAGACACCTACACCAGGGGACTAGCTCAATTATGTATGGGCACCATGAGGAGAATGGGGCTGCCTAAGTCTGTTTTCGGCCCAACACATAGTGTAAGGCATGGGTAAGCAAACTAAGGCCTGGGGGCTGGATCCGGCCCAATCGCCTTCTCAATCCAGCCCGTGGACGGTCCGGGAATCAGCATGTTTTTACATGAGTAGAACGTGTCCTTTTATTTAAAATGCATCTCTGGGTTATTTATGGGGCATGGGAATTTTTTCACCCCCCCCCCAATATAGTCTGGCCCTCCACAAGGTCTGAGGGACAGTGGACTGGCCCCCACTGAAAAAGTTTGCTGACCCCTGGTGTAAGGGGACACCCTCAATTTGATTTTTGCACTGAACTGATGACAGCAAGCCACTTTGAGCTTTGACTGCCCACCTGTCAAAGCTTGACCACCGGGATTTGGGGAACTGAGGATCTGCCCCAACAGTCTAGTTCTCCACCCCCTGGTGTATGTGCTCTTGCCAGCTTGCTGTCTTTTGTTTATTTGTTTATTGATAGATCGTATGAGTCTATTGGGTTTCATTAGTATTGTACCCTGCTTTGGGATTATTTTATAATGAAAAGTAGGCAACAAATTGAATAAATAAATAGTAAATTAACAAAGTAACTGCTCTGAAGAAGATAATGTATGTGTGCCTGCCATGAGGGAACAGAGTCATTAGGTGCCCCAATTTAATAATCCACATAATAAATCAGTATGAATTCACTTTCATTCATATTTCTCTTGTCAGTAGGCAGAATGCAGATACCCAGAACAAGGGCTCCAAAATGTTTCTTAGCTGCTGAAAACAGAGGACTGCTTTATGTTTTTCCCCAAGTTGCCAAATGATTTTGAAATATTTATTTATTCAAACAATGGATTGAATAGATTCTAATGATTAAGATATGTGGTACTACATTTCTGTAATATAAACAGGCTGTGCAGTTATCCTGCATATTTTAATCTTGTGTACGCTAGTAGCAGCTACATATTTTTGGGCATTGATGCAGGAGCTTGTCAAACCAAAATGGTTTAAAATGTAATTATAGAATAGGGCGCAGATTGAAATGAAATGAAGAATGTTTTAAATTTCATCTTTTTATTAACATAAAACACTAGCTTGAGATAAAAGAGCTTTGGTATAAGATAGGGTTCCCTTTTTTGTTTTCTGTTTTGTGATAATGTGCAGACAGAGCCAGATCAGGCATCCACTTTTATCCTGTATTCTGTTTGCAACAGTTGGCAGTGCCTGGGAGTTTGAGGAACTGCTAGATTTCTATATAGAATCTTAGCTTTCAGCAATAACAAACAGTTCAGCTATACCCCTGCATATTAAATTGCAAGTGCTTACATGTTGTTTTCCATGGGTCTTATTTCTGTTAGTGCTTTTGATAGGAGAAATACCTATTTCCCTACAAAGAAAGCATGGTAAGTTTTAAAGCGTAGTACAGTGGTACCTTGGTTCTCGAGCGTAATCTGTTTTGGAAGACCATTCGACTTCTGAAATGTTTGACAACTGAGGCCTAAAAGACTGGCTGCAAGTTCAGTGGAGAAAATTGAAAAACACACAGCAGAAGCCGTTTGATTTCCAAGGCACATTTGAAAATGGAAGCATTTACTTCTGGGTTTTCAGCGTTTGAAAACCGAAACGTTCAGCTTCCAAGATGCTCAAAAAATGAGGTACCACTGTATTCTGTTGTATGAAAATCTGCTTTCTTATTAAGCTTCTGCCTATTCACTTTTTGCAGACTTATCCAACATCAATGGTCTCTCTTCTGAAGAGGCACTGAAAGTTTGAGAAAGAGCAATGCTAGTGTTTCGGTTTCTTTTAAAATTTGAAGTATTTGAGGAACTGTCCAATCAGATTAAAGCTAATTCAGGTTCCATTGATTTTTAAAATCTGTTTTATTTTCTAGATAACTAAGATTCAAAATAAGGAACTTTAAAATAAGTTGGCAAACTTGCATATCAGTTACTTGCAAAGGTTTTAATACTCTCTTGATTTTCTTCCCTGCAGGCGGAACTCACTGGCATCAAGTGGCGTAGGTATAACTTTGAAGGCCATGGAGATTGTGGCCCCATTATCTCGGCCCCTGCTCAAGATGACCCCATCCTTCTGAGTTTCATCCGCTGTCTGCAGGCCAATCTGCTTTGTGTCTGGCGCCGTGATGTCAAACCTGATTGTAAGGAGTTATGGATATTCTGGTGGGGAGATGAACCAAACTTAGTAGATGTGATACATCGTGAGCTACACAGTAAGTATTCTCCCCCTTCTCCATCTTGCTCTAATTCTACAGTGAATGTTTCTTTTCTGTGTGGTCTTCATTGCTTGTGTACAGAAAAATTTATTAAAAGCTGCGAATGCAATATATGAATGAAACCCCAGACCAGAAATAAATTGGATGTAAGGATACTGGTAATGTTGGTGATTTTTGAGTACAAGTGTAAACACACGTATTGAACTAAAATAGGCAGATGAAGAGCATAGAGACCTAATGGTCATATTATTCAAGAATGTAGAGACTTTACTTTTTGCGTTGTCTTTTTAACCTAATGGGGCAGTACAGAGACTTTATCCCAACTATATTTTCTGTTGTAACACCACATCTCCTCTAGAGGAGCAGATTGAAACCCTCTTCCACAAGGGGGCAATAGAAGTAGTGTACAGGGCCCAAAGACATCATGGATTCTGTTCAAAGGATTTCACCATCTCCAAGAAAGATGGAGGCCTCCAGCCTGTATTAGATCTTGCGATGCATTTATAAGATGCAAGGAAGATGTCTAGCGTCCTTCCACTTCATCACATTGGAGCACAGTTTGCCTCAGTATGGATAAAGGACATCTATTTCCACATCTCCACTAGCCAGAGCACCACCAGTTCCTCCACTTCACCTTGGGAGATGTACTTTTCAATTTAGAATTATTCTATTTAGCTTGCACCTTGAGCTCTTGGAACAAGGATGGTGGCACCTTAATTATGGAATGCCCTCCCTGATGAGAGTCAACCTGGCACTTACCTGGTGCCACACAGGTCTTTATGTATTTCATAAAATAAAATAAAAAATCTCTCTGAGGCTTTTTTTTTTTTTTTTTTTTGCTCTTGGAACATTTTGATTTTTCTGGGTTTTAAATGCTGTTTCACTGTTTGTGCTGGTTTTTATGTCAGAAATTAATTGGTTTTTTTAATGGTTTAATTTGCATATTGTCTGCTGCGTGTGAACCTCCCAGAGGACTTTGTTCATTGGGTTGCCAACAAATGTTCTAAATAAAAAAATTGGGAGCAAAAATCCTTCCTGCATGTAGCACTGGTAGGCAAAAAAACCCTGCTACTGTAGCACAGGAAAGCAGGTTATGGTTGGCCTTATTGCTGAGGCAAGGTCAAGGATGTGTTCTGGGGCTCAGTGGCTGTGAACAGATGTGAGAGAGTGAAGGTAGGGCTTTTTTTAAAAAAAATAAATGTCGAAACCAAATTGCAACTTCTTTTGCGGGGATAATAACATACCATGAAAATTCAGTGCAGCACTAATCTATAGGCAGTTATCAATATTCATTGGGCTGTTTTCATTCTCTAATTTATCCCAATAGGAACAATGACAATTATAATGTTACATGTCACATAGCTAGGTAGAAAAACAGTGCATGCTTTCAAGCATCCTGGACCAGAATTTTGGATACTGCTGGCGATTGAGGCAGTTTGTGGACAGGGAAGCTACTACACCAATTTGTGGACAAAAAACCATCGTAAATACTGCTTACCCCCCAGCTGTGCAGAAATAGAGATTAGTTAACACATCAACTAATGTTTTGATAGGGACACGGGTGGCGCTGTGGATTAAACCACAGAGCCTAGGACTTGCTGATCAGAAGGTCGGCGGTTCGAATCCCCACAACGGGGTGAGCTCCCGTTGCTTGGTCCCTGTTCCTGCCAACCTAGCAGTTCAAAAGCACCTCAAAGTGCAAGTAGATAAATAGGTACCGCTCTGGTGGGAATGTAAACGGCGTTTCCGTGCGCTGCTCTGTTCGCCAGAAGCGGCTTAGTCATGCTGGCCACATGACCTGGAAGCTGTATGCCGGCTCCCTCGGCCAATAAAGTGAGATGAGCACCACAACCCCAGAGTCGGTCACGACTGGACCTAATGGTCAGGGGTCCCTTTACCTTTAATGTTTTGATAATATGTGGGGTGGAGGTAAAAACGAATCTAGTGTCATGGTATATAATAATGAATGTGAACATAAATAAGAAATTTCTATTGCTTTTGAAGCAGGCTATGAAGATGCCTATTTGGTGTTGTCATCCCATTCCCAGGCAAACACTGACTAAAACAAATGGGGCAGTAGGAAGAATTAAATAAAATTTGTCTGGTCTTAGAGAGTGCTGTGGAAATGCAGTGCCTAGTGGCTAGGTGGAGGAACTTAATCTGCTTAAAAACAACAACTTCTGTACATCTTCTTTTTTCTGTTTTCCATGACAATTTGCTGGCTTGGCTATTTTTGGTTCACACGTTTAGACTCTTCCTGCTCTGCATGCTGCTTACATATGAACAGAAAAGGTTCCGCTAGCTAGTCTCATAAGCTAAAAGCTTGCCTTGCTATTAATGCTCAGCTCCGAGCTCCACAAAACTGAAATAAAGAAGGTGGTCACCCAGGGATGCATCCCCCTTTAGCTGTATCACCCCGTTTTTATTGAACTCCCTTCTCAGTGAAATTTTCCTGGTTTCCCTTTTATTTTATTTTTGGTGCCCGGTAAAAATGTTTGTCAGGCTTTCTAATGTGTATGCACATACCTTATGCTGAATTCTCTTAAAAAACAAAACAAAAAACTTGGTTATAATCTGGCTGTTTGTTGCTTTTTTGTTTTATTGATTATTGTTACAGTTTTATATTGCTAGTATCGTTCATTGGTAACCCATTTGGGGAGTCTTTGCCAGCCGAACCGCTTTCAGCAAAATGCGGTATATAAATAAACTCTGGTTAAAGAGTGGAATGGAGGAAAAAAATATCCAAGACAGCTAGCTAAATAAATAAATAAATAAATAGGCTGTTTAACTTGTAAGCTGCATAGTCGGAACATCCTAAAGGCAGTGACTGTCGTCCTTTTAGTAAAATATGCATGGCACTCCACAATGCCTAATTGGTTGCTGTGTGCTGTATTGTCTTTGGGCTGCGGTCATGGAAGTTTAGCAAGGTTGTGGGTTTTTCTCCCCCCCCACTCCACCCTCCTCCTTAACCCTGCTTTGTAACATGTCAGCTTTGTCGTTCTTGGGTCTTTACAAAATGCGTACCTCCACGAATACCAGATTGTTTACTTGGCAAGGAACCTGAGAAATCTCAGAGCAGGGATGATTTCTGCGTGCCTCTTGGCCTATTTTATGCAGGTAGCAATGCGTTCATGTATAATTAAAGCGATGGCTCAGAAGTGCTGCATCAAGCAATTCCATGGCTCTTAATTTTTTATGAGGCACCTGTTCGGAGTGGAGGCATTGGTGACATTCCTACTTACCCAGATAAGCTTCAATAATATGTTTTCTCTTTATGAAACAAGTTTTATTTATTTTTCAAGTGCAGTTTGGGGCTTAAGTGTGTTTGGTGATCATCTTGTTGGAAGGAAATCTCCGCCTCCTGTTTCCTTTGCTGCCGTAAAAAAAGATGTCTCTGGCTTATGTGCAATGCTTTAAGTAACTGAATTACAATATTTGCTAGTTCTGGAGTTAAATGTAAATTGGAAAACATGTAACATCTGGGGAGTTGACTCCGTCGCTGTGTGCATGTATGATCTTTTGTACTTCCACACTCCGTCTCAAAAGAAAGAATCTTAGCACCTGCCATTGTTTCAGGTTTACCTAAATACAAGAATAACCTTGAAGTTAAGCATCCAGTAAAAGAAAAAGGGGAAACACCAAAAGTGGCGATGTCTAGGATAATTTTGTTGAAAGAGGAGAATGTAGGCTTGAATTGAAAGGAACCTTGTGTATTGTCAGGTTGTGCTGCTGAGGAAGAAAATCTCTGGTATGGGAATTGACTGCACTCTGGTTTAGCACCTCTTAGCTTTTTGCCTTGGCCTTTGGGATTAGGAGGAAAGCCCTATAGGGGACACCAGTCTGAATGCAATTTTGCCATGCATTGCCATAGACATTGGCACTTCTTTGACTTCTTGCTGGAGTGGAAAAGCCCTAAATTGATTGGGATCAGAATTGGTACATTGGTACATTTGAAATTCTATCTAGTAAGCACTGCTATTTTTTACCATGTTAATTTTACATGCTGTATAAATACCTTCAACTTGTCAAAAAACCCAAAGCATCTGAGCTGAAATACTTGATTAGTGAAAAATTAATAAAGTATCCTTACTGTTGATGAAGTGTTATATTAAAACAATGTCAAAGTGTTGCTTTGGAAATCCTTATTGTTGGACATCTTGTAAATATAAGCCATTAAAACTCAAATGGCATATACTTCTTTACATTGTTTAAAGTTTAAGGAAAAAAAGCAGAAAACTTATATTAACTTTCAACTCCTCTAAAGGACTATGCATTTATACTGGTCAGGTTGATAAGCCATAGTAGAAATTTGCTATGAACCAACACCATTCTGCTCAGTTGTGCCTTCTTTCCTCCTCATTGTCCTGGGTAAGAAACAATTATGGAGCAGCTGGCTAAGAATTATGTATGAACCAGTGCTCATGGTTTGCGTTTCTCCAAACAAACCACAAGCAAAAGCCAGGATTTCTTCTTGGCTTAACATTTGTAAGAAGCACACCACAAGTGCTGGTTCACATGTGATGGTAAGACAGCCATTACATGGGGTTTTTTTCTGGCTTGGAAAAGGGAGAAGTGAAGCAGGCACAACGTTTGCGGTAAAGCATGGTTTGTTTCTGATCTTGGGTTACCACTATGTGTGAACGATTATTATTATTATTAAAATTAAAATTTGTATACCACCCTTCATTTGAAGATCCCAGGGCGGTTCAGAACACAGAAATACAAAATGAGAATACAGAGTGCATAATAAAACAAAAACTATGTCATTTATTATATATGTTATGTATGTACTGTACACATGTTACAGTTATAAACTGGAAATCTTATTGAAGGGTGGGGCATAAATCCCTCAAATATTTAAATATTGGTGATATAATGCCTCCAGTGTGCTTAATGGAATACAAAAAGGAAGATCCCTGCCTCCCACAGCTTACAAAATGGAACTTTACACTAGGTAAACAGGAAGAGGAGGGAAGGGTAGACAGGATCACTAGCCACCTAGATTGTGTGGTATGCACATGCAGCCAGTAGTCTTTTAAGTGAGCATATGGAGCTAGCATGACTGTTTAAGCTTGATCCAAGAAGCAACATACGGCTCTCTTCATATTCCCTAGTATTAAAGGATTGTAGCTGGTATCTAGCTTGCAAGTGCTGGAAAATACTCCTGCATTCATAAATGTGGTCGCCCCCCCCCCCCCCCCTTGAGTAGTCTTTTCACATTGAAACCGTAATTCCAGCTAGTAGTTCTCTCTCTCTCTCTCTCTCTCTCTCTCTCTCTCTCTCTCTCTCTCTGTGTGTGTGTGTGTGTGTGTGTGTGTCGAAGTGGTTGGGTTGAGCCCCATCTTGAAGGTACAAATTTTAAATTAGGCGTTCCCAGAATATCTTTTGTTCAATGATCAGGAGCTTGTCCTTAGCATATTCTTAGAAGGGACTCTTCATTATTATTGTTTCACATATTCAGGACTGAAAGTTTGGGGGCTCTTATGCTCTGACAAGCTTAGTTTATGGCTGTTAGCATGCCAAAATATGCAGTATTAAGCCAAGGGCTTACCTCTTACACATTAATTATATTCTGCCCCCCTTATGCTACTTCAACATCTGGTTGACATCTTGGGAGCAGAAAAAGCTGTTACTTGGCGAGAGTCACAACCTCCGTTGTGTAGCTTGCTGGGCATTTCCTGGACATCTTATTTTTTTGCCATCTGTAGTACAGTTGTTGCACATTCCATACATGTATATTTAACTTCCTTCCTCAGGAAATGAGAGCAGGGAATTCACAAAGGATTTAAAAATACATTTTTGGCCTCATTTCAGTCTGTTAAAAGGCACTAGTTTATAAAAACCCCACTATGGATTTGTGTGTGAATGTAGACAACATGTGGGTACATGTGGGCAGGGGGACGAATACAATGAATCTGCTAATACTTTTAGTCAACTTTATAGTGCTCTTCTACAGCTTCTATTCATCTTAATCAGGATTAGATTAATTTTAATCAGTGCAATTGCAAAATAAAAATGTTTTAAATGAAGTTTCCAACTTTCTGTTTCATACATTTCCAGATCAGGTGTGTATGCTAAATGGTTGCAATCATAATTAAACAGAAAGCTGCCTTATAACTAAACTTGCATTGACATTTTAGTCGGTCACAATAAAGGTGGTGTTTGGGTTTATATTTTCGGGTCATACGTTCTCACATACGTTGCGCAAATGGTCTCTGGCACTGTGGCTTTTTGAGGGGATATTTACTGAGACCTTATGTGGATTCAGTAGAAGATTCTGGCTGGCATACGAACATCCATGGGCACTAGCACAACTTCCACCTTGCTCCTCCCCTTCCTGCTGGTTGCTCAGCGAGGCAGAGACTCGACTTCATTTTGGAGCATACACGGTTTTGTTTCTTGCACCCTTCCGAATTCTCCTCTCCAGGTGGACTGGACCTCTTTGAAGGGCGATGGCAAGCCTCTGCGTTTTGCCCGATCACCTCCTGTTGGATACCTTGTCTCTTGTCCCTATGGGCGACCTGATTCGAAACTGCCGTCCAGTCTGCTCCCGCTGGCGGGACCTGGTGGACTTGCCGGTTCTCTGGAAGCGGCTCTTCCGGCGGAAGGACAGCAACAAACGTGTGCCAGTTGTGCCACGTGATATAAAGGCCTACTACATTTTGGGCCGCCTGGAGAAGAATTTGATCAAGAACCCCTTTGGAGAAGATGGCTTGGACTATTGGACAACCAAGACCGTTGGAGAGGCCCAATGGAAAATTCAGGAAGTGCCTGAAAAGGCCTCATTGCGACTTGGAATGAGGGACTTCCTTCTGAGGAACCGCCCTGTGGATGATGGGCCCTGTCTTCAGGTTAAAAAAATGCTTTGCTGCTTGTGATGGGCTCTGCGCCAAGTCTCAGTTCATCATCTTGAAGGACAAAGGCTACTGGGATGAGCTGATAGATAGGGTCAAACCCACCGTTGTGGTGACGGATTGTTTTTACTGCACCAAAGGCACCCAATACCAGCTGCGGGTACAGCTGTTATCAGCAGACTTCAAGGTCCTAAGAGAGCGGTGTTCTGAAGACTTGTTCATGAATAGATCTAAACATGGAAGGTGGCAAGAGGTTTATTACTCCATCTTTGGCTGCCCTCCTGGTGTCCGCTACATCTTCTTTGAACACCGAGGCCAAAATGTCAATGAACGTAACCATAAAGGTGTGCGCATAACTAAAACCAGCATCACCCTTAAGTTCACTTACAATATTGGTTAACGGAACTGACTTCCTGAATTCCCTTTAAAGCTGGAGAGAAAACAAAGCACACCCCTCCTTTGGCTGGGCCAGTTTGTTTTTTTTTACTTCTTCTTGTGCGGGTGAGACTTTTACAAGATCCAGAACCAGAGCAGCGCACAGAAACACCATTTACCTTCCCACTGGAGCGGCACCTATTTATCTACTTGCACTTTGACATGCTTTCGAACTGCTAGGTTGGCAGGAGCAGGGACCGAGCAACGGGAGCTCACCCCGTCACAGGGATTCAAACTGCCGACCTTCTGACTGGGAAGCCCTAGGCTCTGTGGTTTAACCCACAGCGCCCCCCCCTGCGTCCCACCTACCTGGTAGTGCTTGAAATTATCCCTCTGCCCCCAATACAGTTCCCAATATGTTATTGTGGATGTTCTCGTTGACTTGCAATTCCTGAATGCTAGCAGTTGGGTGACCCTTTCCCAAGATAAACATTTTTTTCTCTCTCTTCTTCCTGGGACAGCAGGTTGTCTCATTTTCCAAGAACAGAGAATGAGCAACCTAGTGCAGCACACATAGTTCTCAAATAGTTATCTTAAAGGCTGTTCTTCTAGTGTTGTGGTTTGGAGCTTCCTGGATAGCTCAATTGGTAGAGCGTGAGACTCTTGATCTGAGGTTGGACTAGATGACCCTTGTTATCCCTTCCAACTCTACAATTTTATGATTCTATGTATATAAATAACCTCTGGGGAATTCTGCTTGTGCAGTGGGACTTTCCTACTTCCTTCCTAATGCAGTCCCTTACACCCCTTCAGAAAAATCCATTGCTGGTGACCATGAGACCTTTTGGAAAAGCACCCTGTGTAACGGTGGTGGAAACTGCATCAGCTTCAGATGTTCTGCTGTCCCCATGCAAGCAGAAGTGGTTTTGCTTGTTACGCGAGGGGCTTTTTGGATCTCAGCCTGTATTATTTATTTACAAATGCATTAGAAAATGATCATAGAGTATTCATTGTTTAGCAATTACCTAGGCTATACTTATATTTTTGAAATGAGAGGGTGTAATTTCTAATTATATACTTCAAATAACAACAACAGCAATAAAAGCCCTTGTCAAATTCAGCAACAAATAAACACCGATTATGGGTAAATTGTTTCAATATCTTCACTTAAACCTTGTAATCTAAATGCTTAGAAAGAATTGAAAGAGCTATTAAACGTGGCTGGAATTAGTTGGAGTGTTGAGAGTGAGCTAGGGTCCAACTTCTTGAAAGTAAATAAAATCAATGTGTTACCATAGGCAAGTTACTGAACCATGTAATTAGTTTTTTTCCTATGAAAATAAGACATTATATTGAGGCAACGGCAGAGCAGTATGTATTCTAGTTATATGAAAATTAAACAATCATTAAAAGATTGCATTTTTAAAAATGTTGCCTGAGGGGAAAATCTAATAAGACAGCTTTTTTTCTTTTTTGCCATTTATTGGGGAAATTTGAGCAATATCTTTTATAATGGTAGATGTATTTGCTTTAGGGAGAATCCTTTTTTCTAGTGAAATAAAGTCACTTAACTGTGTAAAGTAAATTTAAGTTAGCTTCCAGTAAGATCTGCATTAATAGAATTCATTGCTAATGCCTGTGTTGTGTACTGAGTCATTCTATACAAAGGGAGAGCTAATCTTACAAATAGATGAACTGTTACCTTGGAATGTTCATTTTCCTCTTACAACCAATAATTGTTGCTCTCAGACTGACTCACTCTGTTGTTAAAGAGCGTGAGGTTCTGTGTTGCCCTTGTTTGTATTGTAAGAGGCAGATGAGGGTTGTACAAATAATTTTTCATGTTGAGCTATCATTATATTTCATGCATATTATTTATTTGTCCTTAAAGAGCAGCAATATCAAATTTCTGGAGTTCTGTTTTTGATTTCTATTCTTTATATCTCATTAGCCAAGACTAGGGCATGGCTTTATTCTTTATGCCTATAGATTTACACAGTCAACAGTGACATGTGTTGACCTGCTTTCAATGTAATTAGGGTCATGATCAGTTAAAGGTGGTCTGCAGTGATATGGAAAGCAAAACAATTTACAGAAGGAAAGCTTTTAAAAATTTAAAACCAGATAGTAAACAGCAATTCAAACATAGAGGGAGAGAATGAAAGCAAAACGATAGAATAAGTTGTAGACCCTTGTGTAAATCTGGTCCCAAAATGAGGCAAAGCTGCTTCTATGATCATGCCCCTTGGCTAGTGTTTGGCGTAAATAATGTACATTCTTAAAAATATCTCAGTATTGTTTTCTATGACATACTTTTCATTCCATGACACGCTTCCACAGTCCTCTTCACTGTACATATGAAGAAAACTATAGAAATGTGTGTACACACACACACACACACACACACACCCTCCCCAAAGTGATTATTTTAAAGTGTGGCTTGCTGGAGCAGTAGTACCTAGGGAAGTGGCCTTAAATCATGTGTTGAAGTTCATTGCTTGTCCCCAGTTCCTTATTTGCACAGAGGTTCAAAACACCTCTGGGTCAGAAAAGTTTTTATTTTATTTTAACTGAAGTCTATAC
The DNA here is from genome assembly GCA_034642415.1 of Podarcis siculus. Taxonomy (NCBI): domain Eukaryota; kingdom Metazoa; phylum Chordata; class Lepidosauria; order Squamata; family Lacertidae; genus Podarcis; species Podarcis siculus. The sequence continues at coordinate 16,758,446 of JAXCMG010000019.1, read as the reverse complement.
AGTGGTACCTCAGGTTACATACGCTTCAGCTTACAGACTCCGCTAACCCAGAAATAGTGCTTCAGGTTAAGAACTTTGCTTCAGGATGAGAACAGAAATTGTGCTCCGGCGGCGCGGCAGCAGCAGGAGGCCCCATTAGCTAAAGTGGTGCTTCAGGTTAAGAACAGTTTCAGGTTAAGTACGAACCTCCAGAACGAATTAAGTACTTAACCTGAGGTACCGCTGTATGTCCCTTAACCCCATAGTAAGCTTTGAAATACCCCACAATATCCTAACCGTCCATAACCTGGAACACAATCTCCTTCAAGGCGCAGAATACTTTTATCCAGTCAAAATTGCTGTGTTTGTGTAGCACTCATGAATGCATGATTATCTCAGAAGACAAAAACAAACAAGGAATTAAGGGTGTGTGCCCCACAGTAAGTTTTAGGTAAAAGGTAAAGGTACCCCTGCCCGTACGGGCCAGTCTTGACAGACTCTGGGGTTGGTGCGCCCATCTCACTCTATAGGCCGGGGGCCAGCGCTGTCCGGAGACACTTCCGGGTCACGTGGCCAGCGTGACATCGCTGCTCTGGCGAGCCAGAGCCGCACACGGAAACGCCGTTTACCTTCCCGCTAGAAAGCGGTCCCTATTTATCTACTTGCACCCGGGGGTGCTTTCGAACTGCTAGGTTGGCAGGCGCTGGGACCGAGCAACGGGAGCGCACCCCGCCGTGGGGATTCGAACCGCCGACCTTTCGATCGGCAAGCCCTAGGCGCTGAGGCTTTTACCCACAGCGCCACCCGCGTCCCACAGTAAGTTTTGGGGCACCACAAATCATAAAATCATATTCCTACACATCCAGGAGAATGTCCTCTGAGTGCAGTCTTATTATAATCATGTCACACCCTGTGCTTTCCTGAGGCACAATATGCTGTCCAATACGGCACCCTGTGTTATTCATTCGTCTGCAAAAGTGTGTAATTTTTTCTTTGGCGTCTGTAGCAGAACTTGTATATTTCCAAGCCCATACCAAAGAAAACCTCCATATCTCATTGTAAACAAAATGCATGTATCTGTCGTCCCCAAAAGTAGTTACTCAAATTGCAATTGAATTGATGAGATTCCGCGCCCATCACAACAAACACACAGTTGAGGGGTGGGTGGGGAAACTGACTACAACTAGGCTGTGTAGATTCCACTAAGGAGTGGTGATAGATATAAGGGCAGAATTTGATCAAAGGTTTTCTGAAAGTGAAGATTTACTGAAAGCTTGCTGGGATTCTCAACTGTGCCTCTGTATACAACCTGTCATGTCATGCAGAGTTTCTCAGACAGTGGGTCTTGGGCCACTTTCATGTGGTCCTCAGTGCCATAGCCTGCCCTGCATCTCCTCATTTGCTTGCCTTGCTTCTCAGACATGCCATAACATTTTGGTTGGACCAGTGCGTGGATATAACTTCATGTTGTTGTTTTTTAAAAGAAAAATATGTCATTACTCTAGCGGTGTGTGCTTCACATTTTTCAACTAAATTTATTTTCCTTAATTTACTTGACCTGTAAGCATTTCTGTTCAGGCAGGAGATAATTAAAGAGCCCGCTGGATATCAATGATAGACTTCATTTTAAATAACTTAATAATGAATGTGGGAAACAATGCTTATTAGTAAGGCATTTAAGGACATAGGCACAGAAGATCATCAAAGTGATTGAAATGATAGTTTTATTATGTCTGTCTAGAATCACCGTCTTCCCATGCTGAGCTCTTCCCTTTTCCTCATCTGTTTTCATGAGATCAAGTAATTATCCCTGCAGCTTCTCTGAAGGAACCACTCCAGCTTGCTAAAAGCACATAGTGCTGAAAGTTAGTACAGTCTAACCTCTTCCATTTTAAGGAAAACATTACTTGGTTTTGCATTTGCAGTTCTTTCATGTGCAGAATGCAAATGCATTTTGCCGTTTTTCAAAATTGAGTGAATATATTTAGGTAGCCTGCTGGAGAAAAATGAAAATATGGTATCAGTTTTGCATAATATGATCAGAGCTTTCTCTTGGGAATATGGGGCTAGAGAAGTAAGAACTTAGAAACGGTTGATATTATAACAGAAGTTCCGATATTTTTCTGAGCAGCATTAACACACATACTGGAAGTTACAGTCTGGCAGACAGAACATTGTTCCTGGTGCGCCCAGAAGTTACTGCCCCTCGGTAGTATTTCTGTTTTGAAATATCAGCTTTCAAGGACAGCTCCTCATAAAATACATGGCAGTATTCAAGCCTGAAGATTGGGGTTGGTGGGGTAGAAGGCAGAGAGACCAACAGTGGATGGAACCAAAGCCAGGGAAATGAGGGGCCAGATGGGACTTGTCCACCTGGAGAATGAAAACAGTGATCCTAAACCTCCACTGCCTTTCAGGGCATATTTGGGAGGAAAAACGGCTAAGGAGTGAACCCTGCACTCCCTGGAGTGGAGTACGCCTCTTTCTGGCAACTCCTTCTGCTAACCCCGTGGCAAATGTATTGCTTTCCTTTCCTTTGGACCACGTTAGTGCGTCTTGCCATTTGGGAAGCCCAGGGCCTCCATACAAATTGCCCAGGCTTGTTTTACTGTTAACTCATCCCCCAAGATTTGATTAGCTTAGTGTTACTTGTTTACACAGCAGGGAGCTGTAGATATGGTTGTTATTAAAGGCAAATGGTACTGGAAAGGAGGTAACTGTTTATCAGGAGACATTTCCTATGAGAATTGACACTTAGCTAGACAATTATTAGTCACGGGCCCTTTTTGTGGGAGGCAATACTAACAGACTCCAACTGAGGAGTGAACATCATCATAGGGTCTTGAGCATTCAAGCTTGGGTAGGTTGCCTGGTTGTTAATACTTGTCTCCTGGCATCTTGGTTGGGGGTTGTTTTTTTTTTTAATAGCTAGATGGAGTGCTTAAGATATACTGAACACTGGGTTACTCCAGCATACCATCTTTGAAGAATGTTAAATGAGGTCCAGTTTTTAAATGTGTCACTAGGTGGGCTAAAAAGGCTTACGTATGTGATGCTGCATGTGGCTGGCCTTGCTTCAGATTCTGACCCTCAGCCAGTATGTGTGTAGAATTAGCTGTCTACTGTGAGCTTTTTTTATGCTGATTTCAAAAGCACTCATTAAACTGTGAAATCTTGTGTATGTCTATTCAGAAGAAAATCCTTTGAGTTCCATGGGACTTACTCACAAGTATGCTTGTGTAGTATTGCAGCCTAAATTACTTTTCAAAAAATGTATTTTGCATCCTTTTGCATTAATCTTGTGAGGTAGATCACGTGGCAGACTTACTTTCATGGCAAGTAACTGTGAACATGCAAGAGTGACAATTGGCCTGTGGTAGGTCTTCTAAGGGAAATAATATACATTTCTGGACCATGCTGACTCTAGTTATTCTGCATTAGATATTAATTTCCATACTCCCCCCCCCCAAAGGTGTGTTTTTGCATTTTAATTTCTTGGTGCTGCATACTGCAAACCTGGGATATTTTATTTAGTTTTGATTTTACTAAAATGAAAAAAATAATAATACTTTGACTTTGTAGATGCTGCTAAAATTATCTAAATATTCGAGGATAGTTTTGTTTTCTCTGGCTTCTTGGTGTTATCTTTAGAAGCAGAGAGTAGAAAGATAATGGCTGGCAGATGTGCCTTTCAGTTTCAGAGAGTAAGGAGAAGGAGTAGCTGCTGACATGCCTTTTTCTGTGCTTTTTGTCAGTTGGAAAAGCTGGTGATAAGTTGTTGTTTTCCTTAGTTTTCATTGGTTTACAAGAAGGTCCGCCCCCCCCTTTAGTATATTGTTTACTAGTTGTTTGCCTGAATGTCACTGATGTTAAATTCTGTGTGATGGTCTTCATTTCTCGGATAGAAAGTGGCCAAAACCTGAGGAAGTGGCAGTTTGAATGGAAATCTATATGTCTCTTTTAGAAAAGGAAAGTTTGTCATAGCCTGAGTTAGAATCCTTAGTCAGAACTGAACTTTCCACCAATGTGAAAGAGTCTGTGTAACATGATGAGAAACATTTTCCAAATTGCAAATATTGCTGCTTTCAGACAGCTTGAATAGAAGCCACTGCACCTGTTACTACAGTGGTGCCCCGCAAGACGAATGCCTCGCTAAACGAAAAACCCGCAAGAC
>JAXCMG010000019.1:16716681-16754283 GCA_034642415.1 Podarcis siculus | reverse complement strand
GCAGCCTAGGCAGCCCTACGGGAACTCTTCTGAAGGCTGGCGGCGGGAGAAGGGCTTTTCTTCCCACCGCCAGCCTTCAGAAGGCTGTTCTGAAGGCTGGCGGTGGGGAGAAAAGTCCTTCTCCCCCCGCCAGCCTTCAGAAGAGGTCCTGGGACAGACTGTCCCCGGACCTGGTCTGAAGGCGGTCTCCATAGGAACGCATTAATTGATTTTCAATGCATTCCTATGGGAAACCGTGCTTCGCAAGACGAAAAACTCGCAAGAAGAAGAAACTTGCGGAACGAATTAATTTCGTCTTGCGAGGCACCACTGTACAGTATAGTATAGGTGGACCTAACCTTTAATTGCCTTGGAAACCCATGTGTGAGTTAATCTGTCTTGGGTGTGTAGTGCATGTACATGCCATGTATGTTACACTTCAGCAAGGATTCAGTTTTTAATCTTGAATTCCTATGCTAAAATTTTGCTTGGAAACATTGGATGTATTTAATATTATTAGAAGTTATGTCTTAAGTTTTGTAACTACCTTGTAAGAAGTCAACTTGCAGAAAGGTGGTGCAACTCAGACACAGTTGCTTAAGGAATTTCTGGGATACTTCAGACTGGGGTAGCCAGATGTTTTGACCTACAACTCCCATCAGCCACCTCCCCCCCCCCAACCCGGTCAGCGATCAGGGTGATAGGAGATGTAATCCGGAACATTTGGAGGATACCATTTTAGCTACTCCTGCCTCCACACTAATGGTAAAAACCCACTTTGCACTATGACAATAGTGCATAGGTTTAGGTGTCCAAGTGCTAGTGAAACAGCAGACACAGAGGTGCCAACTTGAGTAAGATATTTGGGGGGGGCAGGTAAGCCCTGCCTTGCATAATTGATCACATGACACAGCACACACACACCATTTGAATACCAATGCCCTTCAACTGGGGTGGGGGAGAGGCTCAATTATTTTTTATTGGGGGGGACGGACGAAGGGACCTCGGCCTCTAGGAGTTGGCTCCTATGAGCAGGTATAAGCATTGTTGCATCAGTAAAGACCTTCTGCTGACAACAACATACGGTGGTACTCGGGTTAAGTACTTAATTCGTTCCGGAGGTCTGTTCTTAACCTGAAACTGTTCTTAACCTGAAGACCACTTTAGCGAATGGGACCTCCCGCTGCTGCTGCGCCGCCGCCGCACAATTTCTGTTCTCAGCCTGAAGCAAAGTTCTTAACTCGAGGTACTATTTCTGGGTTAGCGGAGTCTGTAACCTGAAGCGTATGTAACCCGAGGTACCACATTAGTCCAATTATCATGTATACTAATTCTGAATTTATTCTCTGCGTGCCTACTCTTAGAAGGTGTCATCCACCCATGTGAAGCAGGTATCTGTATGCTTGGCGGGGAAACCCAATATACGGTAGCTCAAAGAAGACAGAGTATGCACAGTGGGAATGGGTTGCTAGTTGACTGTTGGGGCGGAGTGGATGATGAATGGAATGGAGTATCCTGGAATTATGGAGGTTTGCACTGCAACATTTTATTTCATATCCTACCTGGTGTTGTGATTGCATTTCTATGCCATCCTTCCTCTTTGGAGCATAGCAGGGTGTATGTAATTCTATGTCCTCTTTGTAGTTTAGACTTGAGAGGTGGTGACTAGCCTAAAGTTACCTTGTGAGTTTCATGGCTGAATGAGGGTTTCACCATGAGTTTCCTTGCTCCTAGTTATATGTGCTCTAACAGCTACACCATACTGACTCTTGGGGGTACAGTGATACTGTACTTAGGACCACAATGGAAGGGAAAGTTCATCTATGCAGCATTCTAAGGATAATCCAGTGTCAACCTCAAAAGGAATCTTTCACAGTATATTGTCTGGCAGGTAGGTCAGAGATATATCTCCACCTGTCAGCTGCATGAAATTTATTTGTAGTATAAGCTGCTGGCTCCATATGATGTGTTAGTCCGTTCTCATAGTCGCAGTACAACTGGTCTGTGTAAAGCTATGCAGGGTGTAAACAAATAGCACTGTGCCTTCTTTGGCTTTCTGGCACGTTAATAGGTAGAGCAAATGAATCTGACCCCAGCAAGCAGATTATCAACTAAATCCATATCTGACTTCAAACGTTGACAAAGAGAAACACAAAACAGTTGCCGAAATCAGTAACAAATGAGAAGCTTGGCAAAAATGCTGCTAAGAAGGAAGAAATCCCTTTTGATTGGTTTTTCTCCTGGATGATAACAGGAGAGAGAGATTCTGGAGGAATATTGAACTTCATTAGGTATGGAAGGCGTGCTTTATGATCGCTGTCCTTTCAAATTCTGAAATACTAAGCAATGTCTAATGAGAATGTCTCCAAAATCACTTCCAGGTGAGCACATTCTGTTTTCTCCTGTTACCAATAAATCCAGTGTTGCAATATGGTGACATTTCCCCCTTGTTCTTTTTTACTCTAAATCGATGGGCCACAAAGCCCAAGCTGATAAAAATGTAGTGTGCCAATGACTGTGAAATAAATTCAGGGAAATATAAGAGGAGATAAGGCTGCAAATGGCATCTGGCAAATGAATGTAGGATGAGCACAGCATGTATGTATGCTTGTGGTGGTAGTTGTATCCATACAATATACTGTGTAATCCATAGTTTTTATGTTATCTTTTATATCAAAGTTTTTAAGAGGATTTTACAATAAGTTCAGTGTACTGAAAATTGTGGTGATTGTTAAAAAGAACAAGAGCAATGGAATATAAATTTAGAGCTTGCTGTATGTATATTTTGTGTGTGCTGGTATGAGCCTAACTCTGCACTTCATTGGACCGATACACCAGTCACTGATTCGAATGCTGATTAAATTATCTGTCTAGCCTTTCTCTCCATACCCATCTTAATTTTTTTCTTCTAGACCCCATTAATGACTGTCACATTTATTTATTCATGTACTAAAAGCAAACAAAGCCAAGCTGTAAAACCTCTTGGTGAGGTAGGAGAAGTTGGCTTGTGATATCACAGCCATTAGTTAATCTGCTCATTGTTGAGCTGCTAAAGTGGCTGAGTCTGTTTTCATGTAGCACTTTTACCACAGCAACAGTAGATTTTCAAGTTGCTACTGGTAAAAATTTAGCTGACTGTATGGCTACTGGTTACTTGCATGCAGTGCTAAAACATGGTTTAATCTGCTGTAGATGAACTTTCATTAATATGAGTGAAACATCTGGTTTGTGTGTTTCCCCTTTCTTCCTCCTCCTCCTCCTCCTGTGTGACTGGGAAGTGGTTTTTGTTTGTTTGTTTCATTTCTCCTTCACACAGTCTTTGCTTAGCACTAAAGACAAATTGGGAATCCTTGCCTAAGACAAACCAATGTTAGACCAGTGGATCCTGCCTATGGGCTTGCAGATCTATAATACACCGTTGAATCACCCCCCACCCCAAATAACAAGGCCTTAACAACGTAAAGCAATTGTAAAATTAATAGATTTTAGAGATGAGTGATTCCAGAATATGTTACAATATGTCTGAGTTTTGGCCATTTGTTTGAACTTTTCATTGTAATAAGAATTATATAATCAGAAATATTTTCAGTAAGCCATTTTTAGAAGAATGCAGAATTTGATTTGTGGTGATATTTCAGCTTCTGGTGATACAATTTTATATGTAAGAATAAAGAAGAATCCCTCAAAGCCATAATTTGATTGTAGTATTACTTGAACAAAGGGGTATCCAGCTACGTTTTACAGTGAGTGGGCTCACTGAAATTAATGGACCTAAGTTAGTCACATCGGTTGTTTTGAATGTGTCAACTCTGAGTAGGTTTAACACTGGGTACACTAGTGAAATATTTTAATTTTGTTTTCCATGTGTGTTTGCTTGGTGTTGACATTTATCTGAGAGTGAATCAATTGGTGCTGTATTTCTAATTTTATTTGTACGTACTTTGTAGACGTACAAATTCTTAGTCTGTGTGGATGCTGCTGCAAGTCTGTATACAGTAAACTTTCCTTGGGAGCAAACTCCATTAAAATCAGCGCATCTTAATTCTGAGTAGACATGTGCTCAGGGTTGCAGTGTTAACTGAATTTGATCCATTATCCCCTCCATATCCTATACTGAATCTTAAGATAAATCAAGGCTAGTATGTGTGAACCAGGTTCAGATAATAGTTACACACAGAGATGCATTCTCTGTTGCTTTGGAAGCCTTTCTTCCCAGAAGGATTGTGAGAATTCTCTGGGATTTTTATTCTTATCTGCCTCAATTCATCAAACTGTATACTTGGGATCCTATTAATATACCTTACAATGGCTGTTTTTAACATAGTTTAGATGGTGTTTCCCATGGCTTATGTCTCTTGCTTTACAAAAGCAAATAGTTGGATCCCTTCTGATAGATCAATTTGCATACAGTCAAAAAAGGAGCAAACTCATCCCCACCATTTTAAATTACATTCTGTCTGTTGCCTCCTAGGATCGGATTAACCTCCATTTTAAGCCCTCTTGTGCCAGAGTTAGAATAACAAATGTGATGTGAACTGACATCTGGAAAAGCAATGCTAAAGAAATTTCAGCAACATTCTGAAATTTGGTTCTTCCGTGTGAAGGGCTGTTTCACTTGTGGTTTTCTTTTTTTCCTATTGAGAATTGTTGTTTAGGAAAAGCACACATATAGATGTGTGAAGTTGGTAAGTGTGCATTTTTGTGTAAATCAGCATGTGTTTGATTTCCCAGCACATGCGCTTGTGGTAATAACACTGACTCTCATTGAGTGGTGTGTAGGCACCTGCAGGGTAGGATATAAAGCTTCATATAAAATCACGACAGATTTGTATACATGTATTTGTGTGTTGTATCTTGATGTAGAAGAGGGGGATGTTGTCTGTGGAAACAACCCTGAGATGATACCCTCAATAAACATGCTTGATTTCAAAATAGGTATAAATAGCAAATGATTATTCAGTGAATGTTTACAAGGTTATGGGGCTGCTTTAAATAAAAGAAAGTTATGCATCAAAATAATGTAGGACTTGTATCTCTTTAGCTGGAAAACACTTCATTTTTTTCTGCCTTGGGGAAAATCCTTAAGGAGGATTTTTATGTAGCAACTCTGACCACCCCCCTCCCTTTTAAAATGTCTTTTAAGGAAACCAAGTAGGATAGTGCTGAAATTTGGAGAGACCCTAACAATTGCATAGGATAGGTTGTAGTCCATGACAGCCTTCTTGAGATGTTAGCCCTGACAGTATCTGTGACCAGGCTAATTGTTGTACCTCAGGACAAGATTATCTGGTAAAGACAATAGAAAGACTTAATGTGTGTTCTCTTTGACAAATGCATCACTGGATTTTCAACAGTATCAAACATGATAGCCTGCAGAAATAAATTTAGAGACAATTTTTAGCAGGGGTGGAGGCCCTTTCTAAAGTAGGGTGAATACTGTTCACAGATTCACAGGACTCATTTGGCATTGTGTCCAGTGAGACTCCTGATGTCTGTTTTCTAAGTAGTCTCTGCTTGGCACAGTTACTTGGTGGCGGTATGTAGGTGGCATTTATTTAGCACTTGACTCCTGGCCCCTTCATGACCCATACTTGCAGGCAGCTTGTCTGCATCAATGGAGGAAGTGGATGCTCCTCTTGCGTTCTGAAATTGCAAAATATGTACCAATTTCCCACTCCCAAACACTTGTAATCACAGCGAGTTCTGTGGAAGCAGAACTGCTTGATTTCTTTCTCTTGCTTTCTCCAGTCTTTGCAAAGGGTCAGAATCTAAGCGGCTACATATAAATAAATTGATTTGAACAGGATTCACATGACTAATAGCAGCAGCAGTAGGTTGCAGGAGCTTTTTGTGTCTTCATAATATGCTTAACAGGTTGTATAAAAAGAGTTTCAAATTGGAAGCAATGGTGTTGCTCAGATTATTGCAAGCATGAGAAACTCAAAAGAATCCAGTGAATGGCTGAGAAATGTGACCCCTTTGTTGGCACTTGGTTGCTCTGCAGAGGCTTGCATTGTAGACAGAACAGACTCTCTTCTTGCTGTGTTCAAGAGGCATTTCATTGATTTCTGTCAAGAAGAAAAGCTTTTCTAAAGTAGTGCTCTTCAGGCCTTGTGGATTATTAAGATCTGTTAGTAGCCAGTTGCTCTTTCTTTAGGAAAGTGGCAAAGAAGGGGGTCTTGCTAGTTCATGTGGCTTCTGATTATAAGTGAAACAGCTGGGTCAGTAACAGATACTCATACCAGTTTTTATCTGGCATATAGCCACTTCCATACAACCCATATTGTTAACATCGATTCCTAGAATTTATTAGTTTCTTGTTCTGATCTGCTATGACTTCCCCTCATCTGTCTCCCGATCTTTCTAAAGTTACAAATGCACATTGAGAAAAACGTTGATTTCACCAGTGCCGTAACCTATGAATTGCACTGGGTGACCATACTTGTCACTTTTAAAAATGGTGTTGGACTGGTTTCTTAATACTCACAAGGGGAGTCTCTGATCAGACTTCATTTGAAGACCGCCTGTAGAAGTTGCTGAAACTCCCCCTTTCCTTGAGGGGGGGTCATGGTTATTTAACTGGGTTGTGCGCACAATTCATAGTTAAACTCCAATAGCCTTCTAGTCTACTGTAAATCTCTCTTCTATACATAGGTGTTTAAAATACATGTTGAGAAAAAATGCATGCAAAATAAAACAGCAGCCAGTGCAACCCAATGGTACTGGTTGCCAGCAAGGGACAGAGAAAATAGATCAGAGTTTAGGAAATACTGAAATGTGTTAAGGTAAAGGTAAAGGTACCCCTGCCCGTACGGGCCAGTCTTGACAGACTCTGGGGTTGGTGCGCCCATCTCACTCTATAGGCTGGGGGCCAGCGCTGTCCGGAGACACTTCCGGGTCACGTGGCCAGCGTGACATCGCTGCTCTGGCGAGCCAGAGCCTCACACGGAAACGCCGTTTACCTTCCCGCTAGAAAGCGGTCCCTATTTATCTACTTGCACCCGGGGGTGCTTTCGAACTGCTAGGTTGGCAGGCGCTGGGACCGAGCAACGGGAGCGCACCCCGCCGTGGGGATTCGAACCGCCGACCTTTCGATCGGCAAGCCCTAGGAGCTGAGGCTTTTACCCACAGCGCCACCCGCGTCCCTCTGAAATGTGTTAGTACATGCTTTATAGTAGTGGTCAGTAGGGAAGATTTTACAAGCACACACACTCTCTCACACACACACTACTAGATATGCACTCAGGAGCAAAGTATCTTGGGGTCTGGAAGGCTCAATCTCTAACTTTACAGAAATTCTACAGTCAAAATGGCAAGTGCAGAATAAGCATCTTGCATTTGATTGGAAATCCGCATTTGTGTATGGCTGCAAGTCAAAGGGTTCGTCCTTTTGATTTTAGATTGTATCAGGGTGAGGTTTTCCCTTCTAAGCGTGAGAACAGTTGCAGTGAAGTTATCTCAGTACTCCCTCTGTTCATTGCTGTAATGAAAGTCTTCAAACATCCTTACATGATTTGTGTAAGGAAAGACCAGTCCTTTTCTCCTGCTCTGAGAAATATGGGGAGACACATCCAGAAGTTTTCAACACTCTCTTCTCTCAGGTGAAGTGCCTAGTACCTTTTAAAAATGCAAGAAAGAAAAAACAAGTATATCACAAAATATGTTCTGAGTGTTAAATCTAATCTCTCTTTTGCTGTTTCTCTAAAGCTTATTTTCCATGCTGAAAAGGCACTTTCACTGGCTCAAAAAGAGATTTATTTTCTGTTAGAAAAAGATTTGGATTTAGCTTTAAATTGTCTTATTCAACACGGCCTTAAAATTCCTATCAGCTAAAATAGGAACTATTCCAGAAACATCAAAATAATGCACTGAAGCCCCCCATTGATTTACTTAAATCTTCCTTGTTAGTTACTTGAGGTATGCGTATCTCAACCACCCTTTCGACCAAAGAGACAAGGGGGGTGACGGCGGAAAGGTCCTTGCATGGCATAGCTATGGCATAGCTATGCAATGTTAAAAGCATTGAAGAAACGTGGTACTTCCCAAATCTATGACACTTACATATTTTAGTTTGAATAACTTTATTGGTCTCATTTTTTGATCAAGTAGCTGACACAGGTGACGCTGTGGTCTAAACCACAGAGCCCTAGGGCTTGCCGATCAGAAGGTTGGCGGTTCGAATCCCTGAGACCGGGTGAGTTCCTGTTGCTTGGTCCCATATCCTGCCAACCTAGCAGTTCGAAAGCATGTCAAAGTGGCGGCAAGGTAAACGGCATTTCCGTGCGCTGCTCTGGTTCGCCAGAAGCGGCTCAGTCATGCTGGCCACATGACCTGGAAAAACTGTTTGCGGACAAACGTTGGCTCCCTCGGCCAGTAAAGCGAGATGAGCGCCACAACCCGAGTCGTCTGCGACTGGACTTAACGGTCAGGAGTCCCTTTACCTTTACCTAGCTGAACATATATCTTTATCAAAATACAGTGGTACCTTGGGTTAAGTACTTAATTCGTTCCAGAGGTCCGTACTTAACCTGAAACTGTTCTTAACCTGAAGCACCACTTTAGCCTCCTGCTGCCGCCGCACCACCGGAGCCCGATTTCTGTTCTCATCCTGAAGCAAAGTTCTTAACCTGAAGCAATATTTCTGGGTTAACGGAGTATGTAACCTGAAGCATATGTAACCCTAGGGACCACTGTACTGTGAGGTAGAATCCCAGTGTGCTTTCTACAAAGTTGGGACTTGCATGAAGTATACAGTACCTTTTCACATTTCCCCTGAAATCTTATAAAGAAGGAGATCCCACAGCTTTTCTACTTGAAAGCAAGCCATGTGGGCTGAAATGCAGAGAGAGGGTTACAGGCTCTATACCATAGAAATTAACACTCCCAAAGCCTTACTGAACTCAATGCATCCTAAATAGACAACTTTATCTGGATTGTGTCTGTTAGTATAGTGGGCTTTGTTTTCACAATTGCTACTTAAACTGGGCAGAATCTTCTTTCTTGTTTCAACTAAGCACCAAGCAACTTTGTTTAGATAACAGGATGCAAAGTATAAGCTAAAGGTCAGGTTTGCTTACATGTGTTCTCCAACTCAACAAACAAACAAAAACAAAACAGTTTACACAAGACACTCTTCAAAATTAAAGTGTTCATAATTAAACCAGCCAACAAACTTGATATTATATCTCTGCACTTTTCTATAGAGAGGTGAAAGAAAATGCTTAGAGAGTGATGGGAGATAGCAAGGATTTAGTAACTTTAGTTAAACTGGTGGAATATTTACTATGTGTGTGTGTGTGTGTGTGTGTGACAGAAACACAAACAGTGTGCACTTACCAGATTGTTGTGTAATTGTAATAGAACTAATAATCCTGAACCATTTTAGTTTGAACTGTTGTCATGAATCAAACAATAAGCCATTGTAAAATTATGCTTTAAGGTTTTGTTTAAAAAATGTTTTTATATCTCTCTGTAGGCCTCTGTTACTGTTTTTAATTCTATGGTATCTTTCGCACAGTGGTAGAAGCATATACACTGCATTCTGAAAGTCTTAGTTTTAATTCCTGGTATTTCTCATTAGAATGATCGTGCTGCAGGTGGTAGAATCAGTATTGAAAGGGACTTTGAAGGCAATCTAGTTTTAACTTTCTGATCAGTGCAGGATCTGCATTGCTGGACAAGAGAACATAGGAAGCTGCCATATACCCCCCTCAGACCAGTGGCCCATCCAACTCAGTATTGGTTGCACTCACTGGCAGCAGCTCTCGAGGAATACAGGCAGGTATTTTCTCCCAGCCCTACCTGCAGATCCTGGGGATTCAACCTGGGACCTTCTGTATGCAGAGCAGATGCTCCACCACTGAGCTGGAGACCTTCCCTTACCACAGTATTTCTGACAAATGGTCATCCAGCCTCTGCTTAAATACGTCTGGCAAAAAAAGCCACCCACCCACCCACCCCACTTTCCACAGAGGCTGCTGCAAGTGTGAGTAGACTTTATTAGTCCAGACTGATAAATAGGTAAGACTAAAGATAGCTTCCTAAGTTCTTAGAATGCCAGTGATATGCTTAAACCAAACTATGGAATTAATTTCAATAAGATCCTATGCATAAGTGGATTTAAATAAAGGTTAAATACAAGAGAGAGATACTGACTGTCCACTGGCAGGTCTAGTATTAAGGCAGGAAAAGGGGGGCTTTCAGAACTCTATTCAGGCCTTGCTGTGAAACTGACGGGTAGCACACTGAGAAGCGCAAATTACAGTTTTGATTAAATCCTATTGTCTCTTTCAAAAGCAAGTTGAAGCCTTGTTTTGAAGTGCCTTACCAATCCAGATTTGTTTTAACCTAGATATTTCAAACAAGATTTACATCTAGAGAGTAAAAGTTCTTTGAACGCTTGCTACAAAAATATATCATCCCTCTGGGCACATGCCATTAAATAAAGATGTGTTCGCTAGTGCACAGGAAAGAAAGGTTTTTAACAAACTGGCACACACATGATAGACAAAAGAATTACTGTGATACTGATAAAAAGATTTGTGTGTGTGTGTGTGTGTGTGTGTGTGTGTAGATAAGCTTTTAAAGTCTCTTAAGTTAGACTTTGCCCAATCTTTGTGTGAAATTTTCCTTTTCTCAAGGTTTTATAAGTGCAATCTACATCTCATTTGAAAGCAGCAAAGCTGCTTCTAGATGGCTCTCAGTAAGTGTTCTGAAACTTCCCTAAGTGAAGACGAAAACTATTTTAAGTTTTCCCAAGAGCAATGAAGTCAAAACTTATTTCTGAAAATGATATCACTTAATTATTGGATTAAATGCAGTGTATTGACTCCCCCTGTTTTGGTTCTTTAACTTAAACCATTGTTTTGCTTTTTGTTCTTTTATTTATTTTAGTACTTTCCTTATGACTGATTTATCTCTTTTTCTTTCTCAAATTTTGCCGCTAATGTTCTCCAGTATGCAACAATGTTACTTTGTAGCTTTACTTTAAAATATTGGTTTTGGACTCTTGTAAAGAACAATTTGTAGAATGATGATGAAATTAGCTTGGGTGATAGAAGCATAAATGATTTAGAGCACGCCCAAACAGGGATATATGTAAACTTAAAAAAAAAAAAAGAACTGTTGCAAAATCCATGAATTACTTAGCAGTTTATTTGGGTAAATTGATATGTGTTAAAAGTATTTTGGGTATTAAAGCTAAATGCTACAAAAATGGGAGCCTGGAAGGAAAAGAAAAGTGATAGCACATCTAAATGATGAATCCTTATTTCCCTGAAGAGCCAGTATGGTCTGAAGTACATTGTTGAATCCTACATTTATTTATTTTTTAGCCCAGACTTTCACACTAATGGCACAAAGATCTACAGCAGCCAGTGTGCCTGGGGATATTAGGGCTGGGGCTTGCATGCACATCCTAGTACCTAGTTCAGCCCTTCACTGGCTGAGCATGGCTCTCCCCCTGCCCTTGAAAAGGGGTCTGTATACGTAGCTCTGGGTGTGTCACTTTTGTATAAGTGTATGTCTGGCCTGTGCCACTTTTGTTTATGTTTTCCCTAAGTTCCTATTAGGGTTTTTTTAATGCTCTAAAATTAGCATTTAAATAGGTAACTTGCATTGTTAGGAGATGATTCAAGTGCTGACTGCAATGTTTTCTTTCTTTTTTACAAACAGTAACTGCTGTAAGCAGTTAGAAAGCCTTTCTGCCACTGCATTCATGTTAAAAAATGGCAAATGCCCCTGGGAGTGATGGGACGTGATAATGTGCCATCTCCCAGGGATGTGAGATGGGGAAAAAGAGTCTCAAAGATGCTATGCAAGTGCAATGCATAGGTGTCTGGTGCTGGAGTTGGACTGCTATATGTGAAATTAATATCTCTACTCAGGAATCGGTTGCCTATCCTCTGCATGCTTGGGAGGAAATCTCTTTTACGTAAAAAGGGTGTGTAAGTTCACATTTTTTAAAATACTAGGATTAGAAGGCTGCTTCAGCTTATTCAGTGAAACATTTAGAACGTTGAATTACATGTTCAACGTTCCCTTTATTTCTTTTTCTGAGTAAAATCTGCCCTGTATATCTTCTTAAGAAGAAATTCCTTTCTCAGACATAGTAATGACCAAAATAGTGTCATTGGTACCCAGGTGGTCACAGATCCAGGCACTGATCAGGCCTAATTCAACCTCATGGTGTTCATACCATATCCTGGCTTGTGGAATGTGTGTGGAATGCCCTTGAAAAACTCCAGTCGATATAAGTTATTTGTAAAATAACATTTTCTGATGAGTTTCTTTTTTTAATTACTCCAATAACTAAGTAGAATTGCGACATCTGAAACTTGAGTGCTGTATCTAGGGGTGTTATTGCTATGTTTGCTGTAAAGCAGCAGAGGGTCTTGTGGCACTTGAAAGACCAGCAAATTTGTTATGGCATGAGCTTTCATGGACTGCAGTCCACTTTATCGGATTCAATAAGTGTTATCCTGAGTTATAGGTGTGTATATATGCATTTGGAGGGCTGGGTAGTGTAAAAAGAGAAGTGATTTCAGGGATCCCTCATCACACTTGTTCAGAAGAAATGTAGGTGTGCCTGCCTGATAGAATCAGTTTGACTATAAGCAAAACCAAGCTCTGGCTCCAGGCAAGCGCAAAAGATGAGATGCTTGTTGGCTGAGTTATCTGAAACTAATGCATGATGACATGGGCTGCATGGTCATCCAGAACAAAAATATCAGCTTAGGGCTACACTAAGACTGCAGGGATGGCAGTGTCAGTTCTGATTCCAATTAAGTCCTTGTAAAGATTTTTTGCGGATAAAGCTTTCTGCTTGACTGTTAAGGTCTTTGTTTTGTATACACTCAGGATGTATACACACATTAGATTGGAAAAATATATAGGGAGAACCAGGTTTTTTTCATGTTTGTTGAAAAGATAGTTATATCACAATTGGCTCTGATATGTTTTATTGGACCTGTTGGCCCGATGAACCATTTTTCTTTCTATTTGCCTTAACCTCAGAGGTCCTACACAGCAATGGTTATCAAAGTCATCTCAGACATAGCTACAGAGGTGGTAGTGAGATGGCTAGAAATATTGTAGAATTGCCATTTTAAAGTTTAGAAACCAGGGGTCATACCATTTTATGGCGTTTTCAAATACTTAGAAGCAGAAATGGGAAGGGACATGCACAGAATTCATTCTGC
Source organism: Podarcis siculus (assembly GCA_034642415.1). Lineage (NCBI taxonomy): Eukaryota > Metazoa > Chordata > Lepidosauria > Squamata > Lacertidae > Podarcis > Podarcis siculus. The sequence goes on along the minus strand of JAXCMG010000019.1, from coordinate 16,741,105 downwards.
ACATTGTTTGCCCTTGATGGGGTTTCATGCATATATTTCACTAGGACTCTATAACCGAGTGCCAAAAGAGAGCATGTGAAGCTGCCCTATGATGTCTGCATCTGGACAGCTGTTAGCAACGGAAGATTTCCTTGTGTAGTCAAGATTCAGAGGGTGGTGTCTTGAGAAAACTACCTCTATATGCAGCTATAATTTCTGAGTGCTACACCTCAATGGCTATTTTGGATTATCTGCAGTACGTTGTGTGTGCTGCTGTGGAATAGGAATGTGCAGTAAAATTTCTGCAAGGTCATGTCATTGTTGTGAATAGTTAGTTGTGGCTTTACTCTGGTCAGACTGTGAGCCATATAAATTCTGCATCAACTGTTAATTATGATAACATTATGCAGCTGTGGAGCAATGTAAAGAGTTTTTGACATGTCCCAGCACTCCCTCAATTGGGACACAACTGTCAGCTTGTATGCTACTTTCAGCAGCATTGGTATAGAGAGGGGGTTCAGAAATACGTCTGAGTCCCCACAAAGATTGTGCACTGTGCATTAGTATTTCTGAAGCTTGCTTTTTCCAAATAACATGTTCCAGACTCCTGTACTTACAGGATATGCACACCTTTGCACCCCCCTGCACATAACATGTCCCGCATCGCTTGTGATTCTATTGTGTACCGTTGAATTGGTCTGCCTTTTCTTGGCAAGTTTGTTACTAGAGTTTTTCACAAAACATGTCCATAGCTAGCTGTTTCCTTCAGAAAGTTATCTTAGGGTCATGTTAAGAAGTCAATTAATCTTGAATTCTAAACTTGGTACAAAAGCTCCAGAGTCTGATTCTGAGACTTTGCTTTGCAAGTACAAAGAATACGGTTTTAGGGCAATATTAAGCCACCACATTATGGCACTATTTAATTTATCAGTATACAGTCGTACCTTGGTTGTCGAACGCCTTCGTACTCGGATGTTTTGGCTCCTGAACGCCGCAAACCTGGAAGTGAATGTTCCAGTTTGAGAACGTTTTTTGGAAGCCGAATGTCCGACATGGCTTCCATGGCTTCTGATTGAGTGCAGGAAGCTCCTGCAGCCAATCGGAAGCCACACCTTGGTTCTAAAACATACCATATCTCTCTCTCCTGCCCCTCCACCGATATCTTTCAAAAAAAGGGAACATCAATGATTTAAGCATTTATTGGTTAGATAAAATAATAAAAAAGCTGCTTTATTTATTTAAGGTATTTTTACATTGCTATCCAGCTGGAAAAAAAAAGACTCCCAGAGCAGTTTACATCAATCAATAATAAGATTGTCCCTGCCCTCAGGCTTACAATCTAAAAGACACAACCCCAAAGGAAGAAGAGATTGGGAGGGTAGAGAACTGAAGCCAACTCAGGCACGTGCTCAAAGGCTTGTGTGCTCCCTATACCTTTTAAAGTACATTTGAAGCACATTTTACCCCTTAAAAAAGTCTGGATACAGCAGTTTACCCCTCACAGAGTTAAAATTCCTAGTAGCCCTTAACAAACTACATTGCCCAGAATTCTTTGAGCAGGTAAATGTGTTTTGAATGTGCTTTAAAATATAGTGTGCATGCAGCCTTAGTGTAGCTGCCTGCACTTCTCCTTCTCTAGCTAATAGATGAGGCCAGGCTGGTCTTGTTACCATGATTTTCCTGGAAGGCAAGGGGAGCAGCCTCCCAGGGGTCCTTAGTCTCCTGGCTGAGGGCCTTGTTCATGCTTGTATATTTAGAAGTTCTGTCACCCATGCTGTCAACGTGCTGCATATCTGTTGAGTTTCTGGTCCAGGTCTAGTTGCCATGGAAAATGTATTGGGATTTTGAACAGAACTTCAGCATATGCATAAACTGTCTTAGGCTGGGGAAAGCTACCTTGAAGGTCCACATGAAGAAATGTAGGATGATAATTAGCCAATCAATAATAAAAAGGTTAAGTAATATGAATATAAGAGCATGAAAAGTGCAATAGTTCAGTGGTACAGGTATCTGTGTGCTGGAAGACACAGGTTCAATCTGCGACATCTCAAGGTAGAATTGGCAAAAAAAAATGTTTGGAACCATGGAAAACTGCTGCCAGTCAGTATTGAGAAGATATTGAGCTAGATGAACTAGTGGCCTGGAGACAGCTTCATCTGCTGGATGTTCCTTTAGTCTAGCATGCTTTCCCACTGAAGGCAATCAGAGAGATGCATCCAGGAAGTTGTTGCTTCCCATCAGTTGGCATTCAGGGGCAAACTGCCCCTGACGGTGAATGCTGCATATATCCATTGTGACCAGTAGCCATTAATAGCAAACAAACAAACAAACAAACAAACAAACAAACAAACAAATCTTTTAAGGTATCTGCGCTGATGGCCATCACCACATCCTTTTGGCAGTGAGTTCCACAAATCAAATCACATGATGTGTAAACAGGGCTGTATGTGCTCTTTAATATTGCCTATCTTGGTAATCCAAATTCATCCGCTGAAAAACAAATCCTTCAAATTGAGATGTGTAGGATTATTTTGCCTTAGTTTGTTCTGTGTCTTCTGACTGGTGATGACCAGTGGCACTGAAGCCTCTGAAGATAGTCTTCTTGAGCAACTTTGTGGCTGGCTTCTGAGTTTTCAGGAGACATTGCCCAGACACTTTCAAACAGACCTGCGCAGTCTGACTTACCTTCCCTAACTGTCAGAGAGTATACCTTGCTACAGAACATTCTTTTCCTCTTTTGACTCTTAACAGAGCTTCCCCTGTATTTCACTGGATGTCATTAGAAAGGCTCATCCACCTGTCATCACACCATCCCAAGTACCACTCCAGAGAGTGAAGTCTGTCTCTCTCTAGAATCTGCTCTAATGCCGCCAGGAGGTGAAAGCACCTTCTGCTTCCATCCACAGACCTTGGTTTATTTCCTTTGTTAAAAGAGGCATCTTGGCATTTCATAATACACTGGACGCATTTCACCATAGGATATTCAGTAGTTGGGTTAGTTTTAAAGAGACACTACTAGGTTGATGGCATTTAGTCATGGAAGGTCTGGTTCCTGCAGGATGTTAAAAAGGTATGAAATATTTAAATAGAACGATGAAGAGCCTTTTGGTTACTGAGTATAGAATTGGATTTAGGAGCTGGATGCAGTGGAGGTTGAGGTAGCCTCAAGCATCATTTAATTAAGTTGTCTGGAGCATTATCATCCTCTTGAGTCTACTCCCATATGTTAGTGGGCTGTGTAGCCCCATACAGTGGAGTTTTAGTATGAGGTTTGCATCTTGCTGACTGGGTTAGTTACTAGTGGCTGTGGTCCATGGCAATAGTACTCAACTCCTTAGCGTGGATCTCCTTTTCTTTTTCTTTTGCAGAGTTGCTGTGATGGTCCTGGTGATAGTGACCGTTCATCTGAAAGACACCCATACACCCACACAACCACCCCCACAACCCCCCCACACTGTTACACATCAAGCAAATTAAGAAATGGGTCCTCAAATGCATTATTGGATTAAAGATGGGTCCTGGGTCTGAAAGGACTACTGCTCCAAAATGCTGAAACATTGCTTGGGTTACGCATTATAAAAACCCTCCCCCTCCATGGTATATTGTTTTAACAACTTAATACAAACTACATTTCAGATGGTTGTATGTAAAAATGTAAGCGTACATCATGAAATGAATGCTTTTGTAGTACGTGGATAAAGATGATGAGAGTTGGTGATAAATAGGAATGGAGAGGAGAGGACAGTACAATGCTGAAGGCAAGTGAAAAAAAGCAAATAAAAGATTCATTGTTTTGAATAGTTATACAAACAGCATTTCAAGGGAAGCCAACAACAGCTAAGCATGAAAATCTACTGGGGCAGAGGAGCATAATAATGAGACTGTGGAGCAGTTTCTTTTTAATAGCATCCAGGTTAAAGGCAGATGAGATAGTTTAGGCCCTTCCACAATCTATTTATTGTATGCATCGTATTAGACTTATTAGAAGGCAGTTTATTGGATTGTGTTTGTCTTCCCCCACACCCTTGTTTAACATGTCAACATTTTCTATCTTCTTAATACAAGAGAAAATGTCATTGCTTAATCAGAGGTGCTAACAGTTTTCTTCTGGATGTAAATTTGCTTGTTGTGTAACAGGAATGCATTAGTCTTAGCAAAAGTATAAGAAAATGAAAGGCAGCGAGAAGTAGCTCCATTGTTACCACTCCAGGCGTGTCTAATGAATCGTGTTTCCATGTTCCCTCGATCATGCTGTGGAGTGCCCTTAGCAGGGCTAAGTCTTCTGTAAAATGCTCTTTAAGATTATTGTTGAAAGCACAGAAACGCTGGATGGGTGTTTGGTGGTAGTGGTGGAGGGAATGTTAATGAGGCAACTGCATTTCAGTCAGTACAGCTGCTGGGATTTCTTGCCATGGCTGGAGCAGCAGTGACAGACAACTGTTCCAGCTCAGCATAAAGCCCTTTTCTCAGGGACGCAGGTTGTCAGATACTTGGTTGGCAACGCTCCTTTATAACTATACGATTGTGTTTTGTTTTTTAAAATACTCTTGTGCTGGAGAAGCAAAGAAAATAAATGCCTGGCTGGGAAGGGTCTACTACTTAGAAACCCATAGAACCGTAGAGTTGGAAGGGACCCGAAGGGTCATCTAGTCATCAGGAGTAAAAGTAGCCATGCCTTCAACCACCACCACCACCACAACAACAACCACCACCTCACAGATTTTTGTTTTGCTGTTTGCTCTGCTTCTATTAATGCCCATATGAACTGTATGTGTGCTTTCAAAAATATTTTGATTCGTAGTGGTTTTGTCAATGGAATCAGATGTGGCCTGTGATTTGATGGGTTGTTGTTGTTGTTGTTGTTGTTGTTTTTGCATGCATGGGAAGGCCGTGGGGGAAAATATACAATTTTATGTGTAATCATTTTGTTGGAGTCAATGTATGTCTCTCTGCGTTCACACACACATGCTTGTCATAATTCAAGGGTAGGTTTGGTCTTATGTTCATTAGTTCTCATAGCTGTTTTTGAGGGGTGAGACAAAATGAGGACACTTCAGATACGAGTTTTGGACTGTCTTCTTTCGATGACGAAGGGAAATCTCATAGTTAAAGTTTAAAAGTGTGTCCACTTTTCCTTAATGCTCTAGTCCAGGTAGCGTTGCAAGAGCTCACCTCTGCAAACATTTATGCAGGGATGAGTGGCCTTATCCCTCCAGTGGTGTTGGATGCCAACTCCCAACCAGCATGATCAATGGTCATTTGTAGTCCAGCAATATTTGGAGGAGCACAGGTTGTTGAATTAGAGCTAAATATGTTCTGATAACCATTTTGTTGTTTGTATTGCTGAAAACAGTACAAGTTGTTACTATCTACATGTTGGGAAATGTGAATGGTATTGCTAGCGCTATAGCAATGTTGAGTGAATGGTGTGCAATAGGCTTCCACTTGTTTCTGATTACAATCTTATTTTTATATTGTGTTTCCCCTCAGATTTAAAAGGCTTTGTGTAGATTGTTGTGCACAACTTCTTTTTAAAAAGAGGTTGTTTCACACTAGCTGGAGGTTACTGACTGACCAAGCGGTTCAATTACTTGAGCGTTTTGAGTGACTCCACTGCAAACTGTATTTGCAAGAGTGTCAAAACAAACAGTGCATTTTAGTACTGATTGTTTGTTGTTGTACAAAGGAAGGTACTTCCTCAGTTCTGAGGAGAACTGATGCCACATTTCTTTAGCTATGACCTGTGTAAGGACATCAGAGCAGGAAGTATGATTGCACCTGGTATAGTATTAAGTCCATTTAGTCACTAAGGACTTTGAACACAAATCTTACAGGAGAATCAATGGCGATGTAACAATGATCGATCAATAGCATTGCATTTAATTAGATATTTTATGGCCTTAATGCAGTATTTCAGAATCAATATAGCATTGCACTCCTTTGCTGCTTTTTTGTATGTCAATTTCCAGGACACATTGATACATCTGCATTTGTCACTAAACGGCTTCACTGTAGACAAATTTAATCTAAAATGAAATGAAAGCTTTAGTATAGGCTTTCGGTAATTGAATTTTTGATATATTTATTTAATGTAGACATTTGCCAGTGAATTGGATTTTTAAATAAGAAAACCAGGAAGAAGTGATACTGTAGGAAAAAGGAGCCCCAAACCCTGCTTACCACTTAACTCCTCCTGTAGTTGCTTACTTCCTTGTCACAGGCACCCTCCTATCTTTCGGTAGAACAGAGCAATAAATTGATTTCCAGTCATTTTTAATGGTGAAACAACTAGTATTATCCTATAGAGTATGTTCCCCTTCATATTCACAGTGGCCAATATGGTTAGAGTACTCAATGTTGAGAGTAATAAGGTTTAATTAGTCCTGCAGGAAAGAAGATTCCACCTAAACATTAGGAAGAACTTCCTGACAGTAAGAGCTGTTCGGCAGTGGAATTTGCTGCCAAAGAGTGTGGTGGAGTCTCCTTCTTTGGAGGTATTTAAGCAGAGGCTTGACAACCATATGTCAGGAGTGCTCTGATGGTGTTTCCTGCTTGGCAGGGGGTTGGACTCGATGACCCTTGTGGTCTCTTCCAACTCTATGATTTTGTGATTCTGTGATTCTGCTGTGGGAGGTAGAAAAGCTCTGTGTTTTGGCCTTCCTCACATTCATGCAGATTTCTTGTTTAAGGGTTGAAGTACATGTTACAGTCATACCTCGTGTTGCGTTAGGTTCATGTTGCGTCTTTTCGGCTTGCAAACGCGGCTTCGCACATGCACAGAAGTGCTCTATTGTGCTCCGCCCTTGCGCAGAAGCGCCACTCTAATTGCGGACTTTTCGGGGTGTGAACGACATCCCAGAATGGATCATGTCCGCACTAGAGGTACCACTGTACATGAGAAATATATGAGCAGAATTCCCAACGTTTTGCTTTTTACTTGAAAGCAGATAGGGATGTATGTATGGAACGCCCTAATTTTTATAGAGGCAGTGGCATTGGGGAAGGGTGGAGCTAATACTGTATGATAGAAGTGGTATTATATCAGATAAATGGTGTGGGAGAAAGGTTTAAGCCCACTTTTCCCCAGGGACATTGCTCTGATCAAATAAGAGCCCCATCCCTTCTGAGCTACTTTCAAATAGTTTTACTTAATTTTCAGAATAAGGTTTGAGGGAAGCAGAATGGTGCATGTAAAGCAGTGAAATGTACTTTAGATTTTCTGGAGCTAAACATTTTTCTTCCCCCCTTTTTTTTCTTTTTGGTGTACAGTGCAGGAAGCTGGATTTTCTTTAGTGATATCCTCCAGAGCAGTTCAAATGTGTAGTAATTTTTGCATTCCCATACCCCATCAATAGATTGTTTGAAGTCTTTATTAGCATATACCTGTTTTCCTTACTATAAATGCTTCTGCTATTCATTCTAGTGGGAATTACTTGAGTATTCCCACATGCAACTTAATTATATCTTATTATATTTATATTACTTGTAATATAATATGTTTATTATACTGTCTAATTAATGCAATATGTTATTTGCTTTCTGTTTTCCCCATGGGGTCTCTTATATCTGTTTCTGTCTTGCCCTAGCTTCCTGCAGGTGGTACTTGGGCAGGGAGGGAGAAGAATCTGCACAGTAAAATGTTCATATATTTTAGCGAAGGGGGGAAGTAAAGAATTGTGAGGGGCACAAAATTGGTTTTTGGCTTTTGTATGTGAGAGAGATTACTAGGAATGTTAAAAACAAAGGTTATATGCACCTATAACCAAGGTTTTTAAAAAAGCCCCTTTGAGTGTTTTCACTATTCATTTACTGAAATGTATTAACAATCTGAGCCAGTTAGACACAATGATCTCCAGGCGACGGTAGCTTGGCACTGCAAAAGTCTGAGAATGGACCAACCAAAGGAGCAGAAGCTGAAAGTGCCATCTCCTATAAGTGTTCTCCCATAAAATGAAACTTGCAAGGCACTTTGTGAACATTTGCATGCTTTTGAGGTGTTTGCTTTTCAGCTGAAGCCAAACCTTTGACCGATTAACGTAAACAAATTTGTGAAGGGGGGGGGGAGCCCCTCCCTCGTTTTTGGCTTCCTCCAGAGTAACCATGCGTGCCTGCTTTTTTCTTGTCAACACCACACACCCATCATTATTATATTATTAAAATGTATGTATTGCCTAATGCAAGATGCCCCGGCTGACAATTAAAACAGAGCATGGAGCACTACAAGGTACATAATAGTAATCAACGCCAACAACAGAATTCCAATTCAAACAGAAGACTGAATGCAAAACAACTAAACCTATTTCTGTTTTCCCCTTCTCTCCTCAGTTCTATACCTTTTCTATCTCTTCTCAATCTCTTGCCTCCTTCACCCAGCCATCTTTTCCTCAGAATTCTATTTGTCAGCATGCAGTTTCCTTGATCATTCTTCCTTCAGTTACCTTGTCTTTGGGCTCCCTAGCCCTCAACTTGACTACTCTTCCCGCTTGGTTACTTTTTCTTAAATGGCTTTTTAAAAAAACACCCCAGTTATCTTGCTTCTGTTTTCATTTTGTGTCACTTGCAGAAATCACATAATGTGCTTTCACTCATTTTTTTGTCATAGTGCGTATTATTAAAGGTCATAACCTCTTTATATGTGTGTGAAATGTGTGAATGCATAATATGGAGTTAAGCACTTCAGTTTACCTGGTTTTAGGATCGTTTTAATTTGAATGGCAATCCCGCTTGGTCAACTTGCTTCACCTCAAATAACTTGCCTGACTCATCCCATAAAGTTTGCATAAACCTGAAGTAGGCTTCCTCTTAAACTGGGAGGAGGATGGGCACCTTGTTACAGTTGATTTATAACTGAAGCAGTTGGTAGTACTGTAATGCATATTGGTACTTGCTTAGGTAACCAGGAAGACCAACCCTCACTAATCTGGTGCCCTCCAGATGTTTTGGACTATAGCTCCCATAATCCCCTGGTGCTAGTCAGCATGGGCAGTCGTCAGGAATTAAGGCAATTGTAGTCTGATACTTTGGGATGGCTCTGGCTTGGGATAGTCCTTCTAAAAACCCAGCTGCATTATGTTTTCGTTTACTTGAATGATTAAACCCTCCTCTTGTTTTCTGGATGATAGGCTAACACTTTGCCTGTTTTTACAGTGGTTGAAGAAGGACTTTGGGAGAATGGGCTTTCATATGAGTGCAGGACACTGCTTTTCAAGGCAATCCACAACTTGCTGGAAAGGTAAGAGAACTCCATCTGTTCAGAGGGGTCTGTTAATGTTGGTTTGGGCTACCAAATTGTCCTGTCACCAACCCCATCCCCATAAGTCCCCCAAGCTTGTGCAGAGGATTGGATCAAGGGGAGAAAGAGGTGAAGAATACTCTCATTATAACCACTTTGATCAGCAGAACTGTTACTGCTACAGTTGCTAACACAATACTTGTTCCGTAGTTGTTAAAAAATTGATCTTTGACTGTGGCAGCACCTATATTTTGGAAGTCTCTGCCCATTGACATCAGGCTTTTCAAAAAAGATGTTTGTATTTCATTTTGCAGTATTTAATGAACAAGAACTATTACAAACATCTTGACTGTCTTTGCATTGTTCACCCATAAGAGCATTCAAAATACCATGAACGAAAGGAAGCTACATTGTCACACCATACAAATAGCATACAATAATATAATCAATGAGATCTCTCCAAACTCCACCATGAGACGCTGAGGGAATCCTTGTCTGTTCTTCCTGTCTCATGTAAGATATAAGTGGTTTCCATGCCGTGTATAAAGAAAAGGGGCTTGCCCTTCCTTTAGTCACATGGATGTGGCATGTTAGTTTTTCTGCCAGTGCTACTGACCAGACCCTTTGGTGCCATACTTCAGTTGCCAGGCCTTCACATTTGTTGGTTTCCAGAGAAGCTGCTATCAGCAGAAACGACAGAATATATTTATATACGGTATGAAGTCTGGTGTCATTCATTATCCCCACTAGTACAAAAGCTGGAGACATTTTGATGTTTGTCTTATAAATGTTTTCCACTTATTTGAAAATGTATGTCCAAAAGGTAAGCACATGTTAGCAATATCACCATAGGTGTAGGGAAGTTCCTGTGCAGTCACAGCCTCTCTGGCACAAGGAGCCAAGTGGCCAAGTGTCATATGCCTTTAAGCCTGACATTTGTTTCTTATTGGTTACTGCTAGTTAGCTTTTATTTTTCTCTCTCTTTCTCTCACACACACTCACACACCCCTATGTGTATATATGTACAAACTTAGGATCTGCAGCAGATCGCAATATGAAATGTCTCTGCTCAGTTCACCAGCAACTAGCATGAAGGTACTGCATTGCATTCTCCTGGATTTCTGGTGTTCTCCCCCAGCCCCAAAGAGAGAATTAGCATTCCACTGTCACATTGTGCTGTTTGAGAGTTGTTCCTTCAAAGTAGGGTGGTGATTCTGAACTTTTTCAAACTTTGGGGTTCATCCAAGTTTGCTGGTAGTTCCCTCTTTATGCTTAGGTGATACCTTTTTGGCTACATAAGGTTAGCCGCTTGGATAATGAGTTTCCGATTTGTATATCTATGATACTCAATTCATACAAGAAGGAAGTACTACAGTATAAGCAAGTGATTGAGTGGCATGCAGTGTGTCCTGGATGGGGCTCTGCAGTTTGGGGATACTCATGATCTATCTAGCATTGTCATTGGAGTCACAGCTGGCCTTGGTGGTCCAGAGTGCCTTTTATCAGCTTCAGCTGAAAACACAGCTGTGGTCCAAATAGACAGAGAGCCAAGCTACAGTTAGCTATGCTCTGGTAACTTCATGTTTAGAGTACGGCAATACATTGTGCGTCGAATTGCCTTAAAAAAAAAAAAAGGTCCAAAAATTCAGTTAAACACAACACAAAAATTGTGCTTCAAGGTTTGCTAACTGGGGCTGGACATATTAAGGAAGTGCTTTGTCTGTCCCATGGGCTTTTGATACATTTCCAGGCCCTGGGTTTAAAGTTTACATTCCTAAATGGCTTAGGGCTAGGTTTTTCCATATATTTCTATCTGGACATTGCTTTGCTCATTGAAGGTTGTTTCCCAAGTGGATCCATTGAGTGTCTGAAAGTGAGAGGGCTTTCTCTATGATAGCACCCCAGTTGTGGAATGGAGGTCTATTTCACATCCATTTTGGAATCATGTGTAGCCCTCCCTTAAAAAAACAAGCAAACCTCAGGGTTTTTAACATGTTTCAATGTTTTGGCTTGAAAAAGGTTTCAAGTCTTGTCTGTGCTTAATTTTATTTGCTTCATCTCTTGCTGTGATGCTGTAATTGCTCTTTTTTAAAAAATAAATAAATCACAATGTATTTTAACATCTTTTTGTATGCCACTCAGAAAACTTTGATTAAGGGGTGTCATAGAAATAGTTTTGTGTTGTTTCCTTGAAAGTTGTAGCCTGGCCCTAGTATTCTAGGAAAACAGCCAAAAAGAACATTACAGTTACAGTTAATTTTCCACATTTCTAGAAGTCTTTCTTACATATGCTGAAAGTTTTGTGAAGATTAATCACAATTAAGGGAACAATCCTAACTCCTGCCAAAAGCCAGATGAGGGCAGTTAGGTCAAGGCAGGAGGACTAGAAGAGAGGAGCTCCACGTATGGGGAAGCCTGTCTGCCCTGGCATGCCTGCAAAAAGCTTTGTGGGCATAGATGTAGTACCAACAGTGTTTCAGCTGGTGGTATAAAGGGCTGAAATAGAGTGTGCCAGGAGGGTCAGTTTCTAATGTCCCCATCACTAGCCTTATAGTCCCTTAGGTGGTGTAGTTAATTTTCCCCAGATTATTTTCAAAAGAAACTTGGGGGGTGGGGCAGAATGCCCACCTATCTTCTGACTTCGCTTTGCTCTTGGCAGCACATCCAACACTGAACTCTCCCTGCCGCCACTTGAACTTGCTCTGTAAAATGCCAGTTTTGTTCTAATGAAGCTTATGCTTTTAAATAAAATGCTTGACCTTCATTTGACAATACTTTACCAAGTCACCTGAGCAGTTTTTGGGGGGACCATTAGTACCAACACCCAGCTAATAAAAAGCTGTCTGTTGTACATATTGAAAGTGGTAAACATCTTTCTCTCTCACACATTTTAATTTTGAATCAGCTAGATGGGCAAGCCTGCTTTGGAAACGAGTTCCCTTGAAATTAAATATGATTCCGTTCCAAGTTACTGTGCTTGAGACTGGAGTATCAGAAGCTAATGGGGAGCAGCTCTTTTCAAGGAGTTCCATAGATGGAAGCCTTGAGGGAAGCCAGTGATACACCAAGGCTGATATCATTAGCACAAAAGAGCAGAGCTGGCAAACAGATGAAGAGCTTTGCATGTGAAATATAGAAGCTCAATACAATGGAGAATATGCGGCGATGATAATATTTTCAGTAGTTATTGAGTAATTGGTGTCACAATTTATTTCTTTTAGATGCCTAATGGATAAGAACTTTGTAAGAATTGGCAAATGGTTCATCCGGCCATATGAGAAAGATGAAAAACCCATTAACAAAAGGTAAGGATCCCAAGGGCTTTGAAGTATGCTGCCAAAATTGACGGTGCTATTTTGGTGCTTTAATTGCGGTGTTTCCCTGTTCATGTACCCACTTTCCCAGCATATTCTCTTCCCACTCCTGCATGATGATAATGAATAACTGGTCCTTGGTGGCCCTGTTAGCGAGTTTGACATTATTGTGTTGATTTCCCTCCTCTCCCAAATTTGCAGCACACTATAACAGAAGTGGCGCAATGTTGGCACCTTTTTGCCTACTCTTTGGAATATGTTGTAGTCACTTCTCGTTTGAGAGTTGGCTATATCCAGAACCAGGTGGTTTTGTGTGTGTGTGTGTGTGTGTGTGTGGTGACTTTGAGGCCTTTTTGCTTTGCTTTTCCAAGCTTATGTTGAAATATTGGACTGAGGTAGGTGTGTGTATGTGTGTTTTATATATAGAGAGAGAGAGAAATGGAAAAGGATACTCATCAATTCACCCTGTCAGTGTATTAATTGTCTGTATTGCAGTACTTTAAAACCGTGTAGGAAGCCCAGTGAAGTTTATAGGAAATATTGGGAAATGTAGTCTTATTGATACTGCCATAATTGGTTGCATGTGTGAATATTGGTCTACAGAAAAGTTTTGTATAAAATTTATATGTGCCTAAGGTACTTTTCAATGTTTGAAATAGGTTTCACTTAAATAGGAAGTGGTTTTTGAGTAGTGTTTTTCTACTGATGTCATGTATTCCTCTTTTAAACACCAGTTTCAAAGAATTGCAGGAATTCAGTAATCTTAGCTAAATAGTACAGATGCATTTGGTACAGAAATGCAGCGTACTGTTGGCGGACATTAAGAAGATATTTCAGACTGAACTGAATGTTTTAAGTTCTTTAAAAAAAACTACAGTTGTTCAAAAGTGTGCTTACTTAGCAAGCAAGAGGAATGTAAAAATAGCAAAACTGATTGGTTTCTGGTAGTGTGTTGTGCTTCTGTTTGAGTCCCCAGCTGTGAAGAGAGGCTTCAGTGTGTTCTGTTTTCAGCGATTCTGCCAGTCCAGCATTTATCGTGCATACAGCTTGTTCAGTTTAAAAGCTTGGGTTTGCCCCTGAGACCACAGTTCCTTCATTGCACTTTTGACTCCTGCTTTGCATCCGTGGTAGTAAAAGCTGCAGCAACATGCTTTGTGATTTTAATGTGCTTTATAGAAAGAGGGAGGACTTTCCATGTGGTTAACTAATGCTCAGGGAAAGCCTACAGAGGCATTTGTGGCACTGCTGAGCAGATGCAGATTTCTAGAATATGCTGGCTGGAGGATTGCAGCCATCCTTGTTACATTTCTTATCTAATATGTTAACTTTCACATGCAAGATAGATGTTCACTTTTGCAGGGTTCTGAAATAATGTAGCTTGATATATATACCTTCTACCTTAAGTAAAGACCTGTCCTTTCCACGGTAATTTATGCTTCAGACCTTCAGAATCTTTTCAAGATGGGAGGACGACGTGGCTCAGAATCTCAGGATTCGTACACTCAAAGCCTTTGCTAGGATTACTGCTTCTTCAACGGGTGCTTTTCAAATATTATTTTCACTATGTGTGCAAATCACTTTTCCATTAATAGCTGGAAGTGGTTTTGAGCCAAAATATGTGAATTTGCACAATTGTAGTTTTTCTGTACTATCTAAGTCACTGCATAGTATTTCTTATATCCAGGACCACGGTGCTTTCTAGCTGTTAGGGTCACCTGAATAAAAGCAATCAAGGACACGAAAGAAGCCAGAACATAAGTTCACTGCACTCTACTGAGATACAGTACTGTGGACATCCAGCCTGCCATTTGATATTGGTACATCCCTGTAAAAAGGGTGTCTCTCTTAAACTTAAGCCATTTGGGATTAGGCCAGAGAAACAGGAACACCTGTTGCACCATCCATGGGAACTGCATGGTCTCACTCCATAATCTATCAAATATTTGAGATGCTTTGCAGAACTGGTTGTGCCACGCCTGCATTAATGATACTCATGGTTTATTAGCAGTATTTCAGACACTGCCTCTTCCTGAATTCTTTGTATGCTTTTACAGCCTTGGATTTTGCTGATTTTCTTCTATTATGATGGATTTATTTGATTTCAGCTACAAACCCTCCACTCTTAGCCTCCATGTGTTGTTGTCTTTTGGAGACTTACTTGGCACATAGCCCCCCCCCCCCCAATTTTCCAACTTGCAGATGTTGTCTCTTTGTCCTGAAGCTAATAGCCTTTGGAGTTCTAACACAGCTATTCTGCTGGGGGCACAGTCACCTCTTGCATTCATTTCAAACTTTCAGAAAGTTTCAAATCAGGACTGTATAGGGCCCTGTATAATTACATGGTTTCAGTTGTCTCCTCAGTGAGTTACTGAAGCAACAGGAGGTCCATTGCTGGCCCCAGCCCAATGTTATAGAGCATCCCCTGCCCCATTCCTGATGCCCACATGCTGAACGTGGATGACTGCAAAAGGGAAACCTGCATGTGTTGATCTCAATGGGATTGCGAACCTCGAAGTGTTTGGGGTTCTTGATCCTGTAGGTTTGCCTTTTGCAGATGTCCACACGCAGTGTATGAACCTTGGGAGCAAGGGGAGCAAGCTGCTTGACTTTGGGAGTGCAGTCAGTGGCACAACCTCACTACTTTTTCAATGGCTGGAGCCCCCACTGTGTGAATTATGCTTGAAAGGGAATAGGACATGTCCCTGGAATAAGAAGATTCACCTTTGTGTTTCATTTGGCAGTTTGTAGATGGTGACTGTGATTTATGGTGAGTGGGCTGCATATTATTAGGCTGTTTAAGTTGGAATATGGTGGATGGATATAGTTGGTTACCAGAGGTTAAACATTAAGTACTTTAGCTTTTGGGTTGGATGAGTTACTGTAGTTATGAATAGTGTAGATAGAGTTTAATACAGCATGTGGAATGTTGGATGTTCACAGGGAGGTTGGGGGTGGCTATGAAGGTAAAGGAATCAGCTGCAACTGTTGAGGTAACCCTTACTATATATGATTTGCATATAAGGTCTTGTTTGCCTGGCTTAAAGGTGCACAGTCTTAAGTACACAGGCAATTGATGTTTTCAGTGCAGTTGTAACTACCTGCAGCCACTCTAGGTTCACAAATGGCAGCTGACTGCATGAAGAGCGTCTGCCCACTTTCTGTCTGTTCCATCTGTCAGGATTGTGGAGAACTGCTTTAGTTGTCTTGACATGAATGTCTTCGTTTACACAAACACGTGACACATCTGGACATCAGTTCTTTTAAGGGGAGGCCTTGTTGCTGGCTGTATTGTTCAACTAGTTGAAGTTCTAGGAATGTTTAAGCTGCTTTCCTCATTAGACACTCAAAGCTGGCGGAGTATGTAAAGGATAAGCAAAGTACCCCTGATGTGCTGTTAATTAGATTTGTCAGGAGCCCCAGTTGTGCAGCCTGCCACACAGTGTTGTCACTTACTATATCTGTAATGAATTGTCTTAAGGGCATCAGTAAACACTGAAAAGCTCCTTTTTAGTTTCTGAATGGCTATTCTAATAA
This sequence comes from Podarcis siculus, assembly GCA_034642415.1. Lineage (NCBI taxonomy): Eukaryota > Metazoa > Chordata > Lepidosauria > Squamata > Lacertidae > Podarcis > Podarcis siculus. The sequence continues at coordinate 16,725,046 of JAXCMG010000019.1, read as the reverse complement.
TGTTGCCCCTGCACGTTGGTTTGGGGGTGGGGGTGGGGAGGAAGACACTCCTCTTAAAAATAAACCACGGGATCATTAAATCTCTCTGGCAGCACAATCTCCAAAGCAAGAGTGTCTAGTTTGTGATGGTCAAAACAGAAAAAATAACTGTGCCACTTCTCAATACATCTTTACTAGAATGTAACCCTTTCAAGTGCTGAGAGATTCTCCCATTGTTCAGTGCTTTGCATAAATGCAACTTTGTATTTCAATTTCTGGAGAATTACTCTGGAATTAATGAGACTGTGGGATGAAATAGTTTGTGGGTATTTATGATCAGAATGTGTTTCCTTCATTTTCTAATTCTGCAGCCTCTAATTTCATTTGTAACAAAGATAATGAAAATGAAATACCTGCAATTGCATATTAATGTTGATGTTTTAAAGTACACATATAGTGTTATAGAGCCTTGAAAATCCTTTGCTTTAAACATTTTTACCTCTGCATGAGAATAACAAAGAGTGGAGTGTGGGCAATTTCTGCAACATCACTTTGCCCATTACTGGGGTAAGAATTAGTTGGCTGGAGGGAGTGTATTTTAAAGACCACCAAGCAACCCTGATCCCAGCAGTTGCAGCCACTGCTTTGTAGTTGGCCTGGAGTGTACTCTTGATGGTGGTTCTGCAACAGAGGGGTGGGGGGTGGGGAGAAGCACCAGGTGAGGTGAGAGCAACCTCATCAAAGCAGGGTGGAGATGACCCATCCCATGAGAACAGCTTCTGGCACTGGGGTTGCTCCATTACTAACCTTTCTGCATGGGGCTTTTCAAAGGCCGGCCTGGCTGTGGGTGCAAGAAGCCACAACAGTCTCTCTTGCATGATCATATACTGCAGTTGGATGGCTTCTGAATTGTGTGGCATAAGCAAGGAGTCATAAGTCAGTGGTAGAGCACATGCACCCCAGGTTAAATCTCTGCCATCTCTAGGGAGCACTGGGGAAAATCTCTGTCCAAAATCTTGGAGAACTATATACCAGTCAGTATAGATAATACTGAGATGGACTAATGATCTGGTCTGGCATATGACAACTTCCTCCATGGAAACCACAGTTGTTCTCACACAGTTGTCCTGGTTGCACTGAAGTTCTAATCTTGGTTTGGTCCACCACCTACACCCCTAAGGTTAGGTTGGCAGCCTTGCAGGTCAACCAGCAAAAGATAAACAGGGCCATTGATGTTCCCACAGAGCAGCTCTTGGCATATTAGCACAGTCGTTTGTGGTATGCTGAGCATTCTGGTCACTTACTTAGAGAACCATTTGAGCATGTAATAAAACGCAGCCATGTCCTGATTACCATTAAATCATGTAAGTTGTGGAAGGTGCAAACTCTTGGAAGTTAATTGCCTGATGTGAAGGAAGCCATTTCTAAAGATGAGGTGAATTACAGCATAATTTGAAGGTTTTTACTGCTTTGGCTGCTTTGATTTACACATTCAAGGGAATAACACCACACCATGTAGAAACAGCTGGTGCTTAGTATTAAATATTAATTGCTATGAGTTTCAAAGAGAAGGAACTTGGGATGAGTGTTGCCTGTCTCATAAACTGAAGCTAAATAAGATTGTATAAATCTTTTTCCTTGTGGCAGCAGCCGCATCAGTCTAAGTAAAACCAGGCCTTCCTTTTGGGCAAAACAACTGCAGTGGTGGCTGAATTGACCCTGCGTAGCAGCTACCTTCTTAAGGGTCAAGCCATTCAGATAAAACACTGTGGAATAAATGCTTCAGTTTAGTTGCTAAGTGACTGAAGCCAAATAAGGTTTGAACTGCAATCCTTTGGACACTTTGTGAAGACTTCAGTCTAATTGAAATAAGTACAGCTTCTGAATAAACATGTGGAATTATTCACTGCCAGAATTATTAACCTTCTCTATCACTTTAGCCACACGACACCCTTTTTCAGATCCCTTTATTGACTTTCTGTCCCCTTCCATATCCAGCACAAACTCCTCGTCTTTTTAAAGCTACCCGCAGCATAACCCCCATTCTTCCTTCCTGTCCTTTGTCTCTAGTTACATCTCCTCTTGTGATCTCTGCTGCTTCTCCTCTTACACCTCAGATGACTGAAGATCTCCTGGGTCTTTCATTAGTTCTGCCTTAAGCGGGGAACTCCTTTCCTGGATATGGACATGGTGCCTCCTCCCTCCCTTCAAATACCTCATCAAAACCTACCTTTTCAGGGTCAACTTTGGCTTCCCCTGAATCCTTAATTTCCAGCTGTAATCAAGTCTAATAGCATTTGCCTAGATTATTTTCTCTTTCCTTCTGTAGTTTTCCCCACTGCCTATTTTAGATCATAAACTCCTAGTGGGCAGGGAGCTATGTTTGTTGCCTGTGTAACTCTCTAAAGTACCATGCACTCTGATGATGCAGTGTAAATAAACTAAATAGGTAAAAACAATTGTCTTTGCCATAAACCAAGAAGGTGAGAGACTATGGCATACCTTTTCTTCAGAGGCAGGTTGTGTGGGGAATGTCACTGTCACGCCAGCTTCTAGTTTTTTTAAAAAAATATTATTATTAAAAATGATATTAAAAAGTACACCCCCTCTTTAATAATAAGTTCAGAAAGCAGCTTACCCCTGTCCAATTCAAGTTAGTCACATTAAAAACGCCCCAGTCCTAGCTTAGAAAGTTTACGGGACCCAATAAAGTATCCAAGAATCCTATGCTTGCGGTTCCCACTCTTCTCTAAGGTGGTTTAACATTGGAGCAAACAGGCAGGAATGCGTCCAGATGGGTGGCTCATATCCATTGCCTAGAATTGCACATAGTTTGTTTTATTATTGCTGTTACTATTTTATTATGGCTGTACTGCTCTAGGTGTCATTTTATGGCTTAATGCTGCATAGAATTGTTATCTAAACTACTATTCAGCTAAAACACACACAGACAGAGAGAGAGAGAGAGAGATGGGGGGGGGGGGAGAGGGAGAGAGAAACAGTCAGGAGTAAAACTTGTTGGCCAGATAAAATTTCGCATGATAAAAGGAAAAAGACCAAGCTCCAACAACCACTTGATGGCTGGGGAAGCTGCATTTTAACCCGAGGTCAGATTTGCCTTGGTTGACAAAATATTCCTCAGGGTTTGTGCTGTTACAGAGAAGCTTCAATGCAGCCATAAAGGATGAACATGGAGCAGAATCTTCGTCACATATCTAAGGGAGTGGAGAGGTAAATTTCAGAGAAGATGCTTGAATGCAGTCCCCAGGTTATGTTGGATTTTAAAGGTAATCACTAGCACATTGAACTGGGTCTGGAGTCAATGTGAAGCCAACTCCCTGTGGCCCGTTCTGTGAAGAAATCAGGCTCAGGATTCTGTGCTAGCTGAAATTTCTAAAACATTTCTAAACATTTTTCTTCGAAGACAGCTCTGCATAGAGTTGCTTGCAATAATCAATAGTATGAAATTACTAAAGCACGGTGATGGGCCAAATTAGAGGAGTGATCACTGGTGGCTTGCAGGCATAAGCTGGTGAAAGGCCCACTGTAGAGCAAGAACATCCTCTTCACTGAACATGGTTTCATAGGAGACGTCTCGCAGTAATGATCCGTCTATCAGCCTGTGATTGATTCATTAACTTAATTTGATGGATTATCTGATTAATGCTTTCAGAACCTCACACGAGCAGCATCTTTTTTTAAGGATGATAATTCTACCATGGAGAGGCTACTGGAGAAACAAGGTTTTTCAAAATTTTATTTAATTAACAGATTCATTACCTGCTCTTCACTGTAGGGCAAATTCAGTACTGATATACATTAAAAATATAAGACAACATAGCATAAAACAAGCAGACTCCCAGTCTCTGCATGGAGGAAATGCTCTTGTAAGACCAAACCTCACCATATAAAGTGGTCTGGAACCTTGATAACAGAATTGTTACAAGCCCCCACAAATCCAACACTCCAGAACAAAAACCAAATTGCTGCTTTGTGCTGGTTCAGAATGTATTGAGAAGGTCCCATCAGCCTGTGTTGATGCTGCAACAAATACCCAGGTGTATCACAGCCGGGTCAAATCATCTCCCCGGCTTGCCCTCCTAGGTTTTGGTAAAGCATGTTAGGCTGGCCCTCCCCATCCACAAATTGTGAATGATGGAGATCTTATTATGGATTCACCTGACATTAAAAAGGAGTGCTACTGGACAGGAGGGGAGGATGTTGATGCAACCTGGTTCCTGAGGGAAGGAGGAAGGGGTGGAAATTGTGTTTTTGGGGAATAGACTGTGAGCATCTAGACCACCTCCTCCTTACCAGAGACGTGCTAGCCTAATCTTTCCTAGATTGTCAGCCCAACCTCAGTTAATTTGATCTGTGACTTGTACAGACACACAACCTGACTTACCTACCCAGTCTCTGTATATAATTGAACAGCCTTTTCTAACGTTTTGTTGAATGTGGGAGATGAGAATATCCAGTCCAGTGGATACTCAGCTTATCTCTGGCAAACTGGTAGTGAAACAGCTGTCGCTCTTTGTACTATTCTGCTTTCCCTGTACAGCTGCCTGTGGCGGTTGTGCTTATTCCTTCTTGCTCAAGGGCTTTGTCATTGCTAAATGAACATATCCAAGTATATGCTTCTTCTCTAGGAAGGAAGGAATAATGGCAAACCACTTTGGTTTCTCCCCCCTCACCCCACCCCACTGTGGCTACCTGCTCTAATTTGCATGGTTGGGGAATGATTTCCAGATCCTAGACGCTGCAATTGATTTTTTGTTTAAAGTGTCAGGCCTGCGCGGGGTTGGGTTTTTCTGTCTTTCTTTCTCAGACACTAGCACTAAATTTTTAAACTGCAGGGCAACCATCCTTAACCATCTGAACAAAGCTTTTAACTTGATTGGATATTCCTATACCAGAATGATGGTCTGTATACTGTCTAGATCTGGGCACAAATAGGATTAAAACACTGCACCCACCCCTCAAGCAACAGAGGAGAAAATTACTTCTGTGACACCTTGTTTGGGCTTGTGCTTCATAATCCATTTTCAATTTACAGTGACCTTGGTTAGGAGTCTATTATGCTGAAACAAGTGTAGACATTGTAAAATCAGCAGGCTTTGTTCTATGGTTCCAGATGTCAGGAATAATAGCAGAGACATTGGTGCCAATGCTAGATTGTGATGGGAAATCACAGGTTCTGGAATTAAAATGTAATAACCTTTAAAGACACTAATGTGTCTGATCATTAAAGCTATGAGAGAACAAATTGAACTACTGTAGTCTCTTTAAGACCTCATGGCTTGTCGTATAGATCCATATGTTACTAGTGATCAGGGTGTGCATTGCATTGTATGGAGAAGCGTACAAATATTGTGGACAGAGTTGTCTTGTGAGTTTTTATTATACCCAATCACCTAGCTGAACAGTCAGGTCATTTTAAAACATATAGGTTTTCCCATTCTGTCAGGTGGCTGGGTGCAGCAAGAGAAACATTCAAAACACTGTTGGGCTGCAAATGCTCCCTCCCACAAGACCGCCTAAGACTGTAGTCAGTGGGTGCACAGATAAGTAGGCCAACAGTGGGAAATGTCCATCCAGTGCGTAAAAGCACAGGACTAGGAAGATTGTGAAAACAATCGCCAAGCAATTTCACAAAGTGGTTGAAGAAGTATCTGTTGGGGGTGTTGTAAATATAAGGTGCCCTGCTTGAGAGCAGAAGTTGTGTTTCTTCCTGCTGAATGCTTGTATAATAGATTTTTGTTCAAATGGTATGTGTAACACGAGGACTTGCTTTTAAACCTCACTGGTGTGCAGCTTTGTGAACCATAAACCCTGAAGGAGATGATCAAGCACTTGGTGTCAGTTTTCTAATGCACTCAAGTAGCCTGCTGTTTAAAAGTCTATTTAAATAAAGCACCATTTTTGTTTCTCTAATAGTAAGTTGAAGAAGGAACACCGAAGGCAGTGGTTAAAAGTATCTGCAATAATATATACATTTTGAAATCACATATCTGTCATTAGCCCAGGCGAGGACATAAAGCTTCCTATTGCCTAACCAAAGTTAACATCCTTCTGGCTTTACATACTCCCTGCCTTTTGGTATACAAATACCTCTCTCTTCCCTTTGCTTGTGTTAACCAGGACACGGTGTTGCATGTAGGGATGAGCCAAATATTTTCCAGGTTTTATTTTCTTCAAAAGTAGTTTTTTTTTCTTTGGAGGAAACAAGTGGTATATTCTGGTTCTGACAGAAATTACAGTCTGAAATGTGAAAACAATATTTAAATGGAGGAGGCGTAAATTGAAGCTCTGATTGCTTGTATCGGAACAAGAAGCTGCTGGCTGGATTTTTCCAAGTGTAGCAGAATGAAATGTTTGAAATTTTTTACTTCGTTGTTTGGCCCATATATGACTTGCTAACTTTCTACAAACGACCCTCCCCCAAACATACTTTTCTGTATGCAAGCCGTTACATAAATGGCAGCACAGAATAATTATTTTTCTTTTTTTATCTCTCACTCTGAGCATGGTACAATCTTGAGACAGTTTGGTCACAAGAAATTCTCCAGCTATTTTAGAAGTCTCAATCCAAAGCTCTACGTTTCCTCCTTATGCTGAATTTGGCATATTTTATCTCTTAGCTCCAGATACTTGGAAGTATTTGGGCTGTTTCTACCCAAGTCTGAGGTGTCAAAAGATTTCTAGGGATCAGGTGCTGGGGCAGAGGTTTCCTTCTCCTTTACCTGACCTTGGCCCCATCTCCCTTTGTGCCTGGGACTCGTTCCCAGCACACTGCATGGTGCTAGCTCTTTATCTTCTTCAAGTCCCTCCTCAAAATTCATTTCTTCTCCAAAGCCTTTAGTCTTCACTTTCTTATTGAAATGAAAACTGAGTACATGTAACCATAATCTCACATATTCTTTCCCCCATTGACTTCTGCTTCCCTCTTCTCCATCTCCCCTATGACAGTTTCTAATTCTCAGGTAACACAGCGGTTTGACTTCACCCCTAGAGGTGCATTCTATTGTCTCTCGAGACAGATGCATGCCAACAGTTCATCCCTTAGCATTTACAGCAGTTGTCAGAAACTGCTAGGAATGGTGGGAGTTGTAGTTCAGCAACATCTAAAGGGCCAAAGGTTCCCCCCCCAGCAGTCACAGTTACAGTCATTGCCTATTGATGCTGTTTCAACCAAAAACTATGCAATTAGTGGTAGCTTGCATAGAAGAGTAAGTAAATTGAGAGGTGGCAATGGTTTCTAGAAGGCCAGGTTCACATTAGGGTAGTGGAAGGAGTATTTATAGCTTCTGACATACTATTGATTCTCTACTTCAGGATGTGTTCATGTGAATTAGCATTTGCAAATGTGATGGGAGGGATAGCTAAAAGAGTTGGTATTCATATTATTAATAGTCAGCAGTATCAGTGAGTAGCAGACTCAGCAAGGTCTTCCAAATGGAACAATAAGATTTTAAGTTTATTGCTATTCCAAAATTGTTACCTCCTACGTTAGTTTCCTACTGCCACCAAAAAATGATATAGCAGCCGGTTTATTGACCTGTACCTTTTGGTAAAGTTGTTCTCCATCCCCCAAATAAACATTTATTTATGTGCCTTCAGGCAGAAATAAATAAATGCTAAATAACAGACAAATTCCCTTAACCGACCTTCCATATCAGCTATTCATAATTTCAGCTTGCCTCTCATTTGCTTATGAGGAGTACATTCTCATCCTTTACCCTTAAAAGGAGAGAAGGTGCAAAAAATATTTGGTGGAAGTTTCCCTCTTGATTATTCCTCATGTGATGTTTAAAAGGAAAGAAGGAGAATATGAAAGCAAACCGCCCCCCCAGACATGCTTCAGAGAGAAAGACAATGAAGGTATCTAAGAACAAATGTGTTTTCCTCCCCTTCCTTCCCCACAAGGTTACATATCATCGGAACCTGTGGGTTTTTTAAAGGACCAAATCAGGTGTGACGTGGGAGATCTGTGAGTGAGATCCCCCAGGTTGTTTTTATATAATATCCACTGCGTCCTTCCCGATTGCTTTGGGTTTGGGAACACAGTTCTGTTAAGTTTCCCTTACAGGGCAAATTGCAGTGAAGGTGGGTGGGGAAATTTTCACTTGGAAAATAGTGTGCAGGGCTTAACAGTCACCGGGCAGAAGCGTGACACATCCTGTGATACTTCGAGACACAAAGAGAGGTGCAGTGCTGTGAAGTAAAGGTCTTTGAACACTTCAGACATTTCTTCCTTTGCCATTAAACGGCGTGCGTAGATCCACATTGCTTTATGGGCCTTTTGAAACATACTTGGGGGATGCAGGTGCTTATGAAATTTTCTTTCTTTCTTTCTTTCTTTCTTTCTTTCTTTCTTTCTTTCTTT
>JAXCMG010000019.1:16698329-16716671 GCA_034642415.1 Podarcis siculus | reverse complement strand
TTTCTTTCTTTCTTTCTTTCTTTCTTTCTTTCTTTCTTTCTTTCTTTCTTTCTTTCTTTCTTTTAAAAATTATTATTTCATTTCGAATTTGACTCTTTCTGTACCTGCCACACACTGAGAAACAAAGTATCCAAGCCTCCTTATTTGGAGGGAGGGGAGGTGAGGGGGGGGGATGCCAGCAGTTCAGAGACTGCCCATGAATTGCATACAGTTGCACTTCCCAGACATAAACGCGCTGCTTCATTTCAAGTGTTGGTTCCTCAGGAGACACACACTCTACTCGAGACAAAAGGAGTCTTTGCTTTGTTCTTGCGTACCATAAATGCCACTGTAACTTAAACATTTGACTTTTTAATGTCAAGTTGAACATAAGACTCTCTTTCTCCCCCCTCCCTTTTGAATATAGAACTGCTGTGATTGTTGCACTCTTCATTTTCAGCCAGCAATTATTCATAGTGTGACATTGAGACATTAGCTGTTGCCATGGTAACTGGCTCTAAGTAGCAAAGATACAGGCATGATGTCAGTAGAAGAGCATTGCCTCAAACCAACTATGTGTTCAGGTGTCCCCTCCTCCTTTTCTTAAAAAAATAAATTATTTTAAAGCATTATAAGACGGAACTACTTGCTTCCCTCTCCACTCCCCCCCACCCCCCGCCTGGGCTGTGGAGAGTCTGTGTAATTCCTGAGGGCTTTCCATTGTGTTTGCTTTAAAAAAAAATGCTAATAAAATTAGGATTTCCATTATTTCAGCACCTTCTGTTATAAATGGTTGTGAGCTAGTGTGATTTCAGGGGGAGAGTGGGGACTTGGACAGCTTGGGTTCAAGTCTTCTCTCTGAGGGACTCGTGAGTTCCTCGCTCTCTCTGTGTGCCGCTGCTGTGAACAGAGAGATCCCACATTAATTAGTGCTGCATTGTCATTCACTTCAAGGACACTGGCCTGTTTATGCAATGGAATGTGTGTGTGGATTGCCCCAATACCGCTAGGGTGAATCAGGGTGTTCTTGGTCATGTGAGAACTCCTTTGTGAGCAGTGGAACTCTCGTGAATCTGCTAACGCCTCTCATTCAGAAAATTGCAGTGTAGAGTGACCAAACACAGTAAAAAAACGATAAAGCAGCCTGTAAATTAGCAACTGCTGTATACAATGCAAATTTTCAGAAATGGTGAACGAGAACAGGGAGTTAAGCAGTTGATGGTTTAGTTCGGGTTCAGCTGTTCATATTTATTACCTTAATACAATAACAGTTTATTAAACAGTTTTGTCACACCTGAATCAGCTACTTCAGTTTCAGTTCACATAGTAAAATGTAAATATTTATACCACGGTGCTGATTTGGCTCAGCTACACAGAAAAAGCCTGCAACAATTTAGCAAGTTGGAACACGAGGGAAAGAGAGCTAGGGTGACAACAAAAGGAAATGATATGTTGACTATAATGTAATGTTGAAAGATGATGAGAAAATATCTAGGTAAAGCTGGGGTGGGAGGTACCTAAGCTTTTCTTACCCAGAGATGCTGTTTGGTGAACCCTCCTGAGGACCAATGGCAACAGTGTATGTGCAGGACTGATGTGGATGTCACACACTTTTTTACATGCACTGCGCACATGCAATCCCCCCCCCCCGCCAGATATGCAGACCACTCAAACATCTACACATAAGTGTACACATAGCTGCGTTACTGTGGAGGATTTGCTAGGTGGTGGGCTCTGAAGTGGGCCATCTTACCTACAAAAGGACCAGAAATACCATGTGATGGCTTCAGACTCTCCCTCCCATGGGTTCGCTTGATGTGTGGTGCATTGCCCAGCATCCCTGGCAGTCTTGGCTCTGGAGAAAGGGAGCCTCAAGCCCAGCCAGCTGCTGCTCCTGGGTGCCAATTCTGCCTAGTTCTGGCAAAGGGAGAACTGTGAGAATAGGTCCTCCCTATGCAGTCTCACTTCCTCCTTCTGCTGCAATGTGGGCCTTCCAGAGCACTTGGAAATTTCCATCTGTGGACTGGGTGATGTTGCCGCCATTTGTATTATCCAAGTGCTAGCTGCAGAGATAGCGGAGGGGAGAAGGGAAACAGAGTCTGTCCATCCCAAGCACTGTTGGCAACCTCCTCTCCGCTTGCTGACAACTCTTTCTACTCCCAGTTCTTGAGGGAAACTGACTGTATTACCCAAGCCCTGACAAACCTCTTGAGTGATCTGGAGGGTGCACATTTTAGAGGGAGGAGGAAAGTGAAAGCAGTGCAGATTACCTGCTGAGACCCCCTGAACACATTGGAACCCTTTCTAGGGTTAGATATATGTATGTGGTTTGCTGTGGCAGATGACATAATAGTCTTTATGGCAGATATGACTAACTCTGCTGAAGAACTTAAGAGCCTTGCAAGATTATGGAAGGGTGATGGGGCTTAAAATGAATGTGACAAAAAGGGAACTACTAATGAACACATATAATGAGGAAATAGATAAGGAAAAGTTGGATACATGTTTTTAAATTGTACCCCCAAATACTTAGGGTTTAAAAATCAATGGGAATTTAAAGAGTTGATGCAAAGATAATGATGTAAAACTGACGAAACAAATCCAAGAAGATCTGGAATCTTGAGGGGGAAACATAACCACGCCATTATTATAACTAATAAATAAAATTAAAACAGTCTGCCAAGAATTGCATGTGTATTTCAAAACTTTTTGGCCCCATGCTGGAAGAATGACAAAAATTAACAAGATTCTATTTGGCGAAGGGAAAAAGCAAGAGTGATGGAGGCCTCTGTTCCCACTGTACTTTTGAGATGGTCTAAGTGATGCCTTTTTCTTTAACGTTTTCCAGCCTCTTAAAGCTGCTTAAATACCACCTCTGTGACTGTGCGGTAGAAAAATTGTTTTAAAATGCACACTGGAACCAAACTGAATGTCATAACATGCATGCTGTTCCTAGGGTAAGGAGAGAAATATGGTTACTCCCATGTAACTTTGACCTGGGTGGGTGATTTAAAAAGAAAAGTTTTCAGAGTCTGAATAACACTTCATACAAATCATTTTATAATATCAGTTCTTCAATGTAGTACAGGGTGCGAATGAGGGCAAAGACCTGCCCCCAAATCCTCAGCCAGCTGCTCTCATTAATCGTATGATCCAACTTTCCCATTCTTTGTGCTATGTGTGGTACTTCCTGAAATTTTATAGTCAGTAGAACCCTATGAATTTTCATCCCAGTTTTCATACACACACACACACACACACACATATATATATATATATATATATATATATAATGCCAACATGCCTATGCAGCTGTTTGAAACTTTATTGACTGGTCAGTCATTTGAATGATAGTTTTATGCTTTGTTAAGCTGCCTGGATATTGCAGTATATAAATGCTTCTGTAAATAAACATTTTCTTATGGGGCCTAGTTTATAAATCAGTTAACCTGAACAATTCATTAATTTACATACATATGCAGACAAGAAGAAAGTAGTTCCAAAGAAGAGAGCACACTTGGTGACATTATTATTATTATTATTATCCTTCCTCAACACATGTAGTCCAGAGACCCGCAACATCAGTGGAAGTTGGTTTTGCTGACAGGCTGATGCTAGTGTTTCAGAAAGCCTCAGCATAGAAGAGTGGTGCTTGCCATTTTAATAAATAATGCTATTAAAAAATGTTTCTCAGTTTTAAAAACCAGTGGCCCAGTTTTTGGGGGACACACTTGGAGTAGATCAAAATGCCCTGCCCCCTTGCTTTTTAGATTAAGGTTGGGTGAGGGGATGCTTTAACCATACAATGACAATGAGACTGTCTGAAACTACTCTGCAGTGTACAGAAGTCCAGTAGTTTTTTCCTTTCTTCCATTCAAATGTTTATTTTCACAGTCCAAGGTTGTGGTTTTTTGTTTTTTGTTTTAACTTTCTGCAGCCCTAAACCAGCAGTTGACCTCTAGCCTGCCTGCTGCTTCCAGCTCTTAAAGAGAGGCTATAGGATCCTAGATAAAAACCTCACAATTATTAGGTGGAGCAGGAAGAAGTCATAATTTTACTCCTTCTCACAGTAGACTAATTGAAATTAATGGATGTGACTAAACTAAGTATTAATTTGAGTGGGTCTACTCTAACCTTGTATCTATTTTGTGTGTGTGTGTGTGTGTGTGTGTGTGTGTGTGTGTGTTTTAATGGTGTGTGGTTAACAGAAACCTCCAAATAATTTAGTATGAAGATAAATTGTCTAGCTTTTCCACAATAATAATGATAATTACTGTGAAGCTTATGTGGCTTTTAAAGCAACAAATTCAACATGTATTCATAATTTCTTAGTCATTAAGATGCAGTCTATTTTTATCTTGATTAGCAGAGCAGATCACACCCGACTTCACTGTATCAAGAATAATTTCCGCAAGGATAACGCACAAAAATGAATTCAATTGTAAAGACCCTCACCTTCCAAAAAACAAAAACATCAAACAAATAAACCCCACCTTGCATTAATTGTTCAGAGCTTCAGAAAGTTGGTGGGTTGCAGAGGCTGTTTGACCTAGCAGTTCAGCCTACCAGACCTTCTCCCTTCAAAGAAAATATTCAAACAAACGAATGCACTCTGAGATTAATTTTTAAAAGCCCTGAACTGCTTTCTCCATTTCTTTCAGACCTTGGGAGCCTTTGATACTTTTGTGTACTATTTTATTTGTTAATAAGGCTGACTACCTTAGTTAGGTAGTTTTGGTAAGAGTTCTGGATGGTTCTAGGTTGGCAGGATTGCCTCCCTCTCTGCCACCCCAGTACTTACATGGAAGAAAGCAATATGCTTCTGAATCTGAATGTACTGTCCTCAAAATATCACAAGTTTGCTCACTCCCCTTATTAAAATGTTGCGGCCTTGTTACCATTTGACAGACCTCTTGTGCAATGTGTGCGTACAAGCAAAATTGTATTTGGTGGTTCTCTGGACAAGCTGAGCTTCTTTCATTCATAGACAGAACCCAGTACATGGTTTGTGAGGGTAAAGGAGGCAGCCAGTGCCTGGATGGGAGACTGCCAGGAGACTGCCACATATGCCGCTGTGAGTTCTATAATGGAAAAGGGTGGGGTATAAAGGTATCAAAATAATCAAATAAACAAAATAATGTAGGATTTCAAATTGGCAGTCGGGGGGGGGGGAGGTGATGGCTGTGAAGACTTCTCACAGGATCATATCAGTTTCTATAACTGTTTGTAAACACCCCAAAGGTTTGTGTGAATTTTGCATTAGGATTATTACAGGTAGGTAGCCATGTTGGTCTGCTGTAGTCAAAACAAAACAAAACAAAATAAATAAAAAAATTCCTTCCAGTAGCTCATTACTGGAAGGAATTTTTTATTTTATTTTATTTTATTTTGTTTGCATTAGGATTGTAATCCTTTATATGTATTATAAAATTTGCATATACATATTCTGATCCAGGAGCTCCAACACATACCTAGGGATCCTGCATGTGCAAGAACTCCTCTATTTCCTTTACGTATAGGGCATATTTGCAAAGGCTGTGCCATGATTAGGGCAGTCTTTTGATTATGTTTATATTGCACTGTTTGGAGAAGTGTTTAAATGGTGCCATGAGACAGAGGTGGAATAACGTCCCTAGGGAAGTTGACATTCTTCCTCTGTTGGAGACGTTTCAGAAGACTGTAAACTGTTACGCAAAGAGGTGACCACTGCAAAACCTCTGATCTGTCCTGTAAGCCTGCACTTCCATGTCTTTGTGTGTTGCTTGGTATGGCTAGAAAACTGACCAGTGGTGTATTTGCTAGCTAGTATTAGTAGTCTGAGGTCAGAGATCATGCAAATCTGTCAGTGTGGGAATTATGGCTACACTGCAGTAATTAATACACTGCCAGCTGTTGGGAGTTTAATCGCCAACTTTATTTGGATGGCTGATGATTCCCACCAGCAAACAGGGGGACAGTCTGTAACAGCAGCTCATGGCATAGTGTTGACCTCAAAACTTCAACAATTTTGTTTCTGCCTATGGCTGAAATTTCGCTGCACTGCTAATATTCACGGTGTTTTCTTTCCAATAAAATTGTTTGAACTGGCAGTGCTCCTGAGTCAGCAGCGCACTCCAATCTGTGCCAAGACACTGAATGTTCTGTCAACCCCCCCTCTTTGGGATTTACTTGAGGATTTTAGGCACCTACAGAACGGCAGGGTTCAGTCGTTGTTGCCTTTGGCATGTCTGACCGTAGATGATGATAAATGAGCAAAGAATGCAAATCTGCTTTCATGAAAAATGGGGTTTTGCTTAAATGGCACACCCTAAATCAGTCCAAATTTGAGTGATTTGGTAACAGTGGACTACTTCTGGCTTGTGAATTCTTCACAAGTAAAATTTCCTTGTAATTTGTTTTTCCTGAAAATACTTCCTTTTGTGTTCGATGTTCAATTTATGTAGGAGTGCTGTTTTTTTATTCTCCTTCTATTGTGCCTAGGACATGATGTGTTTTCTAATAACAAATGAGAGAGTAAACCAGGCAGCGGGACTTCACCAAGAGAAGTTCCTGGGGATTGTTCTCACTGCTTCTATTATACATAATATTATCCTAGCACAATGAAGCTTTGAAACATTTTGGGTGTAGGCTTTAGCTTTTATGTCATTCTATTAATCAAGCTGTTTCCCCCTATCCTATGTCTCTGTGTGCATAAGTAATTGGATCTATTTTAGCTCAATTATCCTGAATCCTTAGGAGTGTTGATAGTTTTGTTTACTTGTTCTCAGGTGGTGGTGGGGAGGAATTAGAAATTCTAGTTTTGAGGAATACACTTTATAATTCTTTCTGGTTCTCTGGTTCTTAGCTTTTGGAAGCCAGCTCTATAGAAAGCACATCCCCGTTACACTGTAAACCTGGAGTGCCTGAACTGGCTACTTCTTGCCTTTCATGTGCTTCTTGCATCATGGTAGGCACTTCTGTGTGATGCGATGCTATTCTTCAGGGTCCTGTGTATGAGTAATGTGAGTACATGGATGGGACCAATTGCATGTGGCTCTCCCATGGAATTAATTGGGGTTCCAGTTCCATGGGAAGGACCCAACAGGATCCTGTTTCCCCGCTCCCAAGTTGTGTTACTAACATGTGCAGTCCTACAGAGAGTGAAATTGCAGGAAATGAAAGTAGATCCTACTTGCTGGAGTATATTTAAATGCCTTAATGGCAGCACCTCTCACTGCTGGAGACAAGAGTGTTGAATAGTAAACTGTTAACTATGATTGACCATGAATGTACCAACAAAACCTTTATAGGGAATTCTTAGGTTAATCATACCCATTCCCCCAAATATTTTTTAATTCCCGGCAAGGAGAAGATATGACCTCCCTTTCTTCCTTGTGAGAAAAAGGGGAGATGGACACAGTTGACATAATGGCATATCCTGGGAAATAGGGGAGGACTGGTTAGTGCGTAAGCAGGGCTGGATGAATTCCAGATTGTTGTGGCCTGGTCTCTTAAACATTTGCTGCCACCTAGACATTTAAATATTTTTCATGCCTGGGTACTGCAACAGCAACAGCAGCAGCAACAACAACAGCTGGAATGTGCTTCATTTCAAAGCTGTGAAAAGAAATGAGGCTTTAAAAATGAATAAGGGGTGGAATAGCAAACTTGATGAATATTCTTAATGGGGGAAATTGGTGAGTTCAAGTCACTGACATACCTCAGTGAAAGCTAGGAAGAGGTAGGACTAACCTGGAGATGTGTGTCTAGAAGAAAGGCTACATATGGTTTAACTTTATGCTTTGTTTTTGATATATTGTATTGATTATATTTTAAATTGATGAATAACATTAATTGGCTATATAATTTTGGCTCTGCTTGCTTTGATGATGACCAGTCAGAGTAAACTTGAAGATCTGTTAATTCTGAAGAGGCCTCAGGGATAGAAATCTAAGCAGTAAGGTTTGAATTGACATGCTAAATGGTACTATCAGTGGAATATAATATGCCTGTCAATGAATAAATTTTTATTCTTCTTATCAAAATGCTTTGCTTATTTCACCTTTTGTTTAAGTAAATGCATTGCATCTTAATTGACGAATAAAGCCAGTGCTCTGTAATTAAATTATCTTTACTTGTTTGTGTAACCTGGCAAGTGAATTGAAGTACTTGCTAGAAATAACTTCAAATTAAACAATAGTCAGAAACAAAGGAATTAGATTGCTCCAAGAACAACGTCTTTAATTTTTTTTAGTGTTTCTCAATCTTGGGTCCCCTGACGTTTTTGGCCTACAACTCCCATGATCCCTAGCTCACAGGACCAGTGATCAGAGATGATGGGAGTTGTAGGCCAAAAACATCTGGGGACCCAAGGCTGAAAAAGGCTTAGCTGGATGTTTCAGATATGATTGATAATCTTTTAAGACATAACTGCATACTTCCATTTTAAGCACACCACCTGAAATTCAGTGCCTGCTTCCCAGTTAATGCTTCTAGTTAGTGACAAATTCTAGATGAGAATGTGTGTTTCAGCAAAGAATTCTGATATCTTATTAAAGACCTGGTAGTTACAGCCATTGTACTACCGTTGAAGGCTATTGAACCTATAGACTGTGGTAATGAGCCAATGGAAAACCGAAGAGAATATGCACTGTCTAATCTGTTAAGGATGTGGGATTATTACAGTTATTGAGTCCAAGCTTTTCTCTCTTGGAAATCAGTACTTACCGGTAATACCGTAATGGTGGAGTGGAGTTCAACATAGTGTTATGGTGGATGTTCCATCAGCGCAAGGCTTTCTCCTTGTGCAACCCCCCTGAATCTGTTCTGGGGTTCCCCCAACCCCCTGGGGAGGACATGGGCAGAGGAGTAGAGGAGAAAAGGCACCTTGTGCAAGAGTAAAAGCTGGTAGGACTGTGAATATGAATAAAGCTTTTGAAATTTGGGGGGAGAAAGGTTGTATTTTTAGGTTTGGTGACTTGGGATATCACACAGCATATTCAAAGCTTAAAAGATTTCCTTTAAAAGAGGAAATCCCCTCCTGCTCCAGTTCCAGGTTCAATCCTGTGCAAAGGAACAGAGTGCATGAGCAATGAAGAGAGGCAATGGAATTTGAGAAGTTAATAATAAAAAATAGCAGACACATATTTGCAAAGAAAGTATCAGCTGCTTTCCAAATCGGATACAGAGCCTGGACAAGTTAAATATTATATAAAGAAACACATTCAAAACAAAGAAGATAATATTCCAGCGGACGTCTGAGAAAACGTATGGAGGAGTACACATAGTTTTTCCTTTGAATATGGCAATAAGAGGAACTGCTATAAGAGAGATGGCATGTCGCCTCTGCAGTAATGCATGAAATCAATAAAAAAAATTACCTACCCCTAATGTGGATGTGCCAGAAGAAGAAAGCACACATTTTCCACAGGTAGGAGTGTGAGGGAGGGAGGGAGAACTATTAATTAAGAAGGATTTTAGGCTATGAGATTCCTCTGCATCTGATGTTGTTCTTACTGAATTCTGTGAAACACTTGGTGAGGCAGAAGCATAAAGAGCTGACTTCTTAGAAGCTGACAGCAGCTGGGATTTTTAAAGTGATGTACCTTTATTTTTGTTTATTCAAAGCCATTTTAAGCCATGGTTTTGGATTCTGATCTGCCGGCCAAGCGCAAGCCACAGTTTATCATCTCAGTGCAGAACTTACACCTAACCATAGTTAAGTAAGTTTAACTAAGATTTGGTATGTGTGAAATGCTTTGAAAGTTTATGTAGCTGGTTTGTTATAACTGTAGATAGTCAAAACTAACCACAGTTCAGGTCTGGACAAAATGGCAAACTGAGATTAATTAAAGCTGAGATTAATGCGTCTGCTCTCCTTGCATCCATGCTGAAGGAGAAGAGGAGAAGCAGGGAGCACCTGAGCCCAAGGTTCAGGCATGTAATAATAAAGTATTGCTCATTTTTACATCCAGAATAGGAACTATGGCATGAGCTTATAGGCAAAAATCTAAACTGGACAGAGATGGATTATCATTGTATTTCAGCTGTTTATATTTATTATTCCGATGAATTAATTGCTACTGTTCAGTTTTAGGATGGTGTAATGTGGTTTTAATTGAATGCCTTATGAGCGTGGTAATGAGTATGTTAAGAATTTATTTTCTAAAAAAACTTTACATAGGAGGTGAGGGCACAGGGAGTGGGGCACCTGTGCCTTGAAAGGCAGCTTACAAATTAATTAAATAAAATATGGTGCGGTTTGTCATGTTTCTATAGAACGAAATCCAGCATAGGATATTTCTGCCAGTTATTTCTACTGGAATGGTTGGCAGACTTGTGATTCAATCGGTTGCATTGGGGTTGCACATAGTGCTATTCCTTGCTCTGGCCTAGCTCTGGATATGTGACATTCATAGTACATATTTGCAGGTGTGAGAAGGCTGGGAGTATTGCTTTGCAAGAGCTTCAACTGGATAAAAAAGATAAACACAATCTAAAGCACAGTTGTTAGGTTGTAAGGCTGTGGTCAGGGTGTGTCCTTTTAAAACACTGTGCAGTGCTTAGCATCACTGGCTTCCTTAAAAGAAGCAACTATAAAAATAAAAACAGCTTCCAGCATGAGGAGTACTGAGAAACTTTCTGTGATGAATGATGAGCGACGTCTTGCTAAGGAGCCTGTAATGGAGATCTCCCTCATTAGAAGTGAAGCATTAGTAGTCACAGTTAAGGCAAAATTATGTTTAATGTTTCCATTGAAACTATGGGACTAACATGTATGGAACTTTGATTGTGTCACATGTGTTGTTTACCACATTTACTATTGGTTGCTTCTGATCATTTTAATATTGATTTGGTGTGTTTTTGAACAATTGTGAGAGCTGGTTTGAGCCTTTGATTGAATTAAATCTAGTTTTTAATCATTTGAGTATTTTCTAGAGAATAAAATATATGGATGCCATTATCGGTATCCTATATGTTTGGAATGAGCTGCCCTAACACAAAGCTTCTGTAACTGTTACCATTACACTGCGTAGAAAATGAGCTGTGGAAATAACTGCAAATTCCTAGAAGTCTGCATCATTTGAGATTTTTCTAGCCCTGTAAATAACCTTTACTGCCATTCTAAAGGGAAAGGCCTGCAGGGAATGGGGAAGTGATGCATTTTTACAAGTAATGTATTTGAATCCCATTCAACTGAATTGACAGTAGCGGCCTGTTACAGAAAAGAAATGTATCGCTACAATGCTAACCATTTTTCTGTCTGCTTCAGATGCTTTTTTAAAAAAATAAAATAAAAAAGGCTCTATTAATATGGAGAAACTATGGTTACCAGCTTCATATGGAGAGTGAAATCAAGCTACTCAAATATCACAGGGTGGAGAGAATAAAGAAGTAGGACATAAAGCTGAAACATGGGAGCACTGAGGAGCAGGCAGCTCTGCCCTGAAGAAAACCACTACTGTTAACATAGAGGTGAACCTTTCTTCTGTACTCAGATACTGAACAGAAACCTGTGAGTCCCTATTGCTTGACCCTGCCAGATAGTTCCTTAATTCATTCTGTGTCAGAAACACAGTTTTTGCAGCTTACAGTAAAATAGATACTAGCATTCAGTTACAGTCTGTTTTTGGACTCCATGACAAACCATAGGTTGCCACGATGCCTTTTCAGCTGTGGCTCCCTCCTTATGGAATGTTGTCCTCACAAGCCTGCCACCATCACTGGCTACTTTTAGGCACTGGACGAAAAATACTTCTTTTCAGCGATCCTTTTGGCCTTTAGCTTGGAGAGTTTTAGAAACTGTGGCCTCTGTTAGTGGGTGGGATTTGTTAGACTGCTTTTTATGTATATCGGTGTTTTCAGCTTTTTTTGTTTTGTTTTAGCTTTTTGTTTTGTTTTGCTTTGGTTTGAATTTTTGTATTACATTATATTATAAGTCTCTTTGAGTTTACATTTAAAACAGTGTCTTAACAAGTCCAATAAATAATAATATAAATGCTAACTGTAGTATAGAACTTGGTTTTAACTGATGGAGTTAGTATCCAGGCACCATGGTTTAGAGCTCCCTGCCTGTTTTCATTTTCTGTCTTCCCAACAATTCTATATCTTTCTTTCCTGTTCCTATTTCTTAACAGTATTTAGATACCAGTGTTCAAGCCGGTTTCCATCAATATAAAACAATCAATTCAGTAAAAGTACTGTGAGAGACAAACTGAAGTATGTTACAGTGTTTAAGTGTCATTTGAAGGCCCATGTCTGGCACCAAGAATCTGTTGGGCATGGGTACCAGGTGAGTTTTCCTGGCTGTTCCTCTGGCCAGCATGTGAGATTTCCACCCTGAGAAGCTACAGTGACTTGGTTTACCACGTAGGGCAGTGGTTAGTACCTCCCGACGCCAAGTGAGGTTAAACAGCCCAGTTGCATCATCACTGATAATTAAGTGTTTAGTGAGCATGCTTGTAAGCATTTGGAAGAACTGATCCTGGCCGCTATGAAATGGTTTGCGTTACAGTGGGAACACGGATCCGTGTTTGAGCTGGCAAGCTCTAGTGTGGAGCTTGAAGCCTTTCCTTTGCATTGCCTTGGTGTCTGATGACAGCCCACTTTGGAACCCAAACTGCTAGCTGATCCCTTTCTCCTTTGCTCGTGAATGGAGATAGCAAGAGAGTTGGAGATAAAATCAGTGAGAAGAGACTATCAAGAGTCAAGCAAATTAGTTCTAGCATGCTAGTCCTGGCAAGAATGCATACAAAGTGTCAAGATAATGGGTTCATAACATTATCTAAATGCTTCCTGTGTTATCTAAACACTTTTCTACATTGTGAATTTGTTATCTCAACACTCTGGATGCTAGTGAAGAAACAGGCTAATTTATATTCATAGGGAGGATCTTGGTGTTTGAATCTTATGGCTTCTGAAAGTTCTTGTACAGTTGGAGAATTTATTTGTAGGGTTGCAATTGATTACCTGGTCTGTTGGTTTTTTAGCTGGTGGGTTAGCATGTGCAAATGGGTCCTGCCTTGATAGAAGATGAATTTAATCACTGGTACTACCACACTACTGGAGGGAGGGTGTGGGGCATTGTCACTTAAGATTTTTATTTATGAGTAGGGGAAAGAAAAGCAGAGAGCAAAAGGAGGAACTGTAGCTCTGTAGCAGACTGCATGGTTCAATCCCTGGCATCTTAGGAGAGAAAAGAAAAGGATCAAGTACCAGGTGATTGGATAAATCTCTGCCAGAGACTCCAGAGTGCTGCTGCTAGTTAGGCTAGATCAGCGCGGTCCAACTTTTCATACCAAATGGGCCGCCGGACTACTTTGACATGGAACCAGTCGGCTGCACACTGCCTTGTTGTCGGGGCGAGCGGGGGGGGGGAGAGTGAGGAGCAAGGCCAAAACCTGATGTCTTTCCCCCCCTCCCCCTCACACTACCTTCCCAGAGCTGCCTCAGCAAGGTGCTGGGCTTTGGAAAGGAGGCGTGAGAGCTCTAGGAACCTGCCAGAGCCCTCACACCTCCTTACCAAAGCCAGGCTGTGCAAGGACTGGGCAGGGTGTCAAACGTTGCTGAGGGCTGCCCAAAAAGGCCTTGAGGGCCAAACGCTGGACTACCCTGGGATAGGTGGACTGATAGTCTGCCTAGTATAAGGCAACTTTCCTGCATTGCTTATGAGAAAGATGGGTATATATGGTCAACCATTTATAAGTAAGTCCTAAATTGCAGTTGAAGAAGGGTCTGGTGTTTGCAAAGGGGCTTCTGATGTGATTTTAAATCCTGCAGAATATTCTGTACTCTGGAGCATGTAATTCATGCATCTGAAGGAGAAGGTTGTTTTTTATCTACTCATTCCCATTTCTTTTAAATAGTCTAAATACTGGGGTAGGAGAACTGAATATGAGTAAGCTGCAAGGCACAGGGTTATCCTCATGAAGAACTTTCTTTAATGTATGCTTTTAATGTTGTCCATAGCAAACACTCATGGAATATTGGTGTGCTCGGACTGCTGTGTGTAGTGATCCTGTTTGCACCTCATATTTACAAAGGCGAGCATTCAGGGGCTATGAGCCATCTTAGTTTACCTTCTGGAGTTTTTCCTCCTAAAACAAGAAATCATCACAGTTAAATCATGTGCATGAAATTGTCTTGCCAGTTTTCCCTGCTTGTTTTCCAGCCTTGTAAGCTCTAGTCTGGAAAAGTGCCTGCCAGTATAAATGAGTCTTTTTAAGGTGCCAGGGGACTCTTTGTGTTGTTTCACCTGTGTAATTGTTTTGGTAAGAACATCTTCATAACATCTGAAGGATAATGTAGA
The DNA here is from genome assembly GCA_034642415.1 of Podarcis siculus. Lineage (NCBI taxonomy): Eukaryota > Metazoa > Chordata > Lepidosauria > Squamata > Lacertidae > Podarcis > Podarcis siculus. The sequence continues at coordinate 16,702,405 of JAXCMG010000019.1, read as the reverse complement.
GAAAGCACTGGAATGCTCTTCTATAAATACACAAATTTAAATACAAGAGTAGAACATGATTGGAGACATCTATCACATAGCACAATCTGTTTTCCTTAAGCTGAGATAAAAATAGCTTATCAAAAGGAGTGTTAATGTCGGAAAGAAAGGGCTATTCTGATTTGAATATATATTTTCTTCGGCAGAGGTCTCCTCGTGCTAGAAATCCTAAAAGTGGGAAACATCAAAGTATATTTTAAAGCCTTAGCTGCATATGCTTTTTCTTCTTGAACCCTGGAGATTGAGAATCGGTGCAGCAGTCAGAATGCCCCCCCCCGTCTCCTGCCAGCTGTATTATTTATTAAAAGTAGTGTAAGGTTCTAAATGGTACAGCAAGGTGCATATCTGGTGAAATGGATTTGCAGAAGCTTTCCAAATGAAGACATTATCCAGGATCCTCATTTGAACATAGAGGGATGTCTTTCCAAGCTGTGCTGCCTGAGAGACTTGAGGTGAGGCTTGGGGTCCCTTCCAACGCTACAATTCCATGATTCTATAAGAATTTCAGAATTGTTACTGCTGTGCTTATGATTGAGGAATAATTCGAAATTGCTTATTCGTCACGGAGCCATAGTTAGGTACAGACAGAGTAATGGGTCAAGTCTGCTTTAAAAAATAAAAATAAAATCTTAAATTGTGATGTTGCAGCTTTTGAGTTTCTCCTTTCAGCACTGTGACTTTATCTTTTTTGAGGGTGAGTGAGTGATGTTTCACTTTGAGAGGAATAATGTCTTACAGTTTGATATGGCTGCACAGGACTATATATACTGACACAACATTTTATTTTATTTAAAAAGACTGAACACTGGTATGTTGATAAAGTGTGTCGCTGAAGAATGTAATCAAAAAGATATGGAACAGGGTGGGGTCCCTTGATCTGCATGGTTTTAAGTTTAAACTTGGAATAGTGAGTCTGGCCCAATTTGGATGCTCGGAGCTCAGTTCAGTTTTTGCCTGCCCATGCAGCCAAACCAGAAAGTTTCTAATAAGCCATATTTTTCTGGTTTGTCTGAACTATAGTTGCCAGCTGTGTGTGTGTGTGTGTGTGTGTGTGTGTGTGTGTGAGAGAGAGAGAGAGAGAGAGAGAGAGAGAGAGAGAGAGAGAGAGAACAGTATGTTAAGCATGTTTAATATCCTGGCCTCTTCAGTAGTTCATAACTATAGTTTCCCAGGTTGGGCAAAATGGGAAACTATGGCTAATTCGAAGCTTCATGGTTTGATAGCTTGATGAGCAAAGGAGCTGCATGTGCAGGGAAATGGCGTATGTGTATCTCAGTTTATTAAGTCCAGATATGATCATCTGATTCAGCCAGTGTGTCCTCATCTTTATTTCCATGCTAAGCACTGCAAGGGAGCCCTCTGGAGGAAGGCCAGGAGAACTGCCACTGTAACATATGATTGGCTCATCAAATAAATTCTAGTTGAGGCAATGTGTGTTGAAACCAACCGCAGACATGCTGCAGCTATTCATAAGCAGGTTACTACTGGAGGTGCATACACCTTGAAGTGGAACACACACCTTTCCGCTTCCTTGTCTGTCATTCATGCATTTCTAAGCTACACTGAATGTGCTTCTGAATGAATCTTACAGGATATTTTATGTAGTTTACCATTTCATTGTGTGAATTCAGCCCTGAGGCTGGCTTTTACCATGATGCCCATGCAAAATAACTTTCTCTGCATGTATCTGTTTAAAACACTTATCTCACCTAAAAGACCCACAAAGTGGCTTACAGCAACCATTAAAACACAACTGTGCATAAATACAAAGCAGAAGCATAACATCACTGCAACAGAGATAGATAAAACCTATCAGAGTAGCAGGTGTAAATTTCTGAGCAAAATTCCTGGTGAAGATATGTTGTTTTTGGTGGTGATGATTTTCACAATTCACCTGAAGGTCAGCAAAATGGAGCCAGGCAAGTCACTCTAGGGAAGGATTTTCAAAAACATAGTGCTCTCTGAGTATTCTCTGTTCTTGCCCCATCTCTCTTTGGTATATTCTTCTCCCTGTAGCTCTCTAATGCCTTCAGTATGACTGAAGATGGTGTATACTTCCACTCAAGGAGCAATGGGTTTCTGTTCAACCTGGCATGTCTCTGTTCCAAGACAAAAGTGTGGTAGGTTGTTATATATGAGATGTTGTTTGCAGATGACACAAAAAACCCGGAAGTAAGTGTTGGGGGTTTGCAAACTTTTTCCAGAAGTCGAAGGTGCTCCATTTTGAGTGTTACGCTTCCAGTTTGAGTGTTACACTTCTGTTTTGAGTGCTACACTGAGATCTGTCTGTTTTTGCTATTTATTTTGAGTTTTTGTGGCTCTTTTTGTTTTGTTTTTGTGACTGTGTGGAACCCAGTTCAGCTACTGATTGATTGATTATGTGACTGCAGTATATTGTTTATTGCTTTCATTTTATGGATCAATGGTCTCGTTAGATAGTAAAACTCATGTTAAATTGCTGTTTTAGGGGTTGCTTTTAAAAGTCTGGAACGGTTTAATCCATTTTGCATTACTTTCTATGGTAAAGCGCGCCTTGGTTTTTGAATGCTTTGGTTTTGGAACAGACTTCCGGAACGGATTAAGTTTGAGAAGGAAGGTACCACTGTACATGCTGTGTCAGGAAGATTTTGGGCATCACATGGCCGGATAGAGTCTCAAACAGAAATGTGCTCATCCAAGCCCACATTTCCAGTATGTTTGCAGTTCTGTCTCAGTGGCCTATGCTGGCTTGGTCATGTATGCAGAATGGAAGATAGCAAGATCCCAAGGGTGTGCTTTACAGAGAGCTAGTTTCAAGCACCAGACCAGCTCTGTGTTATAAAGTTATCTGCAAACATGGCATGAAAGCGGGAAACATTAGCCCCACCATGTGGGAATCCCTGCAACCTTCCAACAGTTTGACTTCACCTCTGATGGCACAGTCCTTTCTGAGTGTTCTAGGTCTCCAGGAACATAAAGTGTTATACTTCATATGCTTTCAGTTTTAGGGTGGATTTAGATGTTATAAATAACATCCAAACAGAAAGTGGATGTGTGGAGTCACGCCCACTTCTATTGTTTTGCTTCTTCTGATAAGGGAACTGGCACATCTTGAGCCTCTGTATTTTCTCCTGAGAAAAACTTGGCGTCATCCACATTCTGTGCACTATGCATACTCACACACCTCTGTCCCGTCCCTCCTTCTCAACTTTCCCCCCACCCCAATGCCTTAACTTTCTCTTGTAGGGGAGTTGCTCCAGCCCTGTGATCATTTTGTTTGCCCTGTTCTGAACTTTTTCTAGCTCTACAAAATCTTTCTTTGAGGTGAGGCAACTAGAGCTGTACACAGTATTTTTTTACAGCTGCTGCATCACTCACCATTTCACACTCCATTAGAGTATATCTGAAATAAGGTTGGTTTTTTGTTTTTTTTTACGTCAGTCTGCATCACTTCCACTTGCTTGCATTGAATTGCATTTGCCAATTTGCTGCCCACTCACCCATTTTGGAGAAATCCCTTTGGATCTCGTCACAACCCCCACCCCACCCAGTGTTCTAATCATTGCAAACCTGGCTACCTCACTTCCCACCCTAACTCTAAATTTATGTACAAGTTAAAAGCAGAAATGCAATCTGATTCTTTTATAAATAATGGTTGTCCACAAAATAGCACTGGAGACTATCTGTCTTTTTATTTATCTCTGTTGGAGTAATGATAGTATGATGCCTTTAGAGTTCTGTAATCAGAGTATAGGAGGGCAGGTTGGCAATCACTCTGGGCTCCAATGGATTTGACAGTATTTCTTTATCTCGCAAGCTTAAGAACTGTTGACATAAACAATGAACAAAGCAAACAATTCACAAGATCAAAATCAAACCACTGCTGGTTATTTAACAGCATTAGATTTCTTGAATCAGGAAATTAATGTCAGTTAATGGTTGCTAGATGAATAGCAGTTTCTGTCAAAACTCTTATTCTGTCCATGCCCCCCCTCCCGCATTCTCATATTTTTCCTTCCTTCCTTCCTTCCTTCCTTCCTTCCTTCCTTCCTTCCTTC
>JAXCMG010000019.1:16563919-16692037 GCA_034642415.1 Podarcis siculus | reverse complement strand
TATTATTATTATTATTATTATTATTATTATTATTATTATTATTATTATACCACCCTTCATCTGTGGATACCAGGGCAGTTCATAGTTCCTGGAAAGTAAACCCCATTAAAGAGTAAATTTGTTTAGGCTATTGCAATGTGCGCTGGGGCCTGAGGTGAGGCTGTATGCTGAACTATCTTTTTGTTTTCTTTCCCCCCTTGTTTTATCAGTGCTGATAAGCCCTTATGGCTTAAGTGGTACATTAACGGGCCAAGCGTATAAGATGTCAGACCCAGCAACCCGGAAGCTAATTGAGGAGTGGCAGTATTTTTACCCAATGGTGTTGAAGAAGAAAGAGAACTTGAAAGAGGAAGAACTGGGATATGATGACGATTTTCCGGTGGCAGTAGAAGTCATAGTTGGTAATGTTCAATATTTTGCTCATATAGCTTTCCCCTTCCTGCGACCGCCATTCAAAAAGTTAAAAAACGCAGCCCTGTTCAATATGTAGCAGTCTTTACTGTGGATCTGTTAATACTAAAAATTTTGGAGATACTACTTGGCCTTAAGATTTGGTAGCTGCTTTGTCTTCTAGCTCACGATGATCTCAGACTATTGATCCATACTGCCTATTAGTTACAAACGTGACCGTTTCAAAAAGAAGATGTTTATGAATAATGGATTTTGGCTGTGTAGTTAAAATTTGTGTATCGAAGCAGAAACAATTTCGCTAAATCGGAAACATTTAAAAACATTCATAGCCTACTCTTATCGCTTCACTCCTGCCTTAACAGGTGGCGTCCGAATGGTATATCCTTCAGCTTTCGTTCTTATCTCGCAAAATGATATTCCTGTGTCACAGAACACTTCCACGCTAGGAGCCCACAACAGCATGACACAGCAGGGAGCTGGCAACGTGAAAGATCCCAGCAGTTGTGGAATGTTACTCACACCACCCACCTCTCCAGAGCAGACCATCATAGGTAAGCGAGGAAGCCACCTTACAGTTCTTATAAAACCTTTATGTGTATTCTGCCTGTCTAGAAGAACAGAAGCTCCTTGCCTATGTCAGTGGTCGTTCTGGCAGTCTTCACCAGGCTGTACTCAGAAGTATTCTTCCTGCCCTCATCAGATCCAGGATTCATAGCAGGTGACAGGGCCCAGACCAGGACAGCAGGGCAGCACCTGCCACACAGTTCTTCTCTTGTACAGCTTGACTAGATGGCAGCTGGATTCCTCGTAGGAGGGTGCTGGATAGAGGTACCCTGCTTCCTTGCCAATGTCAGTGCTGGTTCTGGCTGTCTTGCCCTCCTTGGAAACACTCTCTCCCTGTCCCGGCCGAGTCACTTTCAGGAGCAGAGCAGGAGGCAGTACCCTGGCCAGGAGGACTTCTTAATGCATAGTGATGGAGCAAAATTTTGAGGAGCACTATAAAATCTGAGCTCTGCAGCTTTCAGGAAACAGAAAGAGTTCCAGTCAGAGTCATAAAAATGTTGTCTTTATGTGTTAGTGAAACCTCAATCTAATATCCTCTGCTGTTCCTTGATGGTTGTTAAAGTGGTGTGTCTCTTTTAAATCAATGAAAGTACTTAACTTACTTTGGGTAAAGGCAAGGCATGTCCTTCAGCACTACACAGGTATACCCGGTTGTAATAATTTTCTTTCCTGCATGGCTGCCAATGTCCAAGGACATAAGCTGGTTCTAGCATTGGGCACAGACTGTAGGCAGATCTGCTTTGTGTTGATGCAATTAATTATAGCGAGTATTACTCTTCTTGCTGAAAAAGCTACGTGAGAAGGCTTTAAGAAAGAACAACTTTAGCAATTAATTATATTACGGATGCTGTTGGACTATAACTGCCAACGCTTCTGTCTCTGGGGGTGGGGTGGGGGTGGCAACATATGGCGTACCACCACCCTGTACATGCCTCATGATATAGCTGGTATATATATAGGACTTGGGGGAAGCGATAGGGATAACAGACAAAAGCCAACCCTTAAGAAAGACTCAGTCAAACAAACTGCACCAAGAATAAATCAAAAGGGCTAAATGGATAGGACTTTTGAGAAGGAATGAGAGGTAGATACAAGAAAACAAGAGAAAGAAACTGATTTTAGAATATAAGCTTCAACTCCACCACAAAGAACTCTTTAGATCAGGGTGGTCCAACCTCTCACGCCAAGTGAGCTGCAAGAGCATTTCAACACACAGCCCACGGGCCACACTCTGAACGATATTTCCACATCGTAAATTAAAGTGTTTGGAATATATTCAATATTTTTTTAAATAAACACAATATATTTAATGAAATATATATAGTTAAATACACAATAGATTTAATATATTTAGTAAGCAAACTCAAGGTGAAAGCACAGGAGAGAACAGTGCTCAAATCCTGGCTTGTGGGTTTCCCATTGAGAACAGGATACCAGAGTAGATTGGACAGTGTCCTGATCCCACAGGCTCTGCTTGTCATGGAGCATAGAAGCATAGAATTGTAGAGATGGAAGGGACCATGAGGGTCATCTAGTCCACCTCCCTGAAAGCTGGGAAAGGAGGTGGAAGGATTCTAGGACCATGCCATAACCCTCATGCCTCCTTCCTGAAGCCGGGTCACACTGCCATCGCTGCTGCATCAGGAGCCACTTCCATTCCCTGCTCTTCCAGGGGCCACCTAAAAGGCCTCGAGGGCCACATGTGGCTCACAGGCCACATGTTGGACCACCCTGCTGTAGTTATTGCTGCTCAGAAAAGACAGAATGAGCAGATAGCAATGAATAGAGGAAAGCATCCCATCTCCAAAGCACTGTGTTTGAAGATCTCTGGTAAAATCATTTCCTCTTATTGGAAGCTAGACCTGTCAGTCACAAAAGAGCTCTCCCTCTCCCCACCTTGGTGTTTTCCTTATATGGGAAGCTTGAGGAGAAAGGTTTCACTTCTGGCAGACACACAGTCTGCACTGTTTTTTCCCCATTGTCAGAATTGCTTCAGAGGTCCCTCCTCTCTCTCTCTCTCTCTCTCTCTCTCTCTCTCTCTCTCTCTCTCTCTCTGTGTGTGTGTGTGTGTGTGTGTGTGTGTGTTGGTAGAGCTTTCAGAATCAAACTCAATTTGGCTCACGTCTTAGGATTTGTCTAAATTTCTAGGCACCCTCCTACTGATGCCTTTGTGAATGTGGCCGTCAATGAATGCAGCGCATCAGGCCTATGAAAATCCCAGAAATGTGTTGCTAGCTGGTGCCTGTTTCTTCATTCTTGTGCAGGATAGTGTTTGCATGCCGCCACCCAGGACTTGGATCCTGTGAAGGGTTGCATCATTGTGGCATTATTGAAAGCATCACAACTGCCCGCAGATGCTTGCTCCACGTCAGCCAGCATTTGCAGATCAGAAACGTAGACTTGGGATGGGGAACTGTCCCTTGAGAGACCTTGGCTGCTGACAGCAGCGTAGGAAGAACCAAGTGAGAGAGCAGGATGCCACTGTACAACCTGGTTTGCAAACACTTGTAGCCGCTGGAAAGAACAGCAAACACAAAACCCTGGCACAGACGTCCTTTTACAGCAGGGGCAGGCGTGGTTGCCTTTTCGCCTTCTGATGTAGCAGTGCTTTGGCTGCTTTCAGTGTTTTATTCATAAGGCTTTTTCTGGCCATGCCAGACATAAGAACAAGGAGTTCTGTAAACATGTTTGACCTTGTTGAGGATTTGTACTATTACCTCCTTTTTCAGTTCAAGCACATAGTGTGTGACATGCAGTTAGGAAGGCTAAGCAAGCTCAAAGCTCCCTCTGCTGTTCCAGTTCATGCTTAAGAGTGCTGCCGCTCATCCAATTGGTCTAAAGATATCATTCATAACAGAGAACAGAAGCCGTTGCTGGTGCCATTCATAAGCAGTTTTACTGCCTTGGCGGGGGCGCGGGGGGAGGACACATTGCCAGTCCCGAATGACTGTGCATGACATCAGCACAACCTCTGCAGTAATTTCAAAATGAACTTGATTCAGATTAAAGATCAAACTGTGTTTTGCCATTATATGAGCAAGCCTTGGATTTCCACGTTTCTTCCTCCCTTTATGCTCTCTCTGGCTTCCTGTTTTGCAAATGGAAAAGCAATCAAACCATGATTCCAAATTCTGGGTTGCAAACATACCATAGTCTGTGCAAATCGTAGTTTCCCCACTTCAAGTGTAACAGCAAGCTCTGTCACCAAAAAAGGAACTGCATGGGGGAACTGGAGTTCACAAAGCAGTTATAGGAGCTCTGAGGCCTGTTCATGTAACACTAAATCATAGTTTGGTGTTGGGGTCCAAACCAGTCCATAGTCTGATAATAAATGTAGCAGCTGGTAATAAATGTAAGGTTTAAGATGTCACCCAAATGAAAGGCTGGTTTTGGACATAATATTTGACCCATACCCCCCCCCCCTCCATGCACTGACTTTAACATGGATATTCTTGTTTGGTTAAGCCAGAATTCACCATATTAGGCATGATGGGGAACTCTGGTCCAAACAAACCAAGATCTCCATGCCAGAGCTGGTGTTATGAGTTGAAGAAGTTGGAGCAAAGTGTATGTGAGCCTGACTCATTTATGGTTTATGAAGCCAATGAAGTTATATCTGATCTGGCTTGAATTTTCACTCTAATCCTACATTTTTGGCCCACAAAGAACATCATTTCTAGGAATTAACTCTTGTACCTTTTGCTATACAGTGGTGCCGTTAGCACCCTGAAAAGTCCGCAACTAGAGCGGCGCTTCTCCACATGTGCGAAGTACACAGAATGCTTCTGCACACGCATGCACGGCGAAACCTGGAAGTATACACTTCTGGGTTTGCCATGTTCGCAAGCCGAAAAGACGCAACATGAACCTAATGCAACACAAGGTATGACTGTATCCTATGTTGTTGTTGTTTATCTTGCAGGTGAAAGTGGAGGCATTCCAAGCACAGTCAGCCATTCAGCAGCACCAGACGGTATGGTCACTGTGCAAAGTCCAAAGAAATCAGGGAAGATTCCTCCAAAATTCCAGAATCGTATGGTCCGCCGAGTTTGGAAGGAATGTATCCTCAACAGGACACAGTCCAAGTAAGATAATAATCACACGTGTTTTCCTCTGTTTCGACTTGCAGTTGGCATCCAGTTCTAACAGTTATCAGGGTGGTGTTTTTCCCCTCCCATAGATAACATTCTCCTCATTTGCATTTTAATATGCCGTGTAGAAGCATTTTCTGTCTTGTTGTTGTGAAGGTTAGTGGCTGGCTCAGTAGCGGAGCTGAGTCAAAATAACCTGTGCTGGTGGAGGGCTTGCACAGAGTGTAGGAAGAAAGTCTGTCTAGGTTTTAGTCAGATAAGCTCAGGGATTGCACAGCTCTCTTCCCTTGAAGGTTCAGGAGATTCCTCATGTTGTGTCATGTGTGAAGAACATGGCATCATAAACTGTGGCCTTAACCCTGAGTTGAAACCTGAGGTACTACAAAAGAACAGTGAGTCAAACAAAATTTAAGAACATCCCTATCTGGAAGTGTGGGAGATTGAATCTGCGTCCTTCTGCATGCAAAGGACATGTTCTGTCAGTGAACTATGTATGGTCCTCTACCCTAAGGAAGAGCTCTTGCCTCAGCCATATATATATAAAAGAAAAATGGGGATATGTGCTTTATTAAGATGCAATAATAATTATAGGGGAAATGGAACATGGCTTGCTTTTAATTTATTTCCATTTAATAATTTATTAATCTTAAATAAGGCATCCAATTACTGATTGAATTTGTAGAATGAAGGATGGAGCTCTGTACTACTTTGGCAGCTTCATGTTACAACCCAGAGTTAAGGTTATTGTGTAGTTCAGAAAATGGGCCAGTGGAGGCTTGTCACAGCCACTGCTGGGTGTCTTCTGAGAGAAAGCTGCCACTTGACACTTAACGGTATCTGTGTATAGTTGCTTTCAACACTTAGCCCTTTAAGGTTTTCACTACGTATTTCTAAAGGTTTTTGATTCCTAGTTTTATTTTCTGTACTTCCCACTTTGGTTGTTTTGTCAGATATGTTTGGTTTGGGTCCTAGCTTCTGGAGCAGGAGAAAACAAGCTTGTTCCATCTTTCATGTGACAGCCCTTTCAATATTTGAAAATAGCTATCATCTCTCCTCTCAGTCTCCACATTTCCAGGCTAAACATACCCAGTTCCCTCAACTCTTCCTCATAAGCCTTGATTTCCATTTTGGTCTCCCATCTCTGCAGACGTTCTGGCTTGTCAGTGTCCTTTTTAAATTGTGGTGTCCAGAATTGGACACAGTATTCCAGGTGTGTTCTGACCAAGGCAGAATATAGTGGTACTATTACTTCCCTTGATCTGGAAGCTATACTTCTATTGATGTAGCCTAGAATAGCATTAGCTTTTTTTTGCTGCTGCATCACACTCTTGACTCATGTTCAGCTTGTGGTCCACTAACATCCCTAGGTCCTTTTCACATGTACTGCTAGTAAATCAGATGTCCCCCATTCTACATTTGTGCATCTGGTTTTTCCTGCCTAAGTGCAGACACTGGTGGAGGAAGAGGAGTGCAGGGGGAGTGCACCACCCCGGGCAGCACGATCCTGGTGGGGTGCCATCGCGGCTGCCCCCTCACCTGTGCTGGGTGCTCTGCCCCTGCCTGAGTGCAGAATCTTACATTTGTCCCTGTTGAAATTCATTTTGTTAGTTGGGGCACAGGTCTCCAATCTTGACCACCCCTCCCAGTTTGGTGTCATCTGCAAATTTGATGAGCATCCCCTCAGTGCCTTCATCCAAATTGTTTATAAAGACGATGAACAACAAAGGGCCCAGGATTTGTGCCCAGTTGTAGTTGCTGCAAGATTCTCTAATGATCACAGCATTCTTTTTCTGTAGCTTATAAGATCACAAATTGAATTCTGCTACCGTGGTGACTGCTGACTTATTTCTAAATAATTATTTCTTTGTGTACCAGGAGGAGTCAAATTACTGCTACTAACGTGGAGGAAGAGGCCCCCAGAAGCTGTGTTACTTGGGATTTTGTTGATCCAGTCCAAAGAGTGTGCTGTTCTTGCTCCAGGTCAGTGCATAAGAGAATAATTCTCAAGATGATTAGGGGTGGTTTCTGTCACAAATACCTGTTTGTGTGTGTGTGTGTGTGGGGGGCTCTCTGTTTAAAGGTTGTGCCAGACAAGCACATGCTTAGCTTCTGCTTAACAAAGTTGTGGGATCATCCCAAAAGCCATTCAGTTTGCTAAGTGCCTGCTAAGAGCTTGCAGTTTCACTGTATTTGGCAAGGCATTTCTGTTTTGGCTCCCGAAGGCCAGGGTCAAATCTTACATTGTAGCACCAGGTTTTAAAGGATGGAGCTTATTAACTCTTTATTGTGTGATGCCTGAGCTGCTTTCTTCCTGGTCAGTCATACCAATCTTTATCATCAGCGTGTGTACCTACCCCTTCAAACTGTTGGTCTATTACAAAAGTTGGTTGTTCTCTCTAGCGCCTTATAATCTGTCATCAAAGCAGCCACATTGAGTCAGTTTGCTTAAGGTGCCAATGATGGGGCTGCTTAGGTCCACGCCTCTGTAGGTTAGACATATTGGTCAACATTATGATTTAAACATATGGCAGGGCAGAGGTTGTAGCAAAGTATGCTTGGTAGACGGGACAGATGACCACAATCCTGCTGCTTCACAGCACATAGTTGGAGTTTTGCATGAACTTGCCATCATGTGAGGTTTCTCACCCTCTCTAGAGACAACCACCCCTTTCACTACCCGTAAAACTGACGACAGATTTGGCTTGGTGTGGAGGGCCAATCTTGAGTCTCCATGGTGAATGACTGTGTAGAAGAAGTCTTCATTCTAAGGAGATGAGGAAACAAGCAAGTGAATATTTTTTTTGTCCCCCTCCAGAACAAATTCATAGGATTATCCAGAAAATGCTTTACACATGATTTGAGTATTTCATGACGACTGGTTTTATCTAGCTGTCAGGGGAGTTCATGTGAAAGTCAAGGTAGTAACAGGTTTGAAACAGATGAATCACCAAAATAACTTGCTACTGTTGCAAAGCCACTTACAAATGAGATGGAGGAGAAATCTAGATGCATCAGCATACAAACTTAACACTTCACCCTCTTTACTTTTCTTTGCAGACCACTTGGTAAATTCTTCTTGCTGTTTCTCTTCCAGGCATAAGCTTCTCAAGCAGCGCTGTGCTGTGGGTTCCAGTCGTCCACCAACGATATCACAACCAGGGTTTGGCGCAGGATCCTCATCCTCTTCTGCCTTGCCACCTCCTGCCTCTAAGCACAAAACCACAGAGAGGCAGGAGAAGTCGGAAAAACTCCAAAAAAGATCGCTGCTGCCATTTCACCATCGTCCGTCTGTCACTGAAGAGCTGTGTATGGAGCAGGACCCTTCGGGACAAAAGCTGGCCTTGTCGGGGATGGAGCCCTCTTTGGAAGCCCCTAGCAACAGGAAATATGAAAAGCAGCTCACTCTTCCACCCAGGCACCCAAGCAAACAAACGAATTTGAATCCTATGGATTCCCCCCATTCCCCAACATCCCCTCTGCCTCCCACACTTAGCCCCCAGCCAAGGGGGCAGGAAGCAGACAGTTTGGACCCTCCATCAGTTCCTGTAAATCCAGCCCTCTACAGCAATGGATTAGAGCTCCAGCCTATGGCCAGCGCAGAGGAAAGGACAGTCCTCTTGGGCCAGAGGCTTCCTCTGATGGCAGAAGTCAGCGAGACAGCTTTATATTGTGGGGTTATACATAACCAAGAGTCATCAAATAAATGGCAGGGATATGTTCTTCCTTCAACTGGGGATCCAGACTTCAGCCCGCCAGAACTCCAGTGTGAGAGATACGACACCAAAATGGATGTTGCCCCTGAGAGCACTGCACTAAAAAGGTAAGGACACTCCCGGAAGACTTACTGTCTGTCCCAGGTGTTGCCATTTGAGGTTGCTCCGGGTGTTGGTGGCTAGTGGTCCTTCTATATGTCTTGGATAACAATGCATGTATGTAGTACAGGAAAAGACCCAAGCCATGAGCTTTTGGGTCTTAGGTTTTCAGACAAAATGGAGAGTAAAAGCACAGCTTGAAAAAAATGTGAGGTTCAGTGCTGTTTCCTGTTCTGTGCTGGGCTGAACGAGCGGCAGGCAATAGTTTCATACTGTACAGTGCATTAATGTCTCCCTCTAAAGGCCAATAGGAAATGCCATGTCATAGTTTTAGAGAGGAAATGCCTTCTGCTTATAACTTTAGAAGAAACTTGATAGGCACTTTTTAAAGTTCATTGACAGGCTTTTATATGGCACCACTCCTGTTGTGGAATTGCAGTATGTGCTGGTTGAGCTGTATAATTTTTATGCAGAAGTAAAATACCACAAGAGCGCTCCCATGTTTGCGTTAGACCAAATGTTTACACATGGATCACTACTTTTAAAGTGTGCCATATTCACATATATATATATTTGTGAAACAGTTGAAATCATTAGCCTTAGGTGGTGGGGGAAGGTTGAGTGGAGGTTTGTTTCTGCCCCCCTCCCCTGCAAGGTTTTGGGAGGGTGCGTTCAATAATGGGAAGAGCAAGTTTCAAGCAGACATAGTTGCTTTTATTGTGGATAACTTGTGAGATTTGTATATCATTGTCTTGCTATCTGTTTCTGTGCCTTTGTGTATAGAGTCACAGCATACCTCCCACTGTGATTGCTGCTTCAGTGACTGGGTTCAAAAGTTGTCCAGTGTAGTCAAAGTAATTCCGTTGCAAATAAGAACATTTTTGTTGAATGTTCAAGGAGGACCACATTGTTGACCCCTGTAAGAACTGTGAGACCTTTACCTCTTTGGTGATGTATTGTGACTGCCTGGAAACAAATCTGGGACGGTACCAACAGATATTAAAAGTCAGAAGGTCTGGTACCAGTGTTTTGTGTCTAAAGGTGAAACTAGACAGGGACTTGGGTGGCGCTGTGGTCTAAACCACTGAGCTTCTTGGGCCTCGTAAGGTCGGCAGTTCAAATCCGGACAACGGGTTGAGCTCCTATTGCTTTATCCAAGGTCCTGCCAACCTAGCAGTTCGAAAGCATACCAGTGCAAGTACATAAATGGGTACTGCTTGGCGGGAAGGTAAACGGTGTGCTGTGGCATTCATCACGGTGTCCTGGTGCGCCAGAAATGGTTTAGTTATGCTGGCCGCATAACCCGGAAAAGCTGTCTGCAGACAAACGCCTGCTCTTTCGGCCTGAAAAGCGAGATGAGCGCCTCACCCCATAGTCAAATTCGACTGGACTTAACCATCCAGGGGTGCTTTACCTTTAGATGTTACAGGAGATTTTTGTCTGCTCCTGAATATAGCAAAAGCAAGTGAGAAGAGTTCTCAGGAGTGCCACTAACAATTTATTAAAAGCCCAACATGTTTTCCCCCAAAGAATCTCAGGAACCATAATTTGTTAAGGATACTGAGTGTTGTTAGGAGACCCCGATGCCCCTTGCAGAGCTACAAACCTGGTTCTTTAAACCTGGGGAAGATGGGAAAGGGTTCTCTTGAGTACCACACTGATGCAGCCCTGTAGATGTTAGGCCAAATGAAATAGCTGTAAACCTGGGATTAAAAGATGATTATGTGGATTCTGAAGAAAATTGCTTTACATTGGTATCCCCAAGGATAAGAAGTGATTATATGAGGAAGCAACAAATGCTTCAATAGCAAATCTAGAAAGCAAGCAATGTGAATCCTCTTGTCATTTTTCTGGTTGGGTAGATTTTCATCGGCTCTGGAGTAGTGACCACTTGATCTAAGGGGCAAAGTGGGGGCCAATGGAGGTAGGGTGCATTCATTGTTGAAAGAGACAGTAATTGTAAAACAAGCCATCTAATTCCACAGCAGAATGGTCCAAGACAGAGCAGTTCACAGCAGTCATAGTTGCTAGTAGAGAGTCAATTCAACAGAGGTGATGAACTCTGAAGGAGAATATAGGGTATCTGTGTGAATTCTGAAGTCTCCAAGGAGGTGGGAGTGCCATAAGTGGAAGATGGTGAGCTGAGTGTCAAGGTGATAAAGAACTTGACAGGGGCCTACAATAGAGAGTGGTGTGATTAGTTTTTCTGTCTTGAATATTTCACTGTAATCTTCAGTATGAGAAGCTGCTGTGGACTTACTGGATTCCTTTCTGAGTGAATCAACACTATTGCTAGGCTCTGTTACATTGTGAGTCCTTTCAGAATCTTCTTTGGGACTCTGCATGTGGTGAGCTGCTCTGGAAGGCAGCAATCTGGTATCCTAATATTTTTTGCTAGGTGGAAGGCAAATACTTTATAACCAGGCCTTTGGCCTTAAACTCTCTGTGACCCTTTAGAAGTGGGTGGGATGTTCCTCTTGGTTTTAATGTATCTATGTGGGGGTTTTTGTCCATCTGTTTTGTTGTTGTTTTGGGTTGCCCTGGGCAAGATAAAGCTAATAACAATAACAATAACAATAACAATAATAATAATTTGATTACTTCAGTTAACCATGGTCTCTGGTTCCAAATGATTCCTTGTCTGGACATGTAGCCACATAGAAGCCAATTTTGTTGTTTGCTCCATGTTTTACCCTATTGGAACACAAACATACCCCCCTCCACCCCCACCCCCAGAAGAACAGTTTATTGCAGAAACTCCTTAAGGAATATCAGAGCAAGTGAAGGTAACATATTTAAAAAGGGCTCTACTATTGAGAATTAGATTTGACTTCTAAATAAATGCTATTAAATACTAGAAATGATGAATGCCCCTGCATGTCCATGAGAAGATTGGATAGTTTTAAACTTTTTAGATGTGGGCAACTGGTTTCCTTTGCCTTGCTGTTCTGGTGCTAAAGGCAGCCTCAGATCATGGAAATACGTGTGCACCCTGTTGTGAGCAATCTAGAATTATGGAAAGAAAATGCCAGCTGTTTCCTGAGGTTACATAGAACTTTCAGTCCTCATCAAAGCCTAAATCTGTGCTAATGTGATGTTTAACTTTGTTTTACCTAGAGATTGTTTATTTAGAAAAAGATTGCAAATGGCTTAATCAAAAAACAATCCCCTAAGTGGTGAACATAAAACAATATAGAAATTAATCAATAGGACACAGATAAAATCAACAAGTGTTAAAAACAAGCATGCATAACTAAACTATGTATCTGGATAGTCCTGCCACAGTCAAGTTTTCAGCAGGCATCTAAAGCAGTATAACAGGGGTGTTTACCTAATATTAATAGGCGGGGAGTTCCAAAGCAAATGAGGAAAATACACTACATGGCACTTTTAAAACTGGAAGTTCTGCAGATCAAAGTGGTTTGGTAGGCATGTCCAGGGCAAGGCAATCCCTCAAGCAAGCTGGTCCCAAGCTGTTAAAACCTTTATATACTATTAAGTAATACCTAGAACTTGGCCTGGTAACAGATTGGCAGCCAGTGCAGATTTTTGAGCAGAAGTGTAATATGCTGGTAGGATTCTTACTCCTGTCAGCAATCGTGCTGCAGCATTCTGCCCTAACTGCAGTTTCAGAACCAAGTGCAAGCCCTCAAGAGTATATTGCAATAATCTAGTCTTGAAGTGGTCAAGCTATCCTGGTCCAGAAATGACCACAGCTAACAGAAATACTCAAATTTGCTTTCACAGACATCACTGTTGCAGGGAGTGCTATATTTGTACTGCAAGAGAGTGTGGCAGTTGCACTTCATAAAAGTCATTAAGTAGCTTTTTAGCTTGTTTTTGTAATACCTATACCAAATGCTATCCAGTCTTTAGCTTGCCTTTTACAAAATTCTCTACTCTAGAAAGGATTGGCAAAGATCTGAGTTGATTGATTTCACTTTCCCAGAAATTTGGAGTTTAGAATTGATTCTGCAGCAGTATCTTCTATTTGTGTTTGGAGACCTCCAGAATGCTACATCAGAATGCCCCATTTTACATCAGAGGGCATATAAAGTGAGGCTTTGGGCATTTCCTCATTAACATGAGAACTTTCCCCCCTCTTCCCCTTATATGCCTGCAAAACTCGAGCACAACAAGTGGCCAGTGATCTCTAGGTGTGTTTAGAACAGATGAAGAATGCAGTAGGTACCAGATCCATTCCAGAAATACTGTGCTTAAATTGGAGCCTAGGGTTTTGCAGGCTGAATTCTGTTTGGAAATGAACCTTACCCTATCATTATGGCCAGTGTGGAAGGACAGCCCTATGGTCACATCTCAGACTCCTTGAGCCTTTTACAGTTGTTATATGTTCTTGTTATTTTGGCTGTGACAGAGCTAATTGAACTTTTGGCTTGGCGTATGGGAGATAGGGATGAATGAAACCTGCATGCACTTTGAACATCTCCAAAAATATTTTTGAATTTTTCACACGTGTATCTCAGTGATGGCTAAATCCTAAAGTGAGCTCTTCACGTGAGACCAGGCTTGAAGGACTTGGAGGACAGAAAAGCGCTCTCAGGCCATATGTTCCATATGACAAGGGTGGACAGCCTGCAGCCCTAAGGTCACATGTGGCACTCATCCTTAATTTCAGAAGCCCCCTGAGATAGATCAGTTCAGACTTGTGTCAAGAGCAAGCTCTTTCTACCCCACCAACCCACACTAGGCAGGAATGAGGAGGAGAGAAAAGTGGTGGCCCTGGCCACTGCTGGCTTTGGCCCCACCTACCACTGGCATGCCCTCCTGCCCTCCCCCCGATTGACTCCCAGAACATGGAGCCCTTGATGGGGGGGAAATGTTGTCCACCACAGCACATAAAAATGAGATGCTCTTGATCCTGCACAACTGTGTCAGAAGTATACTTCTCCCCCCACATATCTGGGAGAGAAATGTAAGAGCTATATTTCCAATACAACAATCTTGCAGAGGAAAAGGAAGAACAGGAAACTTGTGCATCCTGTTCCTGCACAGCAAGATAATGTCTAAAGCAAATACCAAAAATAGGGGTTCGAACATTTCTTTCTTTGTTTTATTGCAACACATATTTCCATTTTCAAAGACATCTGAAAGGTAGCTAACAACCATTAAAATTGGGTGTAAAGAGGAGGATTATTGCCATATTTTCTCCAGTATCCACTTCTGCAGATGCTCTAAGTATACCATAATGTTTCTGGTTATGGGGGAGATTTTGATTCAGTGATGTGTCTGTAAGATTCTGTTCTTTCTGTGGCTAGGCCAGAATGCAAGCTTACAAGTCAGCCAGTAGATTCGTAATGCTCTGCTAGAGAAGCATTTTGTTTCAGCTATATCGAACCAGAAGAGGAATTATATTAGCTGTGTTTGTGTAAGAAAAATCTATAAATCTGCAGAACAGACTTTACTGTTTTTCTGTTTCCTTTTCTCTTAGGCTCTTAGCACAACCTAATAAAAGATTTAAAATCTTGGAAGAAACCCCCTCAGTGCCAGCAATGAATTATCTTGACCCCTTACCTCTAATACAGCAACCTGGTGAATGTTTGGGAGATGTCAGCGATCCTTACACATTTCAGGATGGCGATATCAAATACAGCTTCACTGGCACTAAGAAGTGCAAGCTTGGAGCTGATAGAGAATCTCTGAAGAAGAATAAGGTATGCTGTCAACCTAGTAGCACAATATTTTTTGAGTGCAGTGATTTTCGCTTGGAAATTTTTGTCTGTTGTACTACAACTCAGACATTTGAAGTCTTAAATTCTATGTCTTGTAGTGAAACATTTCTTTGTAGATTTAGATTTAATAATTTTAATTGATTAAGGTTGCAATCCTGCATATACTTACCAAAGTGAAAGCTCTGTTGAATGGCTGCATACTGCCAGATGGCTTACCACTCACTCAGTACAATAGTACTTGCTTCAATGCAAACATACACACAGTTGAGCTGTAAGTGATTATGTTTGCCTATGAGTAAATACAATAGTTCTGAATACTTTCGCCATTTTAAAATGCCACATGTCTATGCCATAGAGACACAGGAAGCTGCCTTATACCAGGTTAGAGCATTAATCCGACCTAGCTTAGTGTTGTGAACACTGATTGCTCTCCAGGATTTCAAACAGGAGTCTTCTGGGACAAGCTGGGGATTGAACAATAGGACTTTCTGCATGCAAAGCATGTAGCCTACCACTGAGCTAAGGCCCTTTGTGAGACATTCGCTTCTGCCCAAGGTCCAAACTTCACGTAATACAAACTATGTAGCTGTACCTTTAAGTCAAAGATTGTTGGTAATTGGTTTTTGTTTGTTTTTTAAAAAGCCTGCATGCTGAAGGAGAGTGTTCCAGATTGGGACCCTAGCATGGAGGATAAGGGAGGTTTTAATGAACCAGGTCTTCTGCACCTGGAGTTTGCACTGCTGAAAAGAATTCCATTCACTTCAGTAGGACGCTTCTTGGCAATGCCATTGGCAGATGCAGGACCCCCATTCCAGATTGACTGGAAAAGCTCATTGTGAAATAAAGATCCTTAAGAATCCTCATTAAAATAGTTGGGATACACATTACCTGAATATGGAAGCTTGCTAGCATACATTAAATTATCATTTTTGAATTATCTTACAGCTTAGGAAAGCCATGGTGATTTTACATTCTGCATTCATACAAACCTTTCACTGCTATTTTGGTTTTTGACTGAGCCTACTGCTTTTTAAACATTACTTTGGGGAGGGTATTATATCTGCTGTTTGGAGCCACATCCCACGTTAATTGCATAGTTACCGGAAGAACTATTTGCAACACCATTGAAAGCGGTGGGTGTGAGGTTGTAAGAGCTCAGAACCACTCACCTGGATTTATTTTACCTTTCTAACTCTTTTAAGGAAATTTTGGTTGATTAAATTCTCTGTTTGCAGTCAGAAGATGGAACAGCAACTAAAGAGATTTCTGCGGCAGGCCATTCCACCACCATTCCAGATGGGAAAGATGCAATGTCCATTTTCAGTTCTGCTCCTAAAACAGGTATGTGAAAATGTGTCGGGCCCTTCTTGTGAAAGATGCCACTGGACATCTTAATAAGAATCATAAGGCAGTAATACTTCAGTGATGAACTGTGACACAAGCAATTAGTAGAAAACAGGGGACAGTAGTACAGTGGTACCTTGGTTCTCTAACGGCTTGGCTCCTGAACAAATCAGCTCCTGAATGCCACAAACCCAGAAGTAAGTGTTCGAGTTTGTGAACGTTTTTTGGAAGCTGAATGTCTGGCGCGGCTTCCGCTTGAGTGCAGGAAGCTCCTGCAGCCAATTGGAAGCTGCGCCTTGGTTTTTGAACAGTTTCGGGAGTTGAACACTCCTGGAACGGATTAAGTTAGAGAACCAAGGTACAACTGTAATGTTGCTTGGCACCTGAAAATATGTCCACATATGTCCAGCTGATTATTTTAAAAAATAAACTTTGGAATACAGCAATTTTGTTTTTGGAGAATGTGATTTAATGCCTTTCTGCCCGACATCTAAAATCCTTGATGTTTCTTCCCCCCGCCCCCTCTCTTTTCTCTCTCTCCACCTTCCCTGCAGACACACGGCAAGATAATGCCGCAGGCCGAGTTGGTTCTAGTAGCCTCACACAAGTAACAGATTTGGCCCCTTCACTACATGATTTAGACAACCTCTTCGATAACTCAGATGAAGATGATCCTGGAGTAAGTGTGTGATGTGTTAAGATATGCTATATGCTCTTGGTGTCACTCTGCCCTTGGAGTAATATATAATCTCAGGGAATTTTGGGACTTGATTTCTCCTCCATCTGATTTCATGGAATTGCAGAGTTGGAAGGGATTCCAAGGTTCATCTAGTTCACAGCAAAAGATTCCCTGACAGATTGGCTTACAACCTGTGTTTGAAAGCCTCCAGTTTTCCCCATAGTGTGAACTACGTGGTAAGTGGAATGTCATGCCACAGCCACTCCTCTTGCCCCAAAGGAAGATTTCAGCATGAGAGCAAAATCTGTGTCTAATGCAGCAGATACACCAAATTCTTATTCTCTATGTCCCCCCCCCCCCCGTTTCCATTCACTTTGCCCATGGTACCAGAAACTTTGCTTTGTGCTG
Organism: Podarcis siculus; assembly: GCA_034642415.1. Lineage (NCBI taxonomy): Eukaryota > Metazoa > Chordata > Lepidosauria > Squamata > Lacertidae > Podarcis > Podarcis siculus. Next base: position 16,675,038 of record JAXCMG010000019.1, on the reverse strand, counting down.
ATGTGGGTTAAGCCGTGTTCTGCTGCCAGTTTCATGGAAAACACCAGCACAAAAAAAATTATTCATTTGTAAAAAGCACACAGACATAAGGTGTCTTTTTAAACCATTAAACCAAAAAATTAAAAACGAGTGAATGATGCAAAATTAGGTTTCTCCGCCCCCCCAAATGATTTTTTTTCATTTAAAAGGTGTTCTTCATTGCTTTATTTAAAATGGAATAAAAAGAAAAGGCTGTGAAGTTGTGTTATGGCCAGTTTGGTTTTAAAGAGGTATTATTTGCTTTTAATGAGGTCTTTTCAAAAAAATCCTAAATCTAGGCTGTCTCACCTGCCCTTCGGTCATCAAAATTACCTGCAGTGGGGACAGAAGAGCGCCCTCTGGGCAAGGACGGCAGAACAGCAGTACCTTATCCTCCAAGTAAGTGTTAAGTGTGTCTCCAGGATTTCACTTAATATTAAAAGTACAAGCCAATCATCTCAAAAACCCACATCCATGTTTTGAAAAAATTGCTATGTAAATGGGTATTAATTTTCTTAGCTTGTCTTTAGCTATCTAGGGTGATTCCACTGGTATTCCAATCTTATTAGAGACCCAGGAGGGGGACCACTTTGCCTCAGTTGGAATTGCTCTTGTGTTCCATGGTATTGGCTGCCTCTTACTCATTTATTTTCCGAAATCTCTGTCCTGCTTATTTTTCCAAAGTTGTGACGCAGAGTGGCTAACAATACGGTAATAAGGTCAGAACAGCCCAAGCGTCATTCATTAAAAAAGAAGAAGCCCATCCCAGCATACACTCAGATTAATGAGTTAACAGTGTTCAACCTGTTCAACAAATTCCAGCACCATGAAAGTGATGTGGAGCTGAGCCAGCAGAAATTGAATTGAGCTCAGAAACTAAATGGCAGCCTGTGCAAATCCAATAGAACCAGCATGATAAAATCAAATCACCTGGCTCCCATAAACAGCTTGGCTGCCTCTTGACAAGAGCTGTGTCTTTTCAGTACCGGTGTCCCAGACGCCATTGTTCGTTTGCTAGCTGGTGGTTTGAAGCATAGTGTTCCTACCCAAGTTGTGATTGTACAAGTCACAGGGAAATGCAATTATATTAATTTATGCTGTCTTCATTTAAAGGCTACCACTTTTTTAAAAAGTGGATAAGGAATTTGCTGCCTACAATAGAAGCCCACGGTTTCTAATTGAAACTGCATTATATATCTCCATTCAGTTTATACCGAGGGAGAAATGAAGCTTACCAGTGTTCAAACTGCTGTCTCTTAGCATGACTTTAAATATTTAGGTGAAGTCAGAAGAATCTGGGTTGCGCTGGGCTTTTTGTATCCAGCATATATTAATATAGATTGTGGATTCCCAATGCCCTGCTCCTTTTCCATCATGCCAGGAACTGCAGGGAGTTGTATTGTCCTTTGAGATCCTCAGATGTTTCCCTACTGCAACCCTCGCATACGTGATATGCTTTAGAAATGTTTTATGTATATTTGAAAATAGAATTGTGTGTGTGTGTGTGATACTAACAGATGTCATTGTGAATTACAATATCCTCCTGCTTCCGAGAGAGGGAGAGAAGAGATACCACGGCCACTCTAAGCTGAACTCTCATTCTGCCGCAAATCATTCTTGAACATTATCTCATTAACTCTAGCTGGTAATGAGAACAAATTGAGGGGAAAAACCATGGTGTCACGAGGATGAGTCAGAGAGTTTTATGGACCCATAAAAGCAGTGCTGATTTACTCAAATGCAGAAGTATGAAGTACACAGAGATTGGGTTTTGACAGTTTTAGTAGATCTATAGCTGCTTAAAATATGCAAGGCTTTCTCAAGCATGACACACATGAAAATGAATAATGATACCCAGTCAGTTCTGTGGGTTTATTTAATTAAATATTTTCTTCTTCTTCTTTTAATGACACTGCATTGCAGAAAGTTGCCCCCACCTTCTTTTTTAATTAAAAAAAAAGGGAATTCCAAAAAGAATGGCACAGTGTGGATCAGGTTGGGAAGGGTTAAGTAGATAGGACTTGCCCCATCCATCCATCTCTCTCTCTCTCTCTCTCTCTCTCTCTCTGCGCAGCAGCTTCTGTAAAAGATTTCAGAAAGAGCAGAAGTAAGTGTATATGCACGAGAGAGAGAAAGAGATAGAGAGGGTTGTCAGACGATTAGACAGCATAACCTGCTTCCCCTTCCACACTGATTTTGATGGGCTAGAAGCTTGGTCTCTCTCTGAAGGATTTCCCTTTTGGATGCAAGGCCAGTGCTTTCCTAAGCTCCATTTTGTTGCCAATTAGAAGAATAGCAGGGTGACATCAGCATGCTGTGTGTGCCTTACAATCTCCACAGGGATGTCCCAGCGGCAAATCTGCTGGAGAGCACTGATCAGAGTTGCTGATGGATACTTAGCATGTTATACAAACTGCCTGTCAAAGAGAGGCTCATGGACCACACTGTAGCATCAGTGGCTGTTCCCTCTGGTCTGGACGTGACTGATAAGCCCAGCTTTGTGCATGCATGTCTCAGCTGAGTTTAGGAAATGCACATAGCTGCTGTTCACACTATGTTGCAGTTCCTTTGGTTGCTTTCTCCTTTTATTATATTGCTAGCAAGCTAGTCTCTCGCTACTCAGGAATGGATAGGATCTCTACTGTAGTCTGGTTCTAGACTTGGAGATTTGCATTCCTTAATGTTTGCCCAACCTGTGACTTCACTTTCCTTTAACAGTTCTACCTTGATATGTCCTTGAGAAGAACAAAGCAAGCTGCATCGTTGTTAAGCATGAATAACTTCTTGCCTGTTCTTAATATTAATAATTATTTCTTAATCAACCAAAAGCAAGATATATATATAGCATAAAACATAAAATAAAAATGTCACAATCTTGTCTCACAATCGATATAAAAGAATGAGGTAAAGAAATACAGTAGAGGAGGTTAGATACCCCAGATCTGCTCCTGCAGCTTGTTTTACCTTGAGATGAATTGCTGATTTATAAACTTCTTAAGATTATAAAGATATGGACCAATGGTGGAGCAAACCATTCCAGACCTGGTTGAGAGCTGTGCGTATGTGTGTCCACCCCACCGGCATGTGTCACTTGAAAACTATACAATTGAGGTGGAGCAGGGAAAGGTTTGATTCAAAATACTGTTTTTGTTTTTAAATTTGGCTTTGCTGGCTAAGCTGTAAAGATAGCGGGTTCATAGTACAACTTCTGTTCATTGCCAGTTTTTCCTCAGAGGAGTGTTTTAATTGCCAACCTCCATTTCCATAGTAGTGATAGCCTTCTCTCATAATCTAAATGTTGGAAGATTCAGGAGAGATGAAACAAAGAGTTCAGGTTAAATGATTGAATCCACTACCATAAGAGTTCAGAGAGACTAATTCTGAAACTGACATCAAGTCTGCTTTGAGCATCATGGAAGGCTTGCTTTTTTAAAAAAGTATATATAATGTGTTAACACATGGGTTATCTTGTCTAGCCGTGGCAGATCTGCAGAGGATGTTTCCAACACCACCTTCCTTGGAGCAACACCCTGCTTTCTCCCCTGTGATGAGCTATAAAGACGGCATCAGCTCAGAGACCGTGACTACACTGGGAATGATGGAAAGCCCTGTGGTCAACATGGTTACAACACAGCTCACAGAGTTTAAAATGGAAGTGGAAGATGGATTAGGCAGCCCTAAACCAGAAGAAATCAAGGTATCAAGCTAAAGCAGGTGGTGGTGTAAAACTGAAACATGGGCAGAGAGATATGGGCAGGAAAGTTGTTGATCAGCTCTGCCTTAAAATGAATATGAATAACCATGGAAATGAATTGGGGGTTTGCAGGTACTGCAGCCAACAAAACATGGACAGACATTCTTTGTCCAGACATCCCAGTGCAGCAAAGTTTGATTATTAAGTACAGTAGCATAAAGTACAGTGGCTGAGCACAGGGAAAAACTGTAGCTCAATGGTAGAAGATGCATTTGTACACAGAAGATTCTAACTTAAATCTCTGGCATCTCTCATTAAAAGGATCAGGTAAAAGTAATGTGAAACACTTGCCTGAAACTCTGGAGAGCTGCTGCCATTTGGGGTAGATAATACTTTGCCAGGTGCTGATGTTGCCACCTGTACTAAGCAAGTAGTGGGCACCCATTTCCCAGTTGCAAAGCTGGTAGCATGATACTCTGGTGCATTTCCCTTCATTTAGAATGTAGCTTGAATAAACCCCGCAATTCCTGTTTTCAAAGAATTTAGAGCTGCTTGCCAAGGTTGAAGATTAAAATGGGAAAGAGATGTAGTTCAGTGGAAGAGCATCTGCCTTGCCTGTAGACAGTCACAGGTTCAATCTCCAGTGGCATCTGCAGGTAGGGGGTAGGCTAGGAGAGAACCCTACCTGAAACCATCAAGAGCTGCTGCCTGTCAGTGTAGACAGTACTGAGCTACATGGACCCAATGGTCTGACTCAGTATCTGGCACCTTTCCAGGTTCCTAAAGACCACTAATCATAATTTTGGGCAAGAAAAGCTGCCTGAATAATATTTGTATGTTTCTTTTATGTGTCCCAACCCATGCAATTCCTTGGTTTTGTAGGATTTCTCCTTTGTGCACAAATCTTCCACCTTTCAGCCCTTTGTGGGCTCCTCCATGTTTGCTCCTCTGAAGATGCTTCCCAGCCAGTGCCTGCTACCTCTGAAGATCCCAGAGACCTGTGTCTATCGGCCTTCCTGGGCCATTCCTCCAAAAATCGAACAACTTCCTTTACCGCCTACAGCTGCTTTCATCAGAGATGGATACAAGTAAGTACAGCAGTGGAAATGAGAAAACGGGTTTGTGTGTTTTTGCATAGTCATGCAGGATATTCACTGACTTCCTTGTTAATCCACCATGTATGATTTTTACTTAGCCTTTGGGATTAACTTGGAACGTAATGAGGTGGAGAGGAGGCTATTTAGAAGTACCGTTAATTCTGCCAAGAATGATCTGGGCATGATTTTTATCAATCAAATATTTAAAAAACTACCATGATAGGTGTAGCCAAGGAGATCAATCCCCATATCTGTCAGCCACAAAAGAGAAACAGGTGACAGAAGTGACTGCTTTCTCACTTCTTTTGAAAAATCCTTCATGCATGCACATCCAGCACCCCAAATTACTTCACTGGGATTTATACAGCCTTGTTGGCCTCTTCAGGCTTCTGTTTCTTAGCGTAGCATGCACTGCTCACCTCTGTGCAGAACACCAACCTCCAGTGGTGCTTAGTGACACAAGACTGTCTTCCCAGCGCAGCTACGGAACTAAGGCTGATCTTTCCTGCTTTCTGCCCTCCCTGTCTTCTTTCTCCCCTTTAATTTGTAGCTCTTGAGCCACACTCAGTTTCTGGTTCCCTTTAAGTTGCTTGTGTGTATAACAGACCTTAACTCATGCAGAGACCTGGGGTGGGGAGAGAGTCATGGCTGTGTTCCTCTTTCCTGGAAGCATCCTTGAGTTAGCTACTCTCAGGGCTCCCTGAGAGGCAGGCTAACCTTCTGACCCTGACAACAATGGTTAGGGTGATGGCTGCCCTTCCCACTGCTAGTGTTCAATCAAATGAGGGGGAATGTTAGTCATTATTTTCACATCATATCAAGCTTAGGGTTAGCCAGCTCTTAACACTGGCATAAAGTGCCCATTGCACCTCTTAGCTCATAGATCAAGGATGGAGAACATTGGGCCTGGGGGCCAAATCTGGCCTTTAGGTCCTTCTCCAGCCACACACTCTTCTTCTCAGGCCTTCTGTGCTCCCTCCTTGCATTTTTTTGCCTGGCTAGAATGTGTCACTGAGTTCTGACGATGTTTCTGGTGTGGCTGGCCGGAGGATGGACAGGGCTGTGTGACGTTGTATTCAAAGTAGCCTATTGCACAGTGGTAAAATTTAGATTCATTGCTGTTCCCACCTTTGCTGCTGACCTTGCCCATCGCTGGCATGAAGGCTGCCTGGAAGGGAATGCAGTTGCAAAGGTTCCTTGCACCCATCATAGAAAAAGGAGGTTGACCTTAATGCCAGTCAAGTTTTTTCACCCATTACTTACTTCCTTGTCCAGCTTGCTGGCTCTTCCTGGTCAAGACACAGCCTGCCCATTTGCTGTGCTCTGATCCTCTCCTCTCTGAAGTTAGTGCCAGTGTATCAACTAAGAATTAATTGGAACCCTGTTTAGCAGTCTCAATGAAATGCAAAGCCCGGCTGCTGATCTCGAAACACAGCAGCAAGCATGGAAACCATAAAATGTATGAAACCCCTTAAAAATGGAACATGCAATGTAAGGCTCTCCCATCCGCAGTCAATTGATTTTAGAGGGAAAGCAGTGACTATCTTTATATCAGTCCTTTATATCAATCACTTTCTTCAAAGGTTCTTCGGTGTTCTCTGAGGAATTGCAAAAAAACGGAAAGACAGGGGAAATGTGAAGCTCTTGACACCCCCTAGGCAGCAATTTAATTTCTTTTTCCCCCTGTAATGGTAACTACTTCCCAAGGCCTGAGCTGATTATTAATTGCAGGTATTTATTGGGATAAAAATCTTTTATTTCCAGTGTAATCCAATTAGAGCAATGACTGTTACTGCAGGCTTCTGCGAAAGAGGTGATTGCTAATCAAGATTTCTTGGTCACCTTTTGTTGCTTCTCAGAGGCACTCGCTGCGCTTCAGCTTCTTTCTAAACCTGTAGGCTGTTCCCCTCCCCTTCCCCATTTCATTTTCCCTGACTGGCACTCCAGTCCATTAGAGATAACAGGGAAATTATTCTGGAGAATCAAGTTTCACTGCATTTCCTTCTCAAATTGCTGGCAGAATGGGAGTTCAAAATGAATATTTAAACTTTCACATTAGCTGAAGAGGGAAAGTAGAAGCATTTAAATCTGCAGGTTTCTACTCCTTCATCAGGGGAGCAATTGCCATAAGGAGCACATTTTAAGAAAAGTGTTTTTATTAGCAATGGTAAGTAGGAACAACTGTGGAGATCTGCATCCATGTTGCCCTTACTGTGCAATTCCATGGCAGGAGTTGTGCATGTGTCATCTAAAAGTAGCTTCTTGGTGAAATGGAAGGCCGTTTCCTGATGATAGATATTTGATAAATAATTGTGCAGTTTTGAATAATGTGAATACAAGTGTTGGCCTCTTTCAGTTGTGGCACAAGCAGACAGCAAACCCAAAGGCTAGTTTGCAAGCAGAGATCTGAATTTCAACAGCTTACGAAATTTTCCCAGGATTAGGTGAAGTAGGTATAAATCAGTTAAAATATAAGATCCATATTCAGAAGCAAGCACTTTAAGTGCTGTTATTCCTGTACATGTTTAGCATTTCCTTTGTGCACATGTGGCTGTCTTATTTATTCAGCACTTTGTTTTCCCTTCAAGCTGTTGCACTGCTAATAAGTGACCTGGCTCCGTTACTTGGTAGATGCTTTTTTTAAAAAAAATATTTGTAAAGCTTGGTGTATTTTTTTTGTTTAGTCTCTTTCCTGTGCCGTATCAGAAAGCTCCTTAACCTGGTTGTTGACGAGATCTATTGTGGCATGCTATGGATGAGGCTTTAATAAGACAGATCTCTGTACAGTGGTACCTCGGGTTAAGAACTTAATTCATTCCGGAGGTCCATTCTTAACCTGAAACTGTTCTTAACCAGAGGTACCACTTTAGCTAATGGGGCCTCCTGCTGCCGCCGCCGCACGATTTCTGTTCTTATCCTGTAGCAACGTTCTTAACCTGAGGCACTATTTCTGGGTTAGCGGAGTCTGTAACCTGAAGCGCCTGTAACCCTAGGTACCACTGTATCCACTTCCCATTTAGATGAAAGTTGTGTGAAGAAACCATAAACACAGCCAGATAACTCTTCCTGTTTCCCCTTATCTGCTCTTAGCAACGTCCCCAGTGTTGGGAGCCTGGCCGACCAAGACTACATTCAGATGAACACTCCCCAGATGAGCACTCCAGTGACGCTAAACAGCGCTGCCCCGGCCAGCAACAGTGGGGCGGGAGTATTGCCTTCCCCGGCCACTCCTCGTTTTTCTGTCCCTACGCCACGCACACCCAGGACCCCAAGGACTCCTAGAGGCGGGGGCACTGCCAGCGGGCAAGGATCCGTCAAGTACGACAGCACGGACCAAGGTTCGCCAGCATCGACGCCTTCCACAACCCGGCCTCTCAATTCCGTGGAGCCGGCCACAGTGCAACCAATCCTGGAAGCCCACAGCCTGTACGTCACACTCATCCTTTCGGACTCCGTGCTGAACATCTTCAAAGACAGCAACTTCGACAGCTGCTGCATCTGCGCGTGCAACATGAATATCAAAGGTGCCGACGTTGGGCTGTATATCCCAGATTCATCGAACGAGGACCAGTATCGGTGCACTTGTGGATTCAGTGCAATTATGAACCGCAAGCTAGGGTACAACTCTGGGCTGTTCATCGAGGATGAACTGGATATTTTTGGCAGGACTTCAGACATTGGCCAGGTGGCAGAGAGGAGATTGATGATGTGTCAGACCACCTTGATTCCTCAGCTAGGAGAGGGGTCCAAAAGGGCCCAGGAGCCCCCAGTAAGCCTCCTCCTCCTCCTCCAGAATCAGCACACCCAGCCTTTCACCTCCCTGAGCTGCTTGGACTACATGTCCGCCACAAGCAGGCAGTCACTGTCTTACACAAACTGGAGTTATGACAGAGTTCAGGCAGAGAGCAACGACTCCTGGATCGAGTGCTTCAACGCTCTGGAGCAAGGCAGGCAGTATGTGGATAACCCCACGGGTGGGAAAGTGGATGAAGCTCTAGTCAGAAGCGCGACAGTTCACTCTTGGCCTCACAGCAATGGTGAGATTTTGCTTCTTTCGGTGTTTTGGAAAACACTTCTGGGTGCTATGGTTAATTATTTTATTTTTTATTGTTGTCGTCAACTTCATTTCAATCTAAGGGTGGTTCACAGGGTTTGTTTCTCAAACTTCTGAGTTCACCAACTCATAGAATTGTACAGTTGGAAGCAGAGCCAGCATGGGGCATTTTGCTGCTAGCGGCAAAGCAGAAATGCCGCCCCCCATTGCTGCCACCTCTGCTGCATGCCCACCCACCATGTGCCCACTGTCTTGCACCTGCCAACTGCTGCCTAGCAGCAGCAGTGGTCACTCGGGTGAGTGCACAGTGGCAGGTGTGCATTGGGCACCCAGTGAAGGAGGCAGTGGCAGTGCGTGTTGCGTTCCTCTGAGGCTGCATCTGCTGCCCCTCCCGGCTGTCTGGAGCCTGGCGCCCTGAGGCAGCTGTCTCACCTTACCTCATGGGCAGGCTGGCCCTGATTCAAAGGGACCCAAAAGAGGCGTGCAGTCCAACCTCCCACAATGCAGGAATCACAGCACATCACTCCTTGATGAGCTTTTAATTTGCCTTCAACCCAAACCCCAAATTCTTGGGAGTGCAAACTAAATAAAATCAAGACATATCAATATACAGTCAACAGTTATAAATCATCAGTCACCATTACGAGGAATCTTAAAATGTAAAATTGTTGTATTGTCAGATCATCTAATTAAATACAGAGATTCCTCATCGGCAATGGAGGTGAACATGCCCATGATCTTGTAAATTTACTTTCTGACCCTCTTTCAACCCCTTTATTCATTCCCTTGCCCACCCTGCACAGTCCTATTTGTTGGCCAGACAAAATTTAATAATTCAGAGAGAGAAGTGGTAGCTCAGAGGTAAAATGCATGTTTTGCATATGGAAGGTCCCAAGTTCAATTTTTGGCATCTCCAGTTAAAAAGATCACATAATGGAAAAATGGCAGAGGCCCTTTGTTGCCTCAGACCGTAGAGAGTGGCTGCCAGTCAGAGTAGACATTACTGAGTTAGATGGACAAATATGCTGACCTGGCATGAGAAGCTTCTGAAGTTTCCTGGGTTTTTTCATTAGCCCTTTACTGCTGTTCATTTCAAATTCTGATATGATACAGTATTATTCTGCACAAGCAGGGCACTGCAACAAAACGTTGCAGTGTGGAGTGCTTTTGTTCGGGGTTCTAAGTTCTCAGTTCATTTTGCCCTTCGCTTCCCTGATGCTGACCTACAGCAGTTCAGCATTCTATGCCAACTTCACTTGTCATTGGACTGTTTAGCGATTGCTTTTGCAGGTAAGCTGAACACACTGGTGGCCAGTTTCAATTACATTAAAATTCTTGATTTATTTATTTCTATTAGCAGCTCTAGCATCCATCCCTGGGGACATTTTAAACACTTTCCCAGTTGACCTACCTGTACAATGATGTGATGTTGTGTACCTTTTTTTATGTCCATGTGTCTTGTCCTCCCCCATTTCTGGAAACTCCATTCCTCCTCCTGGTTTTCATCCCTAGCCCAATTGTCAGTCAATATTCTGAACAGTGGGTTCTCTGTACTTCTGTACTTACCCAGTGCCTGCTGATAACCTCTCTTTTATGCATGGCTGTTGACATTTGAATTTGGTTTCGATCAGCAATGGCACTTAAATGATTGAATGTCATTTAGAATGTATGATGCTCTACAATATTAAGCTGTGTATGTTTTGAATGCCTGTATTCTGTTTACTGAACTCCGCTTATTTTAACAAGACTCAGCAGCCACTGGAAGCATGTAGGTCATGCATGTGGTATTCTGCAGAGCCTCGTAACATGTGGACAAGGGACTATGCCCAGTGGAGCTCTCATTCTTTTTCAACTTCAAACTTGCTTTTTGAAAGTCATACAAGGGTTTCAAGTGTCTTATGTGCACCTTCTGTAAGATCTTCTTTTGGGTGAGGCTTCTAGAGAACCAACCAAAGTATCATTATCAAGATCAGAGTATAGTGTTGGATACCACCAGAAAGATGAAAAAGACTTCCTTGGAATTTTGAAACTACTATTAATATATTGATGGATAAAAAAGTAAGATACTCTGTGATTATTATTTTTTAAAGCAAGGGAATTGAACCATTTTGGATGCCTGTCACTGTATTCTTGAGTCTAGCTGCTTTGTTGTTGTTTTTCAGTTCTAGACATCAGCATGCTCTCCTCCCAGGACGTAGTACGCATGCTCCTGTCTCTCCAGCCTTTCCTCCAAGATGCCATCCAGAAGAAGCGGACTGGCAGGACCTGGGAAAACATCCAGCATGTCCAAGGACCCCTCACCTGGCAGCAGTTCCATAAAATGGCAGGACGGGGAACCTATGGTACAGCAAACACACCCATACTTTTATTTCTTTGTGCTGATGCAGGAGACCACAGCTTTCTAGATTTAAAAATGGCAGGTGTGGGATGCACATCGCCACGTGTGTTATCCACTAGGTGCCATGCCATCTGCATTCCATGCACCATTCACACCCAACAGTCGTCATTCTGGCTGTGATTTTCACAGCAGCAAAATCATTATTGCTTGATTGCAAGGCATTTCCAGTAACCTTTCAGTGGAGGAAGTGGGTCCATGGAAGGTGTCCGGAGCCATATGGTACTTTTTGCATCGAAAGCTAGTCTTGGAAAGCCTGTCAAAGCTCAGCCTGTGGTGTCTTGAGTCCTCTGACACTTCCTTCCCTGTTGATTCAGGTTCAGAGGAGTCTCCTGAGCCTCTTCCAATCCCCACCTTGCTGGTCAGCTATGACAAGGACTTCCTGACAATCTCTCCGTTCTCCTTGCCATTTTGGGAGAGGCTGCTGCTGGACCCATATGGAGGCCATCGGGATGTTGCTTATATCGTGGTGTGTCCAGAAAACGAGGCCTTGCTTGATGGAGCCAAAACTTTCTTCAGGGACTTGAGCGCCGTATATGAGGTTGGTGAGCAAGAGGGAGTTTCGTAAGGTTTATTAGGACTCTGTGCCCTCCCCTCCCCCAATAAAAAAGCAGGTGTCCGTGACCGAAATTCTAGCAAACAGCAGCCCTTGTCTTTTGTCTTTCATTTGTGCCCCAACAGATTACACCGTCAGCATCTATTATTGGAAAAATGGCATAGCTAGAGCAGCATGGGAGGGCTAAAGGCAATAATTGGGACGCGGGTGGCTCTGTGGGTTAAACTACAGAGCCTAGGACTTGCTGATCAGAAGGTCAGCGGTTCGAATCCCCGCGACGGGGTGAGCTCCCGTTGCTCAGTCCCTGCTCCTGCCAACCTAGCAGTTTGAAAGCACGTCAAAGTGCAAGTAGATAAATAGGTACCACTCCGACGGGAAGGTAAACGCCGTTTCCGTGCGCTACTCTGGTTCACCAGGAATGGCTTAGTCATGCTGGCCACATGACCCAGAAGCTGTACGCCGGCTCCCTCGGCCAATAAAGCGAGATGAGCGCCGCAACCCCAGAGTTGGCCACGACTGGACCTAATGGTCAGGGATCCCTTTACCTTTACCTAGCCTTTGCCAACCTGGTCCCTTCTGCACCAGTTTTAGTTTGTGACTCCCATCAACTCTAGCAAGCACAAACTTGCTGAGGCTCATGGGCAGAGCCATAGCTAGGCAATCTTGTGCCCTGGCAGAACTGTCCACATTGCGCCCCCTAGCCACTGACAAATTAACTCTTCTTTCTGCCTCTCCTCCAACCAGCCCCCCATTCAATTCACCCTCTATTTAAAACATTTTCTTATGAGGCAATAATCAATATTTTTGTTTATAGACATATTTATGAACATATTTTAAAGCCGATTTTGTGCCCCCCCTTGCTTGTGCCCCTGGCGGGGGCCCACCTCACCACCCCCTAGCTATGACCCTAGCTATGACATGGGAGTTGTAGATTAAAAACATCCAGAGGGCAGCAGGTTGGCAAAGTCTGCTTTAAAGCATCAGATTCTCAAGTTAACCAGGTGACAGCAAAAACTGCAATTTTAGCATGGGCAATTAGAATAAGATCTATTATTTCATTACTGATGTATTTTGTATAGTTAAGTTTTTGCCTCTATCTTCAGTACACTTCTTTTTATTTTATTGCTATGGCTGGTGGCTGATGCAAATAAAGATTCTTCTGATTCTGATTCAGCAGATTCTCAAAGAAGCAGAAAATTAGTGTCATATCCGGGGGTGTGGGGGTGTTCTTTGGCGTATACAAACCTTTTTCTTAGCCTAGCACACCAGGGGGATCATGAGGTAAGGAATAATACCTACAATTCTTTGAAAAATTGGCACATTTGGATTATATGCAATTGCTCGTGTTGGTTTTATTTTATTTTTGGAAAGCCCTGTTATTGTGTAGCATTGCCAGTCCATTCAATTTTCTGTTTATTCTCAGAGGCACACACCTATTTTTTTATTGTTTCCAGTCCAAGACAGCGGTAATACTTTAATTATCCACTAGGATGCAGTAATGCTTAAGCAACAAGTCAGGGTGGGTAACAGAAACAGAGACTTTTGCAATTTCCACAGTTGCAAGTATTGTGGAGCAGGAAAGCTTCTGTTGCAATTGCTCACTGTTTTAGTGTGACATCTTGAGAGAGAGCTCAGAGTTCCATTGAAAATCATGGCAGATAAGCACACTGGCACTGAAATAAAATTGCACTTGGGCAAACTTGGATTCTTCTTTTCTGTCCTTTAGGCTTAATTGTGAGCCAGTTGAAATAGAGTGAGAGATGGACTTTTTGTTTCCTTTATGCTTTACCTGTGGGAGCATCCCATTTTAAAATGAATGAATGAATGAATGAATGCTGGATTGGGGATGCATGTTCAGATCTCTGAAGATTTCTAGAACTAGATCTGTGATTTGTGAATATGTATTGCACTACTACAATCAGTTTTCCTCCTTATGTCTCCAGATGTGTCGACTTGGTCAACATAAACCAATCTGTAAAGTGTTGCATGATGGGATCATGCAAGTGGGAAAGACTGTAGCCCAGAAGCTGACAGATGAGCTTGTGAGTGACTGGTTTAACCCACCCTGGGGCAATGAAGACTGTGACAATCATTCCAGGCTCAAACTTTATGCGCAAGTCTGTCGTCACCACCTAGGTAAGTGCAGAGACAGAGTAGGTTGGAGGCGATTCATTTCAGCTAGGCTCTTCAGCTTGAAAGCCCAGACACTTTACATTCTCTCAATGGCGCTGCCTGTCCCAAAGGTTGCATAGGTAGCCAAGAGCAGAAGGACAGTTTTGATGGACTGAACTCTAAAGGTCCATCTAGTTCAGCGTCCTCTTTCCATCGGTGGTCAGCCACGTGCTTCTGGGAAGCATATAAACAGACATGAGGGTAACACCTCTCCTTATACAAGGAGCCTAGTTCTCATGGCTAATAGTTATTTATTTTTACATTTCTCTCCCCGGGCTTGTCTTGGGGTGATTTTCTTGTAGTTGCTTAATCTTGGCAGGTATATCCTGTTTTTCCAACCAGCCTGACTTCTTTTACTGCTCACACTTTGTTCTGAATCTGTTGAGCATTGGCTGAAAAACTGATGTATGTGATGATTCATGAGGTCAGTTTCTTGGCTGCTGGATGCGATACTGATCAAATGGTTATGATTAGCACACTATATTTTCTGGGGCATATAGTGGAAAGAATTGGCATTCTCTGGCTTTCTCCTATGTGGCCCAGCTGTAGCCTTCTCTACTTCTCTGTTACTGCTAAGGAAACTCTACTCTGTCCTAAGCTTAGTCATAGACAAGCTAGAAAGGAGGAAGCGTATACAAATCAACATGTCCCTGCCTTGGGATAATCAGGAGATACAACCTTCTAGGCAGATGCCCTCTACTATATGCGGGAACATTGCTCCTTCCTTCAGTAAGATACAGGTTCAGAACCATGCAACTTTATGTTCCACTCTATCCCCAAGACGTGAGATAGCCTACAGTGTTAACATTTTTAAAAAAGGGGGGGACAGCTTTCTACTAATACGTAACCTCAAATCAAAAGGGAGGTCTGATCAAATTGTGTGTGAAGGAGGAAGGGGAGCGATCATTCCCTGGCCAGTGTGGGGAACATCCTGCACACCAGTATGTGAGAAGTCCCAGCACCTTATTTGGTCCATTGAGTAATGGATGAGGCCTGTCCTTCCCAACAGAACTCCAGAACAACTTCCAGGATTGAAATTCATATGCTGAATCCTCAGTTAAGGACATACCAGCGAAACCTGTCAGTAACATAAACAGCCAGTTCCCAGGACATTTTGCAAAATTGGATGTATACATCTGTACTCCTTGGGCTTCCAGAACTAGCAATAAAAAGGAAACTTCATGATTTCCCTTTCCTCCCACTTGTCACACTGCAGGGACTCTGCAGTGCCACTTGACTCCCAGTCAGTAAAGTCCTTATCAAGGAAATAATTCTGTCTGCCTGCCTGACTCTTGTTTTGAAAGCCTAGACTTTGTGGTGTTTTTTTTTTTTTTTTTTTTTTTTTGCTTGCTGTTGCCAAGGCTTGCCCTTCAGACAGCCTTTTTCTCGGTCATGATTTTTAACATCTTTGCATCTGTGTATTCTTTCAGCACCTTACTTAGCTACTTTGCAACTTGACAGCAGCCTGCTGGTGCCACCTAAACACCAGACAGCACCAGCACCACCACCAAGCCAGGAACAAACGCTACCCGGGAATTCTGCACCGATTCCTCCCAATTCGGCCTGCCTTGCTGCGCCTGGGGCTCCCCCAACTGGCAGTTCTTTCACCCCCACACCCAACGGAGGGACCACAAGCCTCCCAGGAGGCAACAGTTCAACCTCTGGATCCACAGTGCCACAGCTGTCAGCATCCTCCTCAGTGCCCAGTATTAACCAGACAAGCACTACCTCCTCTTCAGGGTTCAGCGGTGGCCTACCTCAAGGTCAAAACCCAATTCTTGGTGTAAATTCTATGGAGAGACCCCAAGGAAGCACAGCCTCAGGAGGAGATGCAGAGACAGGGCATAATTCATCTCAACAGCAGCAAGAAGGACAGGAAAGGTAGGTCCAGTGAGCATTCACAGCAGAGGGTTTTTAGCTCTGTTTCTCTACATGTGTATGTATGTCTGATGTTCTGTAGTTTATCCCTACATACTATACGATGACTGGTGATTTTTGTTGCTGTTGATGCTCTGCTCATAATCACAGCATTAAGACTGCTTAAGCCAATTGATTTCAGCTGCTTTGCTTTCCAACGTTTCTAGTCCAAATCCTGTCACCCAAAGGTCCCAAGGCAGATGGAACGTATTAATACAAACGCAAGAGTAGCACTGTTAAACCAAATCATAATACATCAACATGGATGGGATTGCCCCAAACTAAAATATTCACCCTGAGAACTCCTTGTTAGAGGGTTTAAGGAGGCATAACTCTGTGTAGAATCACTGAATTGGAAGGGACCCAAAGGGTCATTTATTCCCAACTCCCTCCTTTGCAGGAACCACAGCTAAGCCTGTGTTCTGCTGCAACCAACGCTTAGGCTTTGGGATAGCCCAAGGTAACCTCGTAGCACTAAGCTGCTGTCTCTTAATAATTCGCTTTTTCTGTGCCTTTGGAGCAAGCCTCTTTTCGCAGGCTGTTCCCCCTTCCTTTCCCCCTATGCCTCTTTTCCATAGCCCCCCAAGTGTGTAATCTCTTTACTGAAGACGTTTTAAACCAGCACTTAACACCCTGTTCATTTCTAGTTCTGCAGAGAGGGAGAGGATAGGAATTCCAACGGAACCCGAGTCGGCAGATAGCCACGCCTACCCTCCGGCTGTCGTCATCTACATGGTGGATCCTTTCACCTACACTGCTGAGGAGGAATCCACTTCTGCCAACTTCTGGCTCTTGAGCTTGATGCGGTGTTACACAGAGATGCTGGACAACTTGCCTGAACATATGAGGAATTCTTTCATTCTCCAGGTAACTTATCTGTTTATATAGAAATTTTTATATTGGGCCCTTCTAGCCACTAAAACCCATTTAAAAGCAACCTCGGCAGCAGAGATCACAAGTAAAAATGACCTCAGCAGGCAAAAAACGTTTTCATTGGTCTGCAAAAGACAGTCAGAGAGGGGGCTATCTGTGCTTTATGGGACAAGATATTCCACAGTATTGGTGCAACCACAGAAGCTCTATTCCTAGTCATCCTCAACAGTGCCTCCACACTCAGAGGGGACACAGAGAAGGGCCTCTCCTCCTGATCTTTGGAACCAAGGAGGGTGATAAAGAAGGAGGTCCCTCAGGTGTCCTGGGCCCAGGCCACTTAGAGAGAGACCGGTTTGCCTCTTAGATTTTGAGCCAAATGGTGCTCTTGCCAGCTCATTATGTGCCTTGCTTATATCCACGAACCTGTAGTTTGGTTTGTAAGTACATGGCCTTTTGCCAGTGGAAATCAGAGCTCTAAATAGAACACGGCATGACATATTGAATATAGCACATTCTCTTCTGCAAGATTCTTCCGGACAGCACAGTTTGTGCAAACGTTTTTAGAGCAACGTGTCTTTTTGTGGGTTTATTGTGGCTTGGGAGCAGAAATTAAATTTATGTTGGGTAGGGTACATCACATACCCCTAATAGCAAATATCTCATAGGACACCTGCACAGGACATCCTGCAGAACCATTCAAATTAAGATCTTGATTTAATCTCATTTGTTTTGTGAATGTAGCTGTGTTGGAAGACCGTAGCAGATTTTTGCTGGCTCTGTAGCAAGATAAAGCACAAAAATCTTGGGAGGAAATTGGCAGTGGTCATTAGACACACATTAAATGCGTGATGAGTCTCCTGTACCCAGGAGTAGTGATGATGATGATGATGATGATGATAATTAATAATAATATTGTTTATACCCCACCCATTTGGCTGGGTTGCCCCATTTGCTCTGGGCAGCTTCCAGCAAAATATAAAAAATACTAAGTTGTCAGACATTTAAAACTTCCCTGAACAGGGCTGCATTTTGATGTTTTCTAAAAGTTGTGTAATTCTTTATCTCCCTGACATCTGATAGGAGGGTGTTCCACAGGGAGGGTGCCACTGCCAAGAAGGCCCTCTGCCTGGAGCCCTTTGATTACTACACATAATTAGTTCAGTGTTTATTCTGTAAAGATCTTGACTTCCAGATGAGTCAGAGGTTTAATTCTCACAAACAGCAAAGTAAACCTGTATCTGGAGTATTAACAGCAAGTGCAGCTCATACGATGGAACACTTACCCATGGGGAAAAAATTACCTCCGTGTATTTATTTTATTTACAGCATTTCCATACCACTTAATACATTAAAAAATCTCTCTAAACGGCAGACAGAAAACTGAAGCAGCAACAGACAACTTAAACAAAAATATTGCAAAAATACAGAGTTACGTATAAAAATGTTACATTAATACAAAGTTACATTTAGAGATACAGAGATAGAGATAGAGAGAGAGAGAGAGATCAGTTTATTTTCCTTCTGACATACCCTCCCTATCAGACTCTGGGTTCTCACCCAGGATCCCCAAAAACTCTCAGCTCACCCATAAAAGTCTCACAACGAGAAGACTAGTCTCTCACTCTAGATTTGCTTTTTATGGGCAGGCCCACAGCTCAACCCCATTCAGCTACACTCTCCACACCCAGTTCCAGGTACAACAGCAGGTTTCCCAGGGAGTCCAAATAATGGGAAAGTGTGCCCCCCCCAGCTCTTTCTTCACTCTCTGTCCTCTCCTCCTCTGCCTCCAACTAGATAGAGTTAGCCTGTCAGGGAGAAGCCTTGGCCAGGACCTTTTCTACTTGATAGCCAGCTTTCTATATGGAAGCCTCATTTCTGGATGAAATAATATTCCATCCTCTTGAATTCCTATCTTTGTGAAGTCGAACAGCCAAGGAACAGGTTTCCTACTGCAGCTGCTGTTTTTGAGAGCCTGGCTTAAAACATAGCTTTTCTGAGTAGTACTTGGGTGTCAGAGGTTCTCTTGAAGGCTATGGAGTTGCAGTACATCAGACATGCACATGAAAATTGCTTCTAGATGACTAAGCAGCAGCATAATGGGACTCTATTATTGATAGCGGGTTCTCTCCAGGCTATTGAAATGGCATCAGTTTGTGTGAACTCGCTCAGCTCACCCCAGTCTGTGGCAAATGGCTCATGTTGTAGAACGGGCAGAATAACAGTGATTGCTTCACACATTAAGGGAACACCGTGTCCAAGTTTTCTACTCTCAAAAAGCTACAACCTCCAAAACAGTTTAAAAATTATCAGGTTTCTTGCTTGCCTTCACTTTTGTGTATACAGGCAAAAAAATTATTTTATGGGTGCCCCTTAAATATTAAACATGCGAACAGGTCCTAAGATGAGCCTTATAATCCTGACTTGGTTCCTCTGTCTGTCACACTCTAGATTGTGCCTTGCCAATACATGCTGCAGACCATGAAGGACGAGCAAGTCTTTTACATTCAGCACTTGAAGTCTCTGGCGTTCTCTGTCTACTGCCAGTGCAGGCAACCGCTGCCCACACAGATCCACATCAAGTCCCTGACCGGCTTTGGGCCAGCAGCCAACATCGAGATGACTCTCAAAAACCCGGAGGTGAGTGCTTTAACAAACACACACAATAACCAGCCCCGCCCTGGAAAGCTGAAACGGAACCCGGTACTTGGCCTAAAGTATCTAATTGTTGTCTTGTGCCCAAGTTATCGCAAGAAGCAGGCAGAGGAGGATGCGGCAGTTGCTTTGAATCGCTGCTTGAGAAACCGAGAGCAGCGATAGTCTCCTCAATACATTGAGGAGGTTAACTGCACAGCTGGGTTTGCAGCCTAACCCTGCCACCCTGAATTTTAGAAGCCTTAAAGCTGAATGATCATTTGCTTCCTTTTCACATGTTACTAAACACCTTAATACGTGTCTCTTGGAATAAAGCAAACATTCAGATGCATTGTCTTATCACCCTTAGGTCAGTAGAACTTCCAACTGTGCAAATCAGCAAAACAAAACAAAGCACCACCCAGAAATATGACGATGCAAAAATAATAAATAAAAATGGTGGTGTCAAATGCTGTCTTCCTTGAGCCAAGGATTTATCAGTTGCGTAGTGGAACCTGCTCAGTCCAGAATGAGCACCTCCATTGACTTATATATACACTCAGGGTTTCTAAAGTAAGCAGTACAAGAACAGATGTCTACAACAGTGCATCTAACCATAAAAGATACATATAAAATTATTCTGGAGAACTGCATTATCTCACGTGGCTTGACTCTTTTATATGTGTGATATATATATATATATATATATATATATATATATATATATATGTGTGTGTGTGTGTGTGTGTGTGTATAATTCGTGTATTCTTTGGCATGTAATTATTTGAGGAGAAAGGACAACGACTATGCACCTAGCAGTTGAGGCATAAGCTCATGCTTGATGCAAGAAGCTCACTTGGGTCAGAGCCGACATATTCCACGTAGAAATCTGTTTAAACGCCATTCCTCCTCCATCTCAATTCAAAACTTTGTTACATATTGTGATGGGAGAGAGGAGGGAGTGAATGAATGAGCACAACACCTGTCCTTGCTCTGAAAAAATAATAATACCTATGTTCTGAGCTTGTTTTGAGAAGTTTTTATGAAGTGGCTGCCCCACTATGCAATGGATTTTTATTTATTTATTTGAGGTATTGATACACTGCTTAATAATTAAGTGGTGTACACAAAATTACAATTAAAAATAAACCACACAAAGGGTAACAACAAGAAGGGTGCCTGCCTAATCTCAGATGGGTGGGAGTGCCACAGGCGTGGGCCTCCAACACTGAATGCACTGCTTCTAGCCATAGAGGACCATGGAGGATTGTAGGGATCAGATCATCCTTATGATGAAAATCTTGAGATATTTGCTGTTTGAGTGTTCAAGGCGTACAGTGCTGGTAGCTCTCCACAGCCCTTGCTTCAGACAAATGGCATACCATAAGCAGAGAGCTGCTGTGACCTTAAAAGCTCTTTCACCATCTTACGTGATGTCTTCTTCTTTTTACAGCGGCCCAGCCCCATTCAGCTGTACTCCCCTCCGTTTATCCTGGCACCCATCAAAGACAAACAGACAGAGCTCGGGGAGACCTTTGGAGAAGCCAGCCAGAAGTACAATGTGCTCTTTGTTGGGTATTGTTTATCTCACGACCAGCGGTGGCTTCTGGCCTCCTGCACCGACCTGCACGGCGAGTTGTTGGAAACCTGCATTGTCAACATCGATTTGCCAAACAGGTAGGGCAAAAAATCGGGTTTCTGCACATAGTAGCTGAGCATGCACTTTGCACGCAGAAGGTTTCAGTCGTCCGCAGCATTTCCAGTTTGGGGGATTTTGGATGGCTTGGCTTGGCTAGACAAGCCCTTTATTTCCCTGACATCTTAGAGTACTTCTGCTAGCCACAGAAGAGGCAGTACTGTATTATTATTATTGTTAGTAGAAGTAGCATTAGCATTTATTTATTTATTATTATTATTATTATTATTATTATTATTTCCATTTATGGCCTTCTTACTATCTAAAATATCTCAAAGCAGTTTATGCACACAATGAGCAAATAAATGTCAAATGATTCACATAGCAAAATGCATAATATCCTTATGCATAAACATAATCTAAAATCAGAGAGCACTACGAGGTCACATAAATATAAAATTTCAAACAACGCAACATACACGCAATCAGCCATCCAATCTCTCTCATCATCAATTTCACACAACCACTGCAACTATTCACTACCTCAAGCATCATCAACCGCCCATACGTAAACTACTCACATTCAACAATATTGCAGCCCACATTTGAAGTGTCACTGCCAAGCATACACAAATAAGATACCCCCTGAAGCAGTACTGGACTCATGACCCATCGCTGTTGGATCATCTAATACACCCTATCTTTTCTCACCTAAGAAGGGCCCAGATCTATACCAGGTTCTCATCTTGGAGGGCATAGAACTACTTCCATCCACTCACTTCCAACTACAGAATCAGGTGGTCTGGCTCTGTTTACAGACAATTCATATAGTCACCCTGATGGCGCTCAAAGTTATTGTTTGGTTGCCCATGTGAGAAGAAATACTCTTCATTGTGAATCTATACTACTGCTTTCCAGTTCTTCACAGATGGAGCATACGTTTTAGAAATCCCATGAATTCACACCTTAAATTAGGTTATTGCTACCCTAGACTGAAATACATAAATATTCTTTTCTTCTCTCATCTTCATAGATCAAGGAGGTGCAAGGTATCGGCCCGTAAAATTGGCTTGCAGAAGCTGTGGGAATGGTGTATTGGGATTGTCCAGATGACATCACTGCCCTGGAGAGTTGTGATTGGACGCCTTGGGCGACTGGGCCATGGGGAGTTGAAAGGTACGCTGACCACGTGCTCTTTAACAGGTTGCAAAGCATAGCAACAAGTACTGGCTTAGGGAACAAAGTTGCTTATTGGTATTATGTTACTTGGAAGAGAACCCTTGATGACAGCATGACAGTACAGATTAAAACCACACTAAGCCACAACAGGACGCGGGTGGCGCTGTGGGTTAAAGCTCAGCGCCTAGGACTTGCCGATCGCATGGTCGGCGGTTTGAATCCCCGCGGCGGGGTGCACTCCTGTTGCTCGGTCCCAGCGCCTGCCAACCTAGCAGTTCGAAAGCACCCCTGGGTGCAAGTAGATAAATAGGGACCGCTTACTAGCGGGAAGGTAAACGGCGTTTCCGTGTGCGGCTCTGGCTCTCCAGAGCAGCTTCGTCACACTGGCCACGTGACCTGGAAGTGTCTGTGGACAGCACTGGCTCCCGGCCCATAGAGATGAGCGCACAACCCCAGAGGCTGTCAAGACTGGCCCGTATGGGCAGGGGTACCTTTACCTTTACCTTTAAGCCACAACAGTCTTGAGCTCAGTTTAACCCCCAATTAAGAAGTCTGGGGGTCTTCACCTGTAGTACAGAATCATGTCTTCAGTTGGCTGAAAGGGAGGTGGGTGAGAAGGGGGGGGAGGATGGGGAGAGCAGGTGAGCATGCAGAGCAAAGATTATAAGGAAGGGCATAAAGGGTCATGAGGGAGAGGAGGGAGCCCTTAAGAACTATGAAGCAGAGAATGATGCTGAGGGAACCAGTGTGAATGCAGAGCTGTGCAGATGGGTGTGTGTAACCGTGTTGCAGTCAAGCGGGCAAGTTTCCCCTTTAAGTACTGGGTTGAGTACTGTTGGGGCTCTTTTGAGTGTGAGAAGATCCCCTGAGAGACTCCAGTGGCACCCTAACCCTTGCTCTCCCTTTTCCAGACTGGAGCATCCTGCTTGGAGAGTGTTCGCTGCAGACAATCAGCAAGCAGTTGAAGGAGGTGTGTCGGATGTGTGGCATCTCTTCTGCAGACTCCCCCTCAATTCTCAGTGCCTGTTTGGTTGCCATGGAGCCCCAGGGGTCCTTTGTGGTGATGCCAGGTAATAAGCCACACTAGAATCTGATGTGGTGCTTAGTGTGTTTATCTTCACTTAACATCTCGTCCATTTCCACTATTTTTGGTGGGGGCTCAATTTGTTTTCAAAATGATATATCTACTTTGGCATATGTTGAAGTACTGTGCCATGTATTCAGCAGATGTAGTATGAAGAAGCGGCAGGAGGAGATGACATTTCCCTCATTCCACAACCCTCAAATATAAAATACATTGATCTCCTTTTCAGTCTGACTGATGAATATTGTGTTCAGATGAGAGTAAAATTTACATGTGTTGAAGCAGTTCAACTGCCCATCTTTGCTGGATCCTGGGTGCAACTTTTTGTCAGAGCCCAATCCGCACAAATTGCTTCCCCTTGAATGACCTATGAAAACATCACACTGTTTTGGTGCACATAGATTGGGCTCCACATGCATAAGCTTTGGGCAAGCATTGTAGCTAACACTTGGATGCCCATTGGACCTAGAGGAAGGAGAGGAGAACCATCAGAGCCCCATTCCCCACTGCATATAGGCTTCCAGTCATTATAATCTCCTACTCAGGTAACATCATGCAGGGATAAGCACGTTAAGTGCTGGAATTATGCAGGAACCTTCCACAAGTCCCAGAGGTTCTTTGCTTCAGAGGTTCAGTCTCCAATTAATGGGGAAAGGATGTGCTTAAGAATGTAAGAGCCTTGCTGCTTGATCACGCCAAAGGCCCATCTGTTCTCATTGTGGCCAACCAGATGCTGAAGTGGGAATCTTACAAGCAGGACATGAGCACAACACTGCTTGTGTCGCTAAACCAAAATTCTATGCATTCTTGTTACTTTTCAACAGTATCTCTTATAAAATAAAAGTAGCAGCCTAAAGTGTTGTGGGCACCTTCCCTTTATATTTTGATTTTTAAACATTCCCTGTTCCTGGAAAGCCTTCCCCCAGGGGCATATAATTAAAACCTTTGTCTTCTTCATTGCATGGATATACTGAGTTAGAGAAAAAGCCTGATTTGAATGCATTGGGGAAACCATGGTTTGACCATTTGGTTCTGTGTTCACATTTAAGTTCCTTCACTAACTTCCTTGTTTGGCTGAGCCATGGTTTCCAGTTATGTCCATATCAGCAAGCTTTGCTTTGAACTTGGGTTGCAAATCCAGTTCAACCCATTGTTTCCAATTCAGGCTTGGGGAGGATAAATGTGAACTGGAGATGGCTGATTCAGATGCAACTGCCAACCCTGGTTTGCTTGGACAAAGAATTGTAGAAAGAATTAGTGTGTGAGAGGGAGGAGGAAGAACCCTACATTTTGGTCTGAGGATCAAACCATAGGCAAGAACTGTGTTCTGATGGGGCTACGCTGGTTTGAGTCCATTTGTTCCCTTTGCTGCTTTAGAGAGTCTTAATTTCACACACTTGCACATTCTCTTTTTAATGGTGCCTTGGCCATTCTGAGGCCTGACAAATCTACTCTGCTTCTCTTTACAGATGCTGTCACGATGGGGTCTGTGTTTGGCCGCAGCACTGCTCTTAACTTGCAGTCGTCCCAGCTGAATACGCCGCAGGATGCCTCTTGTACACACATCTTGGTGTTTCCAACCTCTGCAACCATCCAAGTCGCTCCAGCAAACTATCCAAATGAGGATGGATTCAGCCCCAATAATGGTAAGTCAGCTGCTGGGCAGCATGCAGGGAATTGCCCTATAACGTTGATCAAAACATTCTTGCTCTAACAGTCATTGGCAAGCGCTGCTGCTTTTATACCAGAAACATGAAGGCAAACAATGGGAGCTTCTTGTTCATTGAGAAAAATAGTTTCTTCTTTTTCTGTTCAACTGACTACTTAGCCACGTGCTCTTGTTTAGGAAGCCAAATTGGCCAATATTTGCAAGCTGCACATAGTGAAAAGAAGCCAAGCTTCTTTCTTTAATAGCTTTGGCTAATTGCAAAGACTCTGTGTGGTATAGTTTGGCTTTGCTGTGGCTAGTGGGGATTTTGTAAGGGCCGGTTGTTTTCTGACCCTATAACCATATGCGGCAAATATTTTTTTGTGGATGTATGATTTGCCCTGTTGTTCTGTGATTAGCATCAAGCTGATCAGTCTGCATGCTTGCACTGTGCCTGATTCGTAGGTTTCTAGAGGGTCTGGAATCATGTGACAGGGAGGGATATTCTGGAGAGAGGCAAATAATGCAAGGCCAGCAGAGATACATGGATAAACTACAGAGAACCCAGAAGCTCATTTCCCAAAATGGTTCAGCCTTTTGCAGAAGCTTGGCTGTTTGTTCCTATACATATTTCTTAAAATGAAACTGGGAGAAGGAGAACAATGTATACACCTTGAGATCCTTGGAAGATAAAGGTGTTCTATAAATGAAATAAATAAAAATGATTTGAATTATTAAGGTTATATTTGTAAAAGCTGCTTCTGAGTGGAAGAGTGATTTTTTATTTATTTAAAAAAATCAGTTTATATCCTGCCCTTCCTCCTCGTAAAGAAATCCACGGTGGCAAACACATAATTAGTAAAACAACTCTTTAGCAATTTTCTGTAGGAAAATAAGGAGAATATTAATACTTTTCATCTAGAGAGAGAAGAGACCTTAAAAATGGATGCAAGTTGCAGTATGAAGGGGGCCCTTCAGTGATTGGGTTTTTTAAAAAAAAATGCAAAGGCCTGGCTTTGATCTGCTGCTGGAATTTAGTGGGCCTCATGGGGGACACCTACCCTCCAGTGCCACTGTCCTTTTATGGCCCCCAAATTCCTCCTGAGCACAGGGCTTCCAAATATTTAACCTGCATTAACCTAGCCTTTGGGGTTTCATGTGCTAATTGGAGCCATGTCTAAAGGCTAGCATTTTCCAAAATGGTGTTAAGATTTAATTTTCTCAACTCCTTGTTCTATGTTTAATAATTAAAGCCTCTGAAGCCATTAACCCTCTTGTTTGTGCCTCGGAGGCTGTCGAGAGCATGGCAATGGCTTTTTGGTTTGTAGCGCACACGTTTGTAGGAAGCAAGCTTAATAAGCCAGGTTAAAAATCACTTCTGGCTGCTATCTTTGGATGAGGAGGAGGAGAAGGAAGAGTGATAGATTGGTGGGAGGGAAAAGAAATGCTTCAGAGAAGGTGTGGATGAAGAGAAGTAGCCAAAAGGCTCCTGCCCACCCCCATCCCTTGGTCTTTCTCTCTCTGCTGCAAATCAACATCATATACTTTCATTTGTACTAAGTCAAAAGTGGTTCTCTTTTTTCTTTTTGACACACACAACCAGCCAACCCAGCACCCTTGGAAAGGGGAAAACCATTCACCAAACATTTAGATCTCCTTCGCAAACAAGAGATCTGTGTTTGAAAATGTTTTTGGAATCGTTACTGAGCAAGAATTTACTGCCACTTACTTCACTTTCAGCAGGGACTTCCTGGAGAGTGCATTAAGAAATGGAACAACCTGAATTTTCATGTGTGGTGCATAAAAAGCACATGAGGCGACGTAGGAAAAAAAAACAGACTTAGGGGTTGGAGAGGGAGGGGAAGTCACATTGCACAAGTGGAAGTTCTTGCTTGAACAGGATGACTCCCTTGGATCCAACCCTTTCTCAGCCTAATCAGCCTCACAGGTCTGTTTTTAGAATGAAGCGAGGCCTCATAATGTAACCCTGTATTAAGCTCCTTTACTGTGTGATATAAACATAGTAAAGAAATAAATATTATTTAATTTAGCATAGCCCCATGAAATTCTGCTGTCCTGTATTGAGAGCGACAGTAGGGGAGAGGGAGACAGTTCTCAGCCCTGGTCCCTTAACGCGAAAGGTTGCAAGGCTTTGAGCCACTGATGAGCAGCTGCCCAATTAGCACGTGCCCTGTTGAAAACTGAGTCCTGGCTACTCTCCTGACGGAAGGGACACCTGTCCAAAGGCAAATGTTCTAAACAACAACCACAAGCAACACGTCGGCTAATAATATACTAACAATATTTTTATAACATCACACAGTTTCAAAATTCATGAACAGATAACATATAATATGTGCATGGAGTAACAAATTAATATGAATTGAACAAATGTTCCATAAACATAAATGGTAGGAGTGGTAAGTCACTTTCAATTATCACTAATGGTCACTAAAATTTGCGACTCCAAGCACATATTATACGTCTTCTGTTTATGAATTTTGAAACAGCGCATACCTTTGTAAACCAATAAAACTTTAATAAAAAAAATATATTGTTGTTTAGAGTGTCCTGTTTTGCAACACAGGGGATTTTCAAAGGCAAATGTTAGCATTGGCCATTCCTCTGTGCAAGTGCTGCTGTCTCCCAAGTCATTCTGTATCCCACAAGGCAACATGACTAATCTCTTCTTTCATTCTTCCTTCCTCTTTGAGATGACATGTTTGTCCTTCCATTCCCGGATGACATGGATAACGACATTGGGATTCTAATGACTGGGAATCTCCACTCGTCTCCCAACTCCTCCCCGGTCCCTTCCCCTGGCTCTCCTTCTGGGATTGGAATAGGACCATCCTTCCAGCATAGCCGGGTAAGTTCCTTTCGATTTCCGCACTATACTCACACAGTAGGTAGTGCTCCAAATCCATTATGGGTTTGGGCTCTTGTCTCCCCTCCCTTTCAGTTCAGTCACATAGTGCTTACTTTAGAGCAGGGGTGGGGAACTTCCTGGGGTCCACATGCAAGGGGAGTGACCCTTACCTTTGTCCAGTAAGGCTACATTCCAGCCATGCAAAAATTTAAGGGCTTCTGCACTCATTCACCTGCCTGTCCCAACAGTCTATCCAGCCTCCACCCATACAAGCAAGAGACATCATTGCCATTCAAGGATACATCCCAGCCAGGCAAAAGCACTCAAAGGAGAGCATGAAGCACAGCCCGTGATGGGTGTGGCCTCAGTAGAGTCCTGAGGGCCAGATAAAGAGGCCTCGGAGACCACATTCAGAAGTTCCCTGGGGTCCTGCTTTAGAGTAGCTAGGATTTCTCTGGGGGAGAATGTTGTGCCATGTTGCAAGAAGCAAGCATGACAATCAAATACAGTTGGTTCTTTTTGCAAACCGTGCTGAGGTGCCCTTGGCTTCAAGGAATCACATTTAAGGATTCAGTTTTGGAAACGGGCTAGATTTAAGTTTCCACAGAAGGGTTTCTGCAAGAAGAGTGGCTTTCCCCCTACCCCCACCCTCCTCCTTTCCTGCTAGCGATAAAACCACCCATCGGAACGCACACTCTCCAGGTGCTGGGATTTTTATGCAGATTTTGTTTTCTTAGCCCAGGGTGCTTGTAGTTCAGCAGTTAGTTCTCCTTAAAGTGGCTTTTAAGAAGCTGGCTCCAGCATCAAAGCTTATTTAAAATGTAAATTAATTTTGTTAATTTCAGAAAGGAAGGTTCTAACTCTGGAAAGCTTAGCGTGTAGTTGAAGTGTTTAGCAAAGTTCCTCCCACATGCAGCCTCCGTGGCACGAGGCACTTCACGGGGGTTATTATGTATGCCTATCATCCTTTGCTTGGAATGCTCCTGCAACCTGCAGGCTGTGCATTTTTAAGGAGATGGTGGTGGCACCGGCAGAACCTGTAAAGTGTTTTCTCTTCAAAAGAGAACATTTCCCTTCATCTTCACTTTCAATAAATGAAGGATAATGGGGACAATAAAGTCAATAGAAAGGTTCTGGTGCTGCTTTCCTGATTAATAGCACATCTGTGAGTTTCGCAGCTCCACTGTGGCAAACATCTGTTTTCTTCTTCTTCTCACTCAAAGTAAAATGGCTTCATTTTTGCATCCCGGGGGTTACGCATTTACTCCAGTGGCAGGTGCGGAAGTGGTGAGATCTCCAGTGGCCCCTAAAGGCAGCTACTGTGTGGATTTCCTTTGGGGCGGCAGATGCAAATTTTCCAGAATCCTGTTGTTTACTAAGTGTGGCACTGAATGATAGAAATAGGCTGCTGGCCTAGTTTTTGTATTGTATTCGTGTGTCTCCCCCCCCCCCCCCGACACTGACATTTTCAAGTTCCTGCTCTCTGGGTTAATCTAAATATATTGCAACATGCACACCTGTCCATAGGGTACTTTTTTGGTTCTTAAAAGCAGAGATGCCTCTGTTACCTAACTACTGGGACTCTTCCCAACCCACACCCTTCACATCCTCCTTGGGTATTTTTGTCTGGCTTGAACTTTGATAATGCCTTTTGCTTCCCTGGATAGAGGATAGAAAGGGATGCCCAAGTGCTTGTAAAACTAGCCTATGGTACAAAGGTAAAATTGCATCCATTGCTCCACTCACTTTCCCCTCTGCCCTGACTAGCTCTGGCATGTGGCCCCCGGAAAGTTCCCCAGAAGAGAAGGTGGCCCTCTGTATGAAAGAGGGTGCTCATTCCTCCTTGAAAGTGTAGCCTTGCTATCCGTTCTGTACCTCACCACCTCTGAACCCTTTAAACCTTCCCATTCTGCACCCAACCCCTGCAGTCTTCAAGCAAAGAGGTTGTTCAGTGATTTCTACCAAGTCGTAGCCATTTTTGCAGATTGTTCGCAACACGGCGTGACGATCCTGCACAGCCTCAGATTTCTCCCATAATGAGATGAGCGATCAGGGAGTTTGGTAACCCAGCGAGGCCCCTTGTAGGCGAATGCCTTTTGGAGCAACTAGCTTAACCATTAACACGAGCCTGGTAATTGAGGTGTAATTTTTGCTCGTACAAAAGCAGCAGCGTGTGATCATTTCCCCCCCAGGTCAAGGGAGGGCACCCTTTCGTCCGTGGACCTTGTAATTAATTGCTGCGGTTTGCAAGCGAGTGCTGCTTCCGTGTCCTGCTGTTGAATTTTCAGCCAGGGGAACTCTGAGGCATTCTGGGTGGACAAACTGGTCACTTTGAGGGCCAGCTTGATGAATAAAGTAATTTCAACTTTAGCAGGGACCTGTTAAGTGGGTCCTTTTGAGGATGTTGTGGTGGTCAAGCTGTCTCTCATATCACCTGCAGTTACTGTAAAAATGTACCACAACTTTATTGTTTTCTGGAGGAGGGATGGGGTGTATTTTATAACTGAAAACATTATAAAACATTACAAATTTAAAATCTTGAACAGTTCCATAGAGTTTGGAGCCCAACCTGCAATATGTCTGCAAACGTACATTTAAAAACCATATAGCAGGCACGTCCAATTTCCAAGAGACTGCGATCTACTCCCACTATAAAAAAAAACACGGGCAATGATCTATCCATTGGATTGACCACAATTGTTGAGCTTTTGGGGGGGAAGTTTCATCAAAGTTGTTAAGCTTTTTGGGGAGAGGCTCAGCCAAAGTTGTTGAAATCCCTGCCATTTAGCATCTAGCACAGCACCTTACAATTGCTACAACTGGCAGAAAAATCACCAAGTGTTCTGCCAAGACCCTCAGCAATTTCAGGTGGTCTCTGGGAAAGAAAGTTTGAGAATGACTGCACTATACCATTTAAATGTAAGCTAAGACAATCATGCATCACGCCACAGTTTGATCTAAGTGCCTTTAATTACCAGAATGAATGCACAAATTCTGCCATCAATACGCTGTGTGATATGCAATACATATAGCAGCATATTCCACATGATACTGGAAGTAACCCATATGAACAGTGTGACTTGTAGACCAGTTTTGCATTGAACGTTGATTGATTTGATGGAAGTTGTTAGCTCCTGCATCCGTCCATATTTCAACCCAACTGATCAACACAAATGTTGATTGGAAATTGTCATGCTCAGAGAGCAAAGAGAAGCCCAGTGGAATATAAATGTATGTTGAAACAAGACATAACATTTGCATGATATTCTAGGGTTTGGCGAATTGCCTTCCTTGAAAAGATCTCATAAACTAAAAGTATCTGAATGGGCAGAACTCAAATTACTGTTACTTAGCTGTACGGCATGATTTTATTTCTTATACAAATATTGGGGCATGCGGTCTCTCTCTCTCTCTCTCTCTCTCTCTCTCTCTCTCTCTCTCTCACACACACACACACACACACACACACTATCCTCAGTAGTGATGGAATTCACAGGTGGAAAATAATTTTATTTATACATATCCTTGTTATTTATTAGTCAATACTTTATTATTGGACCTGCAGTGCATCTTTGTACTTTTGTCCTTCCAGCCTGCGCCACCTTATCGTTTACATTTTTGATTCTTTGTTTTCTCTCTGTTTCTTATGCCTGCCCTTCTTAACCGGATCAGTAAAATATTAAATGAGACAAGGTTCAACATTTGCATGATTTGAGGGCAGGACAAGACTGGCAGTCAAATTTGCCACCTCCCTTTAATAAGCCTCCTGTACCAACCGAAGCTGAGTACCCATTGTCTTCTCCATGCGTCGTTCATGCCTAATTTTGCATTTCCTCCCCTATCCCCCTTCTCGTTTCTCCAGAGCCAAGGAGAACGTCTCCTCTCCCGGGAGGCACCTGAAGAACTGAAGCAGCAGCCTCTTGCTCTGGGGTACTTCGTCTCTACTGCCAAAGCTGAGAACCTCCCTCAGTGGTTCTGGTCATCCTGTCCACAGGCCCAGAATCAATGTCCCCTCTTTTTGAAGGTTTGTTGGACATTTTTTTGAAAAGAATGCCATTGCTTCTGGTGGCATCTGTAACCTGAGTAGAGCTCTTTTACTCTTGGTCATAGATAAGTTCTTGGACCCACCTTTGTAAGTGTCTTGTATGTGCTGTAGAGAAATGCACTCGGGAATGTTGTGTTGCCATCTTTGGCATGACCACATCCATCTTCTCTCAGCCAGCATGTCTTGCTCTTTTGTAAGAAAGTACCTCAAGCGGACGGAATGCGGGTTGCGCTGTGGGTTAAACCACAGAGCCTAGGACTTGCCGATCAGAAGGTTGGCGGTTCGAATCCCCGCGACGGGGTGAGCTTCCGTTGCTCGGTCCCTGCTCCTGCCAACCTAGCAGTTTGAAAGCACGTCAAAGTGCAAGTAGATAAATAGGTACCACTCTGGCAGGAAGCTAAACGGCGTTTCCGTGCGCTGCTCTGGTTCACCAGAAGCGGCTTAGTCATGCTGGCCACATGACCCGGAAGCTGTACACCGGCTCCCTTGGCCAATAAAGCGAGATGAGCGCCATAACCCCAGAGTCGTCTGCGACTGGACCTAATGGTCAGGGGTCCCTTTACCATTACCTTTACCTCAAGCAGACAGAAGAAGGGCAGGAAATTGTAACTTGGTTGTATGCTCCACTTCAGATCCCTGGCTCAATCCCTAGCATCCCCACTTACTGGCACTGAGAGGGGAGCCTCGTTCTGAGACTTAGTCCAAGTTTCATGGCTAAGTATGGATTCAAATGCCTGTCTCCCTAGTCCAAGCCCTCTAGGATGACCAGAAACCTCATTTTAATGTTCACAGGCCCTCTTCCCATCTCTCCTACTCCAATGCCCACAATGCCCACCTCGGACCAGATTCATGAATGCTGTTCATAATTCAGCTTGGTGGTGGTGTTAAAACTGGGACCAAAGCTCTCAAGGGTTCCTCTTGCCTTCCTGTGAGGTGCTTGGCCAGGGTGGGGTGGGAGGACAGTTACCTAGATCAGCTGCAAACTAAGCACCTCACTGAAATGCATGTGGGCTTGCCAAACATGGAGATAGCATCAGTTCCTGCTTTTGTCAGCAAAAAAAGATTCTGATGTGATGTGGTTGGGCAGCGAGGGCCAAAATTGCTTTGTTAGGGGTTCCCCAGGGCACCTTCCTTGCATTCACCCCCCCTTTCATCTTTGCAGAATTTCCATAGCTCCACCCTCCCCGTAAGTGGCAAGAACCAGTCTTGATCTCTGGCTGAAGGAACTCTTTGGCCAGCTTTCCCCCCACCAAGTTGAAGGAAATGTCTTTGGCCAGTATTTGTCATGGGCATCTTTTGGGCAGGTTTTGAGAAGGTTGTGGTTCAAGGGGATGGAGGAGAGAGCAGAACTGCTCTGTAGATTACAACCCCGCTAGCCCAAGCCCTTTGGTCATCTTAGAGTAGCTGCTCCCTTGTCGTCAGGTGGTGGTTATGAACCTGGAAGGAAACTGCAGCAGCCCTGTGTGGTGACACTTGTCTTTCCCCCCAAACAGGCATCGTTGCATCACCACATCTCTGTCGCTCACACGGATGAACTCCTCCCTGCACGGAACTCCCAGAGGGTTCCCCACCCCTTGGACTCTAAAACCACATCTGATGTTCTGAGGTAACTGAGTTTTGTGTCTGTCCCACCCACCCCCGCCTTTTCAAGCCCCGGAAATAAGTTCTGGCCTTTGACCAGCCCTTTGATCTTTGCTCATCTGCTTTGAAAGATGTCTGTTGGCTCGTTCTGCAGACGTTTATGGGAGGGGCATGTGCAAACAGCCCTCCTTTCCATTGGCCTATCGTTGCAGGACAATGGTGGCTGGTGCCCAATGGGACTAGTGGGATGGAAAGCAGGGAGAGCAACAGTGGGCAGATCCAATGAAAAGCAGAGCAGATTCTGCCCCATCCTCATCCCTGCTGCATCCTACAAGGGCCTCGCTAAGGCACTGCAACCTGTCAGGCCCACCTCTAGACTGGCTGTAAGGAAGTAGGCAGATAGTTGGAGAGCTAGCAAAGGGCAGATTGAGGTTTGTGGGGCAACACCCCGTTCGCCAACCAGCCTCCACTGTTGCAGGAATTTCCAGCCTAGCTGCCAGGACGGTTGAGCCAGAGAGTGGTGAGGAATTGTCACTAGCATTTGACAACATCCTAGATAGGAAAAGCTTGAAACTTTGAAGATTTTAGAGCAGGCATAAACTCGGCCCTCCAAATGTTTTGGGACTACAATTCCCATCATCCCTAGCTAACAGGACCAGTGGTCAGGGATGATGGGAGTTGTAGTCCCAAAACATCTGGAGGGCCAAGTTTGCCTATGCCTGTCTTAGAGATAAGATCATTTATTTATTAAAGCCTAGTGTCTATTGTATTTTTTGGTGGCCAAGGGAAGGTACTCACAATCTCCTCTTAGAGTCTTGCCATATACAGTTGTGTCTTGGAGAAATAAGCTACATTTCACCCTGCCCTTTAGGCAGGGCTGTGCTTCTCAATATTCTGTCTTTCAAAAGTGGAACAGCAAGCTGATCTCAAAATATTGAGCAGTAGGAAAGAGAAACCTCCTTCCTTACAGACCTCTCCCAGGTGTTAAGATCAGCAGGCAGGGTGCCCTTGGTAGTTCCACCTCCCACCGACGTCTGGGGAGGGTGCCTTGGGATAAAGCATTCTCTGTGGGAGCCCCTAGGCTGCAGAATTCCTTCTCCACAGAGGTGTGCCCTGCACCTTTGCAACACAGCTCTTGTCAAATGCAGAAGACATACTTACCCTTCTGTGATGTATACTTTTTTCAGTTCAGTTCTCAAACCTTTATTGGCATTTATACAAGATTCCAATAAGGTTCAGTACAATAAAATCACTCAGGAAAATCTGCACCTAACACTTAAGTTAATGTTGTATAACATTCACAAATCCTCATTGCATGTTGCAGAAACCTGGCTACTCTCTCCATCTTACCACCTAATAATAATAATAATAATAATAATAATAAAATAAAATAAATTGTATTATTTATACCCCATCCATCTGACTGTGTTGCCCCAGCCACTCTGGGGGGCTTCCAACATATATAAAAACATAATAAAACATTGCACATTAAAAAGCTTCCCTGTACAGGGCTGCCTTCAGATGTCTTCTAAAAGTCAGATTGTTGTTCATTTCCTTGACATTTGATGGGAGGTTGTTCCACAGGGTGGGTGCCACTACCGAGAAGGCCCTCTGCCTGCAGCACCTTATTTCTGTGTATTAAAGAGTTTTTAATACTGTGTTTTGATTGTCATAACCTGCCCTGGGACCTGCTGGTGAAGGGCAGGTAATTGATATATCAGTAAATAATAATAATAATAAATAATATTTATACCCCGCCCATCTGGCTGGGTTTCCCCAGCCACTCTGGGCGGCTCCCAACAGAATATTAGAAACACAACAAAACATCAAACATTAAAAACTTCCCCAAACTATCTAAAACTCCGATAGTTGTTTATTTCCTTGACACCTGATGGGAGGGTGTTCCACAGGAAGGGCGCCACTACCGAACAGGCCCTAAAGTAGAAGCCTCGGGAAGTGCAGGTTGTGGGACAGAAGGAGCCCCTTGTCCTGACCACCATCCCCTTTCTTTCCCTTCTCCTCTCCTGCAGGTTTGTGCTGGAGCAGTACAATGCACTGTCGTGGCTCACTTGCAACCCCGCAACTCAGGACCGCAGCTCCTGCCTTCCTGTCCACTTTGTGGTGCTCACACAGCTATACAATGCCATCATGAACATCCTCTAATCACCCGGAAGCACCTGGATGACCTTCCCCTTCAACCTGAGAAAGACGGGCCGTGGCTCGCGAGGGTCGGAGGAGCCCTTCTCCTCGCCGGACCCCAGCCTCTGGGGCCCAAGCAGCGCCTTGTTTCTTCCAGGAATAATAACAGGAGGCTTCTCCAGTGTTTGTGGAGTGTGCCTGGTGGGCCACATCAGGACTTCTGCCAAGCATACCAGACAGTGAGATGTACCGCAACCTCAAGGGCAGTGTTAACGCAGTGGCGGGACGTTAATGGAACAACGGACCACAGAAGACAGTGTCCTTCCGTTTTGTTATTTCCTTTTTGTTATTTTCTGTTTCGTTGCGCACGGATCTCTTTGCCTAAGAGACAAGTGCCCTCCTTTCTGAGTGAAATGTTGTCGTGACCAGTTTGGGTGGCCCAAAACTCTTTTAACATTGTTCCTTGAAAAACCGCCGGATGAACGTGGCTGCAATGAAGAACCAGTTCTTGTAGTCTTGTCAAAAGAAAAATAGTGGGATTTCTGTCTACCTGCAATTCCTGTCTGAGTGGATTGGGTTGAATGCATGCATTTGTTACCTGTCCATGTAGAGGCGAACGGTCTTGGAGATGCTCTCCTCGAGTTTTGTTTGTTTTTTAATTTATTAATGGGGGCTGTTAAATTATAGAGGACCAGGTACAGTAGTTGATCCAGCTATGCTCTGCCAAGAAGTATTTATCGACATACCTCGCATTCTTCTGACTGAGAAATGGGGTAAAAACCATGGAGGAAATAAAAAAACAAAAAACCAAGTTAGGAAGAGCATTCGAGGAAGAACTTTAGGAGTCACTATTTTTATTTTTATTATTATTACTATCTTTGGTGGACATTTTTTGGTTAAGGAACTCTAGCGAGGTTTAAATAAAGTCACATGAACAATAACGCAATGCAGGACAACAGACCAGTGGGAGGCAATAAAACACTTTAGCATCGAGGCAAATTGAAGGGAGAAATACTAATTAAGAGAGGAGTCTGATGGATGTGGAAATTAATCCCGAAGCTCAAGTCACCTATAAACTGGGAGAGACTCATCTGTCATATATTCGTGTGTGTTATGTATGTATGTGTGATATATATGTGCATACACACACACACACACACACATATACATAGATTGTTTACACTCTTATCAGTTTCGAATCTGGTGTATTTGTCTATAGGAAGAAAAATATTATTTCAAAGAAATAATTTTTTAAAGTTGTATCATTAAATTAGTACTTGAAAATGAAAGACCACTGAGGTGGAAAAAAAATGAATCGGTTTAGTTAAAATGTTTGCCATTTTAAAAAAAAAGTTTAAAGCAAATCATATTATTTTTATGACTCCTTAATTCTAGGATTTGAGAAGTCTATGCTGTTAAAAGATCCCATTTCTAATGTTTCTCTTTGCACTGTGGGCAGGCCTGGGCTGCTTTTAAAGAAGAGGAATCAAGTATTGTGGGGACGTGGTCCAGGTTGCTGACCATCGTCCTTAGAGAGAATACCATTTTTGAAGTTCTTCCAAAAGTCCGTCTTGTTCTGGTTAAAAAAAAAAAAAAGGAGGAGAAGAAGAAAATAATAATAATAATAATAATTAATTAAAATTTCTATGACTTTAAAGAATATTTTTCTTGAAATGATGGTGTAAGGTTTAAAAACAAAATTTATTATTAAAAATAATAATAATCCCATGCGTGATGGGTGAAGGGATCGGTCAGAGGAAGACCCTGTAAATGGATCGCTTATATTCTCTGCTCTAGGGGCAGGGCAGGGCAGGGGGGACCTTTGCAATGTACAGGAGGGGGAAAAATCAGATATATCAAAACCATTTGTATCTAATGTATACAGTGTAAAATTGATTTTAAAAAAATATTGCATTACTATTTTTTCTTAATCAGAAAGGAAAATTCTCAAGGCCTTTTGAAGAGCATTAAAAGATGAAGATTGTAAACTTGTATACAAAAAAAAAAAAAAACCTTGGTGAGGAAAACTATGTAAAGTTATCTTTTACCATTTTTGGGATTCTTTGTTCCCAAAATTCACCTGAACTTTGAATTAGAGATGGATTTACTTTTACCTTTTTTCTTTTTAATGGGCTGTTTTTACCAAGGGGGTTCTTTCCTTCCCCAGAGATCCAGTTCTAATGCAAAAATTAAAATGCCTACCCCCCACTACCCCACAAATAAGGGGATGGAGGGGTAGCGAGAAGTAGTTTTCATCTGGTGGTGTTTTTATTTAATTTTTTTAAGTTAATAGAAGCTGGTAACATATTTATACATTTTTGTGCAAAATAAATGAATGGCAATAGATTTTAAAAAGAAAAAAAATCTTATGTACTTCAGTGTGAAAATCTGTATAATATTTCCCTTTAAAATATGCATTATTTTACTTGTGAGTTTTTTACTGAATTAATCTGAAATGTACAAGCCCTGGATTTCCTACAGAGTGAAGAAGTTATTTTATTTTTTTTAATTTCTAATTTTGGAAATCATGCAGAAATTGGAATTATAACAGTTTGAGCGACGTGGGTTAGGGTGGGGGGGGGTGGAGGCAAGCAAGGGGTGTGCAGGGGGTGTCCAGCATGCTTGTATGTATATTTCAGAACCTTTTTTAAATGTAAAAGCTGTACATTTCTTGGGGCGGGGAGGGGAGGGGAGTTCTGAGCTTTTTTTCCCCCTTGAGCATTTTTGCAGTGAGCCTCTTTTATATATAGCCAACAATTTGAAACAAAAACAAAACAAAACGTGAAAAAAAAGAACTACGTGAAGTTCATTTTAAATCTTACAGTATATCGCTGGTACAATACACTAAAAAAAAAAAAGACTTTGATAAAAAGAAGAAACAATAATAATAAAGACCTCCATTTTAAATGTCATTCATATATACCTTGTGGATGAGAGCTATATACTTTTACACACTTTTTTAGATGAATAAATTATTGAATTACTGAAACTCGTGTGGGTTTTGCCGCTCTATTTACGTGCTGGTGACTCAACAAGCTGCTCATCGGCCATTCTTGAGTTAACTGTGCTCTTTTTTGGGGGGGGAGGGCAAGACAATAGGATAGCTTGGTTAGTAGAGCACAAGTCTCTTAATCTCAGGGCTGTGGGTTCGAGTCCCACGTTGGGCAAAAGATCCCTGTTCGATTAGATGACGCGTCCCTTCCAACACTACAATTCTATGTCTCCACAGTCGTGAAACATTGGCCTTGTTCCAGCATATCATAGTAGACCAGGACTGCGTTCACACTGCAGTTTATTCCATTTCCCCCACGTTTCCTTAAGCGATAAGTTCCACTTTATTTGAGCTGCCACACCACTTAAAAGCTGCTCCCAGAAAACTAACGCAGCACAGTGCATCTTAAAGCACTCATTTCTGTGTTACTTGATTCGGGGGGGGGGGGCATTTGTAACCTCCCTAACCCAGAAAATCACAGGAGGAAAGTAACGAACTTTGGGGCGATAATCCTGGTATATAGTTATTTCCTGCCATTTTAATGGAAGCAGGCATGTGCTGAAAGTGTGGGGGATGATGTTCATAGTTGTGCCACGCCACGCCAACTGGTCTGAATGAAATTCAGAAACACTAGTATTATAATTGGGGAAAATTTCAACTTACCTGGGCTGCATAAATGTTCCGACTCCTCCCGAATCCTTTTAGTGCAGCACAACTGTGCTTTGCAGGGGCTGATGGGGAGTTGTAGTCCAAAACCTCACAAGTGTGCCAAGTTGCCAAAGCCTGCTTTCAGGCCCAGGATAAAGCCTCTACAACCTCTTGTTTGCAGGAGACTTTCCTGATACAGTCGTACCTTGGAAGTCGAACGAAATCCGTTCTGCAAGTCCGTTCGACTTCCAAAATGTTCGGAAACCAAAGCACGGCTTCTGATTGGCTGCAGGAAGCTCCTGCAGCCAATCGGAAGCTGCGGAAGCCCCGTCAGACGTTTGGCTTCCAAAAACAGTTTGCAAACCGGAACAGTCGCTTCCGGGTTTGCGACGTTTGGGAGCCAAAACGTTTGAGAACTAAGCTGTTTGAAAACCAAGGTGCAACTGTACTTCCAGTTGTCTTTCCCCACCCGTCCCACAAGGATAATTTGCTTGAGTAGGGGAAGAGGGGCCACTGGCATGGAGGGCTCTGGGCATGCTCTCTTAATACTTGGCTTTCCTAAAGTTTCTCGAGAAAAACCTCCAAAAGGATTGCTTAACCCTTCTCCTCTAAAAAGAAAAGAAAGAAACAGTGGTACCTCAGGTTACATATGCTTCAGGTTACACACTCCGCTAACCCAGAAATAGTGCTTCAGGTTAAGAACTTTGCTCCAGGATAAGAACAGAAATCGTGCTCCGGCGGCACGGCAGCAGCGGGAGGCCCCATTAGCTAAAGTGGTGTTTCAGGTTAAGAACAGTTTCAGGTTAAGAACGGACCTCTGGAACGAATTAAGTATTTAACCCGAAGTACCACTGTACTGCCCTAGAGAACTTGGGGGGGGGGTGAACCAATTGCTTGCCAAGGGTTTATCCCTCCCATCAACTAGAACGGACCAGGGGTACTTTCCCCCAACTCTATGACTTTACTGTGCAATGCAGTCTCTACAGCTATTTGCATGGGATAGGAGCGATCTACCATCACTTTTTCAGAGCCTTCATCTGAGATTTATAATGCAGGATGGTGCCCTGAAAAGAATAATTCCGATTCTGTGAATTTTACTGGGAAGAGAAAAGCAAAGGATCTTAGTTTCTCAGCATTCCACCCTATCTATAACTTTCCTTATTATAATAACGTGCTCCAGAGGGCACACATATCAGGTCTCGAGGCAGCTGCTTCCCAAGTCGAGGGGCTGTGACCCCTGCTCATGCCAACCCCTGCTGCTTGCCAACCTTGCCCACCCCTACCCCTGTCGGACCCTCCACCCTCTCCCTCTGGTCCTCAACCAAACCCACCCGGCCCTCGCAGTTCCTGCAGGTCCCCCACCCCCAACCCTGTTTGGGCAAATTTGTGGAGGAGAAGGCTTGTCAGTGGCTACCAGCCACAACAGCTATGCTCCATGTCCATTGTCAAGAGGCAGCAATGCTTCTGAGTGCCAGTTTCTGGAAGCCACAGAAGGGGAGAAAGCTCCTGTGCTGGGGTCCTGCTTGAAGGTTTCTAACAGGCATCTGGTTGGCCATTGTGAGAACAGGATGCTGGACCAGGTGGGCTATTGGCCTCATCCAGCAGGCTCTTCTTAATGTTCTTAAGCAGGCGCTGAGCTGCATCCAATATCCTCTGTCCGCTAGCGCAATGATTTCTCAAAGCGTTGCACAGCTTTGAGGAATCCAGCGCAACATTTGCAACAGTTACCAGCAACCATTTCCCGCTGGTTCAAAGCACGTTTCATCAGCGGAACAAGTTTACTGCCAAGTGACTTTTAACACAGCACAATCTTTTACGTCTCTGCAGGCATTAGAAGAGCTGGATCGTAGCCAGGGTGTGCATCATAGGAAGAGCGCCAACGTGTGAGCTGCGGGTGTGTCCTGCTTTTCATTATCATGCAGTTCAAAGCAGAACACGGGCGAGTCTGAAATCACACAACGGCAAGATGCATGCAGGCCCAGAAAAATAATAAACATTATGGGCTTGCTTCTTCTTTTTTGAAAAAAGATATCAAACCACTTGCTATTTTCACTGAAACCAGAAACACCTTCGATGTCCCCAAACAGGAAGGCTTTGCAAGGGCAGCTGCTATTGTTGTTCCCAACGTTAATGCAAGGGAGACAGCTACCTGTTTTCTTGTGTTTGAAATGTGATCTTATTGCTTTGGCAAATGTTTGGACAAGGGGACAGAGACAGCCTATGCTTTCAGACCCGACACCGGCGCCCTCTTTGCAGTTCGCCAGCATCAGAAACCACGGGCCCCCCAAAAAACTGTGTTAACATGCAAATGGTAGCCACCAGCTTTTACACAGGATTCAAAAAGCAAACAAAACAACCTAGAATGTCCTGCTTTTCCTTAGGATGCCCCAGTTTTCATCAGAGAAATGTTGGAGAGTATGGAGTTAGGCAACCCCCTGAGCCAAGGAGATAAGTAACTAGACAATATTTAGAAGACATTGGAAGGCAGGCCTGTATAGAGAAGGTTGCTTAATGTTTTGTTATGTTTTCATATATGTTGGAAGGCACCCAGCATGGCTGGTGCAACCCAGTCAGATAGGCAGGGCATTAACAAAAACAACATTTATACCCCGCCCATCTAGCTGGGTTTCCAGCCAGATGATAATGATGATGAGGGTGATGATTGAATGTTGTTGCTGTTGATGTTGTTTAGCCATTTAGTGGTGTCCGACTCTTCGTGACCCCATGGACCAGAGCACGCCAGGCACTCCTGTCTTCCACTGCCTCCCGCAGTTTGGTCTGACTCATGCTGGTAGCTTCAAGAACACTGTCCAGCCATCTCGTCCTCTGTCGTCCCCTTCTCCTTGTGCCCTCCATCTTTCCCAACATCAGGATCTTCTCCAGGGAGTCTTCTCTTCTCATGAGGTGGCCAAAGTATTGGAGCCTCAGCTTTAGGACCTCTCTTTCCAGTGAGCACTCAGGGCTGATTTCCTTTAGAATGGAGTTATCCAACGCCCGAGCCATCTGAAGGGAAGTTTTTTTTAAAAAAAATTATAATGTTTTATTAGGTTTTTATATATGTTGGAAGCCCCCCAGAGGGGCTGGGGCAACCCAGGCAGATAGGCAGGGTATTATGATGATGGTTATGATGAAATCGGATGCCTCTATTTTCATCAGAGAAATGTTGGAGCACCAGCCCATCACCTGCATAAACTGTGAAACTTGCTCCCACAAGAGGCCACCCAATTGATGGCTTTAAAAGAGGACTAGACAAATTCGTGGAGAAGAGTAAATGGCCGCTAGCCAAAATGGCTGCTCTCTGAATATCAATTGCCAGAAACCTCAGGTGGAGAGACAGTTCTCTGTCATCCCCTTCTCCTTGTGCCCTCAATCTTTCCCAACATCAGGGTCTTTCCCAGGGAGTCTTCTCTTCTCATGAGGTGGCCAAAGTATTGGAGCCTCAGCTTCAGGATCTGTCCTTCCAGTGAGCACTCAGGGCTGATTTCCTTAAGAATGGAGAGGTTTGATCTTCTAGGACGTCCCTATTTTCATTGGAGAAATGTTAGAGCACATGGCTGTACAGTCTAAAAAGCAAACAGTATGCTATATAAACAACAGCAACAACAAAAACACCCCTACAATTGATAAAACAGCAATACAAGAAGATATAAAAGCACATTTTATAAATACTAACTGCAATGGCTATGCTTTGCCAGCACAGTTGGAAGCAATAATGCTTTTGAATACCAGCTGCTGGAAACCACAGGAGGGGAGAGGGCTCTTATGTTTGGGTCCTGCTTGTGGGCTTCCCTCAGGCATCTGGTCGGTCACTGTGAGAACAGGATGCTGGACTAGATGATCTATTTGCCTGATCCTGCAGGGCTCTTCTTATGTTAAGATATCTGGAAGGTTCAAACAGGTTGGGGAAGCCTAATGTATTGAAAAGCTGAAGTCATGCCTGTGTCTGCCCACCAGGAGTCAGGCTTTGACAAATAAGAAAGTCCCTTGCAGAAGTCCACTCTGCCTTCTCTTTCTGCTGTCCTCTCCAGGATGCGGAGCTCCGTGATGGAAAGGTCAGACCTGCGACCAGAGACAGGCTGGCTGGCTGGCTGACATACCCATTGGGGAATGAGCTAGGATGGTTGGGTTCAGAAAAGGGCAAATGAAATCATTGAGGGGGTGTTGTGAACCCTCCACAAGGAGAGGCTGCAGTGTTGGGAGCTTTTTAATTCAAGGAAAAGGTGAATAAGAAGTGACAGAAGCTTGTACAATTATGCACGGCCTGGAGAAAGAAGATAGAGAAAAGTGTCATCCCCCCATAACATTAGTACCTTTGGGACGTCCAATGGAGCTAAACTTTTTTTGTGATTTTATATTGTGATTTTAAGTAACCGCCCTGAGACCTGCAGGTATAGGGAGATATACAAATTTAACAAATAACAATGATCATGATGATGATGATGGGAGATTCAGGGAAGATAAAGTGTGTCTTCAACATTAACTCCATTGTATGAGAATCCCTTGGGACATTTCCGGGATC
Organism: Podarcis siculus; assembly: GCA_034642415.1. Classification (NCBI taxonomy): domain Eukaryota; kingdom Metazoa; phylum Chordata; class Lepidosauria; order Squamata; family Lacertidae; genus Podarcis; species Podarcis siculus. The sequence goes on along the minus strand of JAXCMG010000019.1, from coordinate 16,631,291 downwards.
AAATCAGAAACTGAGATGGCTTCCATAAATCCAGGACCGTCCCAAGAAAATAGGGACTACTCGGAGGGTCTACTTGGGATGTTCTCCTTACAGCACATTTATGATGATTTGTGCTCACAATGCTATCAGGGGGGGTCACACGCAAACCCATTTCCAATGCTGTTCATGCCTGCAAAAAGTTCCATGGCAGCCTCACAGCTTCCTTTCCAACCTGTTCGCATCCTGTAACTTCTTGCAGAAAGCTCATAACTTTCTATGCCACCAATGTCTGTTTTTTGGGGGTTTTTTTTTGTCCTTCCCACATCAGTTCAGCATGACTCGTGACTCGGTACCAAATGCTTCCCCTGCTTCTGGGGCAGCTGAATGATTTGCAGGCTCGTGGCTGGGTGCTTTGGCAGGCCCAGGGACACCAAAGCCATTCTAAATGGGCACTTCACCGGGTATCACTCACCTCTAATGGCCTCATTGTATGGTTGCTGTTCTGCTTTTAGGAGACCCTTTTGCAAAACCATTACTTAAACCGTACGCGCTGCATTGACCACCTGTTAGACAAAGGGGCCTGGGCCTTTGGGGTCTGTGATGAAGCAGACAGAAAGTGGCTTTTAACAACAGCAGCAGCAAAATAAGCCAGAAAAGGGGGGCCCCCTGTAATTTCCAATCCCTGGTGGATGCACCGGACTTAAGAAAATGTGTGTATATCCTGCAAGGGAAGTTCAAGAGAAGCACGCTGAGTCACCTGGACAACGCTAAGGTGTGTATGAATTCAGCTGTGGCATTAAGGTTTGAATCCTAAGGCAACTTCCTTCATCCTTGCATACCCTGTATGAAGACTTCAAGTCTCACGATGCAGCGTGACTGCGTGTGAATTATATATGGAAGCAGTCAGGGATCATAAAGGAAGAGAGCAAGAGACAACATGGCACTGGCAAATCTGAAAGAGCAGACAGATTTCCTGCTCAAGTTCTCCCCTTGATCCTTAGTAGTAGCTTGGAAGAAGAATTTTGTGCTGACAGATGGAAAACCCATGAGTGAACACATGTGGAACCGACACAGAATGGAAACAGACAGATCTAGCCATCATACCACAAGCCCTTTCATCCGTCCTTCCTTTCCTTGGAAGAAGGGTGAGATGCACATTTTCCAAAGCAATATGAGAACCAAAACACAGCTATCCTTAAAATTCTTAATTCTGCAATGCAGGTCTCCAACCAACCAAGGTTTTCATCTTCTCTCTCTTAGTTTATGTGTATGTATGTGTGCAAGGGTGATGTGTGCATAAAATGCATCTATTAGTGAAGCCAACATACAAAAATGCATTATATAGGGGGGAATTTCTTGCAAAAATATGTACATTAGTCAGGACCGCATACAAATATGTTAGGGTTGCCATACGTCTGCATGGAAATCACTTAAATGTCCAGGAAAATCTGGACTTTATGGCAAAAAAACTTCAAAAACTTCCTTTTAAAATATATATATTGCAAATAAAAGCTCAACAACCTTGGACAAAACTAAAAACCAACAGCTCTGGCCAAAAACTTCATATTTGTGTGTGTGTGTGTGTGTGTGTGTGTGTGTGTGTGTGTGTGTTTAGATATTCACTTTTTGAAATATGGCAACCCTAAAATATCTACATGTGATCAGAAATTTGTGGATAGTGCTGATGACATTTCATGAGGATATATATATATATATATATATATATATATATATATATCTGCAAATTTCTGCAGAAATGTGGAGAATTGAATTTAAGATAGGAAAAGATGGGAACCTAAGAGAACTGGGATGGACCGATTCTTTCATCCCTAGCAGTTGCCTCACTCTTCCGAAATGTTTGGGCAGGCTCTGTATGTGACAAGTATACCATCTTCTCTCTCCCATTCCTGCTTCCTCCTCCCATCCAGTTAGAAGCAGGAGGAAATCAGAGAGCACTTTGCCAAACACTAATGGACCTGATGTTTTTTGTAATCTCAAGTGGCCAGCCATCGGGGCTGTTTCTTTTCCAGAGCAGATGGGAGTTGTGATGGGGGGCAATGGAGAAGGAGCCAGAAGAGTTTTCAGAACTCTTGAGCCAAGTCTATCTTCTGTCCTCATCCTGGCCAGTGGCTTGATAATGTTCATCATTTCCTGTTTTTGGCCATAATTGCCCTGTGGATTCATCGGAGAGTGTGAGATTTTGAACCAAGCAGAGATGAGTGGAGGAAGGTCTTTGATCCCAGCACTTGGTCCACTGCAATGAGAACCCAACAGGACACAGGGAACAGGATCCTTCCGACTCATTCCCATTTCCGTTTGTCCTGTGATTTCTAGACATGGTTCCAAGGGGTTTTCCTTTTGTCCCTCTGCTTTCCCCAGGAAAACCCACTGTTTACTGCTGAATCGGAACAAACGTCATTAGGGTTTTCTGCAGATTGCTATTTGTTCCACTTCACCAGTAAGCAGTGGGTTTACTGTGGGTCAAGACTCTTATAGAAAAATAGGCTTTGGCCTTTACAGCCCAACTCTCATTTTAAGGGACCCCAGAAGTTCATTATTGGTAAGAGAACATAGTGGCAGCAATTGAAAGCAAGGGAGATTTTTTATTTTTTTGGTTGCAACTGAGTTCCCCCTCCTTGATTTGAGCTGAGGATAAAGGCTAAAGGCTTGTAAAAGCTTTTAAAGGCTTCAGAAACTGCCCAACCCCATAGCCAATGGTGACCCAAAATCACCCTACAAGCATCACAGAAAGAGGTGGCCTACAACAGAAATCTGAGGGCATGACTATCCCTGTGCCTTTATAATGGCATGCCTTTGAATACAACTTGCTGGGAGTTGCAGAAGTGAAGAGGGCTGCTGTGTTCAGGTCCTGTTTGCTGCCTTCCCATTGGGGAATCTGGTTGGCCACTGTGAGAACAGGAAGCTGGACTAGTTTGTAGGGCTCTTCTGACCCCATTGTCCTCCCCCCCCTCCGCCCACCTCTCTCGGTCATCACAGAGCAGAGCAAACCTGCCCTTCTCTGGGACAGCCAGTGTGCACAGCCTGAATTATTCTTCCGGTGCATTCAGCATTGAAGCTCTGATGGCTAATTCAATTTGTGGAGTGGGATGGGGGTCGGGAGGCGAAGTACGGAGGCTGGTGTTGTCCGATGGTGTGTTAGCGACCTTCAGAGCTACCTAGCTTGCTCCCACTTCTCTCCAGCAGGTGTCGCCACAGGCCAACACTATGAAAGGGAAGGCGAAAGGATGCCTAAGGGGAGGAGAAATTCTCCATCCCTGGAGACAAGGGTGGCCGATCTTCATAGGTGAAGAAGTTTGAAGGCTTGTTTCTGGGCATACTCACCTCAGGCAGACCTTAGGGCTCATCCATGTTTTTGCCCGACCCCTGTTTGGATGGCACAGCAATACCAGTTAATCCCACCACCCCACGACCTGTCCAGCAAGTAAAACCCAAAAAGGGATTTTCCTCAACTGAGTTTCAATTCCGCAGGGAACGTTGCAGGTAGCAGTGTGTGTACGAGTGTGAAGGGGAATTATGAGTGAATGCGGTGGACTTTTGTGTGAGGGGATAGATAGGGGGCTGGCTAGTGGGGGTGGCCAGGGCTGCATTAAGACCTTTAGAGGCCCTAAGCACTTACAAGTTATATTCTTGTATATATATTCTTCAGGTATACCTGAAGATGTGTCAACAGACACTGAAGTCCAGCTCTGGCGGTTCCCTCCCTGTGAGAAGTGAAGCTACAGGGAACCAGGCAGAGGGCCTTCTTGGTAGTGGCGCCTGCCCTGTGGAACGCCTTCCCTTCAGATGTCAAGGAAATAAACAACTATCTGACTTTTAGAAGACATCTGAAGGAAGCCCTGTTTTTAATGTTTGATGTTTTATTGTGTTTTTAATCTGTTGGAAGCCACCCAGAGTGGCATGAGAGGCCCAGCCAGATGGGTGGGGTATAAGTAAGAAATAACAACAACAACAACAGTAATTATTAGGTACCCCGATATATATCTAACTCAGCCGACACGACCAAGATAAGAAGGATCACGTGAGCCTTGGTGGACCAAGTGGCAGTTTACTAATTCCGTTGTATTCTCGAGATCAATGTATATCATGAATCTCCACTGTTACTTATTTTTATTCACACTGGTGCATCACAGCAGAACTTGGGAGCTAAACACAGCCCCGTAAGTCAGACGCTCCCCACCCCCCTGGAGCCCTGATTTTACCGAGACATCTCAGATACACAGAAGCACTCCCAGCTTCCATTTGGATTTGGGAATGTCCCTCTTTCCCCCTCCGGAATCACCGCCAAGCTCTGAGAGGAGGTTGAGCTGGCAGAGCCTCTCCATGGCTGCTGCTGGCCTCCTCCCTTTTGCAGGTCGTAGCAAAGAGAGAAGAGAGAAGAGGCTGCTGCTGTGCAGCCCCCCAGGATGTGACGGAACCCGCAGCTCTGGCCCACTCGCAGGGCCTGTCCTTGCCTCCCTCGCACGCTGGAGCCCAGTGGAGGAGAGGGGCAGCGCTACCAACACTCCTCCTCTCTGCTGCTTCTTTGACCCCAGGTTAGGCCTGACTCTGGAGTGGAGCTGCAGCCTGGCAGTGCTGGGCTGGTGCCAAGGAAACTGCCCCACAGCTCCCTGGTGCGCTGTGGAAGCCAGTGAAAAAGAGATGCTCCTTTCAGACCCTCCAAGTGTCCCTATTTTCTAGGGACAGTCCTGGATTTAAAGAAGCCATCCCAGTTTCTGATTTGATCCTGTTTTTCCTTAGGACATCCCTGTTTCCATTAGAGAAATGTTGGAGGGTATGGAGTTATACGACGCATGAACCAAGAAGATAAGTAAACTATACAGTGGTACCTCGGTTTACAAACAGTCCTGTTTACAAACTATTCGGTTTACGAACTTTGCAAAACCTGAAGTAGTGTTCCGGTTTGTGAACTTTACCTCAGTCTAAGAATGGAAGCTGAATGGTGGAAGGGCACTGGCGGCGGGAGGCCTCATTAGGGAAAACGCGCCTCAGTTTAAGAATGGTTTTGGTTTAAGAATGGACTTCAGGAATGGATTAAGTTTGTAAACTGAGGTACCACTGCACAACCTTTAGAAGACATCCAAAGGCAGCCCTATATTTGGATGTTTAATGTTTCATTATGTTTTTGTCTATGTTGAAGGCTGCCCAGAGTGTCTGAGGCAAGCCAGTCAGAAGGGCAGGGAATAAGTAATAGAATTATTATTATTAAATAGGGCGTCCCTATTTTCGTTGGAGAAATGTTGGAGGGTATGTCCTCCTCCCCGTCGCCTCTGCCCCTTTGATGTCCCAGATCCAGAGGTAAGAATATTGGGGGGTATGGACTCTCTATCTGTTCTCCCTTGGCCACACACCCCTCTTCAGACCACACCCCTCCCCTGCCTTGCCCCACATCCTCCTTGAGTGTTTTTGCCTGGCTGGAATGTGCCCCTCCACTTTGAAAGTACCTCTTGTCTGCTTGGACAGGGAGATGTTCACCTGTGTGTTTGTGTGCAGGAAGTAGCCTTCTGTACATAGGTAAAATTAACATTTATTTCTCCATCCACTTTCCCTGCCACTGGCATATGGCCCCCAGAAAGTTATCTGGAGAAGAATGTGGCCCTTGGCCGGAAACAGGTTCCCCCCACTTGCTGCCGGGGGCTGCTGAAATAAGGGGGGAGAGGCTGTCAAATGCACCAGCCCTGCCATATTGCAAGGCCGGCTGGGTCCATGTTTGGCTCAGCTCAGGTGGCACAGTCCGGGGGACCTTTCGGTCCTAATGGCCCTTTCACTCTAAACAGAGGGAGAACTGGGAAGTGGGCCGTTCCCATAACTTTAGTGCTTTCTCCCAGTTTGTTATTATTCATTTACTAATGTATTGATTTGGATATATACAAATTGTGCATTAAAGAGTGCCTCATCAGAGCACTTAGGTGCCTTTTGCCTTGTATTAAAAATACAAATAGTCCTGCAAAAAATAGCAAACATTAATGCAAACTCAAATGCACTGACCCAGCCATTAAGGACCGTCTCCCATGATCTCCTGTCTGCAGCAAGCAGATCGCACCGTGCCCTTGAATAAAGCTTTCTGGGTGGTTGGTGTGGGGGGTTCTTAAAAGCTGCGGACATGAGGAGCCATTTCAAATAAGCTGCATGTCCTCTTTGAGGGAGGGAGGCAAATGCCAAAGATGAAGGGCCCCAGCAGTTATTGCTTATGAACCCACTGGCTTTTTGAGAGCCAGTGTGGTGTAGTGGTTAAGAGCGGTAGAATCGTAATCTGGGGAACCGGGTTCGCTTCCCCGCTCCTCCACATGCAGCTGCTGGGTGACCTTGGGCTAGTCACACTTCTTTGAAGTCTCTCAGCCCCACTCACCTCACAGAGTGTTTGTTGTGGGGGAGGAAGGGAAAGGAGAATGTTGGCCGCTTTGAGACTCCTTTGGGTAGTGATAAAGCGGGATATAAAATCCAAACTCCTCCTCCTCCTCCTCCTCCTCCTCCTCTTCTTCTTCTTCTTCATTATCTAGCTCTATATTGCCTTCTCTGATGAGCAGCAGCTCTCCGGGGGGAGGCTTGGCTAGGGCGACAGGGCACGGGTGCCACACCGTGGGGGGCAGTACTTACCATGGGGTAATTCCCAAGCCATGCATCTCTCCTGGGAGTAGCACTGTGCTCTAAACCACTGAGCCTCTTGGGCTTGCCAATTAGAAGGTTGACGGTTCGAATCCCCACAACAGGGTGAGCTCCCATTGCTCTGTCCCAGCTCCTGCCAACCTAGCAGTTTGAAAGCACACCGGTGCAAGTAGATAAATAGGTGGGAAGGTAAACGGCGTTTCTGTGCACTCTGGTTTCTGTCACGGTGTTTGGTTCTGCCAGAAGTGGTTTAGTCATGCTGGCCACATGACCCGGAAAGCTGTCTATGGAAAAAAGCCATCTCCTTCGGCCTGAAAGCGAGATGAGCACCACAACCCCACAGTTGCCTTTGACTGGACTTAACTGTCCAGGGGTCCTTGACCTTTACTTGGGAGTGACGTGGTGGTTCGGGCACCTGCAGGATCTGCGCTGCCCAAAACAGCAGCATGAGGTTTGCATCTGCCCACCTCCTCTCCCTCAGTAACCCTACAGCTGAGGGGGAGGCACTGGTGAGGCTCCACACAATGCACCCTGCCCCTGTTTGTCTGGCCCCCATGGGCAGCTCGTCCCACCCCTGGGCGCAGGGCACGTGCACTGCCCCGGGCACCCGAGCAACTAGCTATGCCACTGCTCCAGGGTTGAAGGAAGCAGCTTCTCTGAGTCCAGCCTGGAGACGACCCTTCTCTTGAGACACGGGAACACAGGAAGCTGTCTTAGACCAAGACACACTGTTGGTTCAGCTAGCCCAATACTTTATGCACAGGATTTGAGAACAAGAGCGCTCTCCCATAAGGAGAGCCAGCAGGATCAGGCCAAGGGCCCCTGTAGTCCAGCATCCTGTTCTCTGTGGCCGACCAGATCTCTGTGGCAGCCCGAGCTCCAGAGCCCTCTCTCCACCTGAGGTTTCTGGCAATTGTTATTCAGAGTGCAGCCATTTTGGCTAGCAGCCATTCACTCTCCTCCATGAATTTGCCTAGTCCTCTTTTAAAGCCATCCAATTTGGTGGCCTCCTGTGGGAGCAAGTTTCACAGTTTATGCAGCTGATGGGTTGGTGCTCCAACATTTCTCTGATGAAAATAGGGGCACCCGATTTCATCATAACCATCATCATAATACCCAGCCCATCTGCCTGGGTTGCCCCAGCCCCTCAGGGGGGCTTCCAACATATATAAAAACCTAATAAAACATTATACATTTTTTAAAAAAAACTTCCCTTCAGATGGCTCGGGCGTTGGATAACTCCATTCTTAAGGAAATCAGCCCTGGGTGCTCACTGGAAGGACAGATCCTGAAGCTGAGGCTCCAATACTTTGGCCACCTCATGAGAAGAGAAGACTCCCTGGAAAAGACCCTGATGTTGGGAAGGATGGAGGGCACAAGGAGAAGGGGACGACAGAGGACGAGATGGCTGGACAGTGTTCTCGAAGCTACAAACATGAGTCTGACCAAACTGCGGGAGGTAGTGGAGGACAGAGGTGCCTGGCGTGCTCTGGTCCATGGGGTCACGAAGAGTCGGACACGACTAAATGGCTAAACAACAACAACAACAAAAGGAAAAGCGGGACATTCAGGGATCAAATTATAAATGGGGACGGCTTCTGTAAATCCGGTACTGTCCCTTCAAAATAGGGAGACCTGGAGTGTCTGCCAATGTGGCCCCACAGGGGCAGCCTTTGGAGCAGGGGTGGCAAGGCTCACTGGGCATGGGCTGGATCACTCCCGTGGACATCCTCCATGGGCTGGACTGGCACAGTGCGATGCCAGAAATTGCATCTGTGCATGTCCACAGCACTGAAAATTGCTTCTGTGCAAGCCGAGATGCTGAAAATCGCTCCTGCACAGAAGCAATTTTTGACGTCTGGGCATGCACAGAAGCGGTTTTCGGAGCCACAGACATGCACAGATGCGATTTCCAGCATCTGGGCATGCACAGAAGCGATTTCTGGAGCTGCAGAAGAGAGTCCCCGTGCCGCGCTGTGCACGGGGACTCGCTGAGCGGGCGGCTCGGTTCAGGGGCGGTTAAGCGACCCTCATGGGCCGCTTCCTGCCCATGGGCCTTCAGTTGCCGACCTCTGCTTTGGAGGGTCAGGCCAGGCCTCGGATCAGCCCAGCTGCCAGAGAGAGACCTGCGTCTCTTTCCTCCTTTGTGCATCTCCATGGCAAGGTGCCGGGGTTGCCAGGAGCTTGTGCGCGTGGGGTTGTTTGCCTCTCATCCCTTCATCCATGTGCCCCCTCCTATTCCCTCCCCTGGACAATGCTTTCTGAGTGATTAGTTCCCCGGCCGGGTGGGGTCTCCTGTTACCACACGTGTCACCGTCCTTCCTCATTTGTTTGGAATCCGATCTCCCACCTGAGATGATGAGCTTTCGACTTGTTTAATCTCCCGGCTTAAGCAAGCGGCCTTTTTAATATTTTTAAAATGCTTCTTCCAGGGAGGTGGGGGGGAGAAAGGAGGATTTAGGTGGTGTTTTTTGTTTTATTATTAAATAACAAAAGTCCTCCTCCCTGGTCACTGGGCACAGACCATTCTCCCTGGCTTAACTTTCACGCCAGTTATCCAGAGACCAGCTTTCCAGGAGGAGGAGGAAGAAGCTGAGTGATGTCTCTCAGGTTGGTTTCCTGGGAACTGTAGCAAAACAGGTGGCATGGAGACCCTGAGCTTAGTCTCCTGATCCTGTTTCCATTTTGAGGAGTCAAGAAGGCGTGAGGGGGAAACTGAGCATACTGGTCAAGTTAGGGGCAGGGCCTTAGTGGAAGGACTGCAGACCAGTGGTAGAATATAACTTTGCAGAGGTTCCAGCATTCAGCCCTCCAGCATCTCTGCATAAGACTAGGACAATGGCGTGCAGTGAATTTTTTTTGCCAGGAACAGTTTTGGCCAGAGGCACCAGCTTGTGAGGGCGCTGGGGTGAGGGGAGGGGGGGGTTATGCATGATACGGCGCAACGTTCCACACATGAGCACCATAAATAATTCCTTTCTTTTCTCTGTCCTGAATTTTCAGTTTCATTGGATGTCCACCCATCCATGTGTTATGAGAGAGGGAGAAAACCTTTTCTCTATCCACTTTCTCCATTTTGTTGTTGTTGTTTAGTCGTTTAGTTGTGTCCGATTCTTCGTGACCCCATGGACCAGAGCACGCCAGGCACTCCTGTCTTCCACTGCCTCCCGCAGTTTGGTCAAACTCATGCTGGTAGCTTCAAGAACACTGTCCAACCATCTCGTCCTCTGTCGTCCCCTTCTCCTTGTGCCCTCCATCTTTCCCAACATCAGGGTCTTTTCCAGGGAGTCTTCTCTTCTCATGAGGTGGCCAAAGTATTGGAGCCTCAGCTTCACGATCTGTCCTTCCAGTGAGCACTCAGGGCTGATTTCCTTCAGAATGGATAGGTTTGATCTTCTTGCAGCCCATGGGACTCTCAAGAGTCTCCTCCAGCACCATAATTCAAAAGCATCAATTCTTCGGCGATCAGCCTTCTTTATGGTCCAGCTCTCACTTCCATACATCACTACTGGGAAAACCATGGCTTTTACTATATGGACCTTTGTTGGCAAGGTGATGTTATGAACTTCTGTCATGCCACCTCTTAGTAACCCTTTTCTCTAAATTAAAGCATTCCAAATGCTGCAACGTCACCTCATGGGGTGCTGCTCTGTTACATGGTCTATGATCATGCTCCCTGGAGTCCAGGCTACTGCCAATTCCCTCCTCCCATAAGGCTCAATAAAGCCAGGGCAGAGAGCATTGCCCTCACTTTGATTTGGCTTCATGATGATTCCACATCATCACCACCTGGTGTCGTCATGAAGTCAAATCAGAGTGAGGGCAATGCGTCTTGCCCTCACTCTGGATTGCCGTGTGTGCAAAAACTGCCCAAACAAGGCCTGCTTAGCCTTAGCTGGCAGCCTGTTCCACACAGCCTCACACAGCCCTGGGGTTGTAATTGCCTAAGAACAGAGAGCTTGTCTTTTGCTTAGTATTTTCCCCCTGCAAAGCTCCATGGCATGGCAGAACTAGCATCAATGGAAGCATGAAAAAGCCAAAGGTGTCATAGTACAGTCATACCTCATGTTACATCCATGTTCTTTCAGTTTACGTCCTGAGGTGACCCGGAAGTACCAGAAGGGGTTACTTCTGGGTTTTGCCGCTCGCGCATGCCCAGAAGCGCAAAATGACGTCAAGCACATGCGCAGAAGTGGTGAATCGCAACCTGCACAGATGCACCACAGCAGGTTGTGTTATTTTCATGTTGCGAATAGGCCTCCAGAATGGATCCCGTTTGCAACCAGAGGTACCGCTGTGCTGAGTGGGTTCCTGAAGGGAAGCGACAAAGGGAGAGGCTCAGGTGTCGTGCTTCGAAACCTACAGGTGTTCCCACATCTGAACAACAATACCTTTTTCAGAAATGCAGCAAGCGCCCTGGAATAACTGGAACCAGACCAGCTGGATTGGTGGGAGGTGAGATCAGGCAGTGAAGAGAGACGCATTCTTGCTGCAGAAGGTCTTGCAAAGGCATTGGAGGGGGAAAAAAACTCCAGCTCAGAAATGTTTGCTGAATAAGACATTAGAATGACAGGAAGATAATGCAGGCAGTTCAGGTGATCGAAACCTTGAGAAGATATTTTTTAAAGCACCACGCACATTGCTGTATTGCTACAGCATTTAATATTAATGAAAGAGTCTAGGCTAGGGAGAGAGAAGTTGGTATGAAAGTGGATGTCGAAAGGACTCGAGCAGATTTTGTGCTAACTGCAGTCTCCATACTGTCTCCAAGGGCAGCCCCACATATAATACATTACAGTAGTCAAGGCTGAGGGGGTTGCTCTTCTGGCTGGAGTTTCTAAAGGCTGACCGGGCACCATTCATCTTTGCCCATCCCTGTCTGTGTCATGTTCTCACCCGGCAGATATCGCTTGGAATGCAAGAGGGCTCTGTTTTCCATTCTGCCCTGCATTCTTTGCAGTACCGCTTCCATTCTGCTGCAATTCATCTTTAATTTTAAAAGAAGCCTACACTATTTGTCTCGCCATCCTCTCTGGTGAAATTACATAACCTATGAAAATTTACATAACTCATTACATTGTCATAATGTAGATTCATTTCGGTGCAAAGGAAACACAATGAAAAGGGGCGGTCACAATCAATTATGTATTGTTGTCAGGCCCAAAACAGCAACAACTATGGATATGTATCATATTAGCTGGATTGATTTCCATTCCAGACATGGGACTGATAAGCAAACACTGGGAATTTCAACTCCCATTTCTGTTTTCGTCTAACTTCTCTGAAAACCCATTGCTGGAAGCTACAGGAGAGGAGAAGGCTCTTGTGTTCGAATCCTGCTTGCTGGTTTCCCACAGGCATCTGGCTGGCCACTGTGAGAACAGGATGCTGGATTAGATGGGCCACTGGCCTGATCCTGCAAGGCTCTTCTTCCGCTCTTTTCTCTGGACACCAGAAGTTCTCCCCAAAAGGACTATTCAAATTATGTAGCTTTGAGTGTCCAGTTTGAAATGAAAACACAGAGCATTGATGCATCATGCAGTCCAGAGTTGCGTGTGTGTAGAGGGCTTTTGTTTTGTTGGGAAAAGTACACCTTCATAGAAAAGCATCATTTTTATTTCAGAAGCCTGCAAAAACCAAACAAGGTGTTTGGAGCAGAATTGCATCCGTTCAGGCTATATGTTGACTTTCTGAGCCTCAGTATTTTACAAGAGAAGGCTTATAATGTAGTGGTGGTTATTCAACTTTGGAAATTGGGTGTTTATGGAAACATCCTTAAATGATTCAACCTCCCTGCACCCCACTCTCTCTCTCTCTTTGCCTCAAGGATCTCTCAAGGATGTGCAGCAATGGAAGTGCCTGGGCTTCAGAGGAGCAGATTGGCAGCCCCCAACAGCCCCTGTTAGAAACCTCTGATCTCTCTTCCAGATGGAAGAGCCCTTGTCACAGGACTGCATCTGCACCTGCTTGCTAGGTAAGAGGGAGACTCTTCGTTGCCACAGGCCCAGGTGCAGGGGGAATGGATGCAATTTGCTCTCGGACCACAATCAGCTGGCAAGCGGAGGAAGAAGAGGAAATTAATTCCACCCTTCATCCTTGTTCCCCCCCTTTTTTGCTACTTTACACAAGAGCCTGTTTTTTTGTGTATTTCCCCCCCCCAATGCTCTGATTACAGCCCATTGGGGATTTATAACAACTGAGCTACCCCTGTGCTTGCGGTTGGCTGGTTGGTTGCCAGGGTGACATGCGAGATGCATGGTACTTGGAAGCCACAATTATGGAGCTTTTCTTCCTACTGATCCTCTTTAGGTCCCCTTTCTTACAAGTTCAGGATGTGAGAGGAACAAAAGGAGAGGTAATGGATTTTTATAGCTACGGCTCCCAGAGAGGTCTCTGCTCATTTTCCGCATCTGCTTGTTGTGTGCCGAGAAAAGTTGTCCATTTCCCGGGAGGGGAAACGGGGCCGTTGAATCGTTGATTTATTTGGTGGCATTTATACGCCCTGACCATTAGCCAAAAGGGCTCTCAGACTATCTCAGACAAGGGCTTACAAACAATCAAACAAGCCTGTGTCAAGGCTGCCCTTGCCCCTCGGGCTTACAATCTAAAACAGTCACGGCATGCAAGGAAAGGATGAAAGGGAGGGAGGACGGGGAAGCAAAGCTCGAACAGAAGTTCTTAAAGTCACAGATTTTCACAGCCAATGTCCATGGCTGTCCTGGCTGCCTTGCTTGTGATAGAGAGCAGCCCCTCCCTTACAAAAGAACTCTGCTTCTCCCATGGCAAATCCAGAAAGAAAATCTGCGGGCAATGCCCAGAAATCTTCTCTCTCTCTCTCTGTGTGTGTGCACACCTACACACTGCTTTGCCAACAAGCACACAAACAAAAATAGCGACGCATTGTCTTGGTAGCAATCCAGCAACCAGTGCAGATCTCTGAGTTATAGATGCTGACAAGGCCTCACACCTGTCAGCAATCGTGCTGTAGCATTCTGCACCAATGAGGTTTACTAGGTAAAGGTAAAGGGATCCCTGACCATTAGGTCCAGTCGTGGCCGACTCTGGGGTTGCGGCGCTCATCTCGCTTTATTGGCCGAGGGAGCCGGCGTACAGTCATGTGGCCAGCATGACTAAGCCGCTTCTGGCGAACCAGAACAGCGCACGGAAATGCTGCTTACCTTCCCGCCAGAGTGGTACCTATTTATCTACTTGCACTTTGATGTGCTTTCAAACTGCTAGGTTGACAGGAGCTGGGACAGAGCAATGGGAGCTCACCCCGTCGCAGGGATTCGAACTGCTGACCTTCTGATCGGCAAGTCCTAGGCTCTGTGGTTTAACCCACAGAGCCACCTGCGTCACTTAACTAGGTTTACTACTGGAAGGCTAAAGATTAGATGTGGATCCTGAGGCTCCGGTTAAACTGAACTAAACTGAGAGTTGGCAGTCAGCTCAGTTACATCACTCAGTCTTTAGTGACTGGTATAAGAAAGACCAGAAACAGGCTCTGCATGTAAAATAAACCAAGTTCAATCCTTAGCAGTGCCAGGTCATTTCCTGCTGCTATCTAATCCTGCTTTGGAAATGACTCAGCCCAAGGGTGCCAACTTGAATAAGATATTGCAGGGGCCCAGGTAAGCCCCGCCCCACATGATCAATCACATGACGCAATGCACACACACCATTTGAATAGCAATGCCCATCCACTTGAGGGGCCACAGCCCCCTCAAATATTTTATTGCAGGAGCCGAAGCTCCCCACAGCCCCCAGGAGTTGGCTCCTATGACTCAGCCTTTGCCCCTGCGTTTTCCTTGTGGCCAGGAGTTCCACAGCTCATCTTCCCTCAAGCTAAGGAGAAACGCTTGCTCTGGAGAGATTGCAACTCAGCCTCCCTGAGGTTCATTTTTACACACACTTGCACGCCCCTCTCAACCCAGATAAGAGATCAAGGACTCCTTCTAGTCGCCATGCAAGCTTTGGTGAGCGGTGTGGCCTGTGTGTAGGCTTGCCAGGTCAGGAATATCTCAAACCCTCAGGTTTCAGGGCCGAGATGTGAGACATAGGGATGGGCCCCTGGTGATGTCATGGGGCGGTTCTTCCTCTGCATTCCTTCCCTGAGCCCTGGAGATGGAGGTTAATTGGGAGAGGGGAAGAGGGAGGGGAGGAGGGCAGATCTCTTGGAGAGTCTATGCAATCATTTGTAGCTGGCGCTTGCCAGGCTGAAGCTTGCGAGCTGCATGCACAGCCTTAACAACAACAACAACAACAACATTATTAAGCACTCCCCTGGCCACCTAGAGGCAGGTAGGTTAATTTTAGGACTTCAGGGCAGCCCTGGAAGTCTGTCCACCCTACGTGGGGATGGTTCCAAAGGCCAGGTAGAGAGGTCTTGAGGGAGCCGATTTGTCTTCCAGGCCTGAGGTTCAGGGATTCTTTAGCTGTGATTCCTGCATTGCAGGGGGTTGGACTAGATGACCCCCAGGGTCCCTTCCAGCTCTATGATTCTAAGGTACTTTCTGTAGTTTCTGCCTCCGAAAGAAGGTGATTCAGAAGAGGTAAGATGGCACTATTTACGTGACTTTCCCTGATGGACAGTCCCATGACACCAGCTGTGAGTGAGTCCAATAAAAAACATTCTGTTCCTATTTCACTCCTGCTCCTAAGAGCCTTGGGAGCAAAACCATTAACAAGAGGAGCAAAGAGTTTGCAGTTTTTCCCAAGGCCAGCGGCAGCACATGCTCTTTGTGAACACAAAGTCCTGGGTTCCATCCCTGCCATTTCCCAGGTAAAAATAATATCAAACAGCACATCTGAGAAAGGAGTTATTTTGTGGTCTCTCTCTCTCTCTCTCTCTCTCTCTCTCTCTCTCACACACACACACACACACACACAGAAACAAAATTAGGCGCGGGGGGGGGGGACAATTGCAATGCAGATAATTGTAGAAAAAGTTCCGCTAATGCAATCTTTTCAAAAGGCGCCTTTTGAAAAGATGCACCAACGCAGATCGTTTTATTAACACATTTGCAAAGAGCCCAGAACAGTCTTTTGTGAGCCAGTGTGGGGGGAAAATAAGTGTTTTAAAGGCTGCCCTTGAAAGAGAATTGTTGGACCCACAGGGAATATTTAAAAGTAGCTTGAGTGGAGTTGTTATAATAAAGATCTGGCATATGATAGGCTTCCTCTCCCTAGGAGAGTCCCTATGAGCAGATGGGAAGAGACCAGCAAAAAGTCAAAACTTACAGCTCCCAGCTCCACCAACCATTCCTATCCCAGCCCTGAGCAAAAGCAGGTTATTAGTTTGTATATTTCGCCATTTCACAGATAGGTTCAATTCCCCCTCCCGTTTGCCTGTTTCTCCCCTTTTAAATTTTTTTTTTAAAAAGTGACCAAAAAGAGCAGTACAGCCCTGTGCTGCAGGTGAGCCTGAGAGACTGTGGCTGGTGCCCAGGGTCACCCGGTGAGTTTTACAGTTTTGTGGCTGAGCCGGGATTTGAACCCTGGTCTCCCAGGCCCTTGTCCGACACTCTAACCACTATACCACACTTTTGTATTATGATATATGTATGGTATTGTAAATGACCTAGTGACTAACAGTCTTAGGCAGCTGTGCTCTCAGACAGGTGAGGTGGAGGCAGAGTAGAAAGACTGGGCTTAGGAATGTAGGAGGAGCTTTCTGGATCAGGCCAAAGGCCCATCTAGTCCAGTATACTGTTCTTACAGTGGCCAGTCAGATGCAGGGACATGGGTGGCGCTGTGGTCTAAACCACAGAGCCTAGGGCTTGCCGATCGGAAGGTCGGCAGTTCGAATCCCCACGACAGGGTGAACTCCTGTTGCTCTGTCCCAGCTCCTGCCAAGCTAGCAGTTCGAAAGCACGTCAAAGTGCAAGTAGGTACCACTCAGGCAGGAAGGTAAACAGTGTTTCTGTGCGCTCTGGTTTCCATCACGGTGTCCCGTCACGCCAGAAGGTTTAGTTATGCTGTCTGTGGACAAACGCTGGCTCCCTCGGCCTGAAAGCGAGATGAGCATCACAACCCCATAGTAACCTTTGACTGCACTTAACAATCTAGGGGTCCTTTACCTTTTTTTACCTTTACCAATTAGATGCCCCAATGAGAAGTTTGCAAGCAGGACCTGAGCTCAACAGAGCTCTTCCCACCTGTGATTCCCAGTAGTGATTCAGAGATGTACTTCCTCCAACTGTGGAATAATAGAATTGTAGGGTTGGATTATCCTCTCCAACCCCCTTCAATGCAAGAATATGCAGCTGTCCCATATGGGGATTGAACCTGCAACCCTGGCGTTATCAGCACCATGCTCTAACCAGCTGAGCTATGCAGGGACAGCATAGCCACCCATTGACAGACACCCATGCCATTCCTCTTGTAACTCTCTGCACAAGGAATCCTGCACCACCTTGCGATTGCCGATGCAGCCCCAGGTGCCTTCTCTCCTCTACCTGCCATGGGCTACGGCTGTCACCTGAAAGGGCCCCCGAGAAGCAGAGGAGAACGCCTGCAGACGAACCACGGCTTCCCAGGGCATCTCCTCTCTTGCAAAGAGCTAATTAAGAGATGGAGAGAGAAACGAGATGAACCAGCCAGTAAACACTGAGCTCAGGGACAAGGAGTTCACGATGATCAGCCCCTCCAGAAGAGCACATGCTGAGCGCATGTGATCTAGGAGGCAGGTGGACTCTCCGGTGTGCGCGTTTTCCTGCTCTGAATCGCTGCTTGTAAGAACGAGGAAAGAAAACATGGACCCCACGGACCCAGACTGCCTGTTCCTTTCAGTTTGACATGGTGTTCTGTTGCACCAGAAGCGGTTTAGTCATGCTGGCCTCTCCCAGAACGCTGTCTGCGGACAAACGCCAGCTCCCTCAGCCTGAAAGCGAGATGAGCACTGCAACCCCATAGTTGCCTTTGACTGGACTCAAATGCCCATGGGTCGTTTACCTTTTGCCATTTTACCTGTCCTGTACAGCATGCCAAAAACACCTAACAGCACCTGGCATCTCCGAAGATGCCATCAGTTGGTGCCAGGAGCCATTATCCTCACAGAACTTCTAGCCCAATGGTTGCCATTAATTTGATTGGAATTAATTTTAGAATGAATTGATTTTAGAATGTTTTATCATTTTACTGTTGTTAGCCGCTCTGAGCCTGGCTTCTGCTGGGGAGGGCGGGATATAAATAAAAATTATTATTATTATTATTATTATTATTATTATTATTATTATTAGGACAAGAGATATAGGCAATGGGGAGGTGAATCACTGCAGTGATGGTTCAGCAATTAGTCTATAATAAGTGAAGGCTTTTGGGGGGTGGGGGTGTTGTGGGTTGTTTTGAACCCAGCACTGTTCTCCCAAGTGTCCCAACACCTTTTGAAGTTGGAGCACCGGCAAATGATTTGGCTGAAGTGCCCTGTGTGTCGCAAAGGAAGCCGCCACCAATGGCAGAAAGATCCCACATTAAGGCTACCAGATTTTTTTCAGTGAATCCGGGGACACTTTTCAACTTCCTACTGAATAGATGGATTTTGTCAGGGGACTGATTTGTAAATCTGGGGACTGTCCTCGGGAAACAGG
Source organism: Podarcis siculus (assembly GCA_034642415.1). NCBI lineage: Eukaryota > Metazoa > Chordata > Lepidosauria > Squamata > Lacertidae > Podarcis > Podarcis siculus. The sequence continues at coordinate 16,613,100 of JAXCMG010000019.1, read as the reverse complement.
GACGTCTGGTAACCTTATCCCACATGCCTGTGCCGATTCAGGGTGTTGGTCCTCACTCTCTAACCAACTGAGCTATCCAGGTGGATGAAGCTGTCTGTTTCACATTCACTCTCTCCTTCTCATTTCTCCAGTCCAGTTCTTCTGGGCAAACTCCCAGAATATGATGTTTACCTTTGTCTACACGCAGGTCACGCTACCTGCTTGCTCACAATGTGAAAACACACTTATCTGCATGTAAAGAATTATGCCCCAACCTAGCTATAAACGCCGCAGATTCAGATATCCAAAGATTGGGAGTTTGTCCACTTCCTTAATTCTTTGTGTCCCTCATCCAAACAAGCGAGAAGCATAATCAGGACACATTCAGCTCAGGCAAAAAGCACTCAAGGAGGTTACAAAACAGGGACGGGCATGGCCTGGAGAGAAAGGGTGTGGCCTGTGAAGAAGGGGTGTGGCCTGTGAAGAAAGGGGTGTGGCCTAGGGAGAGCCCCACAGGCCAGAGAGAAAGAGGGGTCTGGCAGGCTGCATTTGACCCCTGAGCCTGAACCTTGTTAAATATTTTATTTTGACATTCTGTTGTAACTTACTAAACAAGAAGAAAAAAAGTGAGGAGCAAGTTGCTCAAGATGGCAGGCAGATGACATTCTTTTTCGACGCCGCAGGTTCACCTTTACCTTCTTCACCTTTCTGCCCCGTGAGGCACAAACTTTCCCAAGAGCCGGTATCAAAGGAAATTGCTTTTTATGGGTCTGATGATTAATAGGAGGCCCCACCCAAAGGAGACTGTAGGTGGTGCTGTAAAAGGACAGCCCGGCCTAATAGACGATTAAAATGTGTCCTGACATGAGAAAATCACAGGTTGTCATTCACGGTGGATGGGAAGATAATAACAGACATGTCTCACAAGCAAACTGTTGTAACGGCGACACTGGAAAATCTGCATTTACATGTATTGTCTTATAAAGCAGGTGGGGGGCGGGGAGAGGAATCACCAAATGTCTTTTTGGAATTAAAGGAAAAGGTTGAGCAGCTTGAAGGTGTTTGTACCTAGAAAGACCGTTGCCAAATTATGTCAAAATAAAGACTTCAGCTCCCTTTAATTTGTTATAGATACCATAGACTCATAGAGTTGATACAAGTCCTACCCTCTAGAGCAGGAGAAAAGAACCTTGCTCCATCTTCCGTATTGCTCTACCACATAGTTGGTTCATGGCTACACTAGTAAAAATAAAACATTATAATGCTGTGACACCAAATGGTGCTGTAGAGCTGAAATCGGAACGCTACAAAATTTTCCATTGTGAGCTTTAAAATACCACCCCCCCCAGCATTTTCAGAGTGGTTTTTTTATAGCTGTGTCGATGCAGCCCATCTTAAGCTTGTGTTAAGCTTAGATCATGGGTAGGCAAACTAAGGCCCCTGGGGCCAGATCTGGCCCAATCGCCTTCTCATTCCGGCCCACGGACGGTCCAGGAATCAGCAAGTTTTTTACATGAGTAGAATGTGTTCTCTTATTCAAAATGCATCTCTGGGTTATTTGTGGGGCCTGCCTGGTGTTTTCACATGAGTAGAATGTGTGCTTTTATTTGAAATGCACCTCTGGGTTATTTGTGGGGCATAGGAATTTGTTCATTATTATTTTTTTCAAAATCTACTCTGGCCCCCGCAAGGTCTGAGGGACAGTGGACCGGCCCTCTGCTGAAAAAGTTTGCTCACCCCTGCAGTCTAGATCCTTTTCCCATGTACTACTGCTAAGCCAGGCGTTTCCCCATCTTCCTGCCTATGTTTAGAACCTTACATTTGTCGCTTTCAACATTTTGCTGGTCTCAGCACAGTACTCCAATCTGTTGAGGTCATTTTGAATCCTGATTCTGTCTTCAGCAGCATTGGCTCCAATGCCATCTATAGATCTGATGAGCATCCTCTCAATTCCTTTGTCCAAGTTGCTTAGAAAGACGTCGATCCGCAACTGGCCCAGGACAGAACCCTACGCCCCCCCCACCTACTTGCCACTTTTCTCCAGGACGCATGCTTAAAAATATTATTCATTCGAATAGTAACATGTTCTTACAAAAGCACATGCAATTCATTAAAAAGCGCACAAGGACCTTCTCCCACAAGATGCAATCCATGTGACTGGTGTGGGGCTGGAGAGGTGCCTGTTCTCTTTGTGGGGATTTCTGGTGGATGTGGGTCCTCTTGTGTGCTGGCTGTTTATTTTTATGAACTGAGCAGACAGAATGAGTAGTGAGCAGGTCAGCATGTACACATGGGGGGTGAATGTAAAAATGTGTGGCTTATGTTTTGCTTGCTTTTGAAAAAGCTTCAGAAACAGATTGGTACGCATATTTGCAAATCTTTTCTTGCTTGGTTCTTCCAACTCATGATGATCTGCCACGTTGCGTTTGTTTGTCTCTTGGAAGCAGCTTTGGGATTAATTTGAATCGAAAGCAGCATATCAAATCCTTTAAATCAACGAAATCAGTTACAGTTCACACCGAGACGGCAAATACGATGGGGGAAAGTTCACGGAGAAGCAACTCGGGTAGCAGATTACATACGCTGTACATGGAGAAGCTTACACACTTTATAGTTCAGTTTGTGGAAGGTACGGCAGGGGAAGGGGAATCTAAATTCCTTATTTAGATTAATTATTAGTGCATAATATAAGTATTAGTGCATTTCTATCCCACCGTTAGAGGGACGCAGGTGGCACTGTAGGTTAAACCACAGAGCCTAGGGATTGCCGATCAGAAGGTCGGCGGTTCGACTCCCCGTGACGGGGTGAGCTCCCGTTGCTCGGTCCCTGCTCCTGCCAACCTAGCAGTTCGAAAGCATGTCAAAGTGCAAGTAGATAAATAGGTACCGCTCCAGCGGGAAGGTAAAGGGCGTTTCCGTGTGCTGCTCTGGTTTGCCAGAAGCGGCTTAGTCATGCTGGCCATATGACCCAGAAGCTGTACGCCAGCTCCCTCGGCCAATAAAGCGAGATGAGCGCCGCAACCCCAGAGTCGGTCACGACTGGACCTAATGGTCAGGGGTCCCTTTACCTTTACCTATCCCACCGTTCCCCCAAGGAACTCAAGGTGAATGGTTCCATTCCTCCATCTTATCCTCACAACAGCCCTGTGAGGTAGGCTAGGCTGATCACCCAGTGAGCTTCAGGGCTGAGTGGGGATTTGAACCTTGACCACTACACCACACTGCCTCTCAGTTCCCGCTTCCATGGGTGGCAGGAGAACAGGACCCTGAAGGCAGGACAGAAGGCCTTTGTGGCAACAGGAGCACCCATGGGTGTTACGGTGGTGACCAATGTTTGAATTTCTCCTGCTTCTCTTCCCTCTGTAATTGCAACAAATAAATAGAGATGAAAGATGAACAAGCAAACGTTTCTGGTTTGGCCTGGCATGTCATTGTTGACGTGAGGGTTCTATTTCCGCCTCCGCCTCCTCCACTACCTTCATTACATTTGTATCTCATGTATTTCCTCCAGGGAGCTCAAGGTGGCTTCAATGGTTCTCCTCCCCCCCATTTTATCCCCACAACAACCCTGTGAGGTAGGTGAGACGGACAGCAAGTGACTAGCCCAAGAGATACCCTGTGAGCTTCATGGCTGAGTACAGGATTTGAACCCTGGTCTCCCAGGTCCTCGCCCGATGCTCTAACCCAGGGGTGCCCAAACTTTTTTCAAAGAGGGCCAGATTTGATGAAGTGAACATGCACGAGGGTCAACGAAAGTTGTTGAGCAGCTTTTTTTAAAGGATTTGACCCCAATAAATGAACTGCCACAGGGGCCAGATAAAACCAGCTTGGGGGGGCAAATGAGACCCCCAAAATGGACCTTGGCCTTGCCTGCTTTAACCACTAAGCAACACTGCCTTTGTGGTTCTGTGTTCCTCGAAAGTTGTGGCGGTTTTGGGGAGGGGGGAAGGAGGAGAAAAAAAGGTGAGTTCCTCAGTGGAGCCGCTCCAAGTTCTTCAAAAGTGAAGCATCAAAGCTTCACCCCTGTGGGTTTGAGGTGATAGAATTATCCCCTCAGGTGGAACCTCTGTGTTGGGAAGACAGTGAGCACCAGCCTCGTAAAACAATATTTGAAGAAGTTGCGGGGGGGGGGGGGAGACACACAGCAGAGGAGGACGGGGGGAGAGAGAGAAACTCTTATTAGCTGCAAAACACACCTCTTCGATCGCAATCTCTGACAGGGAACAGCGCTATTTGGGCCGTAAATCACCGTGGCCCTATTGAAATACCTGCTCACATAAAAGGGAGCCTTTGACAGGCAGCAAAGGGAAGACATTCAGGTCAGCTTGTAGGGGGAAACCTTTCATTCCATGCAAAACACACAGACAACAGTGCGCGAATGGAGGCTTCAGGGAAAGCAGGTATGGGCAGGTAAGGCGCGGAGGCGCTGAGCTCAGAAAGCCTGAGCGTGGCACAGCCAAGTCTCCTTCAGCAAGAACTTGGTGACTATATATGGGTGTCTTCATTTGGAGAGAAACCAGCCAAGCTTCCAGAGGAGGCTTTCCTGGAATCATAGAATAATAGAAAAGATTCACTCGAGGGCCTTTTCTGTGGTGGCTCCCTGTCTGTGGAATGCTCTCCCCAGAGAGGCTTGCCTGACACCATCATTCTAGGTCTTTTAGCGCCAGGTGAAATCATTCCTCTTAACCCAGGCCCTCGGCCATTCAACGATTAGTATTTGTTAAATTAGTATACCGCCCGCTACTTGTAAAATTACAATATAAAAATTCAATCCTTTGAATGTTTTTCAAGAGTTGTTTTCACTGATCATTCTGTTGTTTTATGCTATTTGTTAACAGATGTCCAGGGTTCCTCCTTGGTGGAAAGACATGCATTAGAGAGCCGACTAAGGCCCCAAACACCTGAAATGCCTCCCCACAGACCATATTGGGTGCTGAGATGGGCAGAGGGGGCCCTCTTGGTAATTCCTCCACCCTCAGACCCAGTGTCAGTGACCCAGAAGAAGGCCTTCTCTGTGGTGGCCCCTAAGCTGTGGAACCCCATCCCCACAGAGGTGCTCCCAGCACCTTCATTATACAGCTTCTGGAGAATGCCGAAGTCTCACCTCTTCACCCTGCCTTTTGACACTTGAGGTGTATGGGGTTTTTTTAGGACTACCTAAACTTGCGGGTGATCAGAACTTGCTGGTCAGAAGGTCAGCGGTTCGAATCCCCACGACGGGGTGAGCTCCCGTTGCTCGGTCCCTGCTCCTGCCAACCTAGCAGTTTGAAAGCATGTCAAAGTGCAAGTAGATAAATAGGTACCGCTCCGGCGGGAAGGTAAACGGCATTTCTGTGCGCTGCTCTGGTTTGCCAGAAGCGGCTTAGTCATGCTGGCCACATGACCCGGAAGCTGGACGCCGGCTCCCTCGGCCAATAAAGCGAGATGAGCACCGCAACCCCAGAGTCGGCCACGACTGGACCTAATGGTCAGGGGTCCCTTTACTTTTTACTAAAATTGCAGGACCTGCAAGTTGCTTTTAATGTTGTAACTCACCTTGGGACCTTAGGGTGAATGGTGGGTAATTAAAATAATAATACTACAGTGGTACCTCGGGTTGCAGACGCTTCAGGTTACAGACTCCGCTAACCCAGAAATAGTACCTTGGGTTAAGAACTTTGCTTCAGGATGAGAACAGAAATTGTGCGGTGGTGGTGCGGCAGCAGCGGGAGGCCCCATTAGCTAAAGTGGTACCTCAGGTTAAGAACAGTTTCAGGTTAAGAACGGACCTCCAAAACAAATTAAGTCCTTAACCCGAGGTACCACTGTAATAACAACTCCCATCCACTTCCCTGAGCTTCTCCACAGAGCAAGGGCCCTCCAGATCTTGCTGGACTCCATCTCCTATCAACCCAAGCCAGCGTGGCCAATGATCAGGGATGATGGGAGATGGAGTCCATTGAGAACATCTGGAACACACATCAAACTGGTGATTCCCTGCCATTGGGCAGCCCTGTTTAGCGCCTCATTACCTGCAGGCGATTCGGTTTCTCGGTGGCAACTTCTGAGGGGATGAAATTCTGGCTCCCCCCATAACTAAATCAGAAGGTTGGGGGGCCAGAGGGAACTGGTGCAGCTCTTGTTTCCACATGACATCTGTTGATGAGGCTGATTCTGACCTGTTGACTGTAGGGCAGCGGCGCTTCTCTTGTATATCATTATCCCATGAATGTGCAGGAGCATCTGCTGAGCCAATGAGCACAGGATACAGGCGGCAGAGCAGAGCCTTTGCTAATGGGGAAGCTCAAGCGATTAATCCTTCATGTGAGATGAGGGCTGTTATCAGCTCATCCCCATCTTCAGCTCTTCGGTTCTGGAGGTTGTGCGACTTCAGCACTTGCAGAGAGAGAGAGTGCGAGAACAGGGCCGTCTTAAGCATATCCGGCGCCGTGGTGCAAAGATCCCTCTGGTGCCCCCCTCTGTTTCCCAGAGTTGTTGACCTTTTCCCAAGCCTCTGTAGGGATCGCTCTCCTCCTGTGGAGGCTTGGGAGGCAGGCTGCATACCCGCCCGCCATATAGAAGATGGGGCGCAGCTGGCAGGTGTGCAGGGAAAGGGGAGGCCGCCGGCAAAGCCGTGCAGCTCCCCCACTCGCTGGGGCGCCCCTGAGAGGCCAGCGCCTTGGCGCAATGCGCCACCAAGCCCAGAAGGAAAGACGGCTCTGAGAGAGAGAGAGAGAGAGAGAGAAAGAGGTGGGGAAACAAGGCCAATGAAATAATGAGAAATGTGCTGTCAGAATGAACTCTCAGTGCATAGAACATCGGAAGAGGCCTGTTGGATCACATCAATGACTCATTGTGTTATGTTCTGAAGTTCTCACCCTGGGCCAGCAGGGGGATACTGTAGATAGTTATGCAAATGAAGGATCGAAAATGACGTTCAGTGATTGGATAGTTTTAGAAAGTTGCTACAGTAACGTTGTACTGGAGCTCTATATAAGCAGGCTGACTGAGCCCTTCAGTTCAGTTCTGTTCTGGCCTCTGAATAAACAAGAGCTGTTTGAAGAATCGCTGTAACTTAACACATCTAGTCCAGCATCTTCTTCTCACAGTGGCCAACCAGATGTAAGTGGGAAGCCAGAGAGGAAGACCCAAGCACAAGAGCCCTCTCCCCTCCTGTGGTCTCCAGCTACTGGTATTCAGAAGCATTGCTGCAACCAGCAGTGGAGGCATAGCATAGCCAAACTGGCTAGTAGCCGTTAATAGTCCTCTCTTCCATGAATTTGTCTGATTTTCCTTTAAAGCCATCTGGCTCGGTATCCTGCAGGGTACACCTGGTGGGTCCCTAGCTACCCTGGAAGCTAGGAACTCTTCTTATCCAAGGACCCCATAAGCTGACTCCCCCTTTTTGACTTCTCCTTCCTCAAGTTCCAACTCAGTCTGCTTATTTGTTGTTTGGAGACAGCTTCTCTCTATTTCTGCCCCACCCTTTTAGTTTCTCTCTCACTCGCACCCACAGTCTTCCAGGATCAGCCACTGGGACTATATAACACCGGTCCACTAGCTCCCAGTACATTTCTGAGCACAATTAAAAGTGTTGGTGCTGACCTTTAAAGCCCTAAATGGCCTCAGTCCAGTATACCTGAAGGAGCGTCTCAACTCCCATCGTTCAGCTGAGTTCCAGCTCCAAGGGCCTTCTGGTGGTTCCTTCACTGCGAGAAGTGAGGTTACAGGGAACCAGGCAGAGGGCCTTCTTGGTAGTGGCACCCGCCCTGCTGAATGTCCTCCCTTCAGATGTCATGGAGATAAAGAACTACACAACTTTTAGAAGACATCTGAAGGCAACCCTGTGTTGGAAAGTTTCCAATATTTGACGTTTCAGGATGTTTCTATATGCACTATAAGCCACACAGAGTGTCTGGGGAAACCCAGTCAGTTGGATGAGGTATAAATAATAAAAATGTTGTTGTTGTTCTGTTGCACTGCTCTGAGTTGCTCAGATCCAGGAGCTCTTCCCACAGGCTCCTCCTATTGCAACCCTCTGCTCCCCTGAACCTAAGGGCTGACTCTTATGTAGCCACACTGCACAGAGGGACACATTCCCAGCCTGTCATCTCCACCGCCCTACACTTCCAGGGTGACCATCTTTACATCCTTGAGGACGCTTTGGAGCAAAGACACAGAGAGGTGTCTCCTGGGGGAGCGTATGGCCTATGAAGGGTCCTGAGGACCTGATGGAAGACCTTGGACCTGCCCTTTCACTAGCACAGCAGTGCTTTCATTAGCGGTCACCCAGATGTCTCCAGGAAACCCACAAGCAGCCTTACCAGGAGATGCCAGTGTGCTTTCTTCTGCAAAGCAGATGTTCTGCTCTACCACTGAGCCGCAGTGCTTCAATAGGACTCCAGCCCCACCTCCAACCCTGGCATATTCCCTTTGCCCCCCTTGGTGCAGTGTTCATCTGTTCTGGACTCTGGTGTGTGTGTGTGTGTGTGTGTTTTAAGTGAAACTCCGGCAGCTTGATGGAGGCTGGCGCTGAGCTCTGTTTATCTGAAGAGGTGACCTTGATCACCGAGAGCCCAGGGTTAATGCTTTAAAATACCATAATTATTGTTATTATAATGATAGCCGTTTACTCGGTGCTTTACAGGCAAGCATTAAGGGAGGAGGTTTGGGAAGGTCGTTGCACTAAAGAGCTTGCAATCTAAATGACTCTGAATAGGACAAAATTATCGGCTTTATCGAACACGTCCCTCTTGGGCGGGTGGGTGTCTGAAAATAATTGCTGTGTGCTTGAGGAGGAAGCTCGCGGAGCCGGCGGCTGCGTGAATTAAGTGCGGCAGCGCGGCGGCTTTCCCCAAACAGACCCTGGAGGAGAAGCTTGTGGTCTGAAGCAGCAGCCAGGGACAGGAGATGCAGAGGAGATGTCCTTCCACCTTTTCAAATCTCGTGGGTTACACCACCTTCACGGGACCTTTGCCTCTGATAGGGTAAACCTATGCATGTCTGCTCAGAACACAGTCCCAGCAAGGCCACCAATGTAGTGTCAAACTCAGAACTGCAAGGCCTAGTCATGGTAGGCACAGCCACCCCCATTCACAGCTACACCTCCTGCAAAGATGAGGCAACTTTCTATTAGCTATGATGAAGGTGCTCTGCGTCTACGACTGGAGGCCGTAATGCATCTGCATACCAATTGCTGGAAACCACAGGAGAGGAAAAGGCTCTTGTGTTTCAGTCCTATTTGCGGGTTTCTCACAGGCATCTGGTTGGCCGCTGTGAGAACAGGGTGCTGGACGAGATGGGCCATTGGCCTGATTCAGCAGGGCTTTTCTTATATTCTAAAATAATATTAATCTTATGTTGTTGTTTAGTCATTTAGCCGTGTCTGACTCTTCGTGACCCCATGGACCAGAGCACGCCAGGCACTCCTGTCTTCCACTGCCTCCCGCAGTTTGGTCAAACTCATGCTGGTAGCTTCGAGAACACTGTCCAACCATATCGTCTCTGTCGTCCCCTTCTCCTTGTGCCTTTCCCAACATCAGGGTCTTTTCCAGGGAGTCTTCTCTTCTCATGAGGTGGCCAAAGTATTGGAGCCTCAGGATCTGTCCTTCCAGTGGGCACTCAGGGCTGATTTCCTTAAGAATGGATAGGTTTGCTCTTCTTGCAGTCCATGGGACTCCCAAGAGTCTCCTCCAGCGCCATAATTCAAAAGCATCAATTCTTTGGCGATCAGCCTTCTTTATGGTCCAGCTCTCACTTCCATACATCACTACTGGGAAAACCATAGCTTTAACAATACGGACCTTTGTTGGCAAGGTGATGTCTCTGCTATAACTATGCAGTAGTAATAATTAGGGATGCATTGCAACAATCAGCGCAGACCTCTTTGTGTTGCCTTTGGCTAGACCAGTCGTTCCCAATCTTTTTTTTGGCCATGCCCCACCTAAGCATCTCTAAAATCCTGATGCATGCCCCCCCTCCCCCGGTGACATATAATTCAAAAAGTGAACTCTTATTCACATGGAGGAAGCCTGAAAGGCCATTAACCTGGTGTATCTCATGCATAGGCAAACTCCAGCCTTCCAGATGTTTGGGACTACAATTCCCATCATCCCTAGCTAACAGGACCAGTCATCAGGGATGATGGGAATTGTAGTCCCAAACAACTGGAGGGTTGGGATTTGCCTATGCCTGGTCTAACTCATTTTTGAATTGTCCCCCTTAAAAATCAAATTGCCTCCCTATGGGGCTACCCTTTCGGAGTGAGTTAAAATGTGCTTTTGTTGAAGTTCCATTGCACATAAAGTAATTTTATGACAGATGGTTATATACTCCATTTTCTTGAAAGGGAGCCTCTCTTTGTGTTTTCAGGGTTCCTAAATGCTTAGCTTTGGAGCACACAGAACAACTCCTCCTCGGGGATTATTCCCGCACATCTACCCCAGATTGGCCCCAGGAGCCAATCTTCAGTGGCTGATTCTCCTCCTTTTACTCTGATTGGCTCCCATCCACACAAAGGGTGAGAAGGCTTCTTCTCAGTGGTTAAAAGAAGCTCCCCTTTCATGCTGATTGGGCAGTTCTAGGCTGCTAGAGTCTGGGACTCTGCTGCAGAAATAGTAAAGGGTCTTTGAGCCCCACCCCAACCCTGCTTTTGGGTATGTGGATATAGGATTGCAGCTTAGGTTACCAGTTGCTGAGAAGGAATTGCTTTCACGACCTGCTTCTTTTGGCAACATTCAGCTTCGTTGGATGCAATCAATTTCTAGTATTATCAGAGAAGGGAGAAGTCCTATGTACACTGTGCATAATTTTATATACCCGATGCTTTCGCTTTTAAGCCGTTCAAATAGGCAGAATGAGTGTCTGCCTCCCAAGGGGAAAATCCATACGTCTGCACCGTTAATATTTCTCTTTGACACTGGTGATTTATTACATAGAGGCCAAAGAAAGGAATTCCCCTCTTTCTTCCTCTCTGCCGGAATATCATAATGAAATTTCCTCTACAACTCATATCTGTACATATTTCATTATTTCCGTGACATACATTCAATGTAAAATGCCAATTTCCCCTAGAAGTAACTATTAATTTGAAAGCATCAATATTTCCTGGATTTGTATGCACTTCCTGTTTTAGGAAAGCCGGGGGAGGCTGCCTGTTACTTCTTAGAAAGTCGGAAGATTAATAATAATAATAATAATAATAATAATAATAATAATAATTGCATTACTCTCCCTTCACCATATGGTCCCAGGGTGTGTTATAGCAATTTAAAATGAACATAATTCATGCTAAATCAAACCAATGTATTGTCCACATTGACTAGCAGGATTTCAGACAATGAGTCTGACCTGGAAATTACAAGGATTGAATCTGGGACCTTCTGCATCCAAAGCAGACCATAATTGGCCCAAGGTCACCCAGTAAGCATTGCCAAGTGGGGATTCGAACCCTGGTCTCCCGGGTCCTAGTCTGGTACTCTAATCAATACGCCACATTGGCTTTTCATAAGAATGCAACCTCCAATCTAGGCTGCTCCCAGGAAATGGATCATTAATAGCTTAAATGTGAGCTGAATCAAGTTTCCCCTCCACCCATAGCCTGGGTCAGCATGCTGATGGTCAGGGCTGATGACTGGTGCTTATTTCTTTGCAGACCAGCCCTAACGGGAGGGCACCGAGTTGGCTACCCCTGCTACAGACAAGGGCCCATGCCGCAGTGCCCAAAGGCATTTGGGCGCCACTGCTGCACAAAGCTCTCCCCGGAGCTTGCCAAGGTCAGACCCCAAACATCTCTGCCTTTCCTCCCCCTGCCCCTCGTGTGTCTCTCGGCACAGATGCTCCACTGTTCTGACAAGCTGGCTGTACATCACCCAGATAAAAGGCTCCGATTACCCCCACCCCCCGCCGCCTTCCTCCCTTTCTTAGAAGAGCTGTCACAGGTGAGATTCTGCAGGTTTCTGAAGGCAGGTGAATTACAGAGTCAAATGTGACTCCGGGGCAAGATTCCGGGGCTTGGAGGGGAAGGGACCAGGGCCTGTGTGGAGCTCCTCTTGGAAAGGTTTGAGAAAAGAATAAGAAGAATAAGAATAAGAAGACAACGCCCCAAGGAGTACAACTTAATAGCAGTTCTGGCTTCTGGACAGTGCTACGAAATCCCTTTTTGCCCAGTGAGTTATGCGTGCATTTAACTTCTGCTCTTAAAGAGTCGGTATCGATTCTCTCGCAGCATAAATAGAACGGCAATTTACACATACAGAGTTATGCATGCATTTAACAGGTTGGGAAAGTTTCAAACTGATCTAGGGATATTTGTGGAATGTGTGTAGTTGGGGTGTTTCTTTGGCGGGTGTGTGTGTGTATGTGTCTCCAAGTTCTTCACCGTCGGAGACAGTATGTGTGCCTCTGTCTCCAACAGAAGGTGGGATAGAAATTCAATAAGATGAATAAAATAAAATATATTGACATATTTTGAAGTAGTGATATCTGATTTTAGGGCCATCGGTATGTGTATACAGTGGTACCTCGGATTACATATGCTTCAGGTTACATATGCTTCAGGTTACAGACTCCGCTAACCCAGAAATAGTACCTCGGGTTAAGAACTTTGCTTCAGGATGAGAACAGAAATTGTGTGGCGGCAGCAGGAGGCCCCTGTGGTGCTTCAGGTTAAGAACAGTTTCAGGTTAAGAACGGACCTCCAGAACGAATTAAGTACTTAAACCGAGGTACCACTGTATAGTGCATCTCTAACCAAAAGGACTCTCCTGGCATCTATCTGTCTATCACATTCATAGCTCATCTTTCCTTCAGAGAGCTGACATGCATATATCTCCTCCCCATTCTATCTTCAAAACAACCCTATTAGGCTGAGAATGAGTGACTGCCCCTGGTCACCCATTGAGTTTCATATCTGAGCATGGGAAAGGCTGTAGCTTACTGGCAGAACATCTGCTTTACATGCAGAAGATCCCAGTTTTGATCTCCAGCATCTCCAGGGAGAGACCTCTGCCTGAAACCCTGGAGAGCCTCTGCCAGTCAATGTAGACAATAATGAGCAAGATGGGCTCAGTTTTAAAGCAGCTTCCAATGTTCCTGTGATTTGGTCTCCCAGGTCCTAGCCTGATTCTCTAGCATAGCAGAAGGTGGAGTAGAACCTAAGACGGAGTGGGCAAGCTCAGGACCAGGAGCTGGACGTGGTCCTCCAGGGCTCTCTACCTGACCCATGGCCCTCTCCCTAGACCACACCTCCTCCCAGGGCACTCCCTCTTTTCCAAGGCCACTCCCAGCAATTGTGATGGTCTGCCCCCTCTCCAAGTGCTGCTGTGGTCCAGAGCAGAGGTCCCAGCAGGTATCTCCATTGACCATGGATTTCAGCAGGTGTCTCCATCAATCACAGACTCTAGCAGCTGCCCAAGGATGTTGTGTGTTGGCTCCGGGCCTGGTTGTTGCAAATGTGAAACACTGGGATGTGTGTTTTTCCAGTTCTTTCTGATCTCTGCTCCTCATGTTATGGAGATCTGCAACTCTGTGTTGTTGTTGTTTTAGATTCGGGGTGGAGGCTCCCGCCCAAACTCTCCGGTGGTGACGCTCAGAAGGGGCATCTGTTTTCGGACTGGTGAGGCAGGGCCCCACAGAAAGGCCTGTCCCTGACCCCCTCTGCCCTGCCTTGTTCTGATCTTTATTGGGCCGTCTGCTGGGGAGCATCAAAGGTAAGAGGGGCCGGCGATTTGTCCTACGACAGCTCTATAAAAAATATAATTGCCCAGTAACCTTTCTGTCTGCGAAATAAACCATCTTCCTGTTTCTTCTCTCATAAAGGCTAATCGACAAGGCCATTTCGCCGGCTTATTTAGGATTATAAACCCGGAGAGGGTGACCTTAGCCTTAAACTCTCTACCTCTCTCCGGGAAAGCGAGATAGGCAGAGAAATCTTGCTCTGCTTTTTTGCAAGCTTGCTGTAAGAGGCAACATGGCTGATAGCAACAGGAAGGCCCATAATCTGCTGCTCTCTCTTCCAGCACCAACAGGAAACAGAAAACAGCTTTGGGAATTTGGGGCCACAGAAAACCAACCCTGCTGAGTTCTGCTGAAGTCCACCTCTGCGGGTTTTGTTAGAGATGCACATATTTCCACCTTTCCTAATAATGATGGTCATGTTCTTCCTCCTCTGTCAGGAGCAATATGGCTCTGAATATGTGTTGCTGCAAATCACAAGCGGGGAGAGTTGCTGTAGCACTCAGGTTAAACTATGGAACTCACTGCCACAGGACGCAGTGATGGCCACCAACTTGGATGCCTTTAAAAGTGGATTGGACAAATTCAGGGAACAGAGGGCTATTGATGGCTACCAGCCATAATGGCAATGCTTTGCCTCCATGGCTGTAGGCTGCAATGCTTCTGAATAATAATAATAATAATAATAATAATATTTATTTATTTATTTATTTATTTATTTATTTATTTATACATACCCCACCCTCCCTGGCCAGAGCTGGGCTCAGGGTGGCTAACGCCAGTAAAATTACAATTAAAAAATAAAATAAAAAAATAAACCAATTTAAAATACAGGTTAAAATATAATTTAAAATGCAGCCTCCTTTTAATAGTAGCCCATAGATAAAAACCATAAGGGGAGGGGAACATAAGGGTCAGACTGAGTCCAAACCAAAGGCCAGGCGGAACAGCTCTGTCTTGCAGGCCCTGCGGAAAGATGTCAAGTCCCGCAGGGCCCTAGTCTCTTGTGACAGAGCGTTCCACCAAGTCGGGGCCAGTACTGAAAAGGCCCTGGCCCTAGTTGAGACCAATCTAACTACCTTGCGACTTGGGACCTCCAAGGTGTTGTCATTTGTGGACCTTAAGGTCCTCCGCGGGGCATACCAGGAGAGGCGGTCCCGTAGGTACGTGGACCGCTAAATACCAGTTTTTGGAAACCACAAGCAAGGGAGTTCTCTTGGGCTTGGGTACCCACAGATGTCTGGCTACTTTGAAAACAGGATGCTGCATTAGATGGGGCTGATCCAGCTGGCTCTACTTAGGTTCTCATAACATAAGAATTCCGCTCTCACTCTCAGGTCCTGCTTGTGAGCTTTCCATAGGTACACCTGGTTGGGAAAGATGCTACAGTAGATGGGCCTTTGGTCTGATCCAGCAGGTGGGAGAAAAGGGTGGGAACAACAAAGAAACAGAATATAAATAAAACCCTGGAAAGACATTATCCCCTGGAAAGTTTCTTAGCAAAACCGCATCCAGAAATGCAAAACTGCATCCAGAAATCTGTACACAAGGAGAAATTCACACTAAAGTGCTGATGGATTTTTAGGACATTTTTTTAAAAAATTGCAAACTGATGTGGAAATGTGGAGAACAGGACTTAAAATTGGGGGAAAGATGAGAAGGAGAGAGAAAGTGAAATCGACAGATTTGCTCATGCTTAAGTGAGCACGTGCCCTTTCTTTATGCGGAGGTTCAATGTAACACACAAAGTGCTTTCCCCCCTGTGATCCAAGATGCTTTCAAAAGAAATGCGTTTATTAAGGCCCCCGATTCAGCAGCAAGGAATAATACTGAGAGAATACATGGGAGGGGGGGTGGCAGAGGACATGAGCAACCCTCTCTCCAGCCTTCTGAAGCAAGCGATGTTTATTTAAAACACTTGTCTCTTGAGACAGATGGGGGAAAATAATTAAACCTTCTATTAAACGCTCTTCAGACTGCCAGGGACTCAATTAACATGACCACTAAAAACTTCACCAGAAAAAAAGAGGGACGAGCACAAATTGTGCAAGTCAGGAAGCCACTTAAGGAGGTGTTTGGACGGCAGACCAGACCTTTATTTTATATTTTGCTGAAGGCTCTGTTGTTGTTGTTGTTTAAATGACAAGACAATGAGCTGAAAGGAGCCAGTTTTCCCCCCTTTTAGCAATGAGCCCAGGATTAGATTTAAGAACATATGAAGAGCCTTCTGGATCAGGCAAATGGCCCATCTAGACCCGCATCCTGTTCTCACAGTGGCCAACCAGATCCACAAGCAGGATTCGATCACAAGAGCCCTCTTTCCTTCTGTGGTTTCCACCAACTGGGATTCAGAAGTATTCCTGCCTCTGACTGTGGAGGCAGAATGCAGTCGTACCTTGGTTCTCAAACGCCTTGTGACTCAAACGTTTTGGCTCCTGACGCCTCAAACCCGGAAGTGAGTGTTCCTGTTTGTGAATGTTTTTTGGAAGCCAAAAACTGGGAGTGGCCACTGAGGCCATATAACACTGGTCTTGAAAGACCTACTTTGACTCCCAGTACGTTTTCGAGCACAATTCAAAGTGTTGGTGCTGACCTTTAAAGCCCTAAACGGCCTCGGTCCAGTATACCTGAAGGAGCGTCTCACCCCCATCGTTCTGCCCAGACACTGAGGTCCAGTGCTGAGGGCCTTTTGGTGGTTCCCTCACTGCGAGAAGCCAAGTTACAGGGAACCAGGCAGAGGGCCTTCTCGGTAGTGGCACCCGCCCTGTGGAACGCCCTCCCACCAGATGTTAAAGAGAAAAACAACTACCAGACTTTTAGAAGACATCTGAAGGCAGCCCTGTTTAGGGAAGCTTTTAATGTTTGATGTATTACGGTATTTTAATATTTTGTTGGAAGCCGCCCAGAGTGGCTGGGGAAGCCCAGCCAGATGGGCGGGGTATAAATAATAAATTATTATTAATCGGAAGCTGCGCCTTGGTTTTCGAACATTTTCAGAAGTCGAGCAGACTTCCGGATTCTGTTCGAGAACCAAGATACAACTGTATAGCCATTGTGCCTAGTAGCCAATGATAGCCGTCTCCTCCATGAATTTGTCTAATTTTCTTTTAAAGCCATCCTAGTTGGTGGCCATCATCACTGTCTCCTGTGGGTGGGAGTTCCAAAGTTTAATTCTGCACTGCATGAAGAAGTCCTTTCCTTCAACTGTCCTGAATCTTCCAACATACAGTGTCATTGGATGTTCAAAAGCTGTATTGTTAGGAGAGCATGCTCATGTGATCGAATCCTGCTTGCTGGTTGCCTACAGACATCTAGTTGGCCACTGTGAGAACAGGATGCTGGAATCAATGGGCCATTGGCCTGATCCTGGAGGCTCTTTTTACGTTCTTATCACCAAATTAGCTGTTATGTACTGAAGTTCTCACCCTGGGCCAGCAGGGGGATCTGTAGATAGTTATGCAAATAAGGGATCGAAAGTGACGTTCAGTGATTGGATAGTTTTAGAAAGTTGTTACAGTTACGTTGCACTGGAGCTCTACATAAGCAGGCTGACTGAACCCTTCAGTTCAGTTCTGGCCTGTGAATAAACAAGAGCTGTTTGAAGAATGGCTGTGTCGTCTGATATGTTCACCCACAACCTTACATTAGCAACAATAACACATTCATCTCAGCGTTTCCAACTTGTTCAATGGAAGGTGGTGCGTTTCAAAATAGCTCGAGTGTTTTCATTGATCCAGAATTTTTTAACAGGAGCTTCGTGCTGTTTGCTTTTTGCTCCCTTACTGAACACTGCCAGCTTCTGGTTTGTTTCCAGGGTCTGTTTAAAATGCTGGTTAGGACTTTCAGGGCCTTAATGGATGAGACCAAGGATGCTTATACGAACAAGGTTTCTTGCCTGACATTCATCAGTGCTGATGTCAGGGCAGGGTACAACACAGAATTAGTTACACCATAGAATGTATACCTAGCAGCAACAACAACAACACAATAGCCAGTAGGATGCCAGCAGGACTTTGTTCTATGTGTGTCTCCATCCCATATGCAAAAGAGGAGAGGGATTTGCATAAGATTGGGGTCAATTAAAAAAACTACTGGAACAAAAGACATTTGGTGGAAACTAAAGACGCTATGCCCATGGCTGAGGATAATTGTTTGAACCTTTCCAATGGATATGGGGGTGGGGGGCGGGAAGGGAGGGAAAGGAAAAAATTATATGGGAAATTTAAAAATTGGAAGGAGATAATATAATGTATGTAAAAATCCTGAACTCGAATAAAACTGGGGAAAAAAAGATTGGGATCAATTTATGAAAAAGTGGAAGCCTTATTTTGGATTATTTGGGGGGGGAAATACCATTTGGGGGGGGAAATATTTGGGGGGGGAAATTGTCGGTAGGATTTGAAATTTGAGCAACAGGAAGAAATGATATATATGAAATAGAGGGGTATATATATTAGATGAAATGTGTGATGTAATAGAGGGATATGTATTTCCTGCATTGCAGGGGGTTGGACTAGATGCCCCTTGGGTCCCTTCCAACTCTTAAGATTCTATGATTCTGTTATGTGAAATGTGCGATATTTAAGCAGTATGCAAAAGGGATGGGTTTAAAAAACAGCAAGCAAGGGAAGGCGGAAAGCTGAATTGTAAGAGAGATGTATAACAAATTTGAAGTTTGAAATTAATTTGTTAGGTTAATAAAGTCTTTTTTTAAAAAAGGATTGGGACCAGTGGAGGGTGCTCATTTTGATTGGCTGAAGGCAAGGAGCCCAACAGTAGGTGGCGCCAGAGCCAATGGCAGGTGGAGCTAACGAAATTTACCTCTGCCACCATCTTCCTCCATGCTGAATTCTACAAGGGCAACACTGAGACTCAGGAGGAGGAAGCTGACAGGCGAGGCCACCCCTTGGACTGGGGGGAGGTAGAAAGGCATGGAAGGTGGGGGCTGGCGAAAGGCAGGCTGGGGCTGGCAGGGTAGCGCCCTGCTTGCTCTAGTGGACCAGCCTCGAATGAAAACTGGCATAGACTTTGCATCATGGTCAAATTTGCATCCTCTTTTGCAGTGAGGTGCCCACCCCCCGGAAAATAAATCAGGAAGCACATGCAAGTTGTAAGATCTCTTACAGACAGCATGCAGCACTGTTCTCATAACTGCATTTCAATATAGAAAATAGCTTTTCATTTTTGGGCAAATATCATTCTTATGGCAGTGGTTCCATACATAAATAAATTTCTATATTGTTTTGGTAACTCTGATCCCCTAATTCCCAAGAGAAAAGCTGTCTGGTGGTTTTTGTTTTTATAAATGTTAACTTAAACATCTTTTTCAATTCATTATATATCATTTCCCAGTAAACTTTAAACTTACTACGAGACCACCACATATGGAGAAAGGTACCTTCTTTCCCTGGCACGGTGTTTCAGAGGACGGGGGTCAAAAGAGATTAAAGATTTACAACAGCCAAGGTTCAGAAGCCCATGCTTGCATAAAGTCAAGATGGAATTGCTAAGCGCTGTAAAGGTAAAGGTAAAGGTACCCCTGCCCGTACAGGCCAGTCTTGACAGACTCTGGGGTTGGTGCGCCCATCTCACTCAACAGGCCGGGGGCCAGCGCTGTCCGGAGACACTTCCGGGTCACGTGGCCAGCGTGACATCGCTGCTCTGGCGAGCTAGAGCCGCACACGGAAACGCCGTTTACCTTCCCGCTAGAAAGCGGTCCCTATTTATCTACTTGCACCCGGGGGTGCTTTCGAACTGCTAGGTTGGCAGGCGCTGGGACCGAGCAACGGGAGCGCACCCCGCCGCGGGGATTCGAACCGCTGACCTTTCGATCGGCAAGCCCTAGGAGCTGAGGCTTTTACCCACAGCGCCACCCGCGTCCCTAAGCGCTGTACTCTAATACAATTTGTTGCGGTTATTTATTTATGCCTTGCAATGACTTCAGCAAGTTTTCCAGAACAGCTCCATCAATCATCTTTTTATTTTCTTTTGGAGCAAAAAAAACCCCAATTAGAGCCCTTGATATGCATATATCCATTTAAGAAATTAAACCAGCAGCAACCACTGACTCCCAAGGATCGCACTATCCCCTACCCCCAGTGTCGGATTTAGATATAAACTAAACAAGCTATAGCTCTTGGGGCCCCCCAAAAAAATTAAAGGAAAAAACAACCATGTATGTACATTTCCAAAATATAAGATAAAAATCAAATCAAATCAAACCTACATGCAGCAAGTGTTTTGTGTTGTGTAGGCTCCTATGATGTAAGTAATGGGCCCCGCCTGCTAGCCTGCTCCCTAAAATATCACTGGTTTGCTCATTTCTATATACAGTGGTACCTTGGTTCTCAAACTTAATCCATTCCGGAAGTCTGTTCCAAAACCAAAGCCTTCCAAAACCAAGGCACACTTTCCCATAGAAAGTAATGCAAAACGGATTAATCCGTTCCAGATTAATTTCAGTTCAACAGTTACTTTGATAAAATACATTTTTTGTTATGTGAAAATGGCATTAGATATCTATTAGGTCCATAAATTACCATATAGCACATATTCAACACAAAAACAGTGACAATTTGTTGTTGACAAAGGACAGCTGGGCATATAAAGGGCCCCATTACCTTCCGTAGTTTAGGGCCTCATCAAACCTAAATCCGGCCCTGTCTACCCCCATGAGTGAGAAAAACAATCGGTTGCTTGCTTGTTACTGCTGCAGTCAAATTAGGCACCCCTCCATTGTTTTCCCACAGCAACCCACAAAAAGAATAATGAGACTGGACTACACTGCAGGCTTGTCGCACACTGCTTTCTCTTAGCTGCCAATCAAGCAGTATTAGTATAGCAACGCTGGGCTACTCTGGAAGGCTGACATTACCAATGCTTTCTCAATGATGAAATTAGAGATGGGGTTGAGAAGGAATTCCATTTCCATGGGATTTTAGAAATGTTGAATTGGGAGGAACCCTCCCCCCTGCAGGGCCATCTCGACTGACCCCCCCCCCCCGCAATGCTGGAATCACAGTGGAAGAATCCCTGACAGATGACCATCCAGCTTCTGTTCAAAAATATTCAAGGAAAAAGAGTTGTCCGAGGTCATCTGTTACCTTTAAAGGCAAACCTCTGTTATTTGCACTTTGGGACATGCCAAGGCAGGTTTTGAATAAACACTCACAAACTCTTTATTGACAATAATCAGTCAGATAATTTAAGGATTTATACAACTTTGTAACATGCAGAGAATAGCATTTACAGACCAAAACCAAAGATTGGAACTGAGGGAAGGTGGGGTGTGGGCGGGTGAGGTCTGTATGGGAGGGTGGGGGGAGGGAGGAAAATGGGGGGGGGGAACCCCCAAGGATGACATGTTTTTGGATAATATGTTTTGTTTACATTTCTAATTAAAATAAATAAATAAATAAATAAAAAATATGCACTTTGGGAAAGGATATGGGAATCAAACTCCAGGCATCCTTCAGTATTCACACTTCTCTGCATTTTGCAAGTAATGCATAGAAAAATGCATGTAAATGCACGTTATGAGTGAAAATAGCAGAAACAACTGCATCGTATCAGGGGGAATTCCTTTGCAAAGGCGTATAATTGCATGCAAACATGTATATATATATGTCAGGAGGAACCTGTACTAAAATGCTGGTGAATTTTCATGAGGACTTTAAAATAAATAAATCGCATATTGTTGGGGAAATGTGGAGATCTGAATTTAATATTAGAAAAAAAAATGAGAGAGAAACCGAAATGGACATGTTAATCTCTCCCTACTTGCAATATTGATATAAAAGGATGAATTTGGTTTGCATTAACACAGCGTTTATTTATTGCACATCCTCAGGATATAATACTCGCTGCATGAAATTAATGCAAAGTTAGAAAGAACCTGAACTCCAGATTTTTTGGCTGGACATGCCAAAACTCAGTCACAGCTACATTAACACCCTAGATTTCTAAGCAGTTTCTTCTGGGCAAGAATCACTACCAGAAAAGTTTCAGGTCATTGTTAGTCACCGTTTTTAAAAAGTTATTTGAACACCATTTGTTTTTCTGAAATATAGATGCTTGAACGTTTCGCCCAACATTTAAGACAAAACGCTGAAGTGAAACCACAACACTTCTCTTGATCTTTTCATCAGACATGATTCCAAAAGAGTTCACCAAAGTCTGTGCTTTATTACTAAGAGCACTTTGAAATATCATTGCTGCTAAGGATATTAGAATACTTATTTAAGATTAGCTATAGTTCCTTTGTATTACATTTGCCTTTGTTCTGCCTTCTTTCAAAATAACTTTTTATTGGATTTTCAAACATGATAAATGTGTAACATAACATCATAACAAACAGATATCAGGTAGTACATTAACATGAACAATTCTTCTCAATCCACAAAAATCATCCACATGTCCAGCACATCATTTGCCGGGGACAGAGCAAAAGTCATTTTATTCAACACATATAATCATTCCCATGGAAGAATATAGTAAAAGTGGTGCCGTTCAGGACAGCCGTATCTGCATAGACACTTTGGAGAGCTTATTTTAAGACCAGTTCTGTTTGAATCTTGAATAAGCAGCCACTGTATTGCACAAAAAATTTCATTCGGTTCCCCACTGTCCCCTTTAATAACTTTTAAGTTAGGCATTACATTGCCTTTATTTTGTCATTTAATTTTAAGAAAGCCATTGCTCCAAGTCTGGGGAGACTTAACAAATATGCATGCGCTCTCTCTCTCTCTCTCTCTCTCTCTCTCTCTCTCTCTCTCTCTCCTTTCCTGTTACCTCTTCTTTTCAAAAATAAGTAATCTATCAAGAAGTATTATTAACAGCTCTGAAACTCCTGTTGGGTGCAGTTGCTCCTTCTAATTATAAGCAAAGGCTCTGCCCCCCCTCCTCGCCACTGCTATATCCCCCCAGGCAGCGCTGTGGTGGGGCACAATCACCGTTTTATTAGTTGTGATATACTGTGGCTAATTCCCTTAATCTGGACCTTGCTTTCCTATAAAGCCCAGACCTCACGTATTCGGTTTCTCTGATCAAAGCACAACTGGTGTGGGGCACAGCAATCGGCACTAAACAGGGGAACTGGGGAAAGCTTGTAAAAAGAAAGCCCCCCCTCTCCCCACCAAACCAAACACGCACGCCCCTCGCCGGACGGCGCAATCAGTCGGGGGAACAATCACGTGTGAAATATGGCTGGCTCCTTCAAGTGCTAGCCCCGGGATTTACTGCAGCGTATTAATCGGCTGTGCTTAATGCATTGACCTTTCACCCCCCGCAATTCGGTAGATGGCGCTTGAAGAGTCAGGAGCTAATACAATAGATTAGGAACAGAAAGGGCCCACCTTGGCTGGTGGTGTGGCGGTGGGGGGGGGGGGGGAGAGGGAGCACGCCCAGTACAGGCCTGCAAGCGAAAGGTTCGCAATGGCAACTCTCTCCCAAACTTTTGCAGACCCCTTTTCCCCCCAGGGACAGTCCCGGATTTACAGAAGCTGTCCCGGTTTCTGATTTGATTCCGAAATGTCCCACTTTTCCTTAGGGTGTCCCTATTTTCACTGGAGAAATGTTGGAGGGGATGCCGTTCGGCGCTGTTTGTTTGCAGTAGAACACTGCTTTAATACATGGAAATATAATTTCAGTTGAGGCTAGCCACAAAAGCAGCTACGGGCCGGGCGCTCATTCCCAAATCCATCATGTTCTGCCTCTGCCTCAATGGTCCTATTGGCTGAACAGAGGTTCACAGAGGTTGTCAGCAGGATCACGGCTCACTTTTAATTCACAGATTGCTTTGCCTTTGTTATATCACCAATGCACCGAGCAATTAGAAAACTTGTTGTAGCTGTGTCTTCAGAATTAATGTTGTTATCTACCACACGTTTTGAAAAGTCCCTTCTTTGCTAGGCATTTGGATATTGCTTAAGTAACCACATTTTGCATGATGGTTCCTGAGATCAAGGAGCGAGTTTCTGCCTGTGTTTGGATACAATTGGACACCACTGAATCAAGATGGCCGACCGAACTTTTCAAAACCGCATTGGTTTTAACCAGTAAATTCAAAACTGCACCGGCATTTTGGTTTCTTACAATTCCTGAGCAATGCTGGCTATGAGGCTGTTAATAATAATTATCATCTATTGTTTGAGTCACCAGGTTCATGATGCCAGGCTGGGTTACAAATCAACAAGAAGAGCAAATCTGATTGAAGCAATAGACTCCAGGGAAGGCATAGAACCTCTCTATTTTGCAATGGTCAGCCTCCACCTGGAGTCCTGTGCCCAGTTCTGGGCACCCTAGTTTGTGAAGGATATTGATAAGCTGGAACTTGTGCAAAAGAGGGTGACCAAGATGATCAAAGGTTTTGACTTCAATAAAGAATGGGAATTTTAAAATAATTTATCTTGGAGACCACTGTAAGCAGGTGGAAACATTAGCAGGATTGCAGTAACACTTGTAATGTAGCAAGTACTATGGAGACCATGAAGTTATATAAAATACAGATTATTGGAAATGATGAAAAGCTTCAATATAAGGACCCATGGAGGGGAGGTGTGAAGTCTAGAGATTCGGAGGAATCTGTAAATGTGAATGTGAATGGTAGTATTGTTATAATTATATACATGTAAAATCAAATAAAAACTATTTCAAAAGAAAGAAAAATGATCAAAGGCTTTGGAAACCCAGCCTTATGAAGAAGGGTTGAGGGAGTTGCGTGTGTTTAGCCTGGAGAAGAGAAGACAGAGGTGATACAATGGCCACCTTCAAATATCTAAAGGATTGTCACATGAAAGATGGAGCAAGTTTCCTTTCTGCTGCTCCAGAGGGTAGGACTCAGACCAACAGATTCAAATGACAAGAACGTGAGTTGTAGTCCCATCAGTGTTTGGAGGTCCACAGATTCACCAGCCCTGACCTGGAGGTTCTCCTATACACCCCTCATTGAGATTAGTGGGACTGTGCCCTTGCTGGCATCTGGTTCCTCCCAATGAGGAGAACAGACCATTCCTGTTGTGAATGAACAGGAAGGAGCTGGAATTTTGGATTCACCACCTTGGCTGTCCATATTCCGGGGATGCTTACCATTCTAGGCAACTCCAGGTGATCTGGGAGTGACCTAAGAGCCATCTCCATTCAGTCGAAGCCTGGACCTGCCCCAATCAGCCCGATTCGCTTTGGAATCTGGGGCTTCACCCAAATCTGGTGCACTACCCTCCAAAATTACCTTTAGGCCAGCCAGCCTAGATCACCGTTCTTTTCCACCCCGGTGGGTTGCCGACCTGCCTGTGTATCTGACATCAGCTTCTTGGTATGCCCAGTAATATAACACCCTTGTGACACTCGACGCTCGGGGCCCGCGCTGTTTTATGACTCTGCTTCCACTCTCTCTGGTTTATATCGGATTGTGTTTTTCATAGACAGGCAATAAAGAGAGGAGGAGGAGGGGTGAGGGGAGCCAGGATTTATAGTCTGCTACACTCAATTTTCCTGGGCTCCTTCTCTGTCATTCTGACTGAGCTCCTGGTGCCCTTTGGGCAAGCAGGATGTGGTGTAGGCCAAGAATTTAGTTTGCCCCTGTTTCTTCGGCACTTGTGAAGGCAGAAGGGTGACTTTAAAGGGGACTGGCTTACTCATCACCCTCGAAGAGGACACAGGTTTGCATGGGATGCGTGTCTGCTTCATTTTAGACTTCTTTCCCCACCCATAAGAACAGAGCCTGTTGGGTCAGGCCAATGGCCTGTCTTGTCCAGCATCTTGTTCCCACAGTGTCCAGCCACAAACAAGATTTTATCTTACTTTTGAGGCTTCTGACGGGTATTTTACAAGTGTCTTTTCCTTCATCCTACAAATTGTCTAGCCAGCGGCTTGAGTTCTGTAGTCTTTCCAAGATTCTGTGCTTCAATCAAGGCCTAGGATAAAAGAAAGTACTTCTCCACGCAGCACATCGTTAACCTACGGAACTCACTCCCACAGGAGGCAGGAATGTCCACTGACCTGTAGGGCCTTAAAAGAGGGTTGGGCAAATTCAAGGCTTTCAATGACTACTAGCCGCAGTGGCTATGGTCTGCTTTCACAAACAGAGGTAGCAATGCTTCTGAATGCCAGTTACTGGAAACCACAGGAGGTGGGTCTTGTGTTCGAATTCTGCGGGTTTCCCACAGGCATCTGGTTGGCTGCTGTGAGAATGGGATGTGGGACTAGATGGCCCACGGGCCTCATCCTGCAGGGCTCTTCTTATGTTCTTAGGAGAAGATGTCATGAGATTAGTTCCCCCATGGAACTGTTTCACATCAGGAAGTGTGGATAGCTGGTGGGCGGGCAAAACAGGGTGATTTTGACCTTCAAAAAGGACAAGCAAAGAAAGATTCAAGCAGCCTCTAGGCCACTCATCATCCTTCTTCCTCAGCTTGAAGTCTATGATGCATCTAATGCCTTCTCCTCTTCAAAATAGAGGACAGGATCACAGAATTTTGGCGTCGTGCAGCTTGAGTTGGATTGGGAAATTTTTTTAATGCAGTGTACACTGAAAAGAGAATGTGCCTAATTTTACTTGGGCTTTTTTTTGACCCCTTGTGTCCCCTTTCTTGTGGGGCTGGAACTCTGGCTGACCTGGTTCTTTTTGTACAGATGTGTTTGTTCTTTAGGTTTTCCTTGATTGTGATTATTGTAGTGGGTTTTAGTATCTCTGTTGTGTTTGTAAGTCACTTCGAGTCATTTTTCTTTGGAGCAAAGCGACATGCACTTCCTGTAACAAGAAATAGCCATCCATCGAAATCGGCAGCGTCTTGAATTTTGCATTGAATTCCCCCACCGAATAATGTGCACGAAAATTGCATAGATTTGGGTAAAATGTTCATTAAAATGCCTATATTAGTGAATAATGACAGGCAAAACCGTTTCAGTGTTAGGTGGAATGTAAGGTGAAGGCAATGCGCAATTAAACAGAGGTGAATTTTCATGATGACTTGAAACTTAAAATGCACCAAGTGATATGGTAATGTAGAGAACTGAAGATTGGGAAGAAATTAGAAACTGGGTAAAGAACCCCCACAAAATTAACCAGTCCTCCTATTCCTACATTTGAGCAGGGCCGGATTTAGGTTTGATGAGTTACTGAAGTTACTGAAGGTAATGGGGCCCTTTATATGTCCAGCTGTCCTTTGTCAACAACAAATTGTCACTTTTTTGTGTTGAATATATGCTATATCGTAATTTATGGACCTAATAGGTATCCAAAGCCATTTGCACATAACAAAATATGTATTTTATCAAAGTAATTGTTGAACTGAAATTAATCTGGAACGGATTAATCCATTTTGCATTACTTTCTATGGGAAAGAGCGCCTTGGTTTTGAAAGGCTTTGGTTTTGAAACAGACTTCCGGAATGGATTACGTTTGAGAACCAAGGTACCACTGTATATAGAAATGAGCAAACCAGTGATATTTTAGGGAGCAGGCTAGCAGGCGGGGCCCATTACTTACATCATAGGAGCCTACACAACACAAAACACTGTTGCTGCGTGTAGGTTTTATTTCATTTGTTTTTTATCTTATATTTTTGAAATGTACATCCAGTTTTTTCCCCTTTAAATTTTTTTGGGGGCCCCCAAGAGAGTGGGGCCCTAAACTATAGCTTGTTTAGCTTATACGTAAATCCGGCACTGCATTTGAGCCTTGGAGAACATGTGTACCCATAGCCCCAGACAGATGTCATTAAGGTGGACCTTGATTTGAGAGAAAGCAGAATGGAGGAGTGGGAGGAGGAGGAGGAGAATGTGTCTTTTTGCAAAAGGCTGAAGTGTGTGTGGAGGAGCAGCATCAAGGAGGAGAGGAAGGGAGATCTGTGCACTGTTGGCTCCAGAGCAGAACTGCCCACAGCCAGCCATGCAGCTGAAGAATGCAGGCTAATTTTAGTGACAATAGGCTGATCTGCAGGACACAGCTGAGAACCCACTGCTGAAAATTCATTTTTTAAAAAATAGTTTTTGTTTGGTTTTACAAATTAACGCTCACATTTGAAATTACAAACAATAAGAAACGCACGAGATCCTTCCGGATCTCTAGCCTTCCCTTCTTCCCACCGTGGTTTCTTTACTTTGTTCAGGGAAGTTTTTAATATTTAACGCTGTACTGTTTTTAACACTTGATTGGGAGCCGCCCAGAGTGGCTGGGGAAACTCAGCTAGATGGGCAGGGTATAAATAATAAATTATTATTATTATTATTATTATTATTATTATTATTTACTTAACTTTTTCAGCTGCATACTATGTCACTCGAATTTTCCAGTTCTCCGTTGTATCCAAAGTCTTTGTTACATTACAAGAGTTATTTAAGACCTGCTAAAGAGTTCGACTGTTTACGGCGGTCTCTCAAATATAATATAAAATCTCCCCATTCTTTGCTGAAGTCCTTGTCCTCCTGATTTCTGATTTTCCCGGTCATTTTTGCCATCTCTCCATAGTCCAGCATTTCCACTCTGGTAGGAACCTTATCGTCTTTCCAGCTCCTTGCTGCTGTCATTGCACACATAAACAGTCTTTTCTGCTCCTTCGGTATTTCTGAACCTACTAATAAAAAGGCTTCAGGTTTTTTAACAAACGTTATTTTAAACATTTTCCTCAATTCATTATATATATCATTTCCCAGAATTCTTTTATTACTTTACAATTCCACATGTGATAAAAGATGCCTTCCTTTTCTTTACATTTCCAGCAGATATTTGAGCTTGTCCTGTACATTTTTGCTAATTTACTAAGAGTTAAATACCAACAATGCATCATTTTCATACAAACTGCTGAAAATTCATGGCTCGTCCAAGACGAGAGGGAGGACACTGAAAACTTGTCTGCTTTCGGCCCTCTCCACCTCCTGCCCCCGGTGCAATAGGACCTATGGGGTATAACTACACTGGGGGATTATTAGGCAGGGATCTGAGGCACGGGTCTTTTATATTGGACCACAGATCGCCTGCATCTTCCTTCCCTTTTTACCAAGGAATTACTTGGAAGATTCAGGGCAGAGAAAGGAAAGTACTTCTCCACTCAGGATGGAGTTAAACTATGGAACTCACTCGCACAAGAGGCAGTAAGGGCCACCAATGAAGATGGCTTTAAAAGATGATTAGACAAATTCTTAGAGAAGGTTATTGATGGCTACTTGCCATTATAGCTATGCTCTGTCTCCACACCTGAAGGCAGCATTGCTTTCTGAAGACCAGTTGCTGGAAACCACAGAAAGTGGAGAGATGCTCTGATGTGTGAATCCTTCTTGCAAGTTTTCCACAGGCATCTGGTCAGACACTGTGAGAACAGGATGCTGGACTAGACAGGCCATTGGCCTGATCCTGCAGGGCTCTTATTGTGTTCTGATTTCCTTACGACACCTTGGTTTTGCAGGGTGTCCTTTCTACCTGAATTTTTGGCTCTGGATCAAACCAGAAAACGAATGCATACACAGAAGCGATCAGGTGCAACAGGGAACAACAGGAAATGGTATCTCTCTGTCTGTGTGCCCTGCCCTATCCTACTCCGCAGGGTTCTCCTTATGAGTTTCAATGTTTCACAATGGAGAGGCTCGATGCACTAGCTGAAACACATTGCATAGCAGATGGCGCAATATATTGCACCAGGAAGTTGCTGGCAGCTTGCTTACGCATCCTCTCATGCAGCAATGCTCAGGGAGTGCAGAAACATTTTGCCAGAGGAGGAAGTGTACCTCTAAGTGGCTTTAACTTAGCTCTACACAGGGGGGGGGGGAACAAACCTAGGTGCTTGCCCCTACATTTTGTAGATCCCGCTCCATTGCTCCCTCGCTCTCCCCGCAGCATACCTGATACGCTTCAGGGTGACCTCACCCAAAACGTTTCTGTTGGAGTCATGAAAATTAAAACTGGATCGTTTCCCTCCTCCTCCGGCTCTCCTATACCTGCCCATTAACCCAAGTGATTTAAGGCGTCCTCGAAGGTTATATCAAATAAAGTGTATTTCAGGAGCTCCACACTCCTGGACATATGGAAGAGGTTATTTATTCTAAAGAGGTATCCAACAGCAATGATGTCATGGGAGATGCTGGAAAAGCCATACTGCCATGGTTTAGCAGGGCACCAAATCATGGCGTACCTTGGCCCAAGACGGCACCCCCTGATTTATAGAGTGCTGGGACATAATCTGTGTGGCTATATCACTTTTTAAAATATGTATAAATCTTTATAAGCATCCCTCCCCCCTCCCAGGAAAACAGTTTGCATCCTTTCCCTTCTTCCTTTCAAGCTCTGTTGACAGGCCCCTTTTGCTGTTTCCCTGGCCCTGACCCTCAACGGGCAGCGACTGTGCCCACGGTTAATAAAGTCGGGACTCAATTCAAGGTGAAAACGTAATTCTGTTATTCCAGCCCTGCTCGCAAGCAACTTCATATTTACAAAAGTTGGGTGCCACTCCCGCTCTCTGCCGAGCAATAACAAGGTCTCAGGGGGTTCCAAGCACTCGCCCAGCATCCGTGGTCCTTTGGAGAATTGAGACACAGTTGGAGACTGCCGTAGCTTTAAGAAAATATGGTTCATTCACCTATTTACACTTTCAGTCTTCATGGAGGGAGTCCAGGTCTTACGGCATGGTCATTTCGAGAGGGTCTTGTCCTTCCCAGCAGTGCAGCCCTTGAGTCCGAGGCATGGGCAGGCAAACTAAGGTCCAGGGCACAGATGTGGCCCAATCGCCTTCTAAATTCGGCCTGCGGACAGTCTGGGAATCAGCATGTTTTTACATGAGTAGAATGTGTCCTTTTATTCAAAATGCATCTCTGGGTTATTTGTGGGGCATAAGAATTCATTCATCCCCCCCAAAAAAATATATTCCGGCCCCCCACAAGGTCTGAGGGACAGCAGTGGACCTGCTGAAAAAGTTTGCTGACCCCTGGTCCAAGGCATCTCTCCAAGCTAATCCATACAAGAGGAATCCCAGTCTTTTTTCACCTTTCTTCTTCCAAGAACATCCTGCTCTATTTAACTCTATTTGAAAATGGCTACCACACCTGGTTACCTAGGAGATCCTTTCTCCACCTTCATTGGAGTTAACATTAGGTAGGCTGACATTTGATCTTTGGAGAGAAAATGATGGAGAAATCTCCTCCAAAGAGCGTTAGAGGAGAGATCTGCTGTTTCTTAGGAACGGGTGCAGCAGGGATCACATTTTCTAGATGTTTTGAGCTAGTGCTGTGGTCAGGTACCTGCCACTTTCACTTTGGCAATGTTAACCATTACTTAGACAAATGTGACACATGAATGTTTTAAGATGAAACAGAAAATCAATAGCAACCATACCAATAACACTTGTGAGACTCCCCCTTTCCTTACTCTGCTCCGTTGTTGAGTGAGAATGACTTGTTTCGCTTCCATACACAGCTTCCTGTTGTGACACAAATCCATGCATAGGACCACGTCAAGACTGCTTGTTTGCAGGGTGTTATCCAATTGCATGTGACCTGGTCCTGCAGGATCTTCTTATGTTCTTAAGGCAACTTCCTATGTTCATGATAGCTCAGTTGGTTAGAGCAGTGTTTCCCAACCTTGTGCCTCCAGCTGTTTTTGAACTGCAACTCCCATCATCCCTGACTAGCAAGACCAGTGGCAAGGGATGATGGGAATTGTAGTCCAAAAACAGCTGGAGGCACAAGGTTGGGAAACACTGGGTTAGAGCATGGTGCTGATAATGCCAGGGTTGCAGGTTCAATCCCCATATGGGACGGCTGCATATTCCTGGACTAGATGATCCCTTACAACTCTACAATTCTGTGAGTCTATTATTCCAACCTGAAAGACTTTAGGTTGGGCTCCTGGCCAAGTGGAGTCAGGGAACTCTTGAACACAGTACAGAAAGCTGGTCAAACTCAATGCTGACTGGGCCCTTCAGGCTCACCCTGTTGTTGAGACTTCTCTCTCTCTCTCTCTCTCTCTCTCTCTCTCTCTCTCTCTCTCTCTCCAGGCCCAACCCTCACAAAAGGCAATACCATATTTTTCCACGTATAACATGCCCCCTGCGTAAATTTGGGAGACTCCAAATTTAGAAAAAGGGGGAATATTGCCCAGAGTTCTTGAGCTTTTCTTAGGGGGGTTGCTGAAAATCGCTCACTTGACTGACCTACACTGTTAATTGCACGTATCGCAAAACCCACCTATCCTCTGTTCCCTCACCGGCAGAAGCCACCAATCGCCCACCCAATTGCCAAAACAACAGCCAATCAACACCAGCCCTTGACGCAGCCACCAATAACATGCCAAATCTCCGGCTCATTGCAACAACCAATCCCACGTCCCAATCCCAGACGCTTCAGGTTACAGACTCCGCTAACCCAGAAATAGTACCTTGGGTTAAGAACTTTGCTTCAGGATGACAACAGAAATCTCACGGCAGTGGCGCAGTGGCAGCAGGAGGACCCATTAGCTAAAGTGGTACCTCAGGTTAAGAACAGTTTCAGGTTAAGAATGGACCTCCGCAACGAATGAAATTCTTCACCCGAGATACCACTGTATAAGACAACCCCCAATTTTTAACATTACACATGGAACTTACTTACTTACCACCAGCACACAGTGTTCCTAGGCTGTTGATCAGAGCCACCATCTCTCCTGGATCCAGACCCTCGATCAACAATATTCTCTAAAACGTTTGATCATTTTGCTCCGAGACAGGTGGTGCCAACCTCTTATTGGGCCGAGAAAATGTCAAAGTCATTCCCAAAGCCATTTGTGCATGGGAAACATCCAAAATGGTCATTTAAAAAAATAGAATGAAAAGCCAAGCAGTTTCTTTTATATAGATGGTGCTGAAGCACATATTAGCACCAAAGCATTTATTTGCTTGTCTGCTAACTGACATGTGATGTCTAAAAGTAAAGTGATTATTGAGATAACAGGGGTCAATTGCTTATTAAAACGCTGGCGTGGGCAGTGGGCAGTGTTTGTTGAATGAATCTTGGCTAAAGAGTAGAATTTACTTGTTGCAATCGCACACAGAGAGATGCTTGTAGGTAAGAAAGCAATGAAAGTTGTTTATTGTAGGAAGTGCACAACTTGCATAGGAAAAGTTTTTCATTCTAGTTTGACCAGCTTGTCTAGATACGACCAAGGCAAGCATGCTTGCTCCTTTGTTCTCTCAGAGGATAGTTAAAGATGACCCCTCATCTTGAAGTCCGAGAAATACGAAGAGGATAAAGTTGCAAAACAGGATGCAACCTGAGACATATCCGTCTAAACAACAAGGAAACAGAAGTCGGCTGGTAGGTGAAAGATACAGGGATGGCCTGGGAATGTGGCTGTCCCTCACTCTACCTAACTTATCCCCATGTGGTGATAAGAGCCAGTGTGGTGTAGTGGTTAAGAGCGGTGGACTCGTAATCTGGGGAACCGGGTTCGCGTCTCCGCTCCTCCACATGCAGCTGCTGGGTGACCTTGATCTAGTCACACTTCTTTGAAGTCTCTCAGCCCCACTCACCTCACAGAGTGTTTGTTGTGGGGGAGGAAGGGAAAGGAGAATGTTAGCCGCTTTGAGACTCCTTTGGGTAGTGATAAAGCGGGATATCAAATCCAAACTCTTCTTCTTCTTCTTCCTCCATGCAAACCCCTCTTCTGCAAGCTGAGTTGCACCCAAACCTCTGGCAGTGATTCACGTTTCTTTTAGACTTGAGGTTTGGACTGAAACGTTTTCATCCGGGCCAGGAGGTGTTTCTGAAATTCTGGCTTCAGTCAATTTTTTTCAGCACAGAAGTTGCCCTTCAGTGGTCCTTCCTGGTGGAACCGGTTCCTCCAGACCTTGAGAAGTTTTTGATGGCAATCATTTGGCCGAAGAGAGCTGTCACTCTGCTGCTAGATGGTGGGAGAAAGAACACACCTCAACAGCTTTACTTGGAAAAATTGTCTGTGTGGGGAAGGAGTGAAATGCATGCAAATTTTCATTTTCATTAGGATGTGTGGCATATACAGATACCCTACAGAACGGGCAGCACGCCTTGTTGCTGCAAACCATGAAATCGACAAGGCTTCCCTCATAAAAAATAAAATAAAATTCAGCGGACTGTTCTGCTAAGCTGTCAGGCAAAGCAAAGTGAAAGTGACCTTTCTCTTATCAATTTCACCTGCCATCTCTTTCATACGAAGCCATTAGAGGGGTATAGGGTCTGTGTTGGCCTGCTTGACGTCAGTTTCAACAGTTGGGGGTCAAATTAAAGAGGGGAGGGAGGCAGAATTTATCATCTATAATATGAAACCCAAATAAGAGAGTGAGGCAATCTTATTTGAAGAATCAGGAGCGGGGTGGGGGTGGGGGGAAGCGGGCCCTTGATATATGGCCTGATACAGCTGAGGAAAATTAACGCTGCCATTTTTTGCTATTACTGTGCAGACAACCCAATGATCGAGAAGGCCAATTAGGGCGCTCTCTGTGGAAATCTAATTACCTCAGGCAAATGATCTCAGAAACCAGCATTGGGGGTGGGGGTGGGGGAGAGAAGGGAGAGTGTTAAACGGGGTTCCGTCTCCACGACACGAAATGTGTGTGGCTTGTGGATGGTTCCGGAACAGAGCAGAGCAGCTAAGGTGGGCATAGACACAAGGATAAAAGGACTTGCTCAAGGTTGAGGAAACAGACCGTGGCACAGATTGGAAACAGAGATAGTGACCGAAAGTGAAACTCCTTTCTTTCTTTTTTGGCAGCTTCAGAACCCTTAATAAACCAACGATGCTGAAGGTTTGGGAGATTCAGGCCAGAGGAATGAAAGAGCTTCTTTACACAGCACATAGTTAAACTTTGGAACGCTCTGCCACAGGAGGCAGTGACAGCCACCAACCTGAACAGCTTTTAAAGGGGGGTTAGACAAGGGATGCGGGTGGCGCTGTGGGTTAAACCACAGAGCCTAGGGCTTGCCAATCAGAAGGTCGCGGTTCGAATCCCCGCGACAGGGTGAGCTCCCGTTGCTCGGTCCCTGCTCCTGCCAACCTAACAGTTTGAAAGCACATCAAAGTGCAAGTAGATAAATAGGTACTGCTCCGGCAGGAAGGTAAACGGCGTTTCTCTGCGCTGCTCTGGTTCACGAGAAGCAGCTTAGTCATGCTGGCCACATGACCCGGAAGCTGTACGGCAGCTCCCTCGGCCAATAAAGCAAGATGGGTGCCGCAACCCCAGAGTCGGCCACGACTGGACCTACTGGTCAGGGGTCCCTTTACCTTTACCTAGACAAGGCTATCAGTGACTACTAACCCTAATGGCTATGTTCTGCCTCTCCACTGTTTGAGGTAGTCAGTCTGAGAATCGCAAGGGGTGTGTGTGTGGGCTCCCCGTCAGGGCATCTGGTTAGTCCCTGTGAGAACAGGTTGCTGGATTAGATGGGACTTTTGACCTGGTCAGCAGAAAAGCTCTTCTTATGTCCCCATCAAAAAAACCCAGCTACTCCTTTCACGCTTGAAACACTCACAGATGCTTGAGAAGGGAGTCTGAGGTTGATTCAGGTCCATGGTCTATCTTGTTGGAATCTGTGGGGCTACCAGTTCCCCATTGCTGCAACAGGACATCTCGAGAGTCACCAAAGGCACCTCAAGGTGACCCAAATCACTTTGGCTGGGGAAATACATTTGGCCTCACTAGAAATGCAGTGCTGCTGGTGGAGAGCACGGGTCTTAATTTGGGCCGAAATGTCACACATCATCTAGTCTACATTGAAAATATAACTTTATATTTCCATATGGGTCACGTTAAGGGAAAGTTATTGGTTTTTCTTTTCTTTCTTTAAGTTAAGGGGAAAAAAAGCAACCCCATTAGAGTGGGTCTGGAAAAGTTTAGCCAATTTACAGGCTATACATCTTAATCTCCCTGAATTACAGAAAGAAAGAAAGAAAGAAAGAAAGAAAGAAAGAAAGAAAGAAAGAAAGAAAGAAAGAAATTGACAAGGAGGAGTGAGTTCATAAATTCTGTAAGTACACTCTCTTACACAGGTTTACTCAGAGGTAACCCCCGTTGTGTTCAATGGGATTTCCTCCGACACTGGTTCTTAGCGGTCTAAGATCTTTATTGCAGTTCAGAATTTGGGTTTCTTATTTCTCTCCCTATATTTCTCAGGCTATGACAGGGGTGGGAAACCGAGTCCAGCCGGCTGGCAAGAGCCTTATCTTCCCCAACCTCTGTAGGCTGAGTCAATCGCCTGTCAATCACTCTGTCTCACCATGGTGTCAGGTGACCTGTTTTTGCCTACTGCTGTACCTCAGTCACTGCAGATGCCACCAATCACCTGATCATTTGATTCTTGGCATCTTACCTGCTCCTCTCTGTATGTCATATAT
The DNA here is from genome assembly GCA_034642415.1 of Podarcis siculus. Taxonomy (NCBI): domain Eukaryota; kingdom Metazoa; phylum Chordata; class Lepidosauria; order Squamata; family Lacertidae; genus Podarcis; species Podarcis siculus. The sequence goes on along the minus strand of JAXCMG010000019.1, from coordinate 16,577,081 downwards.
GACATCCAGTTTTGGGGCCTGGCTTGGCCCAAAAAGCCATGTAGTCCAAATAGGAAGGACTGGTTGGCTAGAGCTTCCCTGCTGCTGGGCTATGACAAGGTCAAAGGAATATTATTGCAACATTCGAAAGGTACCCTGTTCCAAGACAATGGTGCTGACATCTCTTTTTTGTACATTCATGTTTTCCTTCTAAAATTACATTCGCTTTTGCTGTTGGCCCTGCCTGCCACCAGCATGTGGCCCCTGAAAGGCAGCCCTTATTCCTTCTCAGTTTGCTTAGTGTCCTCAGCACCTGATGCTGAAATAGCTCAAGGTTGCCCTTGCACAAGATTAGTTAAATGTGCATCCCTTGGTAGACTTTACACTCGGCATTTAAGGGACTTTCCTTTGTTTGTGCAGCTCATTATGCCTGTTCTTTCTCTCTCTCTCTCTCTCTCTCTCTCTCTCTCTCTCTCTCTCTCTCTCCGGTTTTCAGATTAAAGTTTTACAATCACATATCCAACATACACCATAAAGACAAGATACCAAAGAATCTCCTGGACTTTCCTCTCCGCCTTTGTGGGTCCTATTGTTAATCATTTCCTTCTGCGTCTTTTATGATAATCCAATTCTTTTAGTTGTCCATTAGGTCCAAAATTCACCATTAAACTACACGTATTATTCCAATCCTACTAATGGTTTTAGCTGTTTACAATGGTTTTTAAGATACATTCTGAATCCCCCCCTTCCTTATTAAAATTTTGGTCTTCCTGATTTCTGATTCTTCCGGTCATTTTTGCCATTTTGCAATAATCCATCAATTTAATCTGCCATTCTTCTCTGGAAGGGAGTTTATCTTCTTTCCATCTCTGGGCCAGTAACATCCATGCAGCTGTGGTCGCATACATAAATAGTCTTTTCTGCTCCCTTGGGATTTAGGCACCTTATGCCTGTTCTATCTAGTCCAGCCTGCTCTTTCCCACAGTCACCAGTCAGGTGCCTCTTAGAAGCCTACAAGTGGGGCATGGAAGTCATCTCCCTCTCCAACAGCCCCTTCTCTGCAGCTGGTAACTTAAGTTGCAATCCTATATCCACCTACCTGGGAGCAGAGGGGGAGTGGCCCAGAGTTAGTTCTGGGTGTATGTTTGTGTGAAAGACCCAATTTCAATTTCTGCAGCAGGGTCTGCGTCTGCAGCATCCTAAATGAAAGCATGAAAGGGGAGCTCCTTAGCTACTGAGAAGAAGTCTTCTTCTCACCCTTTGTGCTGATTGGAGCCCATCAGAATGAAAGGAGGTGAATCGGCCACTGAGGATTGGCTCCTAGGGTCATGTGAATAACCCCAACAGGAGTGCCGTCTTGGCCCCACGAACATTGGTGCCCAGGGCCAATGCAGTGTGCATGGCAACTGGTGCCAAAATTTGTGGGTGCTTGTGCTTGGGCAGCCAGGGTCCCAGGGACTTGGCACCTATGAATCCTAAGGAGGAATTGTTCCTGTATGCTCCAAAGCTAAGCATTTAGGTACACGGAAAAGCACGAGGTGCTTCAGTGTCAAGAGAATGGGGTGCAAGTTCTGTTACATGCAGAGGCGCTTCAACTTAATCTCACTCTGATAGAAAATATCGGAGCACTCCAAATCAATGGCCCATGCACAGAAAATAGTACAGTGGTGCCTCGCAAGACGAAATTAATTTGTTCTGCGAGTCTCTTCGTCTTGCGGTTTTTTCGTCTTGCGAAGCACGGCTATTAACGGTACTTAGCGGCTTTAAAAAAAAGGAAACAAACTCGCAAGAACTCGCAAGACGTTTTCATCTTGCGAAGCAAGCCCATAGGGAAATTCGTCTTGTGAAGCGACTCAAAAAACGGAAAACTCTTTCGTCTTACGAGTTTTTCGTCTTGCGAGGCATTCGTCTTGCGAGGTACTACTGTAGTTCTAGCAACCCAGAGAGACCCACATGGATCATGACAATGCATCCCTAATTCTTATCACTGTATAATCTTAGAAGGGGGTGTGGCTGTTGCAGCTCTCATGATGGGGGCCCTGCACTTCTGAATCTGCCCCTGATAGCCAGGGAATTATGGGAATTGTACTCTAAAAACACCCTGAGGGTCAAAAGGTCTCCAGCGCTGCTCAGTTTGGTGGGTTGTCCAGTCCGATATAAAGCTAAAGAACCCTAAGAAATGAGTTCTATCCTGCCTCTTGACTTCACATGAGGCTCATTGGTAGAAGCAAGGTGAACAATGTCATGATTATTATGAATTAGTATTTTTGTCGTGCAGGGTAGGGTACAATATGCGCCACTTCCGTGTGTGTGTGTGTGTGTGTTAATTGTGGGTGTGACTGAGAGACTGTTATGCAGAGGTGTAACAACCCTAGGGCTTTCCTGAGACATGCCCTGCTCCAAGAAAATTATAGGATTACGGACGTGTGCGGCTCGATGGAGACAATGGAAATTTGGCAAGGAGAAAAGAGGATTAGTTTCCCATTAAGAATATGTAATCATTACTTGCAAAACCCAACATTTGCCAAGGCTTGATGGGTAAAGCAAAACTGAGTTTGGGCATATAAAATTTCCTTCATGGTGATGGGAGGAAAGAAGGAGCTCATATCCAGGGTCTGGTCAGGGCAGGGGTCGGCAAGGTTTACCTCTCCTGGGCCGGTTCACTCCCATGGAGATCATGCCTTGGGTCAGATCGCTTCTGCGCAGACGTGATTTCCAGCATCTGCGCAGATGCGATTTCCTGTGCCGCAGAAGCGAGTCCTTGCTCCATGCTGCGCTGGTTTAGCACAGCGTGTGGGGACTCACCGAGCAGGCAGCTCACCTTGGGGGCGGCTTGGGGGCTGCAGGTTGCTGACCCCTGGGTTAGGGGGTTTCCTGTTTTGCTTAGGACCAAAACTCTTTTAAAAAAATAAAGAAATAAAGAAATTACAGGAGAAATAAGTTGACCCGTGTCGGTTGCCACATAATACTTGTTCTGCATTTGTAAGCAATTGATTGTTTAGTGTGGCAACGTCCAATTTCATCTTCACCTGTCACTCGTCTCTGGTTGGGGCTTTGTCCTCCTTCCATCTCTGGGCCAAAAGTATCTTCATCTGCTGTGGGCCGGAAATTCTATTTAGATATGCTTTTATTGTTGATGTTTTTATTGCTACCTGCTTCAGGATGGTACAAAGGAAATTATTTATAAATGGAATGGAACAGAATGGAATGGGGTGGGATTTACCCCAGGTAGAAGTGTTTTAGTATTCCACAAGATAAATGAGATTACTGATCAATGGAGACATCCATCTCGGACTCTGATCAGGACTTTTGTTCGTCCAGAACTCACCAGAACTAAGTTGTGGTACCTCTCAGGTGGGCACCATTGCCATTATAAGAGAACAAGGGAGGCGTTCATGGTGAGTTCCAGCACCTCTTATTCTAGAAAAATAGCTGTGACTCTGGTGCTGTTATATATGCTTCTGGATAGACATTCAAATCTTATTCATAAAGAGTTGTTGAGTCATTTACTCTCAAGTGCAAGAGCGGCAGCAGCTCAGAATTTGAAGCCACTTCAGAATGTAAATATTGACTGGTGTCACCAGGAAAGTTTGGCAGGGTGCTCTTTCAGATAAATTAACCCCAAACCAAGGGGAACCAGGGGACCAAAATTCAAAGGACCCATTTGAGGAAAATGTCTGATGTTTTATACAGGTGTAAAGGATAATACCTGCCCCCTGATCCCAATGTGTTCGGGACAACAGACTTTTTATTCCCTCTCTTCATCTTGAGAGGCCCGTCTTACTCATAGAGGCTCGTGGCGTAGGGGGCCAGGGCGCTAAGTTCTGGAGGGCGCCAGGTGAGAGTCCGGGGAACACCGAACGAGCGCGCTGAGTGAGCGAGGGTGCATGTGCCACTCCTGCTGAGCGTTGGCTCGGTTTTTTCCTTTTTACCCTGCAGACGCCGAATTCTGTGGGGTGCCAGAAGGCTAAAAGGGAAAAAACCGAGACGACGCTTGGTGGGAGTGGCGCATTTGCCGTCACTCGCTCAGCGCAGGTTCGCTCACTCGGTGTGCTGCTGCTTTATTTTTAATTTGTATTTTGAAAAAAGTTGAATCAAGTATTATTATTTTTTATAAAAGAAACCTGGGGACTCAACCGTCTGCATTCAAAGCATACAGCCTCCCCTTGAATCCCAGGCCTTCGCCTCAAGTCCCAGCACAGTCAATTGGTGAAGGTTTTAACTTGAAGATGATCTCCCCTCTTCCCGCTTCTCTAAGTCTGCTTTTGATTTGGTTTTATTGGCTAGTGAAAGGAATCATTTACTAGTCCGAGTCACACGGTGACAAAGGAATGCAGGTAAAATGAGATTCAGCTCCTCACTCTCTCAACCTTTCTTCTTTGGAATTTGAGCGCTCTCTCTCCCCCTCTCTTTTGGAGAAAGGGGAGAGAGAAGTGATTTTACCCCTCCTAAACCCATGTAAAGAGGACTTGGCCATATCCTCAATGCTTCTTTCAAGTAAAGCTTTCCTGCCCCCGATCTCTTTTCCTTCTCCTGCTCTCAGTGCAGTGCACACAATGTTTCCAGAGAAGTTGTCTGCTGGGATGCAGACACTTCATCAGGAACATTGCAAACCCTGACATATATGTATAATGGTGTGTTTTCAGACCACTTCAGTTGGAACAACATTGTTATAGCAGTGCCCACACTTTGGAACTCCCTGCCTGTTGATACCGGGCGGGTGCTTTCACTGTAAAGTCATACCTCGGAAGTCGAATGGAATCCCTTCCAGAAGTCCGTTCGATTTCCAAAAAGTTCAGAAACCAAGGCACAGCTTCCAATTGGCTGCAGGAAGCTCCTACAGCCAATCGGAACCCACGTCAGATGTTCGGGTTCCAAAGAACGTTTGCAAACCGGAACACTCACATTTGGGTTTGTGGCATTCAGGAGCCAAAACGTTCGAGTCGCAAGGCGTTTGACTTCCCAGGTATGACTGTACTTTTTTCAGCACCCGCCAAAAACCTTTTTGTTTAAACAAGCCTACCTAGATATTTAGAAAGTAGATGCAAGTTTTAATTTGTTTTTAGATTGTTGTTATTTTAACTTCATGAAAGTCTTGAATTATTGTTGTTAATTTTTCTTATTGATAATTTTATTGTTTCATCTTTTTTTTGTAAACCGCTCTGAGTTTTTTTTTTTTGTTCAAGCTGTGAATAATTTTCATGAAACAGAAACAATGCATTAAAAGGATATTCAGGGGAAATATATAGCACATGAATAGGCAAACTAAGGCCCGGGGCCCGGATCCGGCCCAATTCCCTTCTAAATCCGGCCCACGGACGGTCCAGGAATCAGTGTGTTTTTACACGAGTAGAATGTGTGCTTTTATTTCATCTCTGGGTTATTTGTGGGGCATAGGAATTCGTTCATGTTTCCCCCCCAAAATATAGTCTGGCCCCCACAATGTCTGAGGGACAGTGGACTGCCCCCCTGCTGAAAAAGTTTGCTGACCTTTGAATAGCATATGGTTCTCCCCCCACTGAATCCTGGGAAGTGCAGTTTGCTGAGTGCTGGAATTCCACGTCCCAGAATTCCTTGGGGGAAGTCATGTGCCTTAAATGCACAGTGTAGATCTGCCCTTAGTCACAGGGCAATGGAATGAAAGCGACAGTCATGCAAATATAATGTGGTTGGGGGTGACCTGTGTCGCTACAAAGAACCTCTGCACTTCTGCACTTTATGCAAGATTGATGACTTTTTTGGCATTTCACAGCCCAGGTCGGAACATGGGCATTTACATGCAGGGAGTAATGGGCAGACAAAGGAACACAACAGCCTTTGTGTAAGTCACAATAACAAGTCAGATCCCAGCTGATTGACACTAGGAAATACATGTGGATGTTGAAAGGCCCTCTGCGCTGCACTTCATGATGTTGTGAATAGGAAGGGTGTGTGGAATAGACTGCATTTCCTGTCTTTTGTTGTCATGCATGTCCCCGCTTTGAAAAGAAATTATATTTTCCCAGAACGTGGTAAAAAGGAAGAGAGCTTGGGCTCAGAGCACCTGGATGCCCCTCTATCACTCTTTCAAATATTGCCTTTGGGTCAAAGAAACGATGACACCCCCCACCCCAAGTGTGGAGATCTGCAGGGACATACCCTCCAACATTTCTCCAATGGAAATAGGGATGTCCCATTCCATAGTGATAATTTTACTATTTATACCCCACACATCTTTCTGGGTTGCTTTTGCTGTAACAGAAAAACCTGAAGCAAATGTGCTATTAAGAGTGCAATCCTGGGCCTGTTTATCCTGAAGCAAGTTCCACTCTCTTCAACATATCTTCCTCCAACATTTCTCCGATAAAAATAGGGATAATTAATAATAATAATAATACCCTAGCTATCTGACGGGTTGTCCCAATCAAGGGGTAAAGGTAAAGGGACCCCTGACCATTAGGTCCAGTCGTGACCGACTCTGGGGTTGCAGCGCTCATCTCGCTTTATTGGCCAAGGGAGCCGGCGTACATGACTGGCCAGCATGACTAAGCCGCTTCTGGCGAACCAGAGCAGCGCACGGAAACGCCGTTTACCTTCCCACCGGAGCGGTACCTATTTATCTACTTGCACTTTGATGTGCTTTTGAACTGCCAGGTTGGCAGGAGCAGGGACCGAGCAATGGGAGCTCACCCCGTCGCAGGGATTCGAACCGCCGACCTTATGATCGGCAAGTCCTAGGCTCTGTGGTTTAACCCACAGCGCCACCCGCATTCCACGATATTCTACCTTGGTCAGACCACACCTGGAATACTGTGTCCAATCTGGGCACCGGTTTAAGAAGGATATTGACAAGCTGGAATTTGTGCAGAGGAGGGCAACCAAGATGATCGAGGGTCTGGAAGTTAAGGCTTTTGAGGAATTATCTTTCAGGTAATCTAGGCCCAAGCCATGTAGGGCTTTTATAGTTGATAACCTGAACTGGCCCAGAAACAGACAAGTAGCCAGTGAAGTTGTTTTAATGGGGACGACAACTGCTGCTTGTAACCAGCCCTGGTCAGCAATCTGGCCGCAGCTGAAGCTTCCAGACACTTTTCAAAGGCAGCCCCACCATAGGCTATGTAGTCTAAGCAAGAGGTAACAAAGGCATGCATCACTGGAGCCAGAGCCAACATCGCAATACTTGCTGGCACAGTGCATGGCAGCTGTTTATGAGGCGACCAGTTTTAGACTGAGACTGGATTCAGAAATATTTTTCTCTCTAGTGGCAAAGCTTGTGATGGGGGCCAGATTAGCGACTGAGAAAAAAGCGGAATAATCCTTTGACTTTATTTGTTGACCTTTATGATATCCTTGAGAAAGAGAAATTGACAAGGAAGATAGATGATGGAAAAGTTTAGAAGGAAACAGGATATGGGCATATATATGTATATACGTATATATATGTGTGTGTATATGTGTGTTTTTGTGTGAGTGTGTGTATGTATATATTTTACTGGAACTTTTGTGGCATGTCACAAATTATTATCTACTTTTATAAATTACAATGGTGTTTTCAACTAAAATGGGATGATGGGGAGGATATTAAAACGTCAGTCCAAAAGTACTTAGCAGAGTGGATGGATTAGGAAATAGGAAACTGTTATGGAAATCTATTATAGAATTCCTCTGTTCTCAAAGCAACACTGTACAGGTAAGTTTCTGAGAACACCTGGAAACAATTCACAGGCACATGGTCTCTGGAGGGGATGCTCTCAGAGGGTTGGTTTTTAAAAAAAATAGAAAATATGAGCTGAAATGAAAAAGGGGAAAAGGTGTTCCCTCCAGGGGGCGCTGTTAAATCACAAACTTCCACTTTGGACAATCTTGGCAGGCAGCAAATCCAATTTTCTGCCTTCCTCTTCAGATGTTCCCAAATTGTATTCCAGCAAAGGAAATGAAAAAAGGAAACCAAACCGGGAGAAACTTTATTCTCTTTTCTCTACTCTTGCTTTTTTATTACAAGGACAAATCACTAAAAATGTTTATAACATATATGCCCCTTTCCCCTTTACTTTTAAGCACTGGGTCCCCCCCCCCTCCTTAAAGGAAACCTCCCTCCCTTTAAAGATCTAGGACCAACTCCTGTAAAACACCCCTCCTTTTTCTTCTTCTTCCTTTCAATGTGGTCTGAACTGGAAGGGGAGTAGTCGAAGATGTAAGAAATCTCTGGAAAATATCTGCAGTTCAGAACAATGCTGTGAAATTGGCGAAGGGAGGCCCACGCTGGAATCTAAAGAACGTTGCAGTGAGAGCGTAGAAGCATAGGAAGCTGCCTTATACTGAGTAAGGCCATTGGTCCATCTAGTTCAGTGTTGCCTACACTGACTGGCAGTGGCTCTTCAGGGTTTCAGGCAGGGGGTCTCTCCCTTTTTTTAAAATTAAAAAAAATAACATTTAATTAATTTTCCAAAAATAACAAAAAGGCAAAAATAACAACGATGCATAAAAATAACAATGCATAAAGAAAAAGGAAAAGGAAACATCATAAACCAAATTTTAAACTATTATTTGGGTTGACTTCCCTCCACTCCCCCTCTTGGTTCCATTGTTTAGTGCTTGTTCATGCACGCCCATAGAACCTTATATCTTAACAATCCCATTTTAAAACCTTCTTCATCTTATTAAAAGTGACTTTTAAAAGTTATACTAATGTAGAAATCTATGCACAAAGCTTAAAAAATATGCATTATACATTCACCCCTTTAAAAAAAATAAAAGTCCTCTTTCGATTTGACTAATTTGTCCTGCGTAGTTCAATAGCTTATTTTGCTGATCTTCTTTGTCTTCTTTGATGGAGGCATCTTCCTTCTGTAGGAAGGCAGGGGGTCTCTCCTATTCCGACCTGGAGATTCCGGGGATTGAACCTGGGAGCTTCTGCATGCAAGGTGCAGCCTCTACCACTGAGCTACCAGCCCTTTCCCTAAGTTTCAGCACATTACTGGAGGTGCTGGGTATGAATGAAAAGACTTGTGCTGGTTAGAATCCAAAACAGCGACAGTCCAGCATGTCTTTGGGAATACAGTGGTACCTCTGGTTACGTACTTAATTCGTTCCGGAGGTCCATTCTTAACCTGAAACTGTTCTTAACCTGAAGCACCACTTTAGCTAATGGGGCCTCCTGCTGCTGCTGCGCCACCGGAGCACGATTTCTGTTCTCATCCTGAAGCAAAGTTCTTAACCTGAAGCACTATTTCTGGGTTAGCGGAGTCTGTAACCTGAAGCATATGTAACCTGAAGCGTATGTAACCCGAGGTACCACTGTATATCCTTTTCAATTTCAATTAAACTTTTTATTGCACTAGCCATAGGCCATGGCATCATTCAGAAGGAGAACAAAAAGAAAACAGCAACAATAACCACAAAAATCATTGGGCGCAGATATACAATAAAACCACGGTCATGGCTACTAAAATTATTTGTTTCATTAAATAGAATAGAATAGCAGAAGATTCTCAGGTAAGATGTGCCAAATTAAACATCTGAATCCCCTTTGCAGTTGATCGCTATTTTGTCTAGTTCCTTTCTCCTGATCTTCTTAGCTGCCAGCGCATAGAGTGCTACTTTATAAGTAACAAAGTCGTCGCTCAGCAGCCATTTCACCCTTTCCACCCTATTCAAATGTGTTCCATTCGTAAACAGGGGTTTTATAAATCGGTCTCTTGGGTCTATATATAACGGGCACTGCAATTAATAATGGCACAGGTCCTCGATGCAGGGTTGTCCACACAGACAGAGTCTCTCTTCGTACTTTATCATTTCCCGTGATGTAGTGGAGGAGAAACAGCTCCAGGGTTCTGGAATGGGATACTCCATGATGCCCCTACACAGTAGGAGTTTCACATTTGTTTGTGACACCTTAGCTGAGAGGAACTCCAAGTGATGGATTAGCAAAATGTCGAAGCAGAGGCTAGACGCTTCCTTCCTTTTCTTTCCTGGGGTCCCGGCTTCATGCTAGCAACTTAAATCATAACACTCTTTTGCAAAAAAAAGTTTGCATTTCTAGCTGAAAGCTCAAAGTTGCATTTCAGCAGTTTGGAGATCTTTTGCCCAAGCTTGGTGTGGTTCCCAAGTTGAGTTCAATTGTGTTTACTCCCAGAAAATTAAGCTGGGGACTTCAGAAATGTTGAGCTGAATCAATTGGGTATGTAGGGTCTCCCTGGGGAAATAGCTAAGGGGTTGTCATGATGAGTTTCTGCACTTCCAAATTTGCCACTACACCCTTGTTCTTTTCTAAGACCTTCTTTAGATTTGTCGTACATTTATATCTGACCTTTCTTCCATTATGGAGCTCAGGTGTGTGTGTGTCATTCCCAGGTATCCTGACATCCCAGTAGATACCTGCTTGTCCTCAGTAAAATAGTTGTCAAATGTGCCTTCATCGCATTTTCTAGAGGACCTCACTAGGGCCAGTCCCTTTAGATTTCTAAAATACAGGGGGGAAGCCTCCGCTGAATGTTGGAAGAATCAGGGCGGACAAAGGAAAACAGTCCTTCACACACACACATAGTTGAACTGAAAAATTCGCTCCCACAATATTTTGTGATGGCCGCCAATTTGGATGGCTTTCAAACAAACAAATCCAGGCTATTTGGAGGATCAGGCTATAATTTGCACCCTCTTGGCAGTTGCCTCACTGAGAGAAGCAGAAGTTACAGGGAACCAGGTAGAGGAGGGCCTTCTCAGTAGTGGCACCCACCCTGTGGAACATCCTCCCGTCAGATGTCAAGGAAATAAACAACTATCTGACTTTTAGAAGAAGGCATCCCTGTATAGATAAGGTTTTTTATGCTTGAGGTTTCATTGTGTCTTTAATATTTTGTTGGGAGCTGTCCAGAGTTGCTGGGGCGACCACCATATAAATAATAAAATTATTATCAGTTTTATTTTTCTATTAAAAAGAGGTGCCGGAGCTCACCCTGAACTTCACCCTTGTTCTCTTAGAATGACAATGGCACTCATTTGAGAGGTTCTGGAGCTGAGCTCCGTCTGAAAAAAAATTCCTGATGATGTCGATGATGATTTGTAAGTGAGGAGAGTACTGTTGCAGTCAGTTCCTGGTTGTGGGCTTCCCACAGGCTCCTGGCTGGTCACTTTGAGAATAGGATGCTGGACAAAATGGGCGATGGGCCTGATCCAGCAAACCTTTTCTTCCAGTTTTGGTGAGAATATTTTTGGGACTTTACACAGCTATTCATTTGTGTATTCATCTGCTCATTTTCACTCCTGTGAAATCTGCCGTTCAGCAAACTTAATACGGACTTTGCTTTTCAAGTCCTATACATCTTGGTTCCCAAACACCTGGTCGGTTGTCTATTCCATAGGTTAGCTGCTTGTGTTTTAAGATCTGCAGAGGAAGAAGGTCTTTCACCATTAGACAAAGCTTTCTCTGTTTTAATGGGGGATAGAGCCTTCTGTATGGTGCTGCTCTGTTTGCAATACAACCTCCTCTCCCAAACATGGCGGGCGATGCTGAGGCTGCTATCATTTTGCCACCGAACCTGTTACCTTGTTTGCTCAGACATCCAAAGTGTTTTTAAGAGGGTGACTGCCACAATCTTTTTAGTTACTTCCATCTGTACTGATTTGTATTCTTCTGATGATCATATTCTCATGTTTCAGTTTTATTTTTGTCACTCCCTGCCCTGGTATCAGCTGTGATGTAAACATGGTCAATTTGCATCTTTTTATAATAATGACGATCACCATAATGGTAATCTGAGTTAAATACATCAGTGCTGTGCTGTCGGAATATAGAAAGGATCACATGTTTTCATCGCCTATTTCAGGAGGGAAGTATTGAGAGCCAAATAGTTCTGTGAGCCCGTCATTTATATATAAATTGAAATAGAAATATTTCATTGGACCATCTATTTTCCCCCCATTGTCACCTGGCTATATTATGTGCAGTTTTTAAAAAAAGGAAATTAAGGGGGAAATGTGTTGTGAAATGTGTTGGAGGCCCCTTATTCTATGAATGTGAATCTGGTGTGGATTTATTTATTTTTTGTAATGTGTGATGTTCCTCTTCTTGCACATTTTTTTATTGGCCTTTGATTATGAGACCAACAGGCCTGAACAGAACTGAATGGATTCTAATAAAAAATATGAAACTGTCGCAAGAGTTCTGGGTTCTCCCATCGAGGTGTTGGCTTGTGATTTCCAAAGCAGCAGCCGCCCATACCACAAAGCAACTGGCGTTTGAAAATTGAGAAAGGCCTCGAATTTTTGTATGCATTACTTGGTGGGATAAATGCATCTGCGCCAAACAGCAGAAGGTCTGCCCTGCAGAATCGGATCAAGAGCTTGTCTTGTCCAGCCGTTTCCAAAAGTGACCAAGGGAAACCATCTTGTGGAAATCCACAAGCAGGGCAGGAGGACAGCAACTTCCTCCGCTTCTTCAGCCCATGTGCATTTTTTTGGTCTTATTGCTGTTTGAAGAAACATTAAAAAACACGCACCAAACCATCACTGTGTGAATGTGCAAGCTTTGGATGCCCCTGAAAGCAGCCCTTAGGATCTTGACTAAATGTTTAGGATGCAATTCTAGCCTTGGGTGGGAGCAAGCGCCATTGGACATGGAACTTCCAAGTGTCCCTATTTTCCAGGGACATTCCCAGATTCACAGAAGCCGCCCCACTTTCTAATTTGATCCTGAAATGTCCTGCTTTCCCTTAGGACGTCCTTATTTTCATTGGAGAAATGTTGGAGAGTATGGAGTCATGTGACCCCCCCAAGCCAAGGAGATAATTAACTGTATAACCTTGAGAAGACATCTGAAGGCAGCCCTGAAGTTGTTTTTTTTGTAATGTTTAATGTTTTATTATGTTTTTATATCTGTTGGAAGCTGCCCAGAGTTCCTGGGGCAACCCAGCAGATGGCTAGCATATTATTACTATATTATTATTATTATTATTATTATTATTATTATTATTATCCCTATTTTCATTGGAGAAATTTTGGAGGGTATGGAGTTATGTGACCCCCTAAGCCTAGTAACTAGACAACCTTGAGAAGACATCTGAAGGCAGCCCTGTATAGGGGAGTTTAAAAATGTTTAATGGTTTATTATTTTTTTATATATGTTGGAAGCTGCCCAGAGTGCCTGGGGCAACCCAGGGTATTATTATTATTATTATTATTATTATTATTATTATTATTATTATTA
>JAXCMG010000019.1:16539006-16554145 GCA_034642415.1 Podarcis siculus | reverse complement strand
AGAGAGAGAGAGAGAGAGAGAGAGAGAGAGAGAGAGAGAGAGAGAGAGAAGACCTGAAATACAGGACCAAACTGTATCAATACAGGATGTAGCTTTTTACATTGAAATACAGGACAATCCTGTATTATACAGGACAGATGGCAACCCTATAGTGTCTGGCAGTGTAGGCAAAGGGCTGCATTAAATAGAAACATAGGTGGCTGTTGTACATTGGTCCATCTAGCTTAGTATATTTGACTCTGACTGGCAGCAGTGCTCCATGGTTTCAGACAGGTGACATTCCCAGCTCTAGCTTGAGATGCCGGGGATTGAACCTGGGGCCTCCTGTGTGTGCAAAGCAGATGCTCTACTCACTAGACCATACAGCCCTACTGTAGTAGGATCTGGAATACCCTGCTTTTGTTTAGCTTCTGAATGCCTCACTCCATATGCCATTTCACAACTTAGATGCATGGCATCCATGCATGATTTATCCCTGCTATGTAAGACAATACATTTGCATGCCTGGATCAATCATACAAACACACAAATATGCTGAATGGAAACTGGTGCTGTATGTTTCCCAAGGAATAAAAGCAAGAGCACTAATGCCATGCTGGCTATGCAGGTCTTTGTCACCAGTCAACAATTTTAATAAGTGGAGTTGAACTGCCCAATCTCTTTGTCTCAGGTGATTGCAGGGATATAGTCAAACCTTGGTTCCTGAATGCCTCCATTTTGGAACGTTTTGGCTCCTGAACGCTGAAAACCCAGAAGTAACTGCTCCGTTTTTTGAACGATTTTTGGAAGCCGAATGTGCTACGCAGCTTCCATTTTGAGTTTCCTATTGTATTGAGGCTTCCACTTTCAGTTTTCGGTTGTCGAACGTTTTGGAAGTTGAACGGTCTTCCAGAACGGATTACGTTTGACAACTGAGGTTTTCAGCTCTGGTGCCTATAACGAAGAACAAATTTGCCCATTTTTGTTTCAATTTTTTTTTGCTTTTCCACTTCTCACTTCAGTTCTCCACACTTTTGCAGCTGCTTGAATATTTATCGATGTTTTAGTGCTAATTCCTCTGAACGGACTCATCTTTTGGTATGGCATTTGACCTAAAATCCACTCCCCCCCCCTTTGCAAAGCAATGATTGGCTCTAAAAGAGGATCGGGCAAATTCACCACCGCTACCCAGACGCTTGTGGGAATCCTGCAAGCAGAACACAAATGCAACAGCTATCTCTCTACTTGTGACTCCCAGTAAGTGACGTTCAGAGGCATAAGAACATGCTCATTTTGGCTAGCAGCTTTTACTAAGGCTCCTTAGCACTTCATGGAACAGGAAGAAGTTGGCTTGGCATGTCTGAAACTGGTTTGCGTTTGCTAGCGTAGGCATGCATCGTGCCAGGCACAGCCCTGAGCTCTGGCACCTCTTTCCCGCAAGATTAAACCACCGGGGGTGACCAAATTTTGTGCCCAGGCCAATTGGGCTGTTAAAAGCCATAAATCTGTTCACACTGAATCTCCTCCTTTTGTTCCGAGATGGGCAGAGCTACACACTGAGATATAATTATCCTGCACTGGGAGAAGGGAGAAAAGGACGCTCCTTCTCCCAGCAGGACATTGTCCTCTGAGCTACAAGGTACAGGCTGTCCCCTTCTCAACTCTGCTCTGTCGAGGGCACCGTGGGCAAAAAAAAACACCCCAAAGGAGCAGGAAAGAACAGGCACATTTGGATGGCAATGAATGTTAATGACAGTTTTGGTCTCTCCACCTCTGAAGCAGCCCAGATTATTAATGTTCAACCTTGTCAGATGAGGACACACCTAGTTTATGGCCTTCACAGCCTGGGACCAATATATCTTACTTTCATTTTTTTTAAAAAATAAAAAATAAATCCTGCCTTTTCTTCAAGGAGTTCAGGGCAGCCCATATATTGTCCTCCTTTTAATTCTACTATGAGGGTTGCCAGCATGGCATCTATAGGCAGCCATTGCACTAGAAGAAGAGTTTGGATTTGATATCCCGCTTTATCACTACCCGAAGGAGTCTCAAAGCGGCTAACATTCTCCTTTCCCTTCCTCCCCCACAACAAACACTCCGTGAGGTGAGTGGGGCTGAGAGACTTCAGAGAAGTGTGACTAGCCCAAGGTCACCCAGCAGCTGCATGTGGAGGAGCGGGGAAGCGAACCCGGTTCACCAGATTACGAGTCCACCGCTCTTAACCACTACACCACACTGGCTCCCAGTGGAGTAGAGTCAGAACTTTGTGCAGTCCACTCTATGTTGGGATATCCATACTAGCCAATTAGAGGCAGCAGTGCTTCTGAATACCAGTTGCTGGAAATCACAGGAGGGGAGATGGGGTCCTGCTTGCAGGTTTCTTACAGGCATCGGGTTGGCTTCTTGAAGAACAGCATGTTGGACTGGATGGGCCATTGGCCTGATCCAGCAAGCTTATCCCATGTTCTTGGGCCATGATCCAAACTCCAAATTCTCCCTGTTGTGTCTTCAGAGAGGTGGGTTGATCGACATCTGAGTGCTACAAGCCAAGGTTCATAAGCCTTGGCCTTATTCACACGAAGAGCAAAGGGTACCAAATCTCAGCTTCGATGGCTTCTGACATCACTGAAAGTTGCTTAAGAAGAACAGTAGCTTATGTCCTGCTTCTGGGATTCTCATTGGGACATCTGGTTGGCCAACTGTGAGAACTGGATGCTAGACTAGATGGGCCACTTATTGCAAACTTGCAAACACACACACACACACACACACACACACTGACGTTAATCAATCAACCAATTTATAATAGTCAGCAGACCTGAAATAGAAAGCATACTGTACACAGAAGTTTCAGAACGAACCAGACTGCAAAGTGTAGCATAAGAAAAATCATATAAGCCTACAAATATCTTGAGTGACTCCCTATAGACAGCCCTTCTAGTTTCAAGTGGTGGGCCGTTTTCTTGCTCTCAATGCTCCTAGCCACGACCAGTGATTCCTTTAGGTTTCCATCTTCCATTAGATATATTTTAGATAACATTGAACTGATCTTCCTGGTAGTTTGTTCAGCAAGGAGTACGTGTTGTGCTGCTGTGCTCTAGCACAGAAATCACAGAAGAGAAAGACAATGTTCTATAGATCCCACCTCCTGATGATTACGGGGGCATAATACAAGGGTGAGAAAAGAGGGGCACCAGCATACCTGCACCAGAACACTTGGGATGGGAGAACATTAAATCTGGCCACAATCTAATAATGAATAAATAGCATATAGGATATTAATTAATAAAAGAAGTATCAATGAGGCACCAACAAGACAAACTGACAGGACTGGGTTGTCTCCCATTTGAGTGGATGGTCTCTGGCATCCGTGGCCTCCTCGTTGGGCTTACTTTGTGGCAGAGTCAGGGATGGGGGTGGACGGCCAATTCTCACCCAGTCCAACCAGCCCTCGATGGTTGAGTCTGGGAGGAACCATTATTTTGATTTCCCACAATGCTCCAGTGTGGCCAGAGTTGCACTGTGACTTTGCTTCCCAGCTGCCCAATGAAGAGAGCCCAGGGTGGGCATCACTGGGGGGCCCTTCCAGGGCCTCAGCAGCTGCCCTAGACTGCCTCATGCTGGCACCAGGTCCACTTGCAGGTGAAGTATCCTGTCAAGTGAGGACAAGGCTTCCTATATCTGAAGAAGTGGGTTGTGCTGTTGATGCCAAATTAAGCCTGCTAGTGTCAAAGGGACCACTGGATCATTTATTGTGCAGTGAAGTTCTGGAATATGAAGGGAAAGCTGGGATAGCTCCATTGGTAGAGCTGGGATAGCTCCTCTCAGGGTTGTGGGTTCAAGCCCTGCTTTGGGCGAAAGGTTCCTGCATTGCAGGGGGTTGGACTAGATCAGCCTTTCTCAACCTGTGGGTCCCCAGATGTTGTTGGACTACGATGCCCATCATCCCTAACTAGCAAGGTCAGAGCTCAGGGATGTTGGGAGTTGTAGTCCAACAACATCTGGGGACCCACAGGTTGAGAACCGCTGGACTAGATGATTCTGATGGCCCATTCCAACCCGACAATCCTGTGTTTCTATTGCTCTTGGACCCTGGGAAATTCTCTTCTTGCATTCCATTTTTTTGCACTCTTCTGTTTCGATGACTTATATTCACCCTACATCTCTGCCGACTCCCTGCTTGGCCTCGCGTGCTATGTGCCTGCTGTCAGGTGGAGCTCCTTATTTATTGCTGAAAGTCTGGGATGACCGCGTGAATCAGAAATTGAGGGAAATGTACATGAACCGGGCAGGTCTCCCAAAACAATGCACCGCTCCACCCAGGTGTCAGTCGTTCACCCTGATAATTTATTAGCCCTTCTTTCCTTCGACTCCTTTTCCAGAGTTCTGCGCTAACTTTTTCTCCTCCGAAACAGTCGTGTTTTCTATACAGAAGGAGTGACAGAGAGGTGGGTGGGCCTCATCAGCACCCATGGGTGCAGCACGAGGGCAGCTTATATAATCTTTTGGAAGAACGCAAGTGGAAAGCTTCCAAAAGAGGTGCATAGTTTGAACACATAGGGCATGCAGACGACAGAGGTTCACAAACAGAAGAACATAAGGAGAGTGCTCTCCTGCGGCTTCCAGCAACTGGTTTTCAGAAACATTATTGCCTCTCACCATGGAGGCAGACCATAACCATCAAGGCTAGTAGCCATCCACAGCTTTGCCCTCCATGAATTTGTCCAATCGCCTTTGAAAGCCATCTAAGTAGGTGGCCATAGCTGAGTCCTGTGGCAGTGAGTTCCACAGTGTAACTGATCTAGCAGGTTCTTCTTAATGGTGGTGGGCAGCACTGGCAGAGGACGGCAGGTGTGGGAGGTGAGGTGTGCACTGTGTGTCAGCCGTGAGGGCAGGTGACATCACCGCGTCACCCCCGCCGCTCACTGTGCGGGTGGCACCCCCAGACGCTTGCCACGGGGGTGGCACCTCTGGATGCTCACTGCATGGGCAGCAGGCTGCAAGGACAATGCTGCTGTGGGTGGCTAGCAGCGCCCCCTCGCTCGCCACGCAGGTATGCGGGTGGCTAGGGACACTCACCGTGGGGGCGGCTAGCCCTGCCCCTGCGCTGCTCTGGGTGCCGGGGCTGGTAGCTCCGCCCCTGGTGGGCAGCATTTTGGCCTGCTCCTCAGGCAGCAAAATATCTTGGGTGGGATCTGCAATTACACTTGCGAGAGAGGAGCTTGTGAATTTCCTCCCCAAAATGAGTTGCTTTGGGTCTTATGCATCTTAACTTGGGGTGGGTGGAGGGGTAGGATTTGTTGCTCAGCAAAGTGCCTTGAGCCAGCCTACATGCCCGAATCCAGTTTGCCATGCTGCTACCCTGCAGCTTTCATCCCAGTAAAACGTTGTCTCCCCTCATCCAATTCAGTGGCCATCACTCTGCCCTATTTTAAAAGCCTATTTTTATTTGTGTGTGTGTGTGTCTGCTCCTGAGCAAACATGCCCCAATGGCCCAAATGACATGAGCTAATGGCGAGGCCAAGACCACAGCTCACAGACTCAGACAAAGTGTGTGTGTGGTTTTAAGTCAATCCTATCGCATTGCCTAAATGTGTGTGTTTGGGTGTGTCGGGTGTGCATGTGCGTGTGTGTGGTTAAACATGCATTTTCAGAAAATCTCTCTAATTAGCCAGGCGTCTTTAACCACTCTTTGAGAAGCATAAATGGATTGCCACGAAAATACCCAATTAAAGGATCATTAGGGTGGGTTTATTTATGCATGCGGCACCCTCTCCTGTCTAAACCATAGACTGGAGGAATCCTAGCAGATGGCCGTAGAGATTCCTTTAGTCGTGTGGGTAAGAAATCATTTTCCTTTTTGTCTGGGATGCCTTTCATCTTTGTTACTGACAGCCTTGATTATTGTCAGGGAACTGCCATCGAAAGGACGGGAGGTGGAAGGGCTCACGCAGGTGGAGACAGACTTAACAGCTGACGAGGGAACCAGCAGGGGGAGAGGAGGAGCTCCGAGGGAAAGTGAGTCGGAGGGATGGCTCAGGGACACTTCCAGCGAAAGCAGTGGGGAGGTTTCAAGACCTCCTATAGGAACACCCACTCCTCGCCGGAAACTGTCACGCCAGGAGTCCAGAAGACGTGTTTCCGTTAAGGAGCTTTTATGCTGGAAGAGATTCCGAAAACGCCCACTTTCGGATTCTGCTAGCGACTGACAGAGCCATGCTTGAGGGGCTCCGTCGGAGGCAGAGGTTTGGGGACTCGGCCAAACTCTGAGGGACTAGGATTTTACGCACAAGCAGCTCATCATCCCATCACAATTATTCTCCGTTCCTTTTGCTAATAGATAGTGTCCTCTGTGGCTAGAAATGCCTATTACCTGCTTTGCCTGGTTCACCAGCCATGGCTGTTCCTAGGATAGCCTGACCAGTGTTGTCCATGCATTAGTAACCTTGAGGTTGGACTACTGCAATGTGCTCTGTGTGGCCCTTGGGGCTGGTTTGGAAGCTCCAGCTGGTGAGAAATGTTGTGGCCAGATTGCTGAAGGAAGCTTCTGTTTGAGAACATGCAACACCATTGTGGAAACAGCTGCACTGGCTGCTCATCTACTACTGAGCCAGGTTCGATGTCCTTGTACAAATTTACAAACCCCGGAATAACTTTGGCCCAGGGTACCTCAGGGATCACCCGAACCCTTCTTTCCCAGCTCAAACACTGAGGTCACCTGCAGGAGTGCTGTTGGTTCTTCCCAGAGTTGGTGGGGCACATCTGACAATGGGGAGCCTCTAGTGTCATCAGACCAGCCCTGTGGAACTCTCTGCCACTAGAGGTCCAGCAGGTGCCTTCTGTGCCAACTTTTAAATGCCTGCTGAAAACTTTAGTATTCCATCAGGTTTGTGCAGGCAATTTGGAACACACCCTTCCGTAATAGCTGGTTTCTGCTTTTAACTTTCTATGGTTTTATGTACAATGTCCCTACCGACCATCAGGAGGGGGGGAGTTTGCGGGCTCACGACCCGCCCACTCTCCCGCGGGGCTGTCCCCAGCCTCGCGGGAAGCTGGGGATTCCCTTGATTTAAATCCCCCCGTCGTGCCAGCCAATCGGCTGGCGGCGGGGGCGGGCCTCTCCAAGGCCTCTTAAGGTCGGGGCAGCCCTTGGCTCGCCCCTTTTCTCCCTCGCAGCCGACACGGTTTGGGTTTTTTCCTTCGTCTTCGCCACCGGTCAGCTGTTTCGGCCTTCGTTGTTTTGGGATTTGCAATTTTGGAAGGGTTTCTGCCCTCGGAGCTCAGAGTCGGCAAGAGGCTTCACCGGAGAGCCTGCCTCTTTTAACCAACCAGGATCAAGGAT
Organism: Podarcis siculus; assembly: GCA_034642415.1. Lineage (NCBI taxonomy): Eukaryota > Metazoa > Chordata > Lepidosauria > Squamata > Lacertidae > Podarcis > Podarcis siculus. Next base: position 16,546,824 of record JAXCMG010000019.1, on the reverse strand, counting down.
TTCCGCGGAGGTCTTCAAGAGCTTTCCGGGGCGAAGCATCGGAGTGGAGGTCTCCTCTCGGCGCGTGGGGTTCTTTATTCTCCTAGGTCTCCTCGACTCCCCTTCAGCACACGGATATTCGCGGAGGCTGCAGGGCGGCAACTGCAAGCGCATTTGCGGCCGGTCTTTGCCTTTGCGCGGGCTCCCCTTCCCGCTGGCCAGCTGATAGCTACCGGCGCAGCTCTCTTTTGCAGCCATCCTGCTTATTTGCGGCACGCTGCCCTGCTGATCTTCATCCCCTCATCTGAACCAGGTTGTATACGGTGGGGCATTCGGGCTTGGCTTGTTGGTTAGGTCGCGCACCTTAGGAGCGGGGGGAGATTTTCTGCTTGTGTGCTGTGCTTATTTGCGCGCCCAATTGTGTGTTTTCCTAGCGGAACATTGCCCGGGGCTGGTTCCTTTCTCGCTGTTGTTTTCATCGGGGGTTAACTCTCGCAGCGGGGGCGTCTATTACCGGACCCGTGCGTCCAGCACCCCCCCCCGGGTTGTTTCTACGGCAGCGCGGCTCGGTTTTAAGTCGCTGGTTCTACGCTGTTAAAGGATCATAACCGTGCTGCACTCAGCAGCGGCACAAGCTTTAGTTCCGGTATTTTGGTTGCTGGGCAACGACCCAGCCGGCCGCCATTTTGAATACACCACGTGGCCCTGGCAGCGGCCATCTTGTTTGCACCGCTGGGCCTCGGTGGCCGCCATTTTGAGTGAGGCAACCTCAGTCAGTTGAACAAAGAACCTCAGTCTATCCCTTGATCCTTTCCTTTGGGAGCTCGCGGCGTCTTCTTTGTGGCATTGCAACTTAAATAGCCGGCTGCCATATTAATTCTGACTACCCTTGCAGTTTTTAATTAGCGGTTTTCCCCTTCTTAGCTCTATCCAGCTCAAGCCTCGTTGTTTATTCAGCCCCTTTGTTTCCGCAGTAAATTGCCTTCAGCCCTTTGTTTCCGCAGTAAACTGCCTCCCTCCTGGTTCCTCTTCCTTGTTAGTCCTCTTATACCGGGGTCCCGGTTTTGTGTTGCTAACCAGGCACCTCTCTAGTCAATTGACCCACTGGCTATACATTGGTAGTGTGGGTGCGCCGAAGTTGATTGTTTTTATTTATATTGGGAACCAAAATAATAGTTAAGTTGAATTTTGGAAGATCTAAATATATAGACCTGTGAACTGTGTGATAAGTGAACTGGGGGGTAGGCGAACTGTGGTAGGTGGCTGAGATTTATTAATATTAATAAATATATAAATAATAACTAAAGTAAACAAATAATATTAATACATAATAAATAAATAATAATAATAATAATAATAATAATAATAATAATAATAATAATAATAATAAATATATATATATATATATATAATTAATTAAATAAACGAATAAATAAATAATAAATAAATAAATAAATAAATAAAATTTCTTTTGTTTCTCTTTACTAAGCAAAGAATTTGTTCAGCGCAGTTAGAATTTTACGCAACAACATACGGTTGCTGACCATACTTTCTGACTAAGCGATTTTAGCTGCGATTTTCTGAGGCATGGAGAGCAGCGATAATCCCCAGGCGCCACAGCCTGGTAATATCCTGGTGCCAGTAGGCCCTTGCAACCCTCAGGCTGTGGCTCAACTTTTTACCGCACTGCAAGCATTTTATGCCCAGTGCAGGACCCCAATCACTCCCTCTCCAAACATAGTTGAAGTGTCGCAGGATTGTATACCAGACACCCCTCCCTGCCAGCAAGGTCAAGAGGGCCCCTCCACTAGTGCTGCCAGTGCGGGTCAGCAAGCCGCCAGCAGGCCCCGGACACGCTTGCAAACGGCTCGCACACAAAGGTCCAAAGCAGGCCCGCAGAAGGGGAAGGCAGCCGCTCAAAAACCTAGCGCCAAGACGCAAAAGGCTAGACCTTCAGCGGTTGCCCCCGCAGCCCCCAGGCAGGAGGTAATTGATGTCCCTAGTGTCTTTCAGGACAATCCGGGGCAGCAAAGCTCTTCGGAAGGGTCAACATCGGAGGAGGAGCTGCCCCCACAGCAGGCTGCCACGGCTGTCAGTGAGCCGGTCCCGAATGATGGTGCATCACGCGGCGGGAAACGCAAGTCGAAGAAGAAGCATCGGTCTAAGAAAAACAAGAAGAAGGACACCTCCAGCTCCGAGGAGGAGACAGGTACTTCTTCTTCTTCGGAAGGGGACAGTGACGCTCCCATGGAGACGTATTGGGGAGAGGGAGAGGACACAGGAGCTCCTCTGTGGGTGCATGAGAGGAGGGCAAATTCTCACCGGAAAACTTTTAATGGCACGCTGGAGTGGAGGGATGGGGCCCTGGTTCAGGATGTGAAGGTCTCCACTAACTCCGCCACCAATTTTATTTTGGGAAATCACCTCTCTAAAAGGAAGAGGAATAAGATCTTGAATGGTGATTTCGTGGATATGTTCTCGTTGTTACCCCCGGCCCAGGCTAAGGGGAAAGGGGAGAAAAGGAGGTACTATGGTAAAAAGAGGTACAGGTCCCCACGGGTGGAAAGGACTTTCGAGAATTGGCTTAATGGGTATCAAGTTTTCATGGCAGTAGTGTCGGCATGCTATCCAAAGCGAGGTATGCACCTCGCTTCCTATTTGGCACACGTCAGAAGGGCGCGGGAGCTGGCAGGAGATGAGGCTGCGTTAGCTTATGATGAAGACTTCCGGAGGAATGCCTCGCTGCTGTCGTCTACACGTTGGGACCAGAAGGACAATAATTGCTGGTTCGAGCACGTGGGGCCCAACATTGAAAAGAGAACCATTGAGCAGCCGAAATCTGGTAAGGTAGAGAGTCAGCGGCGTAGACAGTGCTGGGACTTCAACAAGGGGACCTGTCTGCGCGCAGCTTGTAAGTATGTGCATGAATGTGACAAGTGCTTGGGTGGCCACCCCGCAATCAATTGCTTCAAAGGGAAACAGCAGCCCTTTCGTGGGGGCAGGGGTCACCTCACCCGGAGTAGCCGAGGTGCCCCCGCCGGACCTTCAGGACCCGCCCAAGGGACATCTGGGGCTAGATATTAACGTTTCCCTTAATTTAGCGCACTCTCCAATAAAATTGCGGCCTTTAAGTGCGCTTTTAAAGCTTTACCCAAATAGACAGGCTGCCCGTCTCTTAGGGGAAGGGTTCTCTCAGGGTTTTAGGATTCCAGTTGCTTTCACCCCCAATGCAGGTTGCCCTCCTAACCAGAAATCTGTTTTAGAAAGACCGGACATAGCTTTAAGAAAGATCCAGAAGGAGATTGCGGCGGGGAGAGTGGCCGGCCCCTTCGCAAAACCCCCTATTAACAACCTGCATATTTCTCCGCTGGGCATCGTACCAAAGAAGGCGCCTGGGGAGTTTCGAATGATTCATAACCTCTCATACCCCAAGGGAGCCTCGGTCAACGACGCCATTCCGCAAGAAATGTGCTCGGTGAAGTATGCTTCCTTTGATCAGGCTGTGAAATTGGTACGCAAGTTTGGGAAGGGCGCCTTCATGGCAAAATGCGACATAGAGTCGGCATTTCGCCTCCTCCCTGTGCACCCAGATGACTTCCGTTGGTTGGGGTTCAAATTCCAGGATGCTTACTTCATCGATAAAGCGATGCCTATGGGCTGTTCTATCGCCTGTGCGGCGTTCGAGGCTTTTAGCACATTCTTGGAATGGGCCCTAAAATTTAGAACCGGTGCAGAGGGAGTGGGTCATTATTTGGATGATTTTATTCTGGTGGCCCGTACAGCGGACGAATGCATTTCATTGCTCCAGGCTTTTAAGTCCTTAGCTGGGGAGCTAGGGGTCCCGCTAGCTAACGAGAAGACTGAGGGCCCGGTCAAGGTCATGACTTACCTAGGTATCGAGCTCGACACCATCGCGCAAACATCGCGCTTGCCGGTTGAGAAGTTGGTTGCCCTTAGGGAGCTTATAGAGCAGATGCTGCCGTTGAGGAAGGTCACCCTGAAACAGATTCAGTCCCTGTTAGGGCATCTCAACTTCGCCTGCCGTGTGGTTTCCCCCGGACGTCCCTTCTGCGGCCGGCTGGCAAGGCTTTCAGCGGGTTTACGGTTGCCACATCACAGGGTGCGTCTCTCTAAAGCAGTAAAGGCTGACCTTCAGGTTTGGCTTCAATTTCTAGACGGCTTTAACGGTATTTCCCTTTGGCAGGACAGCATGGCCCTGCAATCAGATTTCCAGGTTCACTCAGACGCTGCGGGATCCCTGGGTTTTGGTGTTTACTTCAGGGGGCAGTGGTGCGCTCAGCGATGGCCGCCCGCATGGCACGGAAAACCAATACTTCGTGACCTGACATTCCTAGAATTCTTCCCCATTGTGGTTGCAATTCATATATGGGAGGGCCAATTCAAAAACCATAGGGTGTGTTTCTGGACGGACAACCAGGCGGTGGTCTCGGTCTTGAATAAGCAGTCTTCTCATTCGCCTAGGGTGGCCTCGCTTCTGCGGTACTTTGTCCTTTCATGCCTTCGCCTAAACTTGCATGCCACTGCCAAATTCGTGCCTGGCATAGATAACAACATTGCGGATGCTTTATCTCGTTTCCAGATGGAACGCTTTCGATCATTGGCGCCGGATGCGCAGCAGCAGCCGCAACCGTTTCCGGAGCACCTCTGGAGTATTGGCAACGAGAAGCAATAAAGGGAGTATTGTCGGCACTGGCACCTTCAACACTTAGATCTTACAACAAGGCGTGGCTAGACTTTACATCCTTCCGCACCAGAAAGGGTCGGTTTAGGCCAGGCAGGCCACCTTCCAAGGCGGAGGTCATAGAGTATATGGTGCACCTTCGTGATCTAGGCCGGGCCCCAAAAACCCTCAATATACATTCAGCGGCTATTTCTTTTTTCTCGAAGTCCTTGTTCTCTGTTGATCCCTGCTCACATTTCGTTGTGCGGAAAATGCTTGAGGGATGGCGTAAGGCTAGGCCTCACGGCCAGGACAGGAGAAGGCCCATAACATTAGATATACTCACGCGTATTCGCAGGAAGCTAAGGACCCTCTGCTGGTCAAAATATGAAGCCAGGTTATTCTCTTCTGAATTTTCCTTTGCATTCTTTGGCGCCTTACGCATAGGGGAGGTAGTCTGCGAAGGCCGCTCGGCCAGCAGGGGCCTGTTGTTAGAGGACGTGACGGTGGCCTGCTCCCATGTGATATTAAAAATCCGTAGCTCCAAAACCGATCAGCTCGGCAAGGGGGCATTGATCCGTCTGCAGGCAGCGCAGAAGGCTGGCCCCTGCCCGGTAAAAGATGCTAGGAAATACCTGTGGGTAAGACCAAAAACAGACGGTCCTTTTTTCATACACTCTGACGGCTCCCTCCTGACGAAACACCAGTTCACGAGGGTCATGCGCAAAGCGGTCGAGGCCATAGGTCTCCCGCAACAGGAGTACGCTGCGCATTCCTTTCGAATTGGGGCAGCGACCACCGCTGTTCACATGGGGCTGCCGGCCGAAAGGATAATGGACTTGGGACGATGGAAGTCCAACGCGTATAAGGGTTACATCCGGAACCCTTCTAATTGACCCTCCATTCCCTCTTCACACCACCCCCTCCCTCCTGGGCATCCCCCCCTTACCCAGTTCTTTCATTCTTTTATTCCAGGTGCTGAGGTGGTGCGGCTGTGGATCATCGGCCACAGCATTGTACATTGGGCCAAACGGCGCGCAGACCACAGGGGATGGGATGCTGACCTCCGGCTACCTACCAATGTCACAGTTTCATGGATATCTAGGCGGGGTATGCGCTGGGAAGAATTCTTCCCGACCATATCTGGGAGAATTGTTACCGAGGGGTCACCTGACGCTCTGGTCATTCAGCTGGGAGAGAACGACCTGCCTTATAGGAAAGGGGTCGATTTAATGTGGAACATTATTAATGATCTCGAGTCGTTGAGGGCATCCCATCCAAATATTACAATAATCTGGTCATCTTTGCTGGAGAGGCGGTGCTGGCGTGATGCGGGGAATCCCGCGGCCGTGGACAAAGCCAGGAGGATTGTTGAGCGTAATGTGGAGCGCAGAGTGTCCGCATGGGGCGGACGGGTCATCAGGCACCCAGATATCCACTATAAAAGGGATGCGCTTTACCGATGGGATGGCGTGCATCTTTCTGATGCCGGAAATGATATTTGGCTGGCAGATATTTTTCAGGGTGTTAGGGATTGGTTACAGGTTTGAGGGTATTGGCGGCGAGCCGGCGGTTACGGCTCGGGTGGCGGTAGGCATTGGCCGGGGTATTGTCATGCAAATTAGATCGGGGGGGAGGAACGCCATCACCTCCCCCAATGCTTGAAGGGTAGTTCGTTAAAGGACTCCGAGGGGCGACGCCTCGTCCGAAACCTACGGAGGCTAGGGCCTAAAGCGCGCCCCCGAGCGGTAACCCCTCGGGGAGCGCCTAGGGATATGCATCTCGGGTGGCTCCCCCTGTTGGTGTTTAACCCTTCCCGGTCAGACCGGATAGTCGTTAGGGGCCAATGCCTAAAGCCAATACCCTTCTTACCTGTAATCAATAAAGTTGTGGCCATTTTCGCCCATTAACCATAACTCTTGTGTCCAGTGTCTTTATTTATTCCACCAGTGGGGGGGAGGGAATAGCCACGCAATTGTGGTTAATGAAGGAATGAATGAATTTACTTTATTACGGTCACAGACCAGCATAAGCAAAACATCTAAATAAATAGCATAACAGTATCTCTAAGTGGATGATTATTAAATAAATGGGAGCAAGAACCAAATGTAGATTAAAACATATACATAGAATACTTGATTAAACATAGGTAATGCATGAGTAGAAACTGATAAGAGAAATTAAAAGAGATCAGTTAAAAACAGCTATATGTGGTGGGGCTTCAGAAGTGCGGATCTAACAATATGGGCCTTCAATTTAGGACTGATTTGCAGCATAGACCATCCTTCGACGAATATCTATCAGGGCAGTGCAAAATCTGGAAATTGTGGTTAAACCACTCTGGGTTTCTTTTATCAATAGTGGCATATAAATATTTTTTTATTAACAAATCATACAGAAACACACACCCTTACACACACACACACACACACACACACACACACACACACACTCAAGTGTCAGTCACCTGCATTTTCCTTGTCTCAGTTTTCTTTTTCTTTCTTTCTAATTTTCAACTGCTTTTTCCCTCCACACAGTGATCTGCAACAGGGGACCATCCTTTTCAGCCTGAGGGCTACATCCCCTTCTGGGGGCCACAACCCTGTGGTGGGCAGGGCCAGAGGCAGAAGTGGAAGGAGCAACACATGCAAATCTTACCTGTGTACAGTAGGTTAGTTTTTGCACACACCTGACTCTGCCCTGCATCCAGACAAGCAGGGGGCATGATCAGAGCTCGAGGCCACTTTGCAGCCAGGTGTCAACAGGCAAGGAGGTTTCAGAGTAGGGCCAGTGAAGGATGTGGCCTGTGGGGACATCCAATGAAGAGAAAAGAAGGGACTTCTCCACACAGCACATATTTAAACAGTGGAACTCCCTCCCACAGGAGGCAGTGATGGCCACCAACTTAAATAGCTTTAAAAAAGGATTGGGTCAATTCATGGAGGATAAATAAGACTCTCAATGGCTACTGACCATGATGGCTCTGTTCTGTCTCCATAGTCAGAGGTAGCAATGCTTCTGAATACCGGTTGGTGGAGAGGTGAAGGCTCTTGCGCTGGGGTCCTGCTTGACAGCTGCAAGGATGCTTTTCGCCCAGAGATGGAAGGAAGGAAGGAAGGAAGGAAGGAAGGAAGGAAGGAAGGAAGGAAGGAAGGAAG